>OZ019968.1:30774862-31974862 GCA_963970395.1 Ephialtes manifestator
GACCTGGACACCGAAAGCCATGGGGATATCGACATGGACACCGAAAGCCATGGAGATATCGACCTAGACACCGAAAGCCATAGAAATACCTACCTGGACACCGAAAGCCATGGAGATATCGACCTGGACACCGAAAGCCATGGAAATATCGATCTGGACACCGACAGCCGTGTAGATATCGACCTGGACCATAAAAACTAATAAAACGGTGCAATATTCTTTACTATTATTCAGTCCAATAGATCACACTCAAGACTTTTTACTTTTGGAAAGATTTTCAATACTGTTTTAATACCTTCTTTATTTGGGCGAAATATTACTCCATATGTCTTATTCCACTATGCCAGCCTTGGCATACTATTATTCAAGACACTTTTAATATTTGGCAAATACTGTTTTCATACTTCCATTTTTACGCGGGATAAGCTTTAAAGTAGAAAAGGTTTCAAAGGTCTGATTTCAATGTTCGCGATGTAGAACGTTTTTAACTACGTTGTTAAATGTTTACGTTTGCAACAGTTCATTGATTTTTTACATGAATCTATTCGAAATTGGATCAATTCCATATTTAAGTTTACTGTAAGATATATTTCCAAGTAGTAATTAAAGCCTTAGAGTGAAAAAAAAAAAAATTCTCCGGTCCCCGAGCTCCCCGACTGAGTTCAAAACTTAGAAAGTCGGGACAATTACAGCAAAAGTTCACAAAGTCTAGTCAAATATAGCAGTGGTATAATTATGATATACTTGTGCTATATTCGACCAGACTTTGTAAGTTTATGACACCTATCTGTGAGTTAAGATCGTCTCTTGGGCTCTAGTTTGAAATGGAACAGATTGATGAAACAGATTTAAAAAACTTGCAGTACAATCTCTCAATTACTCCATGCGCTGTTTGAAAGCTCTGTTATTGTTCAAAAAGAGATGGAACGCGTGCTATGCTCTTAAGCCAATGGTCGAGTGTCAGCCAGGGACGTAACATGGCAAACGGAATGCCCTGCCCTGTATACACAATTGTATACAATGTAGTAGTGCGGTAAACAACGTTTACCGCACGTTTACCTAGTGTATATTCTCAATTTTGCATCGCATTTCTGAACAATACATTTCGTGCAATTAAAAGTGATCACCGACATTGTTTTTTTAAAGAAGATCGCCAAGAATGTAATATGTTGAATTCAATTAAGATCAATTCTCAATTGAGTTGAGGTTAATTTTCCGATTGAATGTGAGAACCGTGAATTTTTAAATCAAAAACGATCAAAAGTGACTTTATTTTTAAACGCATCGTAAAGAGTGTTGTAATGGGTGTTTTTCTGGGGTGGAACATAGAAATTGAGAACAATACTCACGATTAAAATTCGATATGATGAAGAAAAAAGTGAGCTTTTTTTGTATCTGTAGCATGGGCAACAAAGAACATGGCTGCAAATGCTATCAAGAGAAACTAAATAGGTTCAATCAAATTGTTAATTGAGCTTCCTAAATACTTGATATTAACAAGCAAACGATTGACGCTAAATTCTGTTAATGAAAAACTTGATTGGGCCTAACAAGCTGTTTTCTAGCTTTTTTAACGAGCGAACGTTGCAAGCATTTAGTAGTAGCCTGCCATTGTTCATTTACAGATCAATATTTTCCTGACCAGTCTGAACGTCATTTTGTTGTAGGAACATGAAGGATGTCTAAGTCCAAAAGTAGACATCTATATGCTGATGAAAGAAGAAGAAGAGGAATATTTAATCACTTGGATGCAGTGGCTTGCGCGGTGGCAAGGTGAAACTTTTCCACGTGGGATGCATAGTCTCAAAGTCCAAAGAGAGACTAAAATGAGGGAGTATCCCGGCAACGATATGAAAAAGATCTCGAACGATGCAACCAAAGGGCGCGCGACTGCCTTTGAATATGGCACGACCTCACTCGACGTGCCCTATACCACAGTTCGCTGAGAACACTCAGTGGGCTTGCAATTTCACCGGGAGTAAAACACCTCGCAAAGTCACAAGCGATTCCATCTCTGTAAGATGGATCTGAAAGCGGTTGTTTCATCGAGTTGCCATCTTTGTGGACTAGATACAAAGTTTCCGTTTTCTGTATTACAGTAATTAGTACCTGCGAGACGATCGTTACATCACCGACTTGATGCAATACGATGTCGTCTGAATAATTTTTATTTATCGCCCTACCGAAATTTTTTGCCCTATATCACGAACAAAGACAAAGTGATGAATCAAAATCTTGATAAATAAACACGCATGTTCTCTAGCAATACATTTTCGAATGAGCTGCAATGGACCTAAACTGCTAACTTAAATTCAGCCTAAAACACGGATGCAAAGTAGAAGCTGACATATTGCTTCCGCATTTTTTAATAATTTTTACAAATCTACCTCTGTGAGGAAGTATGGTTATCAGTTTCTTCCTCACAAAGGAAGCTATGCTAAAAGTTGAAAACAATGAAGACAGTTCTACTTTGCATCCTTTTTTTAAGTAAATTAAAAAAACGAAAATATGTAAAATGTTTAGTGAGATGTTAGTCTGAAACTACGTGCTGCAATTTAGATTTTATACCTTTTTCATAAAAGGTATTCTGCATAAATTTTGTGAAAAATTGCAACAATCAAAGACTTTTGGGCCATTCTGCGTGTCCTAACATAAAAACACCAGAAAAGTAAAAAAAAAAATATGATAACAAAGCTTCCTCTATGAGGGAGCAAAAAGTAAAAAGTGTCAACTTCCCAGTCTGTTGTTAAATACATAAACAGTAGTATCGATCATATGCTCGTTAACCATCTATTAGTTCAGTAATATAACTTGTAGTGCAATAAAGTACTACAATTCCGCGCAGAATAGTTTTCGTAACAGACAGCCTCGGCTAGAAACTCAGGTTTATCATTCGCTTCGTTGCCGCCGCATCGTGTTCATGAAACAGCCACGACGGGGCTTAACTTTTGTTAGTAGCTTACTTGTACATCGATATACACGTATTTGAGAGGAAGTTGCAGTTGACGCGCGCAGCAAGCGATATTTCACGGATGTTTCTGCTATCGTATCCAGAGATGTCTCCTTAACCACATAGCAATTCGGCGAGCCAGCCAGACGGCTACAGTGACAAATGATCTGCAGAGGTCCGTTTCCGTACATACTGGCCAAGTGCAGTTCAGTCTCAGTGCCAGCACGAGAAAGGATGAGAACTGCAGAAGTGGATGGAGATTGCCAGTAGGATGAAGTTGCCCCAGTCTCAGAAACGAGGATGAGATAAGACACGAAACAAAGGTACTTTTCTGTAAGCAAATCGTCTGTAAAGTTACGTATTCGTGCACAGAGAAATTTAAATTGTAACTACAAATGTGAGGGCAAGCAAGTACGTATATCTTGCCCTTAGATGTGGATGATAATACTAATAAAATCACCACATTGCTGCGACATCGCTTATCGCTTTTGTCAACTATATGTGGAATATTATTTTGGAGAAGATTACGATAACCCTGTATATGATCCATTCTATACCAGCACAACCACTTTTTTTCTTAAATGTTTTTATTCGTGTACTCAGACACTTTTTATTTTGCTGTTTATTTTATATAACTCTGTTAGTGATGTTCTGATCTAATAGAAAAATTGTGAGAGTGAGCTGAAGACATTTGGAGGAGTAAAAAAAGTATTTCAAAAATTATGATGGCTGAACTCACGCAGAATAACTCATATATCTTTATATACAATAAATGACGCTAATACTTTTTAGAGTACTCAAATACGGTTCAATGATGCGGAAGTAGAACAAGAGTACAAAAAATGACACAAATAAGCGATTTGTCACGTGGGAGTTACATGGTATTTCACAGTTCTACAAATTTATAAGTCAAGCAATTAATTCAAAAATAAAAATGATAGAAACATTTTACTAAGCCATGAAATACTACCTGAAATTTTCAAAAGTAATAGTTGAACAAAGTTGGGAAGAAACAAAGTTGGAACGTAAGTGGCTACGTATTGGATAACGCCGAAAAATAAGGGAGCAGGTGGAAATTTGTAATTCTTTGAGGAAATAAAAATAAAGATGCATAAGCAAAAGTCACGTTTTGCATTTACTTAGGTTGTTAAAAAAAATGTCGGTTTTCGAACTATAATTTTTTTGATAACTTAGTCAGAAACGTATTGTACATACTTGTTCATTAAAATAGTGTTTGCCAACAGACTGAATGATGATACTTTTGACACCCCCACGTATAAGAATAAACTCGGAGCTTCTTGCAGGGAATCGGTGCGTCTAGCTTTATGCGCTGCTCGGCACGTAACTCAGCAACTCATGAAGCTTTACACATGCAATTAGAGAACAAATATCGACTTCGCCGCAACACGGCGTTTACCTCTGTACTTAATAGCAATTATATCAAGATAATTACAAACAAAATCGCTATTAAAGTTAGAGAATTTATACGAATTTTCAGATGGCTTAATAACAATATTTGTTACTGAAGTTTATAATTGCTAGTGTTTATCATGCTAATTTTACTCATCGACCTCCTACCCGAACGAAAACATAACGTATTTCAATCGTCTCAACACCATTCACCCTCGCGATGCTGACTACTCATGGTTATAAACCTGTCGAGGCATTTAGTCTCAATTTAGGCATTTTTACATTTTGTGGGCATTGGTCTGCTGGCGTTAAAAATCGCCATTTAAGGTAAGAAAATGTGTGTTTTTTGTACAAAAAAAAAGTCACCAAGCATCTAGAGAAACTTTTTATTAAGTTTCCGGAAAAAGTAAATTCAACAAAAAAGAGGTGCACAAATAATTTTTACTTTTTTTATTTTAATGTTATGCAACATTTTCTGTTCATAATTTGTTTTTTAATTTATTTTTGCTTATTCGATGAATTCGCTACTTTTCTCGTCACTTCTAATCTGAACTTAAAAAAAAAACAAATTTTCATATCAACAAAACTTAATACAACTAGCATCCCAATTTAAGCGGTCAGTCAACAACCAAATTTTTTGATTGTCCAGTCCAGTCGACAACCAAATTTTTTGGTCGACAACCAAATTTTTTGATTGTCCAGTCCAGTCGACAACCAAATTTTTTGGTCGACAACCAAATTTTTTGATTGTCCAGTCCAGTCGACAACCAAATTTTTTGGTCGACAACCAAATTTTTTGGTTGTCGAGTTTATTTGGGCGAAATATTATTTGGTATGTCGTATTCCACTATGCCAGCCTTGGCATACTACAATTCAAGACTCTTTTAATATTTGGGAAAACTTGTTTTCATACTTCCATTTTTGCGCGGGATATTATAACAAGGATGAAAAGTAGAACCTTGCACATTGCTTCCTCATTATATTTCGCTCTTCACAAAGCTACCTTTATGAGAAAGTATATTAATCGATGTTGGCTTCCTCTTAGAGGAAGCTTTGTGCAAGGTTCTACTTTGCATCCTTGTTTTAAATACAAAATTTACGCGATGATCAAATCATACCTTCATATTGTGAACATGTGAATTGTGTATGATTCAGCAAATAACCGAACCGTATATTGTGGAGATATCGATTTGCCATCGCGTTGATTTTTTCATCGTTGTTTAACATTATGACGGACATTCGGTGAAATTTTGAGTAAAATAAAAATGGTCCCTCCCAACGAAAAAAAATGATATGTCATTATTTTGCCAAAAAATGCCTGACAATTTATCTAGATTAATTTGGAAATATTTTTATCAAAAAGTGTAGGCGAAACCCTACATTTTATCCCGGAACAATTTTGTTGTGGCATAGTTAGTTTTAAATCGGCAACGAAAGGAAAACAAATAAAAATTTTAAAAAGTGTATTTTATTGTAAAAAAACTATGGGGATCAAATATCTGAAATAACTCGTATGTATTCGGGGAACTCTAAATACGCTGGAAAAATATTATGAACCCACTCTATAAACATTGAAAATCAGGGTGGCCCGCTTCATATGGAATGTCTCATATATCTATCATGGCTGTATATTATTTTGCGTTTTGCGTCTACTCAATGAAAGCATTATTGTTTAAAACGATAGTTGAAAAGAATTACGTAAAAACTCATCGTGATTTCTCGATAAATTCGAGATTTCTCGAAAATTCGAGACAAGACAAGAAATATCGAGACAAGAGTCTTGTCTCGACTATACTTTTAATAAAATTCGAGACAAGAAGTCTTGTCTCGATTTTTTTTCGAGACAAGACTTATTTCTTGTCGTGGCTTGTCTTGTGGCAACACTAATTCTGACAATTTTTTACGACTTTTGAGAAAATTAAATATGTATGGTACCGTAGAAACTTGGCCATTTTTGCGAATGCCGGCTTATAACTTTACTAATACATAGACTACATGAAAGTGAATGTTTTCACAGAAAAAAAATAATCGATTTTTTAATTATTTTTTACCGGACCTCCCCCCCCCCCCCCTCTTAACAAATGTATTTCTGGCCGTGTATTAATTTTTGCAGATATCTTTACAAGCTATGGGGTATTCTGGCTCCTGGAATCTGCACAGGTGCATTTTTCACGCTCCAGTTTATCAATATGGTTCTGGTATTCGGGGATCTTCGGAAAGTTATGGAAACATGCTACCTTCTCGTGACGTACGTCGGCGAAATGTCGAAATTCGCTTGTCTACGTTGGCATTCCAAGCGCGTCGAGATGCTCTTCGAGAAACTTGAAACGCCAATTTTTATGCCGAGACGACAGCAGCATTTCGATTTTATGAAAGAGGCCATGAGTATCGTAAGACGTGACTCTCTTCTTTTCTTATCTACTGCAATTTCAGCAGTTACTTTTTGGTCGTTTTATCCACTCATCGACTCGTCGCAGGTAAGAACAGTTTTATTTATTTTTTCCGTTTTTACAAAATAAAAACAATGCAGTCAGGGCGAAGATCATTTAAATGAAAAATCGTGGTAAATACTTTTTATTGAAATAACTATATGTAATTATGAAAAAAAAAATTACTAACTTACCTCATAATTATGCAAAAAAAAATTAATGTCAGTTATATTTTTATTTAAAAAAATATTTTTTTAAATAATTTGAGTTACACCTTTAAAAATATCCTTCACTTAAAATAAATAATAATATTCATTATCTATAATCATTCAGTTACGTAGATAATAAAAAAGTATTTTATATTGAACGATGTCCATTCTTGATTGAGATCAATTTTAATTAAGTGATTCACTGCATTGAGATATTGTTATTATTGTTGTTCATAGGGTAGAAAACTCGCTTATGTGATGTGGTGTCCCGTGAACCTAAATAATACTGCCATTTACGTGGGAACATACTCGTTCCAAGTGATGGTGGTTGTGTACAACACTGCAATTAACACAATGATGGATACGACAATTTGTGGTTTGATGAGAATGATGAGCGGCCACTTCGATATTCTTAGTCTTGATTTTTCTACGCTTTTCGACGACAATTACATTAAACCCGGATCAGCTCCTACGAGAAATACGGAAAATCTGGAGACGACCATTCAAGATGATTTGTTTGTTAACAATAATGATTTCTTGAATCCATCGGACAATTTGGCAAGAGTTCACTTATCAACTGAGCTGTCAAGCGAGGAAATTCATTCGCGGCTCGTCTCCTGCGTTGAATATTATTTGGCAATAGAAGGGTGAGAATATTTTAGTATGCAATGGAACTGAAAAGAATTTATTAATAATGCATTCCGCCTTATGATTTTTTTATTCGTATTGAAAAGCAATTTTTTTCATTCACTTCACTCTTATAAGCACTTCGAAAAACAAATACGATTTTTAAAAATCTGCTTTCAAACTTCTTCAGTGATTTTCAATATCTTAGTACAGTAAATAATTTTTAAAACAGCTACATTGTTTCAATATTCAAATTTAAAAAAATCTTTGTTTTCAAGGTCAAAAGTATATATTTCTGTTATAATATCAACAGCTAAATAAATGAGATTTTCATAATCAAATATCATGAACTTTTAGATGAACTTTGATCTTATAATCGTTTGAACACTTTATTTTGCAGTTTCGTGATGGAGTTAAATAATATTTTCGAAAAAGGCATATTGATGCAATTAGCCGCAAGCTGCTTGATAATATGTGTGACTTCCTTCGAGCTGACTATGGTAAGTGACTCAAATATTAAAAAATTAACGTTTAGTAATAACCCGTGCAGAAATTTAGTCAGAGATGGATACCCTTCTAGTCTTCCCTAACTAATTACGAGGCCGACCAGAGAAATCTAACAACTGCCTGTAGATGTTTGTCACACTTCTTTGTATGAAGCCCTTATAGGGTTCCTCGGTGGGGCCCATAAATGCTGCCCTACAAAGCCCCTACTAAAAAAATGAAAAAATTTGGTTTATTTGGTTTATTTTTCCATGTAAGAATCGTCAGATCTTACAACAGGGCCGATACTCGGCCAGTACATGGCTATCAATAATCGGTCAACTATGGTTAACCAATTCTGGGACAACACTGGTTAATTTCCGGCTGCCGTGATTCTCTCACTATTCATGGTTGCCTTTCAAACGCCAATACTCGGCCCGCAATGGCTATCAATAGTTGACCAAGTAAGTTTTGCCAATCCTCGGCCATTACCGGATAACACACGGTCGCCGTAATTCTTTTATAATTCACGGTTGCCTTTAAAATCTCAATGCTTGGCCAGTGAACGGCTACCAATAGTCGGCCAAAGATGGTTAACCAGTTTTGGGCCAACACTCGTTAATGCCCGTCTGTCGTAATTCTTGCAGTATTCATGGTTGAATTCCGAACGCTATTATACACTGTTAAAAATCTGGTGTTAAAAATGACACGAGGTCGGTGTCTATATAGGTCCACACCAACTGTAGCATTAACAAGCGGTGTAAGTCGAATAGTGTTAAATAATCATGACACTAATTTAAAACCACTAGCAATCGTATCATTAGCACCACCTTAGTGTTATTTTTGTAACGCCAGCACGGTGTTAATGCTTTTACACTGTACAGGTGTTATAATCTAAAAATGTTGTTTCAAAAACTCGTCCAAATTAATTGCACCAAACAAATTTTTAGTAATCTCTTTTATTTCAAATATAGCATATTTTGGAACCATATACATGTCAGTAGTATCATATGGTTGATTAAACAACATATGCACCCTTGTGCTTTAATGTTGGTAATTCAACAACTAAACTAAAGCATTCTTTGCTTTGTGCTACATTAAATGCTTGACACTCGTCATTAAAATGTACAGATGTCTCCTACAAATCTTCGTAGCCGATGAGTGGTCCGTTGGTGTCATTTTGATCCACTGAACTTTGCCTTTAAATTTAACTTTTTTGATCGTTACATGCAGAACCGGATAATAAAACTTGTCACTTAATTTGCATTTATATTCTACAACTCTCGCACAAACAATACTGATCGCCGAAAACAATACAAGCAAACCGCAAACTTCTAGATTCCTCGATACACTGACTGCGGCCATTGATCACGGCTAGTTGGCGCCCCACCATGTGGACATGATTGACACCGAACAGTGCCAAATTAACACGAGCGGGTTACGGTTACACTGTTATTCGTAGGACGAAGAAAAATCCTAACGTAGGTGTTGATAAATGAAATTGGCACGGGATTAAATTTGACGAAACCACCCGTGTCAAATTTAAACCGCAGAAAGTGTTAAAGTTAATACTATAATGGGTAACACCAACAAAAAGTCCACACCAGCGTCATTGTACACTGCAGATTTTTAACAGTGTACTCGGTGACTATTATACTCGGCCCGCAATGGCTATAGATAGTCCACCAAGTAAGTTTTGCCAATTCTCGGCCATTACCGGATAACACAGACGCCTTAACTTCCCCAAGATTCACGGTTGCCTTTAAAATCTCAATGCTTGGCCAGTACACGGTTACCGATTGTCGGTCAAGTATCGTTAACCAGATTTCGGCCGTTATTCGTTATCACCCTGATATCATGACTATGTCATGACTAGCGGTTGTCTTTAAAGCTTCATCACTCGGCAAATATATGGATACCAATAGTCGGCTAAGTATAGAAAACCAGTTCTGAACCGACGTCGGTAAGTCCCTCGCTGCTGTGACTATTTGTTGACTTCTGGTTTCCTTCAAAACCCCAATAGAAGGCCAAGATATGCGAATATATTATTAAGAATTTTTAGAGAATTTCGGTAACTGTAGTAACAGTTACCTTTCTCATAACGGCTAGGTTGCCGGTACTGCTGTATCCACTTTTAACTTTATTTTAATAACTACATCAATGGTACATATCAAATTAATAAAACTGGGGACTATTGTCTTAGTTCCAATACGTTTCTCACGCATGTCAGCCGGCCGTGGACAGACATGGGGTATTACTCTCATACCATGGATTGCCATGGGTTACCATGGGGCATTACTCTCTACATGGATTGCAGTACAGTTTACCGGTACATATTAATTGCTGGAAAAAATACATGTAAATGTATTTGCCGTTAATGGGAATCGAACATGGATCCTCTGGGTGCTGTGCGTTAGCCCACTATCGATGTACTGACTCTTGAGGGACATTTAAAAAATCCGGCCGTGAGGCGATCACCTATCCACGTACCGATCTTGGGGGACTTAGACACGGAGACGGAATTGCTCGGACACGGGGCGATTACCCATCCAACTAGTGATTCTTGCGTGATTCCAAAAATTTTAGCCGTGGGCCGATCACCCATCTAAGTACTGACTTACGCGGAACTTACAGTAAAAAAAACATGTTTGAATGAATTAATTCACCGTACACCCTCGTTCAACCGAATTTTTAGTTGGTATGAAATTTAGTTGGAAATGAATCTAATGATTATTGAAGAAACTAAACATTTGGTTGTCCTAACGAAAAGCCCGTTTGAACGAGGGTGTACACTAATTTAGTTCTTTCAAACATATTTTTTTCTCAGTGTAGTAAAATTCGAGAGTGGGATTGTCACCCATGCAAGTTCTGACCCTGGGGAAGCGTATAATGCGAATTTCGACGTGGGGTGGTTACCTATCTATGTACTGATCCTTGAGAGATAGATAAATTTGACGTGGAGCGGTCACCCATCCAAGTTCTGACCCTATTGGGAAGATTTTGGGTGTATGACCGTCACTCATTCAAGTGACGTGGCACAATATGGTTGATACAGCCTTTTTTTATTCAATATAGTATAATATGTAAGCTTTTCCTTCCTTTAGCATTTACAGAACCTACTGAGGTTAAGTATTGGCGGGCCTAGTATTGCTTCCACGATAGTGGCCGTAAATTGAGTTCAAAAGGATTTGTTTGGGCCACGTAGGGCCCAAGAAAGGATTCCCTATCATGGCTTTCACGAGAGTGCCCGGAAATTAAATTTTGGACGATTTCGGAGTTCCAAGTAGGACCCAAAATTGGACACCGTTTATGGTTTTCACGGATAAGCCTATGCATAATAGGCCTATACTTAATCACAGGAGCCCGTACAAATTTCTGCATGGAAAAGGAAACAAAAATAGTTGAAACGATTATCATTTTATAAAATTAGTTTTTCCACATTAAAAATAATTTATTGTTGCTTCCAAAATAAAACCAGCATGAAATAATGTGTTTTCCCATCACGTTCTTGCGGAGAAGCCGGTCATGTATGCGCCCTTAAAGCGACCGTCCATAGTTTCTATAGAAAGATTCACATTCCGAATACCTATAGCTATTCCATGGATATTCTGCGGTCTCAAGAGGAGCAAAGCCGAGAGTTTTGTGTCCCAAAATACTATCTATTTTATGCAAACACCAGCGACTGTTACGGGAGTTTAATGGCCCTAAGGATAACGAGGTATACCGTATACACATATAGCTCCCACCGACAACATAAATATTTAACCGTAAAATAAGCTCGTAGAAGCATTTAATGCGGCATAGCATTTGCATATCTCGTTGGCTTTTCTCGTGAGAGATGTGTAGTGCACTTGGCATCCATCTGGTCGTTAATTCCAGCAGCAGTTCTTGAACGTGACGAAGTTTAAATCGTTTTATGAAAATTCATCTGGCCCTACGACCAACTAAACTTTTTTTTAAATATTTTTTTTCAATGTATGAATTCTAATAACGATTTTCAGGCACCTGTGGCCAGCATCCAGTTTGCCTCGATAATCCAGTATCAAGGATGCATGATTCTCCAGATATTCATTTATTGCTGGCGAGGAAATGAACTGACTGTGAAGGTTAGTTTATCTCGGCATACAAATTTTTTCAAGAATTTTAAAAAAATGTGTACAATGTTTGCTGCACCAATAAATGCAGAGAAAAATTTCAGCTGACATAGCTGAATTTCCTGTAACCGAATAGTACATTTCAACACCAGGGAGAACAACTTTTTCAGCAAGTGTGCTAAAAAGCTAACGAAAAGTTTTCTCTTAAATTTTGAACAGAATTATTCAGTATAGCAATAGAAAACTGCACTGATGAATGAAAAATCTCTTCTTTTGCGACTTTACTAAAATAACCTTATTTTTAACTAATGCCTAGTGCGTATGCGCATTCCGTCTTTATTACTCCCTGCGGAGGAAAACCGTTAATTTCTACCCGTCGAGAGTGACGAAAACCATACTGCACATGAGAACTCGGCATTGATAAAAAATTTGCAATTTCTTTGTCCTCGTTGCAAGGACAGTATGTAGCTATTTTTTGCTTCCTCATAGAGGAAGCTTTGTTTTCATGAAATTTTTTTTTTTCGAGATTTTCATGTCAGTATGCTTAGAATCACCTAAAACGTCGAGAAAAGTGGTTTAGAAAAAATGTCCGTATGTATGTATGTGTGTGTGTGTGTGTGTGTGTGTGTGTGCTGGGCTTCGAAAATTCAATCTCCTCTCACTCGGTAACCGTTCGAGCGATCCGGCTCAAATTTGGCACGCAAGTAGAGTAGCTGCCCCTCTTTGAATGTTGTGATTTTTGCCAAAATATGTGAAGTCATTAAGATTTTATGTTGATTTTAATTTGTTGAAAAAAGGGCGTGGTCGCTCTAACTTTCGTAAAAGTTCGCCGATTTGGCTAAATAGTTCTTCATAACTGAAGATACGTTCAATGTTGTATGGTATTGAATTTCGACGAAATCGGTAAAGCGGTTCGGATTTTATAGAATTTTGAATTTTTCGAAAAAAATAGATTTTGATCTAAATTACGTCGAATTTCAACAAATGAACAGAAATTTTGTACAGACGAAAAATAACATTCAGAAATGCCATGTACCAAATTTGGTGATGATCGGTAAAGTCGTTCGGATTTTACACCATTTTTCATTTAAAAAAAAAATGTAGATTTTCGCTATAACTTCCGGAAAAGTTGAGAAAGTACGACAAAAATTTGTATCTAATCAAAATTAGATGTAACGGTGTTTGCAGAGGTGATTTATAGCTGTATAAAACACCTCTGCAAAAGAGACACAAGGTATAAAAAAAAAAGATGCAAAGTAGAACCTTGCACATTGCTTCCTCATTATTTTTCGCTTTTTACAAAGCTTCCTCTATGAGGAAGCCAAAATTGAATAACATACTGCTTCCTCACAGAGGGAGCTTTGTAAAAAGCGAAAAATAATGAGGAAGCAATGTGCAAGGTTCTACTTTGCATCTTTTTTAGCACAATCGCAAAAGAAAAATCGTATGCTACACAGGAGAGAATGAGTGTGATTATTGCCGTCGCCTTGTTCGGCCAAGAAACTTCACCCCTGGGATAAATTACGCACTTCCCTCCCTGATAGCATAATATACTAATTTTTCATGTTGTATTACTGCTCCCGGTGATAACTTATAACCTTAGAAAAATTAAAACAAGGTGTGTACGGACATAAAAAAAACTCTTAAGGCAAAATATTTTGAATGTTTGAAAAGCAGAATACAAATTTTGACACTGCGTTAAACTACGCGCGCGCGTACGTGAGTAGTTGAAGAAGGACTTGGGAATTTTTAAACGGCGACACAAATTGAATCAAGGTTTGATTTGAACACAAAGTGGGCTTTCACATCAGCGGAAAATGCGGCTCGTGATGGCAAAGACTGTTAGGATAACCCAAACTATTGATCCTTCAACCAATAAAAAAACATCACTAATATCAGCCCTAGCTTATTTCTACCGCAACAGAGATGTCGATGGTCCCCAGAGAAAATGCAAATTAAAGGAATATCAATGATGATATTTGTTTCCATCAGAATGGATATTTAACAGGAACATTTTATGGGAACGATCGAAATCTTGTATTGTACTAAAGGGCAATATCTGAAAAACGTAATTCAACCATTAATTTTTATATTAAAAAATATTTTATCATGGACATGGTTGCGATCGAGGGTGCTAAAAAATGGAAGAAAATAAATAAATCAATTAAAAATTCAAAATGTTTTTACAGTTTTCTCAACTATCGGATTCTATTTACAACTCGGAATGGATTCATCGGTCGAGAAGTTTTCACAGATGTATGGATGTTATTATGAGTAGACTTCAGAAACCAATGATACTCTACCTTGTGGGTCTCATCAGTCTCTCGGTCGACACTTTCATCGCAGTACGTTTTTATTTCATATACTTTATAGCGGCATTTTTTTTCGTCTCATTGACGACAGTGATAAAGCGCACAGAGAGAAATTTATGTGTCATGACAACATAAAACGGCGACAACAAAAATCGTTACGTTAGGCTGACAAATCTTTTTGTTGGGCTGACCAATTTTTTTTGTTAGCCTAACAAAACGATTTTTGTTGTCACCGTTTTTTGTTGTCATGACATAGAAATTTCTCTCCGTGCGCTGGATGAAAATAGGATTATATTATAGGAAAATAGGACCCCAAATTAAGAGCGGAGATTTGAAATACATTTCGACCTTATTTTTCTACTTATCAACAAATATATCTTGAAAATTTCTAATCGAAGGCAGAATTACTACAAAACTTTTTTGTTTCGAATTTTCAAAAAAAAATACATATTGTAACGATTATCGTACACCATATAGATATCGGTAAGCGGTCATGACGAACCGCTCGACACAAGACAAACGAACTGACGATCGACTTGACAACGATCGTAGCTTTTGATAACAGTCTTTTTCGGACCTTGACAAGCACGGACGTGTTCACGGTGACAAAACGTTGACATCTGCAATTTCGGGTTAAATAAATATTCCGCCTATCGTTCTTTTAAATAATTGGTTTCGTCATTATTTCGCTCGGTCGCTTCAATATATATATATTAGGGTGGTCCTTATTAAGGGTTTGTTCGAATTTTTTTTCACGATAGTCCTAAATCGGTTCCAAATCTATAAAAAAAATTTATGCCAAGTTTTAGCTCTTAATTTTAATATTAACCCGGCCCCCCCAATAGCCAAAGTTTTTGAATGGAAATAACATAGGAATATTTCTGTTATTACTTTGCAATTTTTTACCTCATGAACTAATGAATGTATCATATAAAAAATGATAAGTCTTATAGCAAATTTAATGCTCTACAAAAAAGGTCTCTTATGATTTTTCGCTAACATGACCGGTTCAAAAGTTACTAACGGTCAAAATCAAAGTTCTAGTCAATTTTAAGATTTTTTTTTCATTTTTACAGTCATTTAATGATTCAAAAATGATAGACGGGTTATTATTGTTAATTTCGATGACTTTTCTTACTTGACGCATGCTCTGAAATAAAAGTATTAATTAATTGAAAAAATTGATTATTAAAATTTCAATGAATTGACAAAAAATACCAATACTATAATTTATTTTTGTAATCATAGATACTTTCATGAAGTTGTTACATTAGTTTTTCTTTACCCGTGCATGCAAAATCCTCGTTTGCCCACCGTTCACAGACATGCAAAAGGGCCGATTGATGCACTAGTGCGCAAAACATTTTGCGCACTGGCTCCCTTATTTTGCACACTGTTCCCTAGATTTTGCTCACTGCTTGAAGTTGCAGCTCATTTTGCATGTCTGTAAACGTCGGACAAACTCGGATTTTGCATTGCACTCGTAAAGAAAAATATGGTTCGATACACGAGGCCAAAGGATCGTTCTACGCACTGCTCGTATGAAGCCTCGGCCTCGCCGAAGCTTCGTGCTGGCTTCACGCGATCAGTGCGCAAAACACTCCTTTGGCCTCTTCTATCGAAATATACTATTTTTTAGCGCGTCAGGAAACATTTGACGATGATCTTTAACCAATTGTAATACATATTGCATTTGTTTTTCATCTTTAGTATAATGTTTACAAAAATCTTGCACTAGTTTAACTCCTCTCTCAGCACAGTCATTTACAACTGATAGTTTTTTGACGAACTGTAATGCTATTTTATAACTCTCATTGTCAGCCCATCCAGAAGGATGAATTTGTAAAAATTCTCGTTGGTAACTCAAATCTTTGAAAAAATTTGATCGATTCTGCTGTTACGAAAAAATCGATATCGTTATACAATAAATCGTTTATACATTTGCTTTGAAAGCGTTTGACGCTGCATTTTTCACTTGTATAATCCAGGTCTTCTTCCGGAATAGCATCGATTGAAATCTGTTCTTCTTCCGTAGGCAGCTTAGCTACAATTTTTCAGTTTGATTCTAATGGAACATTTTCGTCGAAAATTGCCATGGTTGCTAACTCTGGTGATAAATACCATAGATGATTCATAAATCTACTAATTGCTACAGTAGCAAGTTTACTGTTGATCGCCTTAAAGTTGTGTAGCTCTTTTATAAATTGTAGATCATTGTTCGGAGCTTTTACACTATGAGATGATAAAAACCAAGCTTTAACATAAACAGTTGTCACAAAAACACATATTTGTCGAAGTTTATTGTCTTCACCTTTTTTTAACGATAATTGTTCACGAAACAGGTACATTTTCAGTACGTAAATAGCTTTTGCCATCCAACGTGTATGATGGCAAGCTCCTGGCTTACGAAAACTAAATTTTTATGGGATAACACCAATGAAGACTAAAGTGAGCTTCAACATCTCTTTGTAATCATCACGAGGCAGCTTTGTTGTCAGAACTTCAGTGGCAAAAGTTCTTATAGACCTAATTTTTTCTATTGCTAACACGTACTCATTTTTTGGATCATCTAAACCTGTTTTGTAATTCAGTTTATTTAAAGCTTCCCATTGCTTTTGAAATTTTATAAAAAATGGAACATTAGGCCCAACAGTATTTGGAAAATCAGCTTCAAAAACATATCTTAGCACTATTTCAAAAATGTGATGCCGACACGGAAAACATAATAAATCACTCTCTAACAATTTCCCCAATAATGCAGCAGCACCATTTCGAATGCCTACATTTGAAGGAGTAGTATCACAGCATATCGCCTTAATGGATGTGACGAATCCCCAATCAAGTAATGTTTCATAAACAATAGTCGCTTGTGCCATTCCAGTCCCATCTTCACTCGTTGGTACATACGTAATTTCTTTGTCCTCTGAAGTAATGATTACTGGTAATCGATGAACATTTTCGGTATTTAACAAATTATGTAATGATTTTCCGTCCCAGTGTACAACAATAGATGATAACTTCAAGTCTTGGAAGTGTTTTTTTTATTTCTATGGATTTCGACTCTCGCAGAGTTTGTCGATGTCTTCGAAAAGATGATCGATTGATAATGAAAGAATTAATATCCACTTCTAATAGCTTTATATCAATAAGCGACTGACAGATAGCAGTTATTATAAATACAGCATCTCTGTCACTTACTTTACATCGATCTAAAGTAGCTACAACTCTTTCGCTGAGAATATTATAACTTCCTCTTGTTTTTTTTTTATTTTGATGATCCGGCAGTAGTTGGAATAGTACATTACGATACGAGTGCGAAAATAGTACATTACGATACTAGTGCGAAAAAACTTTTTCTGACGAGTGTGAATTTGCAGCACGAGCCGAAGGGGAGTGTTGCAATCACACGAGTTAAGAAAACGTTTTTCGCATGAGTATCGTACAAAATTTTGTTTCACGAGGTGTGTAAACGACGTTTGACGCACGCGAAGCGTGCGTAAAACCGCGTTCTACGCACTGAGTGAAATAAAGTATCGAAGTCAGAGTCCACTAGATGCAGATAGAGCACTTCCTAGGCTAGATAAAAGTTCAACATTTTTCTCTAAAACAAATAAGAACAATAATATGACGAATAAACTATTTACGTGGATAGATAATAAAATTTAATTGATTATTTAATTCTTATAATTTACCCAATAATGTTTTTTCTTCTTCACTCTTTTTTTTCGTTTTTCAAAATGCATTTCCTTGTTTAATTTATCAATATCATTTTCATCGTCATCATATTTTGTTTTAATATTTGCAATGAAACCAATTCGTTCATCTGATCTCTGATTGATTAAGAATTCTTTAGAATTTTCATCGACAACTTCAAACACATTTGACGGTGCAATGTCAAATAATTTTTTTAATGAACAAGCAAATTCATTTTGTTTTTTTACAACCACGCCACTTCGATTTTTGTGTTTGACAAGTATGTGCCACTCATCGTACAATTTTTTCCATTTATCTCGGCATCTTTGCACATCTTGAACAGGAATTTTAGCCTTTTTCCAAAACACAATAATTTCATCAATTACTGCAGCAATACCATGGTAATTTATTACCCACTATTTGGACGTTAACATCACCAATTAAAAAAATGTTTTGACGTAAACGGGATAACTCCATATTTTTCTGATCACTTCAAAATCAAGTCAATAAAATTTAAGGATTTAAATAAACAACGAGAAAGCATAAGTATTAGTAAACATTTGTGAACGATTTTGATAGAGTTGAGATAATAAATATAGGTTATGGGCATCTACGAATTAATTTTGATGCAAAAAGTTGCAGTAAAAATGTTAGTACAGGGCTAATAATCAAGGAAGTCCGAGCAAATAGAACACAGATTTATTTTTATATTAGCAGAGACAGTCTTAAATTGTACAGCATGTCAATGCTCCTCTTGTATAATAAAAGAACAGAGAAAGGTGAAGTTAGTAGAGAAACAGTAGAGCACACATTTGAGAGATTAAAAATCATACCGGGAGTTACATATGTTCTAACACTTCCCCTTAATCCGAAAATACTAATTTCTTTTATTCGTTGACAAATTCGAGCCCAAATTGATTTAAACATTTAATTTGTTTAACGTTGCTGAGTCCTTTAGTAAGGACATCTGCCATCATCTCTTCAGTCGGCATATACTTAATCAAGATTCGTCCCTCTTTCACAGCATCGCGTACGAAATGATGCCTGATATCGATATGTTTGGTCCTTCCATGAAACACAGGATTCTTCGCCAACTTTTGAGCTCCTTGGTTATCATTGTAAACCGTTATAGGCATGTCCAGCTTTACTCCAACATCTTCGAAAAATTGTTGTAGATGGATGACTTCCTTTGTTGCATCTGCGAGCGCCATATATTCTGCTTCAGTACTGGATAGGGCTACAGTTCGTTGTTTCCGAGACTCCCAACTTACAACTGTGTTACCGAATACAAAAGCATATCCAGTAAAAGAGCGTCTATCTTCAACACAAGCTCCCCAATCCGCATCTGCAAAAGCAGTCAACTTGTTTTCTCTCTTTTTGTATACCAGCTTGTATTCGGCAGTGCCTTTTAAATATCTGAGCACTCGTTTAGCCGCCACCCAATGTGTTTCGTTGTAGTTGTCGTTAAATTGACTCATATAACTGACAGAAAATGCAATGTCTGGTCTAGTACAGACCGCCAGATACATAAGTGACCCAATCAATTCTCGATACGGATATTTCTTCATCACCTCTTCAACCGCACGTTCCGGTTTTATAAGTTTTTTACTTGAATCGAAGGGAGTCAAAACGGGTTTAGAATCTTCCATTCCAAATCGTTTGAGTACGTCGTGAACATAAGTCTTTTGTGACATTTCGATTTTCCCTTCTTTTTGTGAAAATTGGATGCCGAGACAATATCCAATCTCTCCCAGGTCTCGCATCTCAAATTTTGACATAAGATTTCTTTTAATTTCGCTTATCCACCCTGAGTTTTGTGATGCTATGATTATGTCATCGACATAGATGGCGGTGAGCATCAGTTCATTTCCTCTTTTAGCTTTATATATACAGGGGTCAGCACTAATAGGATGTAGACCGACATTGCGAAGTTCTTCGTCGAACTTTATGTTCCATTGGCGGCCAGCCTGTTTTAATCCATATAGTGCCTTTTTAAGTAAACAAACTTTGTCTCCAGTTCGTATTTCTTGAAGCATTTTCTTAGTCCGTTCGTATATCTGAGGATCTTTCATTTTTTCTTCCACAGCAATTAACTCCATCATTTCGTCGAGCATGACAGGAAGTTCCATGTAGATATCCTCAAGTAGGTCTGCATTTAAAAATGCTGTTGATACGTCTAGTTGATGTACTTTTAGTCCTAAATTCGCTGATATAGCCATAATTGATCGAATTGATGTCATACGGGCCACTGGTGAGAAAGTTTCATTAAAATCAATACCAGCTTTCTGAGCAAATCCTCTGGCTACTAAACGAGCTTTTCTGCGCTCTAACGTTCCATTCGCGTTTAGTTTGTTTCGTAGAATAACTCTGCAGCTAATGACACTTCGATCTTTCGGTCTGTTGACAATTTCCCAAGTACCATTTTTTATTTGTGCCCTGTACTCGTTCATTACAGCGCGTTTCCATGCTGTAACGTCTGGTCCATTCATTGCCTCTTTTAACGATATCTCCGCCAAGTTCGAGCTTTCTCCAGAACTGATCGCATCTTCATATTCAGAATCTTCATTTCCGGATTCATTATGAAGATGTTCATCGTCGTTTGTTTCAACAACATTCTGAATGTGCGCAGGTTGCCATACTTTTCTTGGTCTTCCCCTATTTCCCGTTCTGACCAATCTTGGTCTTCCTGGACCTCTCGTAGGAAGCTGTTGACCTCTCAAAGGTACATTTGCCTCTTGTTGCACATTTTCCTCTTGTCGCTCGAAGTTATTTTGTACGTTTTCCACTGCAACATCAGGTTGTTCTTCTGGTTCGGGAAACTCTTCATCTTCCTCCATTCGCAAGTTTTCAATTTCGGAACCGGTTAATATATCCACGTGTTCACAAGTACTATTTTCTTCACAATCCTTATGTGAATGAGCAACTCTCTCATTAGGTGTAAAGTCTTCGAACTGTTCTGGATTTTGAAATTCATCCAAAAATTTCAAATCGCGAGAAACTTCAATCTTGTGTTCATCCGGTATCCAAACACGATATGCTTTCGCTTCCTCCGAATACCCAATGAATATTCCTCTTCGCGATCGCGGATCAAATTTCCCCATATTTGGCGTTCGATCGAGAACATATACCTTACTTCCAAATATTTGGAAATACGAAACAATCGGATTCTTCAAAGTCCACCTTTTGAATGCCGTTTCCCCGTTCAGAGCATGTGATGGAGCTCTATTTCGCACATAGTTTGCTGTCGCCATTGCTTCTGCCCAAAACGTGTTCGATAATCCAGATTCGAGCAGCATGCATCTTGCAGTTTCAATAAGAGTTCTATTTTTTCTTTCGGCAATTCCATTTTGCTCCGGGTTATATTTTACTGTCAATCGCCGTTTAATCCCGCAGTGACTCAGAAATTCATCGAAACTCTTATTACAATATTCCAGACCATTATCTGTTTGTAGATATTTTATTTTCATTCCTGTCTGCGTCTCTGCCATTGTCTTGAATTTTTTAAATGCCTCCTGAACGTCACTTTTCTTGTGTAGGAATCTAACCTCACACCATCTTGAGTAGTCATCAATAAAGGTAGCTACGTAACGAGCACCACTGAGTGATGGAGTACGCATAGGTCCACAAATGTCTGAATGAATAATCTCTAGGATTTTTGTGCTTCTCACTGATTCCTTCGGGAATGGTGTTCGAGACAATTTACCTCGTAAACATATATCACATGGTGGTAAATTTTCATTTTTTCCTATTTTTACCCCAATTACGTCCTTCTTCTTGGTCATCTCCTTCAGGGCTCGTTCGTGTAGATGTCCAAAACGTCGATGCCAAGCAATCATTTGAGAGCTCTTCGACTCGACTGATGCTTTACAAGTTTTTTCAGGTGCCGCCCTGATGTAATAGAGTCCGTCTATTTTATCAGCTACCATCTTCACGGTTCCATTTCTCTTATCTTCTACTGTAGCGATGTCTTCATCAAATATGACCCGATGTTTTTTGTCTGTTATCTTCGCAACTGACATTAAGTTCGTCCTTAAATCGGGGACATATAGAGTATCTTCAAGGTTATAAGTCTTTGCTTCCGTACCATTTGTCGTTTCAAGTTTTACAACTCCCTTTGCCTTGATAGTCGTTGTTGCGTTGCTAGCCAAATTTAATGTCTGATTTGCTTCAGTCGTAGACATAAATTTTTCCTTTTCCGCGCACATATGCGAAGTGCAGCCGCTATCCAAACACCACGTATTCCGGAATTCTACAGAATTGATTTTTAGCGCGAATTCATCCTTTTCAACTTCACAAGAAGCGATGAATCCTTCTTCCTCTAATCTCCCAGCCTTTTCTTGGTAATTATTTCGTTTTTCCTGACAATCTGCAGCTTTGTGTCCGTTCTTTTTACATCGATAGCATTGAATTTCGAATTTTTTACTTCCATTCGTTTTTTGCTTCCACTGCTTTTGCTGCTTTTTATTTATTACCATTGCATTTTGTACTGGATTCTTTACTTCGTGATTTCTCGAATCACTTTCTTCCATAATCTTAGTTTTCAATACCTCCGGATCTGGTAGTTCGTCCCTGGTTTCAATTGCTGTCCGAAATACATTAAAGTTAGCAGGCAGACTATACAAAAGTAGAATTGATAGCAACTCTTTATTGATCTGAATCTGCATCTGCTGAAGCTTGTCGACAGCATCAAAGAAATCGGACATATGTACTCGTACGTCATCTCCTTCCTTCATACGATGAAGAATCAATCTACGGAAAAGTGTAGCTTTTCTGGCAGGTCCTTTAGACTGATATATATTTTCAAGTTTCTGCCAAATTTCTCTAGAAGTGCCGCATTCTTGCACTTGCTTCAATTCCGACGTACTTATCATTAGCAACAAATCAGCAACAGCTTTGAAGTCCTCTTCCTGCCATAGGTCAGCTGCAGCTGCAGTCTCAGCATTCCCGGCCACAACTTCTGGTTTCGGTACTTGACCATTTGTGTATTTCCACAATCCATTTTTTACGAGAACCGACCGAGCTAGCAGTTTCCACGTATCGTAGTTTTCCCCGGTCAATTTCTCAATTCTGTGCTCCATCCTTATTGATAAATTTTTATCACACTCGTCACGACTTATTACCCTTGAATAATTCTTTTGCTGCGTTGGCCTGGGCCCATAACCTGTTAGTACAGGGCTAATAATCAAGGAAGTCCGAGCAAATAGAACACAGATTTATTTTTATATTAGCAGAGACAGTCTTAAATTGTACAGCATGTCAATGCTCCTCTTGTATAATAAAAGAACAGAGAAAGGTGAAGTTAGTAGAGAAACAGTAGAGCACACATTTGAGAGATTAAAAATCATACCGGGAGTTACATATGTTCTAACAAAAAACTGATAGATAACGGCATAATTAGTTTCGATAATTTTTTTATCCTGAAATTTAAATGTGAAACTAGAGTTTATTAAAATTTCTACTAATTAAAATTAAAATCCGTCAACAATTTGCCGAAAATATGCTGTGTATCTTAAAATTGAAAAAATGGTTGAAATTTATGACAGTTCAAAAATAAACGAAAAATTAGTGTAACTATTATTTTAGGGTTATTTTGGATGTTATTTGAAAAAAAAACTATCGAAATTAACAATAATAACCCGTCTATCATATTTGAATCATTAAATGACTGTAAAAATGAAAAAAAAAACGTTAAAATTGACTAGAACTTTGATTTTGACCGTTAATAACTTTTGAACCGGTCAAGTTAGCGAAAAATCATGAAAGACCTTTTTTGTAGAGCGTTAAATTTGCTATAAGACTTATCATTTTTTATATGATCCATTCATTAGTTCATGACGTAAAAAATTGCAAAGTAATAACAGAAATATTCCTATGTTATTACCATTTTAAACTTTGGCTATCGGGGGGGGGGGGGGGGGGGGGGGGGAATTAAAATTAAGAGCTAAAACTTGACATGAATTTTTTTTTTATAGATTTCGAACCGATTTAGGACTATCGTGAAAAAAAATTCGAACAAACCCTTAATAAGGACCACTCTAATATATATGTCCAAAAAAAAAAAAAACTGAAATGTTTTTTCGAATCACACACTTACACTTTGACCCCATAAACAGCATTAATTACCAATAGCAAATTAGTATATTTCGATACAAGAGGCCAATGGAGCGTTTTGCACTTGTGCAGAACGATCCTTTGGCCTCGTGTATCGAACCATATTTTTCTTTACGAGTGCAATGCAAAATCCGCGTATGTCCGACGTTTACAAACATGCAAAATGAGCTGCAACTTCAAGCAGTCAGAAAAATCCAGGTAATAGTGTACAAAACGAAGGAGCCAATGCGCAAAATGTTTTGAGTTGAGTTGACTAGTGCGTCAACTGGCCATTTTGCATGTCTGTAAACGGTGGGCAAACGAGGATCTTGCATGCACGAATAAAGAAAAAAATAATTAATAAAATTAAAGAAATCAAAATTTTTACGTTATCGATCTTACAACGTAATGGCTTTATTTGTTACGTGACGCATACGAATGTAGATATTTCTACGGGATATGTAAAAACCAGGTATCGAACAAAGCGAATTATATGGTTTATTTGATCAATGAATAGTTATACCGTGAAACGATCAATCATTTTCGTTGATCCCTTTTGACACGTTCGAAGCATACATAACGGCCGATGTAACTTTAAAATATCGGCTCGGCTTCGACCACTTGCTTTAGCAATACGTCTACAGCTCCCGCATACCTACAACATTACATCGTACTGAGCATACCGATGTCCAATATCGAAATACAATACAGTTTCATATTCAATTGGGATTTCGCTCAGTTTGAATCTGCACTATGATCAATCTTCATATAAGTAATATATATTCTCTATTACACGGTCTGTCACGGTCATCACTACGAGTGAATCTGACCGTAGCAGTATATTATTTTTTTGAAAATAACATTGTATTTTATTTATTTTGTAATTCCCACTTGTTTTGAAGATAATGGGTTGACAATGATTCTAGTAATATTCATTAAGATGATGTGCTACATGTCGTCTGTCTCTCTCAGATCGCCATAAGTGCGAGTGAAACAGCTGAATCTTCCCGAAGTGTTATTCCTCGCCACGGTTGATTTTTCGAATAAAGGTCGAGAAGTACTGACTGCAGAGGGCCAAGATGCAGTCAGTACTTCTCGTATTTTGCCTGAAATATCAATTGTAACCAAAAACAACGCTTTACAGTTTTTGTTACCGACTGAGCAGTAGCACATCATCTTAAAACAAGAGCTAACATTTTTCAACAATAAAATATCGATTGCAATAACGAACAAAAGTCAATCTTCTTTCAGGTGATAAAGTCGGCATACTCGTTCTACATGTTCTTGAAAGAGGTCAGCGCCAATGAATAACGTAGGAGGAGCTTGGGAATCGCAAATGTCTCAAACGTAGTCTCAAACACCGTTTTACTGTTATCGAAAAGTATTATCGATAGAGGAAAAACTATTAAATAATAAATCGTGGATGAATGAATACGTTTCCATTTTACGTTGCGTTCACGAGGAAATGACAGTTTTTCTTTGTCAGCGCAAGAAGTGAGTAAAGATGTCTCAGTTGTGTGCTTTGGCTATAGATTTCGCTACAGTTAGAGCACACAATGCCGATTACTGGTACATGGCCGATCACTGGGACATCCACCGTAGATACGGTAGACTAAAGGACCGAGAGAGCCATTTATCTTGGTTTTATGCGAAACTTGATGTAAGGTTCACTTTTTATAGTATATAAAGTGCAATAGACAAATGAAGGTCTCCATTTTCATCTGTCCGGCTGTTCAACTGTCCGACTGTCCATTTGTCCGTCTGATTGTTGATCCGTTTGGTCGTTTCGTTTTAAAGATTTTTAATTGGACAAAAATAAATTTGATCTTAAGAAAAGTTGTGAATCTCTCCCAGAAACAAATACCGCTGAGTTCGTCTACATACGTTTGAATTGAAAATACGCAATAGCTTCACGCAGTGCTTTAATTTTCGCTACAGTGTTTGCTATGCTTAGAAATGTTTCATATACAAAGAGACATGAAGCGACGTGTGTATGATGAATGTAGACTTTTCAATACAACTCGGGCTATGGATGAATCTCCATTCGAATATTAAAGCGACGCTGCTACTTTACCAGCTCCAACGGTACGTTGACACCCGAAATAAAGATCTAGCGGAAACAATGTGTGGCACGAGTACATAGCCACGGTAGATAATGCTGAGCTACTGTGCGAACAAAAGTTGATTTTTATCACGGAATTTCAACGCTTTTGTCTTTTATACGAGAGAATACATTAAAGCTTGGTATACCGCAGACTCAGGACTAGGTATAAGTGCTCTAAGCCTTACCAAACATTTTTTTTGAGTAAGTACAGTCTATGCATATGCGTATTCAATCTATATTGCGTTCACATTGAATAGAGAAATACAATTTCGTCCACAACCCAAATTGATATTCCAGGACAGTTCAGACATATGTGTTCCAATCGTGATCCTGTATTCGTGGCGTCATCCTACAATATTGACATTTTTTTTTTCGAGATTCGACATCTCTGTCGTTCTGCTATTATTTTTATTTTTCTCTTTGCAAGTAAACTAACACGAATGTGTGGCTCAGACTGCAAAGTTTTAGAATTCGGAATAAAATCTGGTGTTCAAAGGTTCAGATAGACTTCGACTGAGTTTTCTGCTTACAAAATGAATCCTGAAATTACAAAAAATTTATTTCCCTTCGTTAAAATAAATTTGTTGATTTATTATATTATTTGTGAACCTTTTGTGAACCTGTGAATGTGAACCTTTTTTCGAAACCTTCAGCATAAATTCTTGATCATCATAAGAAAAAGACGTAGCTATTGAAAGGAATAATGAAAAAATATAGCTAGGAAGATATCCGATCCGGATTTGCATAGAACGGCCTCGGAAATCACCATACATTTTTCTTCATTGCAGCAACAAGTAAAACGAATGTTTCATCCCTTCGTTCTCTTGACAGTCGTGACCGCGCCGGGGGTTACTATCCGTATGATAAATAGTCCCGGAACGCAAAGGAAAGTCCGGAGAGCCTTTCATTCCAACTAAAATAGAGAACCAGAGGAAAGCCAGCGGCATTCTCTTGGTCGGCAAAAATGTGAATGCAAAAACTTGGCGATTACAATATGACTGATGTTCAATATGACTATATGCATTGCGAAGGGAATCAAATGCAAGTTCTGCAAATATCAAAACGCTATGCGAATTCACAATTTGTCTATTCGGTTGCAAAAAATTGATCGCCGAAATCAGTAATGAGTATCATTTTTCAACATTTTTCAATACTCTTGTAACATATGACCTTCGAAAAAGCTTTTTGCAAACATAAATATACCTTTACAAATTACTGATTACAAATCTGCAAGAATTTCTTTCGAAAGTGTTAACTTCCCGGTAAAATGAATGGCAAATTTTAATTTTCATATAATCCGGACCCTTCATTAAATTAAATTGGACGTCTAGCATCACTGAACATTATTTCGTTTATAGAGAAAATTGATTCTCTCGAGATCAAACGATGTTAAAGTAAATGCAAAAAAGCCAGTTTTTTCGAAAATTTAAAAACCCTACGAAATCCTCATCGCTCTAACGATTTTGCTCGAATTAAACATAAAAAAGTGCATCACTTAATACAAATTTTCTGCTAACTAACAGATCGATGGCGGATAATTTGTTCGAGTTAGATCGATAACAGACATTTTTTTAATCTTAGAAATCACATAAATTCAAAATTCTTCGGCGTATGTTTACAAAATCTATATCAAAGTAACATTGGACAAGTCCAAAAAAACGTTATGCCCAGTAAAAAATTTCGATTTTTTGTTAGTCTGACTTTTCGGGGGTCCAAAGCCTTTATTCGTCTTTTACTCAATTTTCTGACATACTGCGTTTTTACCATTTTTATTAGTTAGTATCCATTTTATGCACCGTCACAATTATTTTCTGGCGTTCCATTCTAAGTCACTCACAGGATGGCATAGTTATGGATATATCTTATTTCTATGACTAATATTTTTATGTAGTGTGTTCTGGTGCAAGATTCTAACTAATAGAAGATTCACAAATAAATATTTTACACGGAACAATACAACTATTATGTTTTTTTATTCAACAATTAGTCCAGAGTAAGGCCAACAAAGCAATTGAATTGTCTTACATTCTTAAAAGACCAAAGATTACTTTTTCTATTTCACTGTTCAACACTGTGCGAGAAGAGTATATCCAAGGGCTCCGGTAGATTTACTCCATACCTACGGCGCAAGAACTCGGCTTCGTCTGAGAAAGTAAACCTATCGACTTCCACGGCAACACAAGCGAAGCGTAAAATCGCTTCGGATAGGTTACACACCTGTTCTAGGGAAGAATTTCCGGCTATCTTCGAAGCTCCGAAATTTACGATGGCCAAGGTACTAGAACGAAAGTATGGCGTCGAGAACTGGCTGAGTGTCTTTACACTTCGGCTTACTAGGTACGTGGATATATATATGTATATACTAGGTTTTTGCACAGCTCGAGGGATATGCGTCCTCGCACTCCAGTAGCACCAACACATGAGACACCGCCGTCCTCCGGTCTGGGATTGCCTTTAGGGAACGTATAAAAATCAGGTCCCTTGGGAGTTCCAAAGGGGCACTTCTAAAAATGAAGGTTCGGCTTAAAACCAACCTCATTAAAACTTTAAGAGGAGGAAGTCAGATCAAAATATTTTAAAAAATGATTTTTTTTTCGTCAGATAAATTCGGGTGGGGGTAAAAATAGCGAATGACCAAAATAGCGAGTGGCCAAAATAGCGAATTTCATAATGATAGCCATTCTAGATTCAGACGTTCCTTATTTTGAAATTCGCTATTTTAACCATTGGCTATATTGGTCATTCGCTATTTTGACAGCCACCCATAAATTCAGATGCATGTAATCTATTTTAGTAAAGCCATAACGCGAAATAAAATTTAAGAAGTGAAGGAAAGACCGGGACCAGTCGGCACACTTTTGGTTTGCCATTTTTTAAAATTGTTTTTTGAGTTAATGATTTGCAATAGGAATACTGGATTTGCGTTCTACAGCCAACGATTATATTGTTCACAATGTTCACCATTCTATTTGGTCCTGACTATTTGTGACAACGAATAATTCAAGAGGCAATTATGTGTTCCAACTTACCCCGCTACGCGGCAATACAACCATTTTTTTTTTCAAAAATGTATAGTGGATGAACTCAAGCGTATGCTTCATGTATCGATCAGTGTATATAGATAGATGTATCAGTGTACTATAGATGTATCCATTTCTGATAGTATTACAGCACTCGATTCTCCAAAGGACGTAAGATGGACGGATACGATTTGGTTTTGTTCCAAGGCCATGTTCCATCTTCTCGAAGCGACGGAGCTTCATCGAACGGGTAACTTGGGTAACTGCTGGGCTTCACGTCCTGATACCTGACGTACCGTACGACCAATCTACATAGCTCAGAAACGATGCTATATTCTAGCTGAACTCATGTTGGAAGGCAGTTATCTGGTGGGAGCATGAGGCTTCTTGTTACTAGTGGCAGTCTTCTGGGTGTGGTACACGCAAACGCATCTGCACCGAACAAACACCATCTGTGGTGACAAATCCTTTATGCATTGAGAAGCAGACGCTTAAGGTTGTGGACCAAATTTGAAGCGACAGATTGATCCAAGAGACGCAAAAGATATTCAGATATGTATCTTTCCATAAATACATAAGCTAATCATTAAGAAGAAACTCCATTCGCAACTTCTAAGTTTATTATATTTTTATTATAAAATATTATTTTATATTTTTGCTCACTCTTTGTGGGGGAGAATATTAACGCTGGAAAAACACTGATAAAAAATATGATTTTTACTGCATTTGAGTAGAAAGCATTCTTTCGTGGCCGATGTTAGACGTATCGGAAAAAGGTTTAGTCTGAATTATTCACTAGCCTAAACTTACCTAGGAGAGCTTGGAAGAGTCTGCTCTTGAAGATTCTGATGACGCGCTCGATTGCCAGACGAAGTTGCTTGTCCTGAGGCCTCGTGAGTTTCGCGTGGTAGTCCTCGAGCAGCTCGAGCGCTCTGTGAGCTTCTGCAATCAAAATTATACGTGTTTTTTTAAATCTGAACATATTATACAGGTGTTTTATTTTTAATTGGTTGTTTTAAAATTTACTGTAAATGATAAATAAATAAAAAATCAAGTATCATAAACCAATTAATTTTTTAAATACATTCATTTGTAACACTTTAGAGTATTTTTCATGAATATTCTCACGTATTTTTACGACCGATTTTTTTTCCCAATACTTTTATTTGCCAGTTCAATAAAAGTAGCTCATGCGCAAACAGATTGCCCGAGAAATTGTATATGCGTTATATATACGTTCGTAAAAATACAGATTGCGTATGAATAAAGAGGAGAGGATCTAATCCGCAGAATTGCTGCGTCTGCTACACCTCGACGGGATACGACAGCCAGGTATAACCCGAAAGAACGAAAGCATATTACGTTCTCACCCGCACGTAGCCTCAAGCTCATTCAAAGCTTCCCGCAATTTCGACAATTGTATTGCACTGCGGGAATCAACCACCGTGGCGAATTTCGCCCACTCGGTGCTTCTCACGACCTTCATAACGTTGTGAGAATGATACACTTTGCTATCGTAACGTGCTATATGAAAGCACATAAATCTCCATGAAAATAAGAAAACATTTCAATTAGAAAAAAATTCGTAGCAAGAACATACAGTGCTCTACATTTTAAGTGGGGGAGGCCTTCTTCTTTATTCCACCGAAAAAAATGCCGATTTGCGAAAACAAAAAAAGTTTGTGATAAGAAATTCGATTACCTTTCGAATGGCGTTAATTATGTTAAAATTGTTTGAGAATTATTCGCGCGAATTTATAAATAATTGGATTATGCGAGAACCACGAGAAATCATATACGGGACTGACCGGATTATTCCGGAAGCAATTATCACCCTAGAGAGCCGGATAGTTTTTCGAGGTTATCTCAGAAATTCCTTATACGAACTCATAAAAGTTTTGGGGCGGCGACTATTCGTCGGCGCAAACGTCACAAATATTTTTCACATGTATGAAACGAAGTTACAATGACGAAAACACATAGATGATAAAGAGAAGTTTTCAACGAAAAATATGACCCATTGGGTTGCTCTAGGATTTTGCCTAAGTCGTCCCAGAGTCAGATTTGAAAAATGTGTACGAAAACAAAACTTTTCGAAACGTCCGATAATCGGGGCACGAATCATGTGCAATCCCAAGCTGACTTGAACCGATTTCAGCGAAACTGGGATGAATTAAGAACCACCAAAAAGCAGCAAATACGATTAATTTTCGTATATCGTCAGTTTTATCTAAATCGGTTCAGAATTATTATCAGAAAGAGGGATTTTTCTCGGATGTATGTATCTTGAATATTAGGGTGTTTTTAAATAAATAAAAAGTTTACATTTCTTGTGGTCTTACCATCCAAAAAGTTAGCTTAAGCTAAATAACAAATTGTCCCAATAGTTAAGCGCTGTGGTTTTTTATGGAAAATTCCCAGCATCGATTTGTTAAAAAAAAATTGAATAAAGAATCCAAATCCAATTCAGAATTTGGATTGCGGTAACGGGTACAAAAATCGGTTTATCATGATTTTCAATCTAAAAATGCATACTGGGGAACTTTTTACGTCAACGACAGCGTTCAACTTTTGGGAGCATTCTTTTTTAGTTCCAAAAAAAACTTTTGGGGGGGAGGGGGTAAAACCAAGAGAAATATATTTTTTACGCTGGCATGCCCTAAATATAAATATATCCCCCCTAAATATATCCCCTATATATTCTTTGCCTGAGTAGTAATAAGGTTATAATTTTCAAAATATAATTTGCGCTTATATTGTTAGAATTATTATCCTTGAATTTAAACAAATTATATTGCTTTCTAATAGAGGAATCTTTGTTTTCGTAACATCATTTTTTTCCGAGGTTTTCGATTCAGAATTTTTTTTGCTCACAGTATTGTCGAAAACATCGAGAAAATGTCGATATATATGTCTGTATATATCTGTGTATATGTATGTGGTGTGTGTTCCCGGCTTCCAAAATTCAATCTTCTATAATTCAAGAACCGTTCCATAGATCAAACTGAAATTTGGCAAACAAGTCGAGCAGCAGCTTTTCTCTGATTGTTCTCGTTTTTAACGAAATGTATGCAGTAATTGAGGTTTTATGAACACTTTTAATTAAAAAAATTTGTTATTGTAATTAGTCGTAATTGAAAAAGCAGTTCGGATTTTATGAAGCTTTGAATTTTTTGAAAAAATGACGTTATTGCATTAATTTCTACAAAAGATGATGTAGCAAGGGCAAATTTTGTACGTATTGTAAATGAAATAATATTCAGCGATGTTAGATATATAATTTAGTGCAGATCAGTAGAAGAGTTCGGATTTGTCGATGACAAAAATGTCGATGAATTCTTTTTTTTATTAATGGAAAACAAGGATTCAAAATAGAACCTTGTACGTTGTTTCCGCATTATTTATTTTCACTTTTTACAAGCTTCTACTGTGAGGAAGTCAAAATCGATGAACATACTACCTCATTGAAGTAGTTTTGCAAATAGTGAAAAATAATAAAGAAGCAATGTTCAAAGTTCGATTTTCCATCGTTTTCGCATTAAAAAAAATAATAGCAATGGTTTTAACAAATTATGTTGCCTCTTTATTTTTCCGCATGCGTCCAGTAATTAATACGAAGCACAACCAGACCCCTCCCCCATATTATTTTTAAAGGTGACCAGTCAGCCAGAGGAAATTATTATCAGTCTACATCATTCTGTACCTATTAAGCTATATGGATTTGTTTAATAAAGGTAAGCTTTAATCGTTACATGTCTCAAAATGTCAACATTATTTTGACATTGGTATATATATAAATTGATAACTTTATCACGAGGGCCTGTAAAGCGAATCTCTCCACTCAACTGATATAGAATGGTACTGCAAAGGAAATGAGACATCATATACAGAAATGTTATAAGCAGTTTATCCTGAATCACGCGCAAAGTTGAAAAAGCTTGAATCTGGTTTTCGAAATAACCGTTTGACGAAACTAGCTTTTAGCAGAAAAATCCTTCGTTCCGGACCTCAAAATATAGATTGAATAAAAAATTGTCAGAATGGTAAAAAGACAATACAACCAATTGGGAACCATTTTGACTGTGGTAGGGATGATAGACAGCTACAGTTCGTGATATAGCCGCCTATCATCCCTACCAAAGTTAATTACGAACGGCCGCCCACGATACACACTACTACTACGAAAACCATTTCATCAAGAGACGTGGTAGCGTCGCGACACAAGTACATTTATGCCAGATACTGACGACGATCGACGTTACCGACCGAGACATCGAGACGCGACAAGGCTCTTATACTCGAAGCAACTTGTTTTCGGTCACTCTCAAAAACTTTTCTTGTATTCTTTAGATACGTAGAAAACACATATGTTTTTTAGGGACACGTAAATTATATTTTTTTTACGGTCTGCTGATTGCGACCAAAGTGAAATCTATAGGAAACCGCGCATGAAAAATATCCTTCTTTCGTTTTTTTAACCACGTCAGAATAGATGTTCAGTGGTCGGCGTCATCGCACACAACATGGCGGCGTCCACTGGCGGACTAGCGGCCGCCGCCATGTTGCAAGTCACGGCAGTCACGCTCCCTCCCCTCCGCCTTTCTCTTTCGCTGTATGTAGCTCTCTTCTCGCACATCGATTATCGCGAATGATTTTCGCAAAATTTGGTACTCGGGGGTTTCGAGATAACTGATTACGAGTCTGTCTTCAAAATGTATAAATTCAAAGTCACGAATCCAATATGGCGGATGAAAATTCAAAATTGATTTAAGTCGAATGAAAATCGGCCAATCAAGGGATTAATTAAGATAAATGGAATGGGACATGAACAACTAAACGGAATGGACAACTAAAAAAGTTTAGACTCGAAAGTGTATACTCGTACTTCGTGATTCACTATTTGACGATAATATGGAAAAGCTAGTATGAAATCGACAAGGAGACTTTTTGCAAAAAGTAGACGAGTCCCCCAAAAAAAAAATACCTTGGGTGTATAAGAATCTGAGACAAGTACATTTACATCAACAGTTGTACCTATTCTTGCAAAAAGTCATAAAATAATCAATTACAAAAGTAAAAATATTAATATTAGTGGCAATAAAGATTATGACATGATAACACAAATTTGCATGAGTCCGTTTATAAAAATTACTTGTCCGGCCGTTCTACTTAGCGAATTAACTAACTAAATACATTAGTTGAATACACACGATTAACCGTTTCGTCGATAGCTAACACCAATAGCCGATCCTATGACCGGGCAAGTAATTTTTATAAACGCACTCATGCAATATGTGTTATCATGTCGTAATCTTTATTGCCACTAATATTAATATTTTTACTTTTGTAATTGATTATTTCATGACTTTTTGCAAGAATAGGTACAACTGTTGATGTAAATGTACTTGTCTCAGATTCTTATACATCCAAGGTGTTTTTTGGAGGTTTCTGGATGACTCTGCCCCTTCAAAGAATTTTTCGTGTAAATTTTTATTCGTTTCGACTCTTGCTAACTATTTTTTTGTGTCTTAAAGTGTCTTAAGTGTGCATAAAAACGGTTTTCTTAATTAATCGGATATTCTTATTAAATAGAGATCACCATTTTTTATCTCCATACACAGCTCATAAAGTTAGGTTTTATGTAGACACAAGTGTGCATTAACATTTTTTGTCAATTCTACTTTGAAAAATTGTCACTAACTTCAAAACTATAAAAAGTGGAGAAAATGAGTTTGACAATAAACCAGGGAATTACCGACAAACGGGTTGCCGAAGCGTGAGCTTGTTAAAATTCCAAACATTCATACGTATACCCGCTGACGAGCGGAGACAAAAAACTTTTTCAGTGAAAACTCACGCATTTCTCACAAAAAAAACGTGCTCTGTGCTTCCCGGACGGAACAATAGCCAGGCGGACCTGCTGCTGGCGGAGACACCGTCGGCATAAACGCTAACACATCGCGCGATGAAAGTTTGGCAAGTTTATGAGATCACCAAAAGCCGAGCTAGGACGGTCGAGAGGAGCACAAAAAGTTGGTCCAAGCTGAACTGGGTTGTTAAGCCCTGCCATCATTGAGCTGTCCGGTAAGTAACGAACTTTTAAAAGGTTTTGGACGTTTATTCCCACGTTTCTCTTCATTTCTTGAGTTTTAATTAATGCACAATGGTCGTTGAAATTATTGTTGCTAGGGGAAATGGTTTAAAATTAAAATCATCCAAAGTTTAACATAACTTATTCACCTTTGTTCAATTTTCGTTCTAACCAGGTTGAAAATAACCTGATTATCGGTATTCTAGCATTAGCATAGTCAATTTTGTAACAGCGTAGATCTAAGGTTGAAAGAGAAATTGGTTTGAGCAGGATAAGAAGCGGTTGCAAACGGAAATATGAAGATTGAAAAAATTTAAAAAAATAAAAAGGAAATAACAAGTTTTTAGGGGTGAATGACATTTTTTTATTTATCGGCAATATTCAGCGAGGCAAAATATATCGGTATAGCATCTAATAAAAAAAATACGACCGAGCGAATGAATAAAGCGGATATTTGTTTGTGGGCCGGATATTATTCAATACAAAGGCTTCTATTCATCTTGATCGCTTTCGTTCGCACGTCTGCTCGCAGTAAAAGTCCTGTCAAGACTCTCTTCTGTCACGTTTACACGGAAAAAACGGGTTAGTTGAGAAAGCTAACCTTTAAATGCTTGAAGCGTTAGATGTAGTTTGGTTGGCATTACCAATCGGTTGGTTGGCACTACCAATCGGTTGGTTGGCGCCACCAATCGGTTGGTTGACATCAATCGGTTCGTTGGCATTGCAAATCGGTTGGTTCTGATACGCAATAACTTGCTAATGCCATATTTTACCATGCCTCTTGGTTGGCACGTATCAATTCCGAAGTTCCTACAACTACACCATTTTCTCCGTGTACTGTGAAGTTTATGAAGTATTCGTTTGTCGATTGTCATACCATGTGTTCCTAAAAAGCCTAATCTCTATATTCATAACAATATCTACATGAAATTGACATTTTTTCGGTTATTTTTCAAGCCCTTTTTGATGAGCTTAAAAACTGAGGCATCATGGTGACATGGCGTGTCGTGGAAGGGAAATAAGATATCGGCCAACTTAAAAAATATTTATAGCCATTTAGAAATTCAGAATTTTTGGGCTACTGCATTTCCGGGGTGTTCGAGACCGATCCCATCCGATCCCATCCCGCTGTTTACAACATTGCCAACTTTATTTCCGTAACGCAAAGAATTTGAATATAAACCAGAAAAAAACAATTTTCTATGTTTTTTTTTCAGGGTTTTCGCTTTTTTTCATAAAATGTTTTAAGAGCGCACCCCGAAAATGCGCCTACACAGAAAGAAATAACTGGTGGCCCCAACATGGCTGAATACGCTCCAAGCGATCAAGTTCACTAGGTTAACTGATTGGTTGAATCAACTAGACTAGTTGATTGTAACACCCAATTCGTTAGTTGCGAATCAATTAATTTGTAACCAACTAGTCTTTTGTCCTAACCAATATTGTCGCTTGGACCCTATTCAACAAATTATTTTTTTCCGTGTATGCTGCATCACTCTCGCACAGTCTTTCAGCGACTCTGGGTATAAAATTAATGCTTTTTTCGACTTCGCTGAGGTAGCTCTTATCTCATCGGAGATTTACCGCTGATTTTAAATATTGAAAATGAAAAATAATACAAACAATCGGAAAAATAGCACGTTTTTTAATCTTTTCAAGAAATAATTCGATTTCTTGGTACAATGAATACTATATTCATTTTCAGCGGCGCAAAATACATCGGAATAACAGCTAACAAAAAAAAATATCATTTTTTTAATAAACATTTTGGCCGAAAATATTTCACTAACAAATTTTCACTGAAATGACTCGGTCTATTAGAAATAATATGGGGTAGCGATAGCGACTATTGTTTATTTTCTTCGTATTTAATCAGGCTTCAAAACGCCTCACGGCATTTCAAGCTTCGTTGGGTTTCGAATTTTTTACACATTTTTAAAGTTGGCATAGCAATAATTTAATATTAGTGTCAAATAGTTAACAAAAGGGTTGCACATCGGGCCTTGTACACTGCTTCCTCCTTTTCACATTTCTCAGTTACCTCTACGAGGAAGTATGTTCATTGAATTTGGCTTCCTCGTAGAGGAAGCTTTGAAAAAGGTGCAAAATAAGGCAGCAATATGCAAGGCTCGACTTTGCATTCTTTTATTTTTAACAATAAGTTTAAATAATTAAATATTCTATAAAAGAATAGTAAAATATATAAAATGCAAAAATGGTATAAAGATGTATAATTCAAATTAGTATAAAATCTGAAATTCTACATCAATGTTCACCAAATTTGACACCTAGCATGACTGAATATTCGTTCACGCTTGCCGAAAATGTACAAGGTCCGACTTTCCAACCTTTTTTTCTTTGTCAAACATCGGAATATTTTGCGCCACTAAACATGAATATACTATTTATTTTATCGAGAAGTCAACATTTTTCATGAAATGATAACAAAAAGCGTTTTTTTTTCTCATACATTTCCAGTTGCAAGATTTTCGTGATTTAAAAGACAAAAAGATGGAATTTCGATCATTATAATCAAAGTAATGTCCACATGAATCCAGTATTGAAACATCGATTAGTATCCGATTAGTTTTTCCTATTGAAGAAATAGAAAAATGGATTCTTGATCAAGACAAAAACGATGCATCTATAGCAACTCTTAATATTTAAAAAGAAGTTGAGAAGTAGAACTTTGCACATTGCTTCCTCATTAATTTATATTTTTCACAAAGCTATGATTAAGCTTATTTATTAATTTTGGCTTCCTCATAGTGGAAGCTTTGTGAAAAATATAAACTATTTCACGAATCTGAAAAAAAGTATATATTTTTAAACTCACTGTACTCCTAAATCAATATTTAATACCTAAACTCGTACTAGAACGAGAATACACATTTTTCAGAAAATTCGAAAAATTTAAAATACCATAAAATTTTAATTGTTCAATCGATTTTCACAAAATTTGATGCAAATTATCAGTCTATAATAGTTCATTCGTGGACCAAAATTGAGCCCAATATCGTGAAAAATTCGAAATTTAGAGCGTGATAGGTGATTTCAGAAAAAAAAATTTTAATGCCATAATTTTTTAAGCACTTGGCGAATTTGCACCAAACTTGAACTTCGAAATTGCAGACACTATTGTGCTAACAAAAATCCGAACATATACACACACATACAGACATTTCATAGAAATCATTTTTCTCGCCGTTTTGGACCATTCTGAGTATCATGACATGAAAATCTCGAAAAAGAAAAAATGTTCACGAATCCAAACCTTCTCTACGAGAAAGCAAAAATAGTATATTACGAGTGCAGTAAAACTTTTCTCTGACAAGTGTGTCTCGTCTGAATGTGACTTGCCTTTGGCTCGTGCTGCAATGACCCAAGTTAAGAAAAAGTTTTCCAACGAGAATTGTACAAAATTTTATTTCACGCGGTGTGAAAATAAAACGCACCGAGTGAAGTAAAAGTATTTATCGAGTCACTCTGATATTAAACCACACAATTTAGTATAGGATCAAACTGTTATGAACGGGCATATTAAAATTTATAAAAGTTGACGGTCTAATTTTGTCCTGCACGATATTATAAACAGAATTAATTTAAGTTCTTCGAGCACATTTTTTAAATTTATATTAAATACGAAAGTGTAATTCCGGGCGTATAACATTTATTTTATCATAATTAGAACATGACGACGTCAGAACAAACGGCACAATTGACTTTAAAAAAGATATATGCTTGAACGCAGCCGACAATTGGCAAAGTATCCACGTAGAAGCCTTGGGGCGAATGAACCGTGCTCATTTCACTGTCCCAGTTAATAGCATTCCCGACAGATATACGGTCAAACATTTTATACGCTGTCCACATCGTGGCCACTACAGAAATTCGCAACCGTACTACGGAAATTATTGGTCTCGGATGTGCAGTGTACATCACCGAGTGAATGTGGCCATAACAGGAAGTGTCTACTGTAGAAGCATTACATTGTACATCTATTCGCTGACGGCGACTGCAGCTTTACTGAAAATTAACTTCATCGAGTAGAACACAACAAAACATTTCAATTTAATTGATTTTCAGTGGATTATTTATTTGAAATTTAAACGAGATGAAAGAAACTTTTTTGCAATGCAATGACGTGAAAGTCGACTGTATTATGGTTTATGTCACGAAACAAGCATTGCAAAATCATGAAGATAGTGTGTATTTTTTATTGGACCGTATTTCATCTTAATCGCTGCTTGTGATGGACCCTCGTGTCGCTTTAGTCGCACAAAAAAGCTCTCTCGTATTTATTCAACGAGTTTCCAAACGACCGAATCTCTCCTATAGCTCGCAGAGTGTACCTACCGTTGAATTTATAGAACTAACTCTAGCGTCGGCCCTGGGTGCCATCGAGGAAAAAAACGAAGAGAAACGTAGATGAAGCGTGCATGAAATACAGATACATGCGTATATATACATTATGCATATATAACGATAGAACGACGATAACCGTTACCAAGATCATCGTTTATTAATGGGGCCGAACCTGGAATGATGTTGAAAACAGAAACTGCTGTAGAGTAAAGCTGACGGCCAACAAATAATATCATATCCGCACGAAAAGCAAAACACCCGTTACGAATAATCCTATTTTGACTGCGATTCCCAGAATTCTCAACGACTGAAAGTTGCTGAAAAATAATACTATGTCAAAAAGTTTGTCGGAACTTTCGTGCGAAATATGATGAAGACTCCAGGAAGCAACGGAACGCATTATAGACTCCCGCTACAAACAAGTTTTTTTTTTACAGTGGGGCGTGAAATTCTTAGCATTCACAATAACATCGGTTTATAACTAGATCAAGTGAGCCAGAAAAAAATTATGGTCAATTGGCTGTATCTTTTCATCCAATTGACTGATAAATTTCAATCAAACATATTCCGAAACTGGACCAAAGAACTTGTTTTTTGAAACAATGTTGTATAGAAATTATTGAATTGAATGCGAGGAAGATAATAGATATTTATTGTAAAGTACGTCATGTCTGAATGACGATATTAACTCAATTGAATATTCAATTGTCAAAGAAATTGTAAATAATGTTCTGATGGTTATTTAAAACCAAACAAAAATATTCTGTATTAAAAAAAGGATAGAGTAAATTAATTTCAATTCCAACATATTGGCATTTTGAAACATTTAATTCCTGAAGATTTATTTTTACAAAAAATCCCCCCGCTTAACTGGTACCGAATGATGGTAAGAACAAAATCAGACATCATAGAGAGCAATCGTATGATCAATTTGATGATTGAAAAAAACCTAAATCTGGTTTACGAGGGAACCGATTGACCTATCTGGCTTTCATGTTGGTAGAAAAATCCTTGGCGCCATTCCTTAAATAGTATATTCAATTGAAATTTGTCTGACAACCAAGAAAATAAATTGTTGTCAACTAAAAATAATTTCTTTCTACCTGACTCGACTATCTTGATGGGGTCGAAACTAAAATGATATTCGTAACCGGTATTACTGTAGTTTAAACTTGATCAACAACTAATAACATGATATCCGGACAAAAAGCAAAACACCCGTTACGAATAATGCTATGTGACTGCAATTTCCAGGATTCCGGACGTCTAAAAGTTGCGAAAAAATCGGACTATCATGAAAAGTTCGAATGAAAAAGTTTGTCCCAACTTTGTACGAAATATGATCAGGTTTCCAGGAAGCGAAGGAAGGCATTATAGGCACCGTTGAGAAGAAGGATTTTAAAAAGTAAGGCGTGAAATTCTTAGTATTCACGGTAATATCGTTTCCTTTCGTGAATACGAAAACCTAACAGGATTTCGCATTCACGCTTTGGTGGTCGGCGAGCAACCCGACGACAAGAGACGAAAACGGCAGGATGGTACCAAACAAGCGTGGAAACTCTGTGTGCTGATTCTATCTACCGTCTCTAACTCCAAGTCCTCAACGCGGGTTGGTATCTTGTTACGCAAACTAGCTTTCAGAGCGGCTCGAGGCAGTCATGGTGCGCTTAAACCTACTTTGCCGTGAAACTTCCAATGAGGCTTTGAGCTCGTTTGATTCCGACGGGAAAGTGGCTCTCGGTAGTCCGAACAAAACTAGGAGAACAGAACAGAAGCCTGAGAAAGAACGCTAAAACCAAGAAAGGTACAAGAACAAAAAGAACAAGAATGCATAGGAAAGAAATTGTTCATGGTATACCATTTGGCTGTTGGTTGGTCTTGTTTGAGTCGGTATTGCATTTTCCCCAGCTATTGTTGTACCAGGGTAAGTACCTGTATTCTACCTAAAGCAAGCGTAACCTAGTAGAAAAGCTGAAAAGTCTAGTATGTGATCCAGGATAGAATCTAGGCTGTCTAGAACTGTGACCATACCTTCCGAGACTGTCCTGACTCTACCCAGGACTACTCAGACTTCATCCGGGACTGCTCACATTCTATCTAGGGCTTGATTTTTCTAAGAACTCTTAGAAAAAACATATATCAAGAAAAAGTGCTAAGGGAACAGAAGGCAATGCAAAGAAATTGTCCATTGTATACCATTTGGATGTTGGTTGGTCTTGTTTGAATCGGTATTGCATTTTTCCCGGCTAGTGCTGTACCACGGTAAATACCTATATTCTAATACAACCATGGACTGTTTCGCTGCCATCACCAGGACAACGACGACGAAACTCTCTCACTAACATACATATTCAGGGATCGTATGGACGAACATAAGCGTCGCTATAAGCTGGGGCAAACGACGCGAGAATGCCTCTCGCGTGAGAGAACCTTCTGAACAAATAATGGCGATTGCATCGGCTTCGTGACAACACGCCACGGCCGTCTATAGTAGTAGCACGGCGGAATGGCTTCACGCTCTTCTTCTCCGTCTACGCTTCGTTCTGTCGTGTCCTCCCGTTCCGGTTCGGCACACACACATACAGTGAGTCTTCTTTTCCGAACACATTCACGAGGGCCTTTCAAACCTCCCCGACCAACCCAGCATCGCCTCTCGTATCCTGTCCTGATATTCTCCTTCTTCTCTTCTCTGTCCATCCTCTCTTATCCTTCCACTCTTACTGGTTTCCTTCCTTCCGTTTTTCCTTCCTACGTTTTATTCCGGTATTGCCTTACACAACCTATAGCTCTTCCTGCTTTTATCCTAGCGTAGAAATGCGTGCTATTCTCATGAATGCGTCGCGACCGTGTCTGACACATCCGCACGAAGATGTTACCAGACACCAGGTTACTTACATACATGATGTCCATCGTGAAAGAGGCCAACCCTGTCTTGTAGATGACAATATTATATATTATAATACGCGGATCGTAACTACCCCGCAAGTAGTAGCCGGAGGTAGACCTCGTTGAATCCTGTCATCTATAATATTGTTTATGTCGACTGCAGCCCATTTAAAAATTAGACCTAGCCACCTCTGAACATCCAACGTATACTAAAAATGAAAAAAAAACTTGTGCAATTAAGTCGACCATGGAGGAGCGTGTATTTTTACGTCCTTTCCCCACGTATTGGGCCCATCTGACTATTTTTATAATTCCATAAACATGTAGCTAAATAATAGTCACTACTTTCTTGAAGATAGTTACGGTCAAGTAGGAATAGTTGATCCGAGATCTAAGATTATCAGGTGTGTTTGATTATTTTCGAGTATATCATGTTGACGATCATATGATGGATTTTACAATAACCAGACATCGAGGGTGAAATCCACGATCTAGGTCTAGGATGGAATCCACGATGGAGAATGGGGTCGGATCATCCGGTACTCCATCCTGGGCTCCCCAGATCCCATCCTAACCTTCCCAGACTCCATTCCGGGCTCTCCAGATTCGATCCCGGGCTTCCCAGATTCCATCCTGGGCTGCCAGACTTCATCCTGGGATTCCCATACTTCATTCTGGGACTCCCAGACTCTATTGTGAATTCTACGCCAAACTCTATCCTGGAATCATTTTTTTACGCGGGATACCGTAAACTTCTTCAGCGTTAGCCAGTCATTATAAAGGTAAGCGTTACATACAGAAGAATGTGAGTAAAAATAAAGCCACCGATATCGGCCAGATTTTCCGCAGATTCCCTGTGCCCTCGAGAAACTGCGATACAGTACACAATCAGCTATTTCCAAATCAGATAATTCCAACCATCAGGTAAGTTGAGGAAAACACCATCAATTAAGTTGAATCCGGTCCCTTCGCCAGATCCATCTACCTGTTCGGCGAGGCAATGGCGCTCTCCTTCCCTTTTGTTACCTACCAATAGAATCGTTGCTGCAATTTGTGCGATAGAGAGGGAACACGGCATCTAGCATGTGGAAAGACAGGGAACGACGATTTTCTCCTACCCAATGGTTTTTCGTATTCGCGCAGCGGACGCAGTCCGACAATTTACCATAAAGTAGAAGCAAACGCGTGCCGTAGCATCATGGTGCACTATTGATACAGATTTTCCTCACCTTGCATCTCTGTTTTACAAAAAGATGACATTTTTGTTTGACCAAGAATACTTATTGCACAAGAACGCTTTTCTTGCTGTCTTAGCGAAGAAGTTTCACTGGTGTTTTTATTAAATGATTGGACATTTAAAAAAATACATAATCTCCTGCCAACTATCAATTTGTAGTTGCAGTTTTATTGTAAATGCTATTTAGATGAATTTCGCGAAACAAAACTTTTTCTTTCAGGACGCAAATGTTAGACTATATTTACACATTCAGTTATTTAAGGAAATAATGTGTTTAGCTCAATGTTTTGTTTATCAAATCCTTTCACTTATGCGAGTTCGTTTGCACTGCTTTCGAAAGATATTTAAAAATCAAATGCAAAACAGGTTCTTGTTTTACATTCTATAATTAAATAAAAATCTGGAAAATGTCTTTTTACTTTATTAATTTAAGAACTAGATATAAATGAAAACAAGAACTCGTCAAAATAATGGTTATTGTTACGACAAAAGTACAAAAATGTTGTATCGTTTAATAAATGTAGTATAAATCGTCATGTTTATGACCGGTTGTAATTAAGAATTTCGCGCTGGGTGTACCTAATTAAAGTGATTAGCGATCAACGGGTCCAAATAGTGGCGAAACATTTTAACCAAGATATAATATGAATAAAATTAACTTTATTATTTATTGAATATTATTATTCATGACAAAAAAAATAATAATCGCCTTTGTTAAATTTAGTGGAGAGGAAAACTAACTAACGATGAAACACGTAATTTATGATTCGGCATTGGTATTAAAAATTACCTACACGGAAAAAAGGTTTGGTTAAATACGCGCCAGCCGATTCCTTGATTAGCATAATCAGATTGTTGGTTATGCCAACCAAGTTATTAGTTGTAGGGTAGAAGTACCGGTAGTGGCCACTGTACCGGTTGTGGCCACCCCTACACTTGAATACGTTTTTCTCACCTCCGGGCCGAAAGTTCCCGTTTTTTGACTCCGTCGATGAGAAAAATCGTATACACTCCTCGGGCAGTAAATAAGAAAGCCTCAGATCACATGTTTGTCAATTACAGGTGGCAATTACATGTGATCTGAGACATTTCTTACTTTACTGCCCTAGGTGTGTAATATACTATTCCGTGGCTATTTTAATTCTGTACCTGTATTTAATCATAATTTTTCATAACGTTGTGTATTTTGGAAACATTTATCGTCATTTTGACGTCCGTTCGTCTCCATTACAAAAAGTACTGTGTCAGTAATTAAAGTATCATCAGCTGATTCATCAAATTGTCAACTCCTTGCGGAATTTGACAAGATTTTGACGAAAGCTTTAGATACATATTCGGATTATATAGTTGGCGAATTGCATGCAGCTTTGCACATATCAATTTTAAGAGTCATCACTGCAAATGTTGATGTACTAAAAGTTTGAAATAAAGCTATACATTTATAAAAAATACGATGGCCACAACTGGTACATGGAATAAGCATGTTGCCCCGGATATGGCCATTATAATATAATCATTAATTTTTCGTTAATTATTACACAATCAGTTCATAAATTCGTAAAGAAGAAACAAAAAACGAAAAATCGCTAAGAAAAATATATCCTTAGAAATATATAGTAAAAAAGAAGGTAAAGCGGTGGAACACCTTTCATGTTGAAGATTCCCATCATTATTCAATGCGAAAATCTACTTTCGGAAAGAACTCTGGTAAAAGTAAAAATAAAAGTGTAAAGAGTAAAACATTAAGAGTAAACAATAGTCATACATTAGACTATTTGTGACAAAGCTGCTACGAAAAAATGCAAAACGAAGGAGACGAATGTCAAAAAAGGTTAGTTAGGTTCACAGATGGCATCTGTGCTTTAAAGACATTTTCGTGTAGAGAAATTGGATGCTTTCATAAGAATACGATTTTGATTTATTAAAAACACCTTAAAAAATGTCTGAAGTGCAATGAATATTGAGTTATTCTAATTTTAAGCATGGCCAAAACCGGTACATTACTATGGCCAAAACCGGTGCATAGGTGGCCAGAACTGGTGAAATGGCTATGCTCCTACTTTTTTCTATTTTCCAGTGTTTTCTCGATACATATGAAGATTTTAATGCTAGAAATCTGAAATTATATTCTTCTCAGATATGAAAAGTATAGGTCCAAAACAGTTTTATGATATTTGGTCCCAATCACAAGTACTTGAAAATGAGAAAATTCTTAAAGTGGCCACAACCGGTACTTCTACCCTATTACAATGCGCTTGGTAGCGCTGACCAATAACTTGGTTGGTCTAACCAATTAATCGGCTAACGTATATATGATAGGGCTGTTCAAAAAAACATAATTTCTTTATAATCGGTTGCTCCTGAAATGCTGTATTGATTATCCCAAAAAAAATGTTTTCGCGAAGATTGGGAGTTGTGCGATGATATTAAGTACTGCCGCATCAAGGCCAAAATTAATTAAATCGGCGATTTTTAGAATTTTTTTTTTTTACTTGGTGGAGATTGTGGTTGCTTTCGATAGACTATGAAATTATGTAAAGGCAGCAACATGTTCGATAATTTTTAGTACTGCCGCATCGACATTGAAGTTAACGAAATAAAAAATGGAATCCTTTAAAACATTGAAATATTCATCTGCTCATCGACTATTTCGCGCGTTTTCAAATTACAAAATGGCTCATGAAACGGGAGTCCTGTATGATCAAATTTAGTACTGCCGCATCGATATCGCAGTTTCCCAAAATTCGAAAACCGCTTATCATGATCATGATTATGATCATACATGACTCCCGTTTCAGGAGCCATTTTTTCATTTGAAATCGCACGAAATAATCGATGAGTAGACGAATATTTCAATGTTTTAAAGGATTTAATTTTTTGATTTTGGTAACTTCAATGTCGATGCGGCAGTACTAAACATTATCGAACACGTTTCTGCCCTTACACAATTTCATAGTCTATCAAAAGCAACCACAATCTCCAGGAGCGCTTCACCACGTAAAAAAAAAATTTATAAAAATTGCAGCGTTTCATGAATTTTTACCTTGATGCGGCAGTACTTAATATCATCGCGCAACTGCCAGCTTTCGCGAAAACATTTTTTTTTGTGATAATCAATGCAGCATTTCAGGAGCAACCGATTATAAGAAAATTATGTTTTTTTGAACAGCCCTAATATATTTGATATTTGATATTTTTGATATTTATATTTATTGGAGGATGCACAGGGAATGAGTGCTTTACATGGCATATGTACATAGCGTTTTTGTTTCTTACTTAGTCTAATATGCTTACAGTTTTATCGAATACTTTGTACTTTTCTGGGCTTGTCTGCGACTGCAATCCTTGCTTACTTAAGTCTAAAGAAATGAAATAATAAAAAATAAAAATAAAATAAAATAAGAAAAAAAATAACAGAAAAAAAAAATTAATAATTTTGTGTTCCGTGTTGATTCGGTTTAATGCTTTTGTTTCTGTTATGGCGGCAAAAACGAAAGAAAAAGTGGAAACGTCTTCTACGTCTACATCGTCATATATTCAGTTATTAGGTACTTATAGTTATTATTTTCCCAGCTTTTACGTATTTTTATCGGAAGGTCATTAAATGCCTTATTTCCTTGGTAGACGTAGGACTTCCTTCCTATTTCTTTGTTAGTCCTCGGAATTTTTGCACTGCAGTTAGCCGCGCTTCTCGTATTTCCCTCACACAATTGATATTCGTTATCCCTTGCTAATTGCACCATAGATTCTCGACTAAAGTATTTCTTTATTGGCAGCACTTTGATTTCCTGAAAAAGTCTTTCCGTCGGGAAAAGTCTGTCTTTTCCTAGAATTATTTTCAATACACTTTTTTGCAGCGTTTCCACATATTTGATAACATTCTCGTAGGCGCCACCCCAAGCAATTATGCCGTAAGTAGCAATCGATTGGAATAACGCAAAATATATCTCAAGCACCTTTTCTCGCTTCAATATCATTCTTAGTTTTTTGAAAGTAAAAGGGAGACTTCTGAGTTTCTTTGCAACGTAGGTCGCGTGGTGCTCCCATCTTAGATGACAGTCCACATTCACACCAAGATACTTGGCGGTTTTTGTGCTTCCGATATAACCAAGCATTTTTTTCTTTGGTTTTTGTCGTGTACGTTAGCTCTATAGAGGTACTTCAGCAGGTAGTGGGATATTCAACTAATCGGATGGTGCCTAATTACATAGCCTAATTACCTAGGTTCCCGAATCTTCAACTTATCTGATTGTGTACTGTGCAGTAGTGCATTAGATAGAGTAGTTGCGAACAACCCTCTAGGACGGTCTCTGTGAAGAAACGAACAAATTGGAAAGGTGGAACCATAAAAGCATAAATAAGGCATACGAAGGGATGTACTAATTAATTATTACAAATTATTACATCAGGTATCCATATATCCAAATAAGCAAACGTATTTCATATCTGATTCGCAGAATATTTGAAAATATCGATCGAAAGGTTATGTCAAGCTCCGTGAATGCATTCCTGGCTAATTAATCGAGAGTAGTCCAATCGTCCGAAGTGCTTCTCTTCATTCTGTCCAGGTAGCCTGTGGACTCGGATCAGTATGGGCAGTTCATCTCGATCAACGAGGGCGTTGCGACGAACCACCTCGCTAGCAACCATCCGATAAACTGCTTCGTTTCCTCTAGCTAACCCGTAAAGCAGTATACGTATCACGCCGTACATCCATTGGTATAATCGTATTGCTAGAGCATTCTGTACAGTTACGTACGTATATCGAAAAGCGCTGGCGAAAACGAAATTCTCGAAAATCCGAGCACGCGCTACGGCGGAGCGTGCGCGAGAAGGGTGAAGAGAAAGTATATCGCGTCTCGACGTATAACCTCAGTGAACCTCCATCCATAACACGTGAGTGCGTGCTTCGCGTATAGAATGATCGTTAACGTGATTACCGGCAGTTGGTCTCGATGTTGAGGAAAACTGCCTCAGAGATTTTTCGCAGGGAAACAACCTGTCTTCTAGCCATGAATATTTGGTTTAGGCTAACTTGAAGAGGGATGACCACATTTTAGTTGATTTTTAAAGTCAAATTCCCATTATTTATTGCCCACATTATTCTATAAATAATGGGACATAAATCATTTTTTATAGAATATCTTACTATTTTTGTAATAATATAGCATAAACTTGATTAAAAACATTAAAACAAAGAAAAAAATTAATCCCACCCATATTTGTCCTAAAAGGCAGAAATTCAAAGTAATAGAGATAAACTATTAATTTCCCATTAGCCATCATCTATAATTTATTATTTATCGAATTATTGAGAGTATAAGGATAATTTTAAAAAATATAGCATAGGACAGGTAAATGGTATATTAACATGATGATGTTTCAGTTGTCACTATCAGTTCTATGTACAATTAATTTGCGTTTAACGTCGTTCTTGCTGAAGGCTGCATATCATGCAGAGTGTAAGGTAAAAGACGCATTTAGTTAAATTTTAAACGGGCTCACGCAGCAGGTCGAAAATGTTTTGCACGTTGTATCTTGGCAGCTATTCGGCCTGCTGCCTGGGGCGTTAACGATCCTGACTCCTAATTCACTTAGCACTACCACCCCTCCCGGGGATATACACCAGTAGGGTGCAAGAGCGTACCAGCCTCGTTAAGCCGACGTTTGTGTATAATTTGCCAATTTAACGGCTGAAAACAGACTTCACGTAATTATATCGTCGTTGGCTCGCTGTTTGGTGTCTCGTACAGTAAACGAAGATACGAGACAGAGGCTCGGTATGGATAGCAAGATCCTAAATTTTGCTCAAACACCGTTAACCGTTATGTTGTTCCCTGAACATAGAAAAGTTATTGTATTGTTCTCCTAAATCTAGGTAGTTTATTACTGAAATTCGGTAATTCGAGGTGCGATGTATACGCATCTATGATAAATTTAATTCTATTAATTACAAACAACACTATCCACATAGCATTTTCACATACATAGCGTATACATCGTATAAACATTTGCGGATATACAATGTCTTAGGTATATACGTATGCACGTCGTATCACATCATATGCATATGAAATGTATCTGTAAAGGAGACACCTATTTATGCACATCGAACATATACTGGATATCTATGAGGATATCCATATTATGTACACATATGACCTGTCTAAAAAAAAACGGAAAAATTAATTACAAAATAATTATCTGCATTCATTGAATTCAGTTTATCTTGCACTTTTAGATGGATATTCAATGTTATTGCATTGATCGGTACATATTTATCGCTGAAAAAACACATGTAAATTTATTTTCTGTTCGTGGGAATCGAACCTGGATCCTCCGGGTGACTGCCGGGTGCCTTAACTCACTCGGCCATTGACATCTTAGAAGATTTTTATTTGTATTGTCTATTTAAAGGGGGTTGCGACCGAAATATATAAAATATTAACACAGTGGGGCGGTCACCTATCAATATACTGACTCTTAAGGGACATTGAAAAATTCAGTCATCAGGCGAGGCACTTAGAAAAAATTATTGTCATTTTTTTGGACTTTTTTTTTCAAATAAAAAGCAATTCTTCTGTTGTCGCGAAGGACTCAATTTTTTTTTTTAATTTTTGTGAAACAAAGATTTTAAAAAATGCAGATAATTATTTTGTCATTAATTTGGACATGTGTACATACGGTGCACATAATATGTATATCCTCATGTATATCCAGTGTATGTTCGATGTACATGAATAAGTGTCTCCTTTACAGATACATATCATATACGTAGTACATTCTATATCCGCAAATGTTTATACGATATATATGAAATGTATGTGACAATGCTATATGGGTACATCCTTAGGTAATTCGCGGACGTTTGATTTTCTTCCTATGTTTATGGATGCATATACATGAAATATCTTACGAATATGTACCCGACGCTCAAATTCGAATTATTCAAGTATGTACATAGAATGTGTTCTTGACATTTATGCGTGTATATACCTGCATGTATGAAGAATAAATATCCATAGAACATACAGGATATACTTTTCACATTAAGGACCTAATATACATCGAATATCTGATGCTATATGGGATATAACTGAACAAACGACACAAATGCCAATATCATTGTGACGTTTTGTAAATAGTTTGATCAGACAGATAAACCGTCGTGTGAAGGCAACATTAATTTCTGATAACGCAGTGTATTAAAGGCACGAAAACAGTTGAATTGGGTGAAGATATTTTATTTTTATTTTAAGATGTGAGACATGTCATCTCAGTCTTCACCTAGATACAAGAATAATAGAACGACGATTAAACAAAACGTGAGTCGATCATGGCAATCACGTATTGCTCGATGAATATTGTTCTAATACTTCCCCTCGATACGTGAAACATTAAGAAAATTAAATATTTCCAAGTCCAAGCATTTTAACACATCGAACATGTTTGGGACCTGGGAGTGTTTTAGTTAGAATGTCGGCGGCCATGTGTTCTGTAGAAACATGACTTACTCGCAGCAGTCCTTCTTTCAAGGCATTTCTTATAAAGTGGTGTCTGATATCGATGTGTTTGGTTCTGGCATGAAAAACTGGTTTCTCGGAAAGTTTCTGAGCTCCAATATTATCATTAAAAATTTGAACGTCGGCAAGTGTGTTAAATTCCGAGTTCGATCAGAAATTTGCGCAAGTAAATTGCTTCCTTAGCAGCCTCGGTGAGTCCCATGTACTCGGCCTCGGTGGATGAAAGTGCAACCGTCCCAGGAAACGGGACCTCCACTCAGTGAAAAAACGTATCCTGTGTATGATCGGCGATCGTAGGTACAACTTCCACAATCCGAGTCGACAAATTCTTGAGCTGGTTCAGATTTGGCTTTAAATATAATCCCGAGATTCATTGTCCCTTTTAGATATCGCAATACTCGTTTAGCTGCTGACCAATGATCTCGACTATAGCAATTGTTGAAGTGTCCGAGGGAACTCACAGCGTGTGATATGTCTGGTCGTGTTGCAGTTGCGAGATACATTAATGCACCTACAAGATCGCGGTAAGGAAAATTTTCTTCTTTTGTGACTTCGGCGTTTGGCTGAGCTGATAGTTTTGTCCCATAATCGATAGGAGTAGCTACCGGATTCGAATCCGTCATTCCAAAACGCTCGCGTAGGTCGTTAATGTAGCCCTTCTGTTGCATCGCGATTTTTCCATTTTCTTGTGAAAATTCAATTCCAAGACAATAATGAATCTTCCCAATGTCGTTGATTTCGAATTTTCGTGCGAGACCTTTAGTTTCGTTATTTTTTCTAGATTCCGTGATGCAATGATATCATCAACATAGACAGCGATTAATACGGTGTCCTGGTTCTGATACATGATATATATACACAGGAATCCGCGCTCAAGGGTCCTGCACCGAGTTGTGTCAATTCTTCATTGAGTTTAGCATTCCACTGGCGTCCTGCTTGTGTCAATCCATAAAGTGCCTTTTTTAAGAGACAAACCTTATCACCCGATTTTATTTCGTTAAGCATTTTCTTTGCTTTTTCTATTAATCCTGCTTGATTTCGCTCCTTTTGTATAATTAGTTTCAAGCCTTCCTCTAGTAATTTAGATAAGCGGTTGTAATATCGATTTGATGGACGACCATTCCGTATTCCGCTAATAGAGCCATGATTATTATAATCGAATTCATTCTCGTGACAGGGGCGAACGTTTCATTAAAATCAATTCCCGACCGTTGGGTGAATCCCTTCGCTACAATACGAACTTTCCTCCTTTCGATGGTTCCATCTGGATTATGTTTGTTTCTAAGTACGACGCGGCATCCGATAATTTTTTGATTTTCAGGACGATGCACAATTGACCAGGTACCGTTTTTGATAATCGACTTCAATTTCGAACCAATCGCGCGACGCCAGTCCTCTGCGTCTCGTCCAGAAACAGCGTACTTAATTGGTATTTCTGCCGTAAACGCGTATTCAAGCTCAACATTATCTGCCTCGTGTACTTTTCGTGCATGTGATAATTATTTCGCAGTCTTCCCTTTTGTGCTGTTAAAAATTTTCCTGGTCTTCCTGGACCTCTTTTCATAGTTCCAATCACCGGAATATTACATACTTCCCCTGGTTCGTCATCTCGTTCATCGTGTTCTTCTCGTACGACGTGTGGTCCCTCTGCCGCACTTTCATATTCCGATGAAAGTGATAAATCTCTGCTTCCTTCGGGCTCTATTTGTTCGGGAATTACTTCATCCATCATTTGAATAGCCGATTTTATTTCGACTTCTATTTCTCGTTGACCAGATTGCAGATGTTCCTCCGATGATTTCGTTCTTTCGTTCAAGTCCTTTTCGTAAAAGAAATCTTCAGTATTCTTCGAATAATCTTCTCCTGTTTCCAAGAATCTAACGTCCCGGGTGATTTCTATTTTTCATTCGTCTGTGAGCCACACACGATAAGCCTTTGATTGCTCAGAATACCCGAGAAAAATGCATTTTCGCGAACGGTCGTCAAATTTTCCTTTTGCCGTATTTCTGTTCAGTGCGTAAGCATAGCTTCCGAAGTCTCGAAAGTAACTCACATCAGGTATCTTCTCATTCCACTTCTCGAACGGAGTTCTTCCATTTAGACTGCTTGTGGGACATCGATTGCGTACGTAGTTGGCGGTAGACATAGCTTCTGCCCAAAACGAAAGTGGTGAAGGTTACCTCGACGAGTGAACGATTCTTTCTTTTTGCCACTCCGTTTTGCTCAGGATTATAAGGTGAGGTAAGTCTTCTCTGTATTCCACTTTCGCGCAAAAAAGCATGGATTTTGCTATTGACATACTCTCTCCCGTTGTTCGATTGTAAATATTTAAAGGCCTCGTCCGATTTTCAACAACTGCCTTAAAATCTTTAAACGCTTCAAAAACTTCATCTTTTCGTTCAATGAAGCGCACTTTACACCATCGTGAATAATCAACAATGAACGTAACGACATACCTCGCCTTGCCGTCCGATTGTATTCGCATTGGACCACAAACATCGGTGTGAATGAGTTCCAGTAGTTCCGTTTCGCGATTCGATTTCTTTGGAAAGGGAGCTCGTGTCATTTTTCCGCGTATGCAAGTCTCGCAATTAATGCTACAATCGATGCTCTTGACTTCTAGTCCTGATACAGCTTGACTATGCTGCAATTCTCGTAAGCTCCTCATATTTAGGTGTCCCATCCGGCGGTTCCAAAGTTCCGGTGAACTCATTGATTTTTTCGTAGGGATATCAGGTTCCTTTGTTGAATTAATTATCGCTTTGCATTCGTATGTCTCTCCTTCGTGTACATAATATAACTCTCCGATTATTTTCGGCATTAACTTGGTGTCACCTTTGCTGTCTTCTACTGTTCCAGCGTTCTTATCGAAAATAATGCGATAACCTTTGTCGGCTATTTTCCCCACGGACAATAAGTTTGTACGCAAATCCGGAACATGAAGAGTGTCCGTTAAATTAACGTTTTTCTGTTCATTTCCTACCATTGTTGTTATTCTCGCCGTTCCTTTGGCCCTTAAATTTGTAGATACGTTATTTGCCAAGTTGAGTTTCCCGTCTTTCACCGTACGTTTGTCTTCGAATTTTTCTTCACATATGTGCCGTGCATCGACTGTCGAGACACCAACTTGGTCTACCTGCATAATCTCCTACGTTAAATGCATTTGAAGTATTTGTTGCTTCGATTGCGATGTACAGCGAAACTTCCTCTTCGATATTTTTAGCGGATGGTTTGTAAGAATCGTTTTCTTTGATCTGTTTCATGTTAGCCCAACAGTCTGCTGCCCGGTGACCGACTTTGTGACATCTATGACATTCAAACTTGAAAGAATCTTTGTTTCCGGATTTCGTATCATCATCCTTTTCCTTTTTCCAGTTTGTTTTTCTGAAATTTCTTCCTGCATATAATGCGCTAGCTTCTGCATTTCTCATGTCGTTTTTTCGCGCATCGTTTTCTTCAATAATTTTCATTCGTAGTACTTCATGACTTGGCAGTTCATCACGGGACTCGATTGCGCACCGGAAGTTCTCGAAACTGGGTGGCAGACTGTATAGCAACATGATTGTTAATAAATCAGAATTTATGTTTACTTCCGGTTCACCGAGTTTGTCAATCGCATCGAAGAATTTGTGAATGTGATCACGCATCTCATCTACTTCCTGCATTTTTTGAAGTGTCAATTGCTTCATGAGAGTTGCTTTTCTTGCTGGATCCTTCGATTGGAAAATATTTTCGAGCTTTATCCACATAGCACGCGAAGTTTCGCATCCCTTTATTTGTTTTAATACCGAAGGATAGATTGATAAAATTATATCTGATCTTGCCTTTTTATCGTTGCAATCCACGATTTCTCCGCATTCACTGATCCGGCATTACCTTCGATGACATCTGGTTTCACATTCGTGCCACTTACATAATAATCCCATGCATCATTTTTAATCAGCAGCGCTTCCATTTGCATCTTCCAGGTATCATAATTTTCTTTGTTCAGCAATTCCAATCGTATCGACGATCCTGAACTTATCTTGGTTCCTTTTGATATTCACCCGTGAATAATATTCATTACCTTTTTCATATTTGGGTTGATTCTCGACCTTTTAACTTGGCCTGGGCCCATAACCTGATAACGCAGCGTATTAAAGACACGAAAACAGTTTCATTGGGTGAAGATATTTTATTTTTATTTTAAGATGTGAGACATGGCATCTCAGTCTTCACCTAGATACAAGAATAACCGAACGACGATTAAACAAAATGTGAGTCGATCATGGCAATCACGTATCGCTCGATGAATATTGTTCTAATAATTTCTTTTTTAACTTGGCGTCGAGTCGGTACCGCGACTCTTGATAAAATGACCAGAACGGTCTTTAGATTAAGTTTCTTCGATTATATGGTGTAGAATAATGTTGCAATAAAAATAAGACATCATAATGCTAAATTTAGATCAAATACAGTTAGGCGTTATCTTTCCCCGTGAATATTGGAATGTCATTGCATTGTTCTTATAAATCGAGCTAGTTTAAAATTAAAACATTATCATTAAACTTAAGGTTACTGCCGTACCGGGATAATTCAAGGTTAACTTCGTTCAGCACTATATTTTTTCAATGATTGTACAGAGATTTCACGAAAGTTAAAACTTTAATAGATACATCACTCCAAATGCCAACATTATTTTAAAATTTCATGAGTCGATTGGAAAAAAACATATAGCCAACTGAAGATCATTTTTGTCTATCTGACTCAACCCCCTTAAGCGTGTTAGGAAATGTGTCGTTCCATATAAGGTAAACATTCCAATCACTGGAGATCTAACAGCGCGGTTCCTATCACTGGACATACATAAAAATTCATATTTCCCTCTCTCTTGCACTCATAGTGCGTCCAGTTACTGGGATATTAACTTTAATTTCTTACGACACTAGGCCATTAACCACAATTTTTAGGAAAACCCTAACGCTTTTTGAGGACATTTCAAGTGGCAAGAGCAGCAAGAAAATATCGTACATTTTTAAGAATCGAAGTAATATCACGTAGTTATCAACTAGATTTTCAGTGTCTTAAGAATAAAGTGGCTGATCTCCAGCAACCGAGGGTACGAAAGTTGGTAATAAAATTCTTGCGATAACAATAGGAACGCTTCGAGAATACCGAGTAGCTCTTGGTGGAGGTTGGAACAGCTAGAATACTACTGGCGAGGTCGAGGACGGAAGTAGAAGCTCCCAGTTACTGGTCAGACCTACGAAAGCGCTGAACAAATGTAGTATTACGTTCAGAGTGTGGGTGTAACTCCAGCACCGTGCCAATCGGATCATGCACGAATAAGTAAAATAAAAGATTTTACAGATAAACGCACAGGTCGTATCCAACGTTACCACTTTCTTCTGGAATAATTTATTTAAAAAAGCTATACTGAGCTTCCGATTTGTTGATACAATTTTTAATTCGGCGATATCCATTTTCTTTTCAAGAAAGTACAAACTGATATTGAATACAATGCAATACAATTTAATTTAATCTGAAAGAAGTTAGACCGAAAAAAATGTCATTGATTCAATAAATCCATCGTTTGCGGGCTGCCAAAAACAAGCGTTATCAACTTAATTTGAATTCTAATTCCTCCAATTCCATACGAGATCGAAACAATAACTCTAAAATAAGCAAAATAATATTTTATTATTTCAATGTTAAATTGGTTTGAACAAATAAGAACTAGAGTCAATTCAAAAATACTTCTTTTTGACAGCCCGCAATAGAATTTTTTTTCAGTGTATAGATATTTTTGAATATGTATTCTTTCGATAAATAAAATATTTTATATATGATGTTTTTTTCGCCTTCTGAACCCTGCATCAAAAGTCGCTCTGGATACAATGTAACTGAATTGATCTAAACTTTAAAATATCCATGAAAATAATTTCCTTTGGTTAAATAACTTATTTTGTGTATGTTAGTTTTTGTTTTTCGCACATCTAAACCCTTCAACGAAATTTCGTATTTCGATGCAATTTGGCGCTTGGCTGCCGACGCCACAGATCCCTAGTATTATTCTCACACTATTCTTCGGTTACGTCTTCCCGTAGTACCTCACTCGAGGTCGCTGAGGGACACGGGAACAATTTCGGAAGTATCTAAGTAGCCACCACAGCGATGCTTTTACCGTTGGGTTCATGGATTTGGAACGTAATCCGTTCCGGCAAAGTGAGATGAAGTTAACGTGAAACTTTTATGACTGAAAGAGAAATTAAGGTTCGGAATTAAAAGAACTTTGAAGGACATTGACGACGTTTTTTCGACTATATTCGGATTTGCTCAAAGGCTGTAGAGTTTGAATAAGATTATAGGAAGGGAAAATCACCGTTCGTTAAGGAGCAGGAAATATCCTACCTAGTAAACCAAGTAAAAATCTAATTAATCTACCAACACTAGCGGTTCCTTCCGTTCCATTCATCGAATTTTATTGCTCGCATATAAGAATTCGTGTAGAAGAATTTATGGACAAACTTAAGGTGGTCGACCGACAAGAACCAAGTTCGCGTGCCAAAGGACGGGGTGATTTCGCGTGTTGGCCCCGATTCAAACGATTCTTGGTGAACTATATGTAGCTTGTCACGAAACGTGGCGTATGGGAAATGTCCGATGAAACGTGCGTGGAATGCGGAAAAATCTTCGATTTATTTGACAATTGTACAAATGCGCGAATAAAACTTAATGGACCGTATATGAAAGAGTTGGGTCAAAATGGATACGGAGAAAAGTATCTGGATGAAATTACAATGTTAGGCAAACCCGTGAAGAAATTCGGACCGTTACATCAGGCATTAATCTGGTGCTGCTAAGGCCATTTCGGGGCCCTCTCATCGCCCGGCCAGAACCTGATTTGTACCTGATGTAGCAGTGAAAATTTCTCCTCCGGAAAATTACCACGCTAACGGAAAATGACTACGTTCGTAAAAAGTTACATCGATGGCAAAAAAAAAATTTCAAGGTATAAAAGAATTAATATAGCGGGCAAAAATTACTATAGTGAGCAAAAATTATCAAGGTGGGAAATAGTTACCGTGTTGGAGAAAAATTACCCTGTACACCGAGAGAAAAATATAATACTCATTCCCAGATTCGTATAGTAATCGGGATCCAAAGTGGAAGAATTACACTTTTTTCCAGACACATACAAAGATTTACTAGGCGTCGCCCGCTGTACTATTTACGCTGCTGTACAACTCTATACAACGCATCTCATACTTCTCTATATTTTGCGCCCACAAATGTTCGGAATAATCTTCATACGCATACAGGTTAAAGTAATTCACGTTACGAAAAATAACGCAAAATCTATTGAAAGCCTGCAAAATGTCTGTAGTTTAGTGAGACATGAGATTTACGAAAGATATACAGCTCCCGTGTAGCGTCGATCATTCAATGTTTGCCGTTAGAAGCTCAAAGTTGCCCGAAAATGCCCAAACGTTTCGCGAGCGCCACTCCGCGTGAATCGCGTTTCTATTCACGGTATAAGTAAACATTTCCAAACTTCCAAGATTGATCCCATTCACTATATTGTCTGTGTTCTTTTACCAAACTACTTTAGATGTCTTAACTATATTTTTCTCTCGGTGTAGGGAGGAAATTGCCATACGGGGAAAAAATTCTGACACCTCAGAACTTATTGCTATAATTTCTAGTAAAAGGTCTCAACACGTTGACGTCGATTCTTGACTTCTATAAAATTCGATAACTCTTCCTATGGGATTCCATTTACACGTTAAATGGCTACTAAAAATATCCTTAAAAAAGCGTAATGGCTCTTCTAGAAAATGTGCAAAATAGTAAGAAGCGAAAACTAAAAACGAGTCATTCGTCAAGTGATTTTCAAAATCGTTTGATGGCTAAAAACTCTCTGAAATTCAGAAATTACCATTAACATCGATTAAGCATTACTATATACGTTGCCAAGGGACTTTTTTTATAGAGTGTCTATAGATAAAGTAAGAGCCGATAATGCTGAAATTCAATTGTTATAGTCTATATCGCATCTTCCCTTAAGAGATTTTTTCTTGCTTCCGTTAAAGCCTCGCTTTTCTAGCTCAAACCTAGGCTTTCCAAGAATCAGGGACTACGCGTCCTTTAATTCCCTTAAGTTTGTGCGGCCGTCCACTATTGTGCTTGCCTCGGAATATCACAAAGTCATATGCAAAGTGCGCGTTAATCTCTTTATTAGACACCTACTTTACTATCCCAGCACTCTGGATAATACTAAAAAGTTGCTGGGTATACTAAAGGGGTTTTCTTGTACATTGTAGAAAGCACCTTTCGATTACTAAAGAATTTCTTTTAGTAAGCCAGTAAACCACCTCCAAACCCATTTTTCTTTTTTTTCCTCAACGCACGAGATGCAGTGATGCGAAGCTTTTACAAGCTCAGCATTTTCGCTCAGATGCACTTGGTCCGTCCAGTTCGCTTCGCATAACGTCGTCCATCGTCAAGCGAGCTGCTCGAGAGCGTCTACGTTAAGTGTCCAGCAACATGGCAACCACTTTCAGTGACGACACTCGAGGCCGACACTAGTTGTCCACTTTGCGAAGCACTTTCCCACCTCTACTCCAGCAGCCCACGTTCAAATTCGTTAAGTCGTCTGGAATACCGAAACGCTCTAGCGGTGTGGATGGCACCGCACATATATATATATATATATACCTGCACACATATCCACGGCTATATTGAAAAGCTTCCACAGGAATATGGAATTCGGGGGAGGTCGGAATTCAGCTAAGTTACGTGCATTCACCGTCGAGCCAACTTCCAACCGTCACATATATGAAATAATATTTATCGAGACTGATATTGAGTCTCTAAATAATCCAGAGGATTACTTTGAATGGCGTCGGGGATTTTCAAGCGATTCCTGTCATATTGCAACGGCCAACGCATGGCAGTCAATACGGCATAACAGTTATTTATTTTATTTATTTTATTTCTTTTATTTATTTTATTTATTTTATTTATTTTATTTATTTTATTTATTCAAAGTTGTTGATAAACATATTCTGATAGTATCTTAAATAACGGTACATATTACTGAGAACGAAAAATACCTGGCAAGAAAGTGGCGGACATTTTTTTTTGTCATTGACGAATAAGGTTTTCCCAACCCTACACTGGAGCTCATTTGTCATACATGTAACAATTTGATGTCTGGATAACGGGAAGGCGAAAGTGGAAGATAGTGCAATATAGCCATCGAAGCGACAGCAGAGAAACATAGATTTATAAAGAAAGATAAAGAAAACGAAAGAGCAAGTATAACGACGAGCACGATTGTCGGCAGAGCGTCACCGCGTTTCCGATTGAAGGATGCTGCAAGAAAACAGCAAAGAGCTTTCTTCCAACTGGCAGCCTGCTGAAGTGTCATATAGCTACTTCGGCACGATCCGGCATTCTGAAATCGAGACGTAGGAAAGGCGTGCCGAGCTGCTTACTCACTCGTTCTTCAAGCGCAAAGAAAGCACGGAATCGGGGAAACGAGCGAAGCAGCGCAAACGAGATAGGCAAACATTTGTCATATACACTCGTCACGTGAGCGCCGGAGTAAAGAAAAAAAAGAAAATGAATATCAGAAAAAGGAGATGTTGTAGACGCTGTATACGAGAAGACGAATAATAGGAGATTTTACTTTTTTACTCGCTGCACGCAACGGGGAATATAAAAAAGGGCAAATCGCGTGGCTCTTGACGTACCATCATTCACGAAGTAATTGTAAAGAACCATATTTTATTCATTCCCTTGGCGAACCGTGCAATAATACCTGTCCTACAGGCCCCTGATGAGAACGTTTATCTCATACTTAAAATATTGCGTTAGAAAATTGAAAACTATTGAAAATAAACTATTGAAAACTTTGCAGAATTCGAGGCCTTGTGTATCCATATGACTTGCGATGACTAATAAATGCAGAATACCGTACACGGAAAGAAAAGGATGAAAATAAGCTCTATACTTAACATGGTAAAATCTGTATGCTGAATATCGAAAAATATGCCGGCATTCTAAGTCGGATCCTTAGGCCATGTGATACTTTCCTAAGCTGTAGTATTATGCTATGGTATGCTAGGCTGTGCTAGGCTATACTATCCCGTGCAAAAAGGAAAGTATTAAAACAGTATTTAAAAAAGTATGAAAAGGACAATATCTCAAGTATGATCTATTGGACTGAATTAATACTAAAAAGTATTAGACTGTATTATTAGTTTTCAGGGTCTCGATATGTCCACGGTTTTCGGTATCCAGGTCGATATCTCCGTGGTTTTTGGTGTCCAGGTCGATATCTCCATGGTTTTTGATGTCCAGGTCGATATCTCTATAGCTTATGCTATCCAGGTCGATCGCTCAATAGTTTTAGGTATCCAGGTCAATATCTCTGTAGCTTTCGGTGTCCAGGTCAATTTTTTCATAGTTTTCCGTGATTAGATCGATATTTCCATAGTTTTCGATGTCTGGATATATTTAGCTACAGCTTTGATGTCCAGAATAATTTTTCTATAGTTTTCGATGTCTTGATACACTCCCACTTATTTTGAACTGTCTAGACCGAACAGGATACTGTATACGAGAACTATGAAGATATCGACCTGGACACCTAAAACTGTGGAGTAATTGACCTAGACAACTAAAACTATGGGCCGATCGACCTGGACATTGAAACCTATAGAGATATCGACTTGGATACCGAAAACCATCGAGATATCGACCCGGATCCTGAAAACTAATAATACGGTCCAATATTTTTTAGTATTAATTCAGTCCAATAGATTATACTTGAGTTATTATACTTTTGATACTTTTTTTAATACTGTTTGGTATGTTATGTTGCACATTCAAACAATAATTTTGGAACGATATGAAGCCCTCAATGTACACCGAGAGAAAAAGTTTCATTGATTCGAGGAAATCTTTGCCAATGAAATCAAATACTTGAATTTCAATACTATCTTTTCTTTGAATGATCTCAAAGTCAATGAAAAGTAGTGATATTGATTCAAAGAAACATTTCGTTAAACCAATGAACGTTTTTCATTGATTTCAAAGATATCGTATCTGATTCATTGAAACCTTCTTCTTACCAGCTCAAAATTTCAAAACCTATTTTTTGCTGAAGTACGCGGCCGATAAAGCTCAAATTTTGTGAGTATGTAAGGAAGTACGGCAGAAATAGGCTAAGCTTCTGGCTCCTCGAAACTCGAGGCCGTTCGTTCGGGAGAACCGGAAAACAAAAAAGTGAGGTTAGGTGCGAGAGAGAGATCAATGAAAACGTTTCTTTGAACCAATGAAAACGTCTCTTTAAAATAATGAAACTGTTTCGTTATTATATGCCCACTAAGTAAATCTTTATTTACAGGCAATGAAATGTTCTTTTTGAAATTCAAATGCACTATTTCATTGAAATCAAAGAAATATTTCGTTGAAATTAATTTAAAAAAACCAACCCACCCATTTCTTTGGCGTCAATGAAATCTTTTCTCTCGGTGTAGTTATACCTTAAAGTCCTACAACTCCTATAACGCAGCATACTGACGATTCGTATTTTTCATCGCAAAACTTAAAATATAATTAACGCGCTAACTGAATATTGTAATCGCGTTACATGCCCGAAAACTTTCTAGAATTCGAGGTCTTGCGCATGAATATGGATGTTCGCAGAAACGTAGTAAACGCGGCATTCCGTAACTCTCTGAGATCTCCTAGTAGCACGCAGAATCGTACAGCCGGGATGGCAGGAACTAGAGACCGGATGAAAAGTGGGAATTGCGGAACCGAATTACCATTCAGTTCGGTTATCTCTAATTACCATTGAGGGGAACAATGCCGTGGAGGTAGAGTAATATTGTATGAGATGCTGCCGCTACTGCTGCTGCTGCCACTGGGGATGCACCGGGGGATTCGCATCGTGGATGTAGATAACCAATGCTGCGCTACACCAGAATGGTAAAGCAGATTCTGTATATGTACGATGAGCTTGCACGGCTTCGATTTATCTTCCGCGAACGCGCTGTGCCGAGCTTAAACGATCACGAGAGAAAGCAAGCATTCGGCAGAGACCAAGGTTCGAATAAATAAACTGCAATGAGCGCTAACGAGATTCCATAATGTTCCCTGCCTTCAAACCGCGACATTATTCATATTGTTACATCACGAAATTGTATTAGATTAACGGTACGTGTTAAAAATATCATTTATATGTGTATATACATTTTTTCGAGATCTTTATCCTCTAGTAATATTTGTATATTAATAAACTTACAATCTGATCTACACCTAAAGAAAAAAGTAGTTGGGAGAACTATCTCCAGCATATCTAACTCGCTCATGTAACCAATCATAGTGCTGTTTTCACCAATAGTCTTTAGGTGGCACAACCAACAGCGAGTTCCTATAAACAACTACAGCGGTTCGTATAACCAACGAGTAATTTCTATAACCAACGAATAGATATCATTACCCACTGAGTAGTTGACGCTATATCAACTCTTTCAAGTGGTTGCTAAAAAATCGTATTTCCCAGAACGTTGGAAAGCTAGAGCAAGTATTCCAAAACCTAACCAGGACCAAAGTTCAATTGAAAGCCACAGGTCAATTACTCTTCCACCATCCATTAGAAAAATCTATCAGAGGATAGTTAAAGCCAGGGTCGAAAAAGAAGTAGTCGCAGCCATACCAAACTATCAATTCGGATTTAGAAGAGGATAATCAACGCTAATTGCTCTCACCGTACTAACATCCAGCGTAGAACTATCGAAGAAAAGATGGGAAATCCAAGATAATTTAATGACTGACGAATTAGGCCAAATTCACGTAAATTGCAACTATTACATAACATACCTCCTCAATCGACCAAGTTATAACCCAGAATCCTGCGAGAAAAATAATGGACTCTCGTAAATTATATAAATTTCACGTCATTCAATCCGTGATAAATCTACCTCATGCGTCCAATTTAACCCTTTATAAGTCACACCTCTATCCCCACTCTTAGGCGATACCGTAGCAACGCGTGGTCCCCACTTCACGTCCGTTCGTCCCGTTTCGGTACGGTTTCGGGCGCTGTGATTTATAAAGGGTTAATATGCTCAATTAGGTTGTACCGATATTCTAAATTATAAAACAGTGAGCGTGAGAAGCAACATCGAAACCGAGTAACAGAAGTTTACAAGATAACCGCTAAGTTTCAGGCATGTTTTGGCGATTACAGTTACATATTACGTTCATTTCACTTTACTGGAAATTCATGATTTTTTTTCTTATTCTCCTAAACGTGTATATCAGTAGGACACATGTACAAAATGATGCTAATGTTATCATTACGCGCTGCAACGTTAATAATTTCTGCATTTTAACCAGAAAAGAAACAGTTTATCGGTGCATTATAAAATTGAATTTATTTTATTTAGATAGATTATGCTTCATATACCTCAAGAAACTTTGATGCTCCCGTAATTCGTTGTGTGGAAATGACTATCACATTTCGTAGTCAAATTACATGAAACTCAAAAGTTTGTGAGATATGCCTATATAACTTCCTCGTAAGAATAACTAAAAAGCAACAGATTAAATAAATGTTCATTTTATTTCAAATAATAGGTGACTCCCGCCCGACACTGATGGTTGTGCGGTCAGTGTGCGTCTCTGGCGATCCGTCGAGTTATCAGGATTATTTGCGGGCGTAACACGGATGAGTGACCGCTTAACCTTGCACCGGCTGGCGCATCAATCAGTGAATGGAGGATCAGTTTTTCTTAAGTAAGTCACTTTCGTGTATACCATACCATGGAAGAATGAGAAAATAAAAAATAAAAATAGATGACTCCCAAAAAAAAGGACATTCCCAGCTAAAGGACTTTGCCCGAGTTAAAATTTAAACCCTTCCAACACCCTTCGTTGAATGAAAATGGGTAAAATATGCCACTTTTGGAGGTTTATACGAGGGTCTGAGAACCTCATCTCACTCCGTACAACCTAATTGGAGATCCAAACATAAGAATTTCAGTGTACATTAGACTCCGTTTACTCCATTCGGGTAATATCTGCCATTTTCGGAGGTTTTGACGAGTGTCAAATGAATGGAGGAACCTCCGTTTACCCTGCGGGACTGCTACATTTAGGTTTTGAAGAGGGTCTAAATTTCAACTCGGGTGTCCATGGCATTATATATAATAATCTGTTATCAATTAAAATTTGTCCCATATTTTGTGTACAATAAACTCACTATTATAATGTAACCGGTAACTAGTAGTAATGTAATACTACTACTATTTCAATAATCACAGTAAATCGCAATCACACAATAAGAACTAAATAAACAGTTATTTAACTTTTTACAATAATAAAAGGTTTTGACAACAAACGTTTATAGAAAATTATTGTTGAATTAACAAAAAAAGTTACAAAGATAATTGATTCAAAATGTTGTATTTATATTTGATAAAAGGAATCACATTTAAGTTTGATTTGACAACAAACGTTTATAGAAAATTATTGTTGCATTAACAAAAAAAAGTTACAAAGATAATTGATGCAAAATGTTGTATTTATATTTGATAAAAGGAAACACATTTAAGTTTGATTTACAAATCCTTGTAAATTAAATTAACAACTTCATGAAAATCTACATGAAATTAAATGTACAAGTACTGGAAGTTTGCATAACTGCACGGAGAAAAACTTGTGTTGCCACAACATTCCCCATGTTCCTGCAGCAAATTTTGTTTGCTGAAATATTCACAAAATAAACTTTCGTTTCCGTAACAAATGTGGTTTGTTACCGTTTGATTTGCTACCCAAACAAATAGCATTTGCTGTGGCAGTATGGTATAGTAATTTCAATAACTTACTTTAATTTTACTGTAAAAGTGCAGTAAATTAATAATTTGCATTAAATTTACTGCAAAAGTACATTTGTTTCATATCACAATTGGACATTGAATTTAATTGCCAAGTTTATGCAGAAAAACTTGCGACCTTTTCTAACAATGTATATTTTACAAATGATAAGCTCTGTCACTTCTCATGCATATGCATTGTAAATTATTAAGTAATACCTCTTAACTTCACCGAGCAGTCCTCGAAGCGGTTGACTGGAATTGGCAAAGAAGAAGCAAATTTCTTTCGCTTCTTGATTCTTCAAAGGTGTTGAACGTTTATATATATATATATATAAATATATATACATAAATATGGACATCGGACGTTTCGCGTCGCGAGCGGACGGCACGAAACGGATAATTTTCATTCCGCTCAGCGTACCGCGGACCCAAGGGATCTCCTGGATCGGTGGATGGCTTGCGCATGGGGGTTTTTATATTCAAAAGCGGAAATGACATGGAACGGGAAGCGGAACGGGTGAGTGTCAACGCGAAACGGGAATAGAGGGTGGAATGCGATATAACGCTCGACATAGAGTTATAAAATGAAATTGGAAATTGACGTGTTCGTTCGCATAGCGAAAAATTTTTACCCAGCCCCAAGTAAACGACTCTTTCAAACGCTTCTAGTACATTCAGCTACCGATTTGGGTCGCGGCTATATCTCGAGTCTTGGAAATAATACCTGTATGTATAAGACGAGAGATCCTGTGGAGTTATCTTTTACATATCGCCACTACAGATTAGGTATGTTTTCGTAGTATAATTTACTCGACACTATCATTTCAACGTCCCGTTTTATTTTAATAATACAGTGTATTTTTAGTAGACGTAATATTTAGCCTGCAACCGAAAAATAATTTTTTTACAATCAAATTAGTAGACCTTAAATGAGTGTTCTATAAGAAGAACCTTTATAACTTAAAAATCTCAATGTCGATACCCTTATCCGTAACTACAATCGTACAAAAAATTTCAGTTCGAAAGTTTCTTATATGTCCTTAAAGTCTTTAAGGCCACTTAAATTTTAGCAAGAATTATCATAACTAAAGGGGAGGTCCTCTTCACCAACATACTAAATTTCAACCCAGGAGTTTGAGCTATTCTCGAGTTGTAAGAGATTTAAGGGTAACCCTTAAACCCTTCCCGCATACAGGTACCGGATATTTTATTCGGACCATTTTTGGGAATATACCAGCCACTGAACACAGATTAAATTATATTATTATTATTAGTATTAGTATTATTATTATTATTATTATATAATAATTATTATTATTATCATTGTCATCGAGTCTAAAAATTAGCAAAAAAAAAAAACAGAAAAATATGCATGAAAAGATTTTTTTAAACAAAATAATCTAACTGACACATACATGACTAAAAAACAGGCGCAAAAATCTTACTATTTGAGTGGTTTAGACCATTTTCGGCTAGCTCTAAAAATTAAAAAAAAGCCCCTAAAGCACAATTTTGTTTATGATCAAGAATGGGGGAAAAATGTTTTACGAAGATGTTTCGAGATGCTTAATGATAGACTTCTAAAACAACGAGTGTAGGAATGACGTCACGATACGATAGGAATTTCAAGTACGCTGTCCAGAAGTGTGGTATTCAGCCGCGATGCATCACTTGAACTATCGACGCGCTACTGAGAGCATCTCGAAAAATTGGGGCGAACAACATCGCCTGTGTAACTATAAACCTCCGCATGAAATGATAAATTTCTAACCTTATCAATCATTATAAAGAACAATTTGATTTACAATCAGAACTAGATCTATTTGGTATTAAGAATTTCATTCACAATTTTCACGAATAGTTTCAACATGTAGGTGTTTGATAATTAATAGGTCACACAAGTGAGGAATTAATAAATATTTTCTGGCCGGAAATCGTTATTGTTCATAAAAATCAAATTAATTTACTTATTTGCTAATTTAATTTTGATTACACTGTTAAAAATGCAAGTGAATTTAATATACAAAATGATATGAGATTTACGAAACGGGTATATATGAATTCCATGTTAATATACTTTTATTGTAAATTTAAGAATAGGATAAGAATTCTCCGTTACTGGTAATTGAAAATGACAGTACGTAAGTATTGTAATCTTTATTTTAATATACCAATATTATATTTGTCAATGGCGGATGCATCTGAAAATTAATATACGGTATATGCATCGAAGCTTTATATACGCTATATCAATTTTTTTTTTAATGTTTACAGTGTATTTTTCCAGTTTATATTTTTTTATCTGTAGATTCAAAACCATTTTTATTTTTTGTAAATATAAATATTGAACAACTTGTTCAATATTCCAAAATACATGGTGCAGATGTTTTCAGTTTATTTCGCAACTGTTTGTACTGATACATGAGGCATTATACACCGATCGGACCACCTTTTACCACGACCGTCGTTGTTGATATAGATGATAATTTTTATGGTCATTCATCTGAATGGATGGAATATGCTCAATTTTTTTCCAATTTTTCATCGCATAATTCGCGTACCTGTAAATTTATAAAAATTGCTCGAATAATTGCGTTTAGAAACTTTCGAATGCACGTATCTTCTTGAATATAACTCGTATCGTAAAAAACGTGTATAAAAGCTTTTCATTTTAAAGTATACTTTTATGAAAATTTATTTAAAAAATTCTTCAACCCCTCCGAAGCATTGATTTTTAATTAATAAACATAGAAATCGATTTTTTCAAAAACTTGGACTTTTTTTTCATCAATACATTGATGAAGAATCAATGCTTCAGAGGAGTTGAAGAATTTTTTTGATAAATTGATATAAAAGTATACTTCAAAATGAAAAACTTTTACGCAGGTTTTTTTACGATACGACTTATATCCAAGAAGATACGTGCATTCGAAAGTTTTTAAACGCAATTTTTAGAGCATTTTTTAGAAATTCACAAGTGCGCGAAATATGCAATGAAAATTTTGAAAAAAAAATGGAGTCAGCTTCATTCATTGGGGTGAATGATTAAAAAGATAATCAGCTATATCGACGGCGGTCATAGTAAAAGGTGGTCCGATCGGTGTATAATGCCCCACATAAACCGCTGAAGTTTTATTTTCATATACATATACCGCTTAATTTTTTTTACACGGTGTTTTTTGTACACTGCGTTTTTCTTTGAGATTATAGGATGCCACTACGTGCATATACTTCACTCGAGTTCTTACACGTAGTGTCGCGAATTTTTTATTTACGAAAAAAACTGCATATTTAAAAAAAATGCAATGCATGCATGAGTTCAATTGTTTAATGAGAGCAAGATAATTTCCTATTTCTGTACATTTAATTACAGCAAGATTAGTGTCTGAAAAATGTATAACTTTATTAATAATTATGATGGAGGTACGTTTCATTTACAGCTGAAATGAAACGTATCCCGTCTTTTCGGTATTGACTTTTTGGTATCCCGAATTAAAAAAAAAGCATACATGAGTTCAATTAGTTAATCAGGGCCAGTTTATCTCATCTTTCTATAGATTTAATGAGAGCAAAGTTAGTATTAGAATGACGATGGTAATATTTCTATCGATCTGACACAAAAGTTTTCGAGTATTGTGCGACAAAAGTGTGAAAGAACGTATGGTTCAATTAATTTAAAGAGGAAGCTCCAACCGCTTGTCCTCTGGTACTCGATTTTGAAGAACACTCCATAAAAAGCTCGTGTCATATTTTTCACTATAAAAACTTATCAAGCTGAATTCGTATAGATGTTAATACCAAGGACGCAAATAGTTTACTGCCACAGTAGAACGATAAAAAGAAATGTTACCGCGGCAATTAAATGACGATTTTCTTTTTTAACGTGTCGACGAGTCGCTATCGCGACTCTTCATCACAGCAGTAAAATTTTATACATATATCGAATTATTATTTTCCCGTCAGATTGAAACTAGCGAGCAAATATTTAAAAAGTCAAAAGACAATTAATGAGAAGCGGGTTAAAACCCCTTAACTGCAACATCAAAATCGGTTATAACATAATAAGCTTCTAGACCGATTGTAATTTTTGCATCAAACGCAATAAATGCAACTGAACCGAACTCTCATAGACATAATATTTATTATATACTAATACTCAGAGTGCTATGATTTATTCGACGTTACAGTAATTTGTCAAGTGGGTAGATTGGTTGACGGCATAGAGTTACACGCACAGCGTAGAACGAGAATTGAAGTATCGAAAATTGATAGACGCCCGAGCGAATAGTGGATTCATCCAATACTACAACACGGCAGCATGCAGTTGCACGTAGCAGTCCATGTGTATCGAAATTCACTTTGAAATGATAGCAAAATTGAATAACAATTCCACGGCTCTTAAGCCAATTGCATATTTAAGGAAGCTTGATCGGCACAATATGATGAATCCTTTATAAATGTTTATTTAGTGTTGCAAAAGCTAATGTATATTTTTACTTCATTTTTATGTAATTATTTTCATTCCTGCTGATCAAACAAATTTAGCGAGGACTAACATGTTATTTCAAACTATTAGTCATTGCAATGTTGATTAAATATAAAGAAAATATTTCATATTTTAGCATCAATGTCTATTATTACTATTATTATTATTATTATGCAATAGGCCCATTAAACATCGTTAGTCACCCGAACAAAGAGCTACCCTGATACATAATAAACTTATTAACATGTAGAAATATATATACATGTGCATGGGGAATTCCATATCACCCGCATCAAGCTAGGTATGGAAATTCGCTTTTCCATTTATTTACTTATTCACCCGTGCCCATGAAGTACGCTCATTTTGTTCAGAATATTTAATTATTTAATTTTCATTATAAACCAAAAAATATTTAGTTTATTTTTGGCTGTTTTTGGGATGGTAAAAGCCAGTGAAATAGGAATAAGTTCAATTAAAAATATGAAGGGTCAAACGTTTATCAAATTGGCTTGGAATGCCCCGAATATGTTTTTGGAGCTCTCAGACAATAAAAAGACGGAGCATTAATTCACAGAAATGTGAATTAATGTGAATGAAATTTGAATTGTTAAAAAATCGATATCTGACTCATTAAAAGTATTTATATATTTCTTATGTACATTCCACTCTCAATCCAACCCACGTGGCCTTTAAACGACCCCTGCTGAGTGCAACCTTTCGTTGAGCTATAAAAAAATCAAACCCGTTCTCTAATGCCATTGATACACGCTCATTTTTATCCCTGCAGCAATAATTAACATTTTTTAAATGTAAATTATGCTACCGTATTCATGAACCCTAAGTAGGTTGGCATCATGAGCGAGAAAAGTTGTTATATTCACTAAAATGTCGAACTCAGCAAAGTCCCATAACGCTACCAGTTTCGATCAACTTTAACCCACGTCGAAGTTACGTTAATCCTTGCTCGCACTTGCTTCTCCGCTCGCTTACTCCTTTGGTAATGCCTTCGCTAGCACATTTAGTCTCGGTAACTTCTCCCGACGTAGCCGGGAATGCGCGAAGTAGTGGACTAGCAGCTTCCACAACTTTACGAGATTTGCGACCAATTTCTCTCAATCGCCAACGATCCCATCGTGCGAGTTAAACCGCGCGCGAACGATCCGTCCATATTATCGAACAATTCGGTGATTCAACCGTATCGGCTAGCCTTCACTAGCCATTAATTGATGGAATCGCCAAAGGAACGGAGTTCGCCGATTTAAATCGTTATCGTATAGGTATGTACGTATAATCAAGTAATGGGTTAATTGTGACTAAAGCTGTAGAATGAATGGGATTTACATGATGCACGAAAATATTTGAACTTATTCTAACCAAATCCTACACGAGATTTAAAAAAAATCAATGCGATATCAAATCGCTATATCTCTACCGAACCGAACCCTTGTTCCACGTTGATCCACATGTGATCCCAATTTCAGCGAACTCAAATATGGAGCGATTGTGTAGAAAAAATGTAGACCGATAGCTGAGAATGTACAGGAGTTAGAATTGAAGATAATTTTTTTTTATTCTAAAATTGTCATAAAATTAAAACCACTTAATCGTTTCTTGCCAAATTAAACACAAATAAAGATTTAACATTACTCCACATTAGTGTACATTTTCAGTCAGATATCTCAACTTTTGGAAAAGATGGAACGCGAAAAGATTTTTTCCAAAAATTTGCAAATATTGTCATTTTTTATACCTATCAACCTATTCACGTCAAATACAATTTCAAACCGTAATTCAAGTTTAATTCAGATATATAAAAAATTAAGAAATCTATAGTCTTAACAATGAAATCTCCACACACACACACACACACGCAAATTCAGATATCCATACTTTTTGTTCTTAACCACTTTTCTCGACGTTTTAGACCATTCGGAGTGTTCTACCATGAAAATTTGAAGAAGAATTTTCTGAATAAAAACAAGGCTATCTCCACGAGGAAGCATCTATATAAAGAACAAATCATTGTCGAAGAATGTGTCACTTACGGTAGCGCTCGAGGTAGAGAACCGTCGGCAGATAACAGCACATGCCATTATCACCGTACACGTGGGCGTACATAGTTGCGAATTTTTGTGCTTAACACCATTCGGTACCCTTGAAAAATAGCGCGTATAACTCGATGCGCTGGAGATGTGCAGTACCTTCTCCCGTCACTTCCGTTGACAATGGAGAATGTCGAATTCACTCTTTGCACGACACAGTTTTCGACAGAGTCGACGGAAGATCCCAGAAATGCACTATTTTTCACGCTCGATGCATCCGATTGAAAATCTCCACGTACATTCACATATGCGAATGCCACTCTTTGACTTTTCACATATTTAACTCACTCACTATTTTATCGAAGTACACAGCATCGAAAAACATCAATAAAACTCACAAAATTTCCACGCTTGTGGAAAGAAATCACTTCCTATTGTGATTAGTCTTTGCATTCGTAAAATGAATCCACGAAAACAGCTAGAACGGGCCCTTTTATCTCGTAGTTGATACGAAAATAATTTCAAGCTTTTTTTTCGTCATTATATAGATTAAAAGACTGATGTCAGGTAACCAAAGCCACCTGGTCTCTTTGTAACAATGATTTTCATACAATTTTTACAACGGTCAGAATTACCAATTAGATTAAACATTAATGATTACGTAGTAAAATATATTTATTGTATTCTCTTGACGGAACCCCATCAATTAATACGATAATCCCATGTTGAATGTGTGCCGTGTGTCTTTTAACGATTGGGGATTTTACACAGTTGAACACAGTTGAAAGTGCACAATTGCATGTATAATCCATGGGTAACAGTGGTCATAATGAAACGTTCAGAAACGTGAGACTAGCGCGTTGACAGGAGCTACATCGCTTCCTCTCGACGATGTCACTAATGCGGTCCGTGTACAGGTATGCAACCGATCCGAAATCAACGATTACAGGATATCAACGTAAACCGCAACAAGGTTATCGGAGCTTGTAGAAATGTAGTAAATTATCAGCTTGCCGGCCATTTAGATGTAAATGTTCAGAATATACTGCTCAGTGCATCTAATAATGTTACCATACATATGTATAGGACGCGTGCAACGTAAGGTGTAAAATGGCTGATGGTTGATGCGAATTATTGGAATCAAAACCTCACCGTTTTTTGGCAAGCCCAAATATCAAATTCAGCCATTCGGCAAGGAAAAAACGAAAAAAAAATTGATCTGTGTAACGTATTTATATGGTTTCATGTATCAAGTGAAATTGATATCCAATATCCTGGATAATCTGCAATCGCCATCCCCGAACAATTTAGGCGAGCGGACACATAGTTTTTGCCGATCAAGTAAGGAGTATAAATTATTTTGATCTTCCAAAGTCACTTAGTTATCATCTCGTTGAACTCAAGAATATCGCGTTTCTTATTGGTTGAATATTATTAATTAGTATTAGTATTGTAGTCAAGAAAGTCAATCGTTATTACTGATCGAACGGAACCTATCAATTATTTTGATTTCCCGAACTTATCCGGTTGAAGTACTGATATCAACATAAGATAATCACGTCACTAATTGGTTGAATAGTACCATTTAGTATTAGCATTGTATACAAGGGCACATGATCGGTTTGTACCAATCGAACGAGAACTATCAATCATTTTTATTTCCAGAACTTAATCTGTTTGAACTTGTTAAAGTACTCATTGCAACACAAGACAATCACGCCAGTTATTGGTGAAAATCGTATTATCATTGTAGCCAAGGCCACATCGTTTTTTTACCGATGAAACGAAAATTATCAATTATTTTCATGTCCCGAAGCGACTCACTGGTTAAATGGAATTAATGAATATTAGCATCCAATGTCACATATCAACAGTTATTCATTCTTATCCAAGTAGCATGTGTGCATGTGCCGGTAGGATGGGTTTTCTGTAGGCGACCTTCGACTACTCGCTAAATCCGAATACTGTCGAGCGGGGTAAACGGAACAACCGCACAGGGCGGCAGAATCCCGCTGACTGTCGACAACGCTCGCCCCTTTTCAACCCCACGAACCACGCAGCATCCCTGACCCCGCAGCACCAGCAGCCGCCGCACCAGCAACGCCAACCTCCCTATCATACGTTCCCACCACCGCGGGAACCGCCATCGCGGCCGGGCATTCCAAATCCTCCCAGCCTTGCTGCCACCCACAGCATCGCCAACGCGGCATCGCTCCGGTCACGGGCCAACATCTATGCCTCTCGCAGCTTCTCTTTTCTCATCTCGAAAGACTACTTCTGTTGCTGCTGCTTCTGCTTCTGGTATTACCTTGCCTCGGTCTTCATTCAAAAGCTGCCACAACTACCGGACAATACTACACCGACTGCCTAGTCTCCAAGAGATTATATTATTGTCCGCCAAACAAGAACCGAATCTGTACAAATAGTGGCCCCAATCTCTAAGCCTCTTAAAACCCGGTAGGTAGAAAATATTTGAAGTTCAACAACACTGGTATTGGGTATTATATGTTTTCCTTTTACGGAAAACGGTAAAGAGAAAATGTTTCATATTCGGTAAATGGCAAAAACGTACCACAGTTTTTGCCGTATTGTTTATCGCAGATTATTGTAAATAACACGCTTTGGCACTTCGCTGTAGCTTTAAAATACGACGATCAACGGACGTATCAGCGAATCAACAAAGCGTTGTTTTTAGCTGGAAACGGTTTTTAGGTTTCTCCGGTGAACGTAAAAAAGTCCTCGTTACCTTGAAAAAGCTATAAAAGTTCCTAGATGGAGTCTGAATAGTTCTGGATAGTCTTAGCAGTACCGGATGAATTTTGGGCAGTTCCGGGTGAAATTTGCGCTGGGTAGTCCGGAATGGTCTCTGAGGTTTGATCCGATCTCATTTTCGATTCTAGACTTCATCCTGGACTGCTCAGTGTCTATCGGGGATAGCCCGGACTTTATCTAGGACGGTGCAGAATTAATCCGGATCTGCCCACACTTTATCCAAGACTGCCGAGAATTCATCCTTGACAGCCCGGACTCCATACTGGGCTCCTCATATTTTCTGCGTGGTTTGGTATTAAGCTCTAATTTTTAAGTTTGTGGAAAAAGCAAACCAGCGTTGCCAATTCAGTGACTTTATCACCAGATTTAGTACCTTCAGTCCCTCCTACAGTGACAATTTTTTCCCTTTCTGACCGGTACCTAAACTGGTGACTTTCAACCCGATGCAGTGACTTCTAGTGACGCGACGTTTTTTTGCTGTAACTAGTCAATAGGTGCCGTTCTTTGAGTACCAACTGGACATTTTCTTGAAGTCGCCATCTTGCACTACGCAAAGTACCGCATACGCTCGAACGATCGGTCGGTTCATTGCAATTATAAAATTTTTGCCCGATGAAATAATATATACTTCACCTCTTCGGTTTTTCGATTCTATTTGAACTGGTACGTATTGAAAAATGCGTGCTTATCATGTCTACGAGTTTCCAGAAGAAGTGATATCGCAATTTGGAACTTTGCAAGTATACGGATGCTAGCGATCCGAGAAAAAAAATTTTCAGCCTTCTACGTCGGACAGGTCCACCGATGATACAGAAGATGCTGTTTGTGATCTCATGGCTGAATTCCTTTCCGATGCCCTATAAAGAGTGAAGAGTCAAACAAACGCAATACATATAGACATATATATCGGTTTTTTCACTTTTAGTAGATGGAACATTGCATCCAAAGAGTTATGTATTACAAATATATATATTGTTCTGTGTTAATACTCATAAGTATTTCCGTGTATAAGAAATACATTAACTATGCTAAAACCGTGCTTGAGTTATTTCATTTTTTAAAATGACCTCAAAAAAGGGTTCTTTTTAACGTCGATCAGTGACGCACTGAGTTTTTGAGTTGGCAACGCTGAAGTAAACTAACAAACTGCTTTGTAAAAAATATGGCAACATATGTGATAAAGTATAGGTACAGTTGTCAAAACTTCGATCTATAACGAGTTCCTCAGAGCCAGGCAGTAAAGCATGAAGCGTCGGTAATTAAGCTTTCGCTCTGAACGATCCAAGTTTCCGGAAAGTAGTCGATAAGTTTTTCCCGAAGGGTCACTCGACTTCAGGTCCTCGTTTCTCTGTATTCGCAATGTTCTTGCAGCACTGAAATTGGCACCTCAGAGTTTACTGCGAATTTTCTAATATAGTAAAAGTCACTCTTCGCCAAAGACGTTCTGCCTCTTTCAGTCTCTCATTTCCAGTCAATTCCAGACGGGCATCGTTTCTCTCTGTAGTTCCACGAATCGATTCAAGTGTCACTTTATAGACGCTCCTCTCGTGCCTTTAACCCTGCGCTAGCAAACTGTGTAACTCTATACATATGCAATGACGAATTCGTTTGAGATCCAATGGTTATGCCGGCGATCGCGTGAATCCTGCTCAACTGCACCTGCCGACATCGAGTGTCTGACTCGCTTTTCAAACGCCTTACAACTTCCCACGCCATCCTTATCGTCGTCGTCGTCAATACTGTTCCGTCGCATGAGACCCGAATCGATGTTAAAGATTGTGTCGCGTTCGTGCTAGACTAAACGATAAGATAATTATTGTTCGATATCAAAACATCATATTAATCTTACTGCGGGGTGCTCAGCGCCTCGCATGCTCAGCACACGTGCAGGGCTATTTTAACATATAGTTAGCAGACATGGCGATCTCAGTTTTTAAGCCCGTATAATTTTGCATAGAAATCCTAAAGACCCGGTCGACAATAAAACCATCGTCGTGACTTTTCTCAAGTAGTGGCACGCTATTAAAAAAATTAGACATCCACCCTCTCGACACTCGAAACCTCTGAGGGAAATCTTTTTATTGCAGCTACGATGCGTCACGCGGAAATTTCCAATAGTCAAGCCGAGCATTCGGCAGAGTTGTCCACCGATTTCTTGCGATCCTGGTTGTGATTGGTGACAAGCTAAATTCTCCCTCTTTCCACTTTTTACATTTTTGCATAATAACATATGGTTATCTCGACACCAAGGAGCGCCGTTGCCCTTTCCTCATTGGAAAGGAAGCTTTCGTCACCAACAACGAACTTTATTCTAAGACTCGACGTCAATGAGGACACTTCAATAGCAACTGACCCGTCTGGTACAGATTGCAAAAAACGCATTAAAAAAATACTTTAACTTCTATCTAAACTGTAACTTATTGTAAAACTAGGTTCTAATCATTGTCGGTTGTTAAAATAAATATTGTGAAGTGTTCAAGACAGTGTTCAACCCCTTGTGTCCTCTCAAGACAGCAAAAAAATAGTCGTTGGCGATTAATTTCTCTGACGACGACTCGTAACAGTGAGACTTCGTCACCGCAAGCGTGAATTCAGGCCTTACAAACCTGATCGGTCGGAGTACCACGCGGTCTCCAGCAGTACGATACAAATACTAACGCGCCTACTGTAACGCGGCATTTCGCGTTACGCGGTGTCCGTTGCATCTCTCCCCCCTTCGACGTCGCCCGCGACATAAAACTGGTCCAGCCAGCAAGCCGGGATACGGCTGCAAAGCAAAATAGGGCAAAATTGCGGCGTCGCGTCAAATCGACCTGACCTAAGCGAGATTTATAGAAATCATTTTTATTGATTTCTTTGGATACAACTTTCATGTCACGGTCACCGCTCCCACTGGCAATCGACGTTCCTTCACTTCGACGAACGAAGTACTGCATCAGTACCTCCAATCAACATTGTCTTTGGGATCCAGGAGCTCCGAGGAAGAGGAGACGCCAGCAGCGAGGGCAGCTCCACGCGTCAAGAAATCGGCACCGCCGAGACAGCAAATCTGCCTCTCATCACCAAAATTCATACGCGAGAGTTTGGAACTCCCGCGTCAAACGGTAGTCTGTCTTCGCGACGATAAAATGTGGCGCTACGAAGGGATGCGTATCCTCCGCGCACGCCTCTGGTCCTCGAGCTACTTTGGCGGGTCCGGCACGCGCGGCGACTCGTCACTTGTTGGCTGGACACGCGTGCGAACAGTAACATACAAACATATTGTATCATATTGGAAATTATATAGCGGAGATATTGTATTGGAATTATCGGAAAAGAAGGAAGGACGTCTTCGGTCCTCTCTATCTCAAGGAGCATCGCATAATAGAGGTGGGTCAGTGCATTTCACTGTAAGGTGCCGTGACGTTGAAAATAGTTTTTTTAGGGTAATTATTCGAAATAAATTCAGGCCGTCAGCCACCACGAGGCGAGTCGATTTTCGTCTCGCCATTAGAGTATCTCGCGGGGTCTGCTCGGTTTGACTACGGCCGACCGAAAAAAACAATTTAGTTTGAAACAATCATTGTGTTTATTGGGTTTAATTTTGGATAGTTTTTGGGAATTAAATTTAATTATTGGAAAATTGCGAGACGTGCCTCAGCCGTGCCGTAGCGCAAGAGTGAGAGAGAAGACTCTCTCCATAGTCTGCGGCATGACGCGTGGCTTTCACGCCAGTTACTTGTGTAATTATAAAGTTTGACAATTTTATTTTGGATTTAATTATAATAATTTATTTTACATAGAATCAGTTGTGCCAGCGAGCACTGGTTCCCCCTCAGGGAAATCTATTTTGTAAAATATATATTTTTGAGCAATATTGGAGCCTTCGAGCTCCAATTTGTACTCGCTTTTTTTTAAAGCGTATTTTATTAATTGTGAATTAAAGCGAACACTACATGATATATCGGTTTTGGGATTTGCAGTTGTTTTAGAGACTCCCCTCTCATACCCCTCACTACCTAGTCTCTTCATCTGAGCAGCCAGCGCGAGTAAAATCGCGTCGCAAAAATCACCCCTTGGCCCTTCAGGTGCAAATTGAAAGAGCCTGGCGCCCTAGCGTTTCGATTGGAAATTGCTGGGTACCTGATGTCGAGCGGTTTTCAGAGATAATTCTTCCGAGTTATCTCGGAGGGAAAAATCGTGTCACACTACATAGGTAGGCCTACATAGACGGGAGAAGACGCTCGAACGAATTAATTGTTCAATTTAGATGCCGTGGAGCAAAGAGAAAGCATCAGTTTTGTTTGCTCCGAGACTTACTGATTGACCTTCTCCATTTTATCCCCTTTTTCTGAAAGAAAAAGAACTGGACTGTGGACCATTCGGGTATTCTTCCTTTCCGAGCATAGCCCAAGTTTCTTACGTTATTTTATTCTCAAACTTTCTTTCGTGCATCTCATTTATCAATTAGTACAAACACACCGGCTAAAAAGAAACTTAAACATTTCTTCCTCATTATTTTTCATCCCTCACAAAGTCGCTTCTCTAGGGAAGTATGTTGATCGCCTATGGGCTAAATTGAAAATTTAAAAGTTTGCGCATAACTTATTGTATTTTCAGACAGACAGATGGACAAACAGATAGATACACTTTTTTGGTTTATTGGTGAGAAAAATGTTGGTCAATTTATAGTTTTACAAAATATTTACGACTATTTGTTAACTTGTAATTAACATCTGTTTTTCTTTTTTTCTGTTTATAAAATACAAAATGACCCTATACTTGTGTCAGGCCATTTTTGGACCCCGATAGAATAAAGTCCCAGATGCGGTTTTCGAATCGGGTGAGTGTCGGAACGACAGTACCGACTGACGTGAGAACGTCGGCGCGACATTGTCGCTGAGGTCGGTGTAGCACCAGCATCATGTCGAAATGATAACAACGGCAGGACGTTTCTTAACGGCGTTCGCCCAGTACTGGGTGCCGACGCTGAGCCGACATTGAATAAAAAATATTAAAAATTAATTTTTAAAAATTAATTATCGATCTGCGCAGCCATCCAATGCTTTTTAATCATTCGTTTTTTAATGGATTTTCCACCAGTATTTTTTGGAAATACTAGAATAAATTTTTCCGGCGGTGATGGGGCTCGAACCTGCAACCTTGGGATTGGTAGTCCACGATCTTACCTACTCGGTTATCCTCATCTTGGAAGATTTAGTGTCGAATTGTGTACATACATCACTCGTCTGTATTACTTCATTAATACCGCATGCACTCTTAATGGTGTAGTGACGGCATACCAGTTTTTAGAAATTTATTGCAAAAATAAAAAAGAGTGAAAAATAATGAAAATTATTTAACTCAAGAAATTGAATTACATACAATGATTAAGCCTTTTTTAATTAGGAACGATGGAATTGCTTAATATTCGTTCATCAATAACGAAAAATGGTATAAGTTTTATTACTTTATTAATTTTAATCCTACTTTAGTTAATTATTTTGACGGAATGTCGACTACCAGTACTGGACCGATATTGCCGCGAAACGTAAATTTACGGTTAACACGCCAGCGTCGGCAAAGTGTTGGCAGCCAACGTCACCAGAACTCTGGGGACCATCGTCGTGCCAGCTACGGAGCCCAATGTCGGCAAAGTTATGGATTGAAGGTTCGATCGACGCTGAGCCGTAGTCCGGTCCCGGTTGTCGGCTGCCGACTTGCTGCCGGGCAACCGCAGTTGGGGTATCGTATTATACTTAATCAGTACAATTTACTTGTACCAAGACCTAGAAAGAAAGAAAAGATAACCTCTAGGTCGAGAGGTTAAGTAAACTTTTAAAAGTAGTTTAGCCAAACACGCATATCTTGATCAACGATGCAGTGTTCGTATACCACAATAGTATATTACAAAACAAGTGCAATAAAACTATTTCTGAGTGTGATTTGCAGCACTAGCCAAAGGCGAGTCTTGTAATAACACTAGTTAAGAAAAAGTTTTGCCAACGAGTATCATACAAAACTTTACTTCGGTTCACTTTACACGCTTCGCGCGCGGAAAACGTCCATAATCGCACCGAGGGAGGTACAATTTTCTAACGTGTGGTATAAGCGAACAAAGTGAGTTGTGGACGGTGGCGCTAGTATTTAGACTAGTTACGCCAGTTACAATTTTTTCTCAGTTGGAGAGCTTCGGCGGCCTTACGAAACGGGGAACTATATGACAGTGAACTTTGTCGGGGCCCTATTGGCAGAAATAATCCGGAATTTCACTGAAATAAAAAGCATTGTGCTAATTGAAAATTAATTTTTTCGAAGACATAAATAAAACAGTAAAAAATGATAGCCCGTTTCAGCCATGCGGCGTTAGCTTTCGCTTATCCCATTTATTTCCCGATTTGATAAACCTGTAACGGCTCTTTCCATGTCCTCTCATCGTTAATTATACACAGAAAAATGAACGGCTCTAACAATAAAACGAAGTATTGCTACATTCATATTTCTTATTATAGCCATGAACACTTTTGTTGGCCATGACTTGTTATTACAACCTTGCGAGTTATTACTTAGAACGATATGCTTTAGTTGCTGGAGAAATTTCGTTAGTCGGGTGCAGTAAGAATCCCAGTATAGCTGTGGGAGTTCTAAGCGCCGGTGCAGCTACACGATAGGTTAGGAGTGCGACGCGTATGCTAAAATATGCGTGACTGGCATGGCTGCTTGAAGTTAGCCATCGTTCAGTCCCCACAGCTATACTGATTCGCTCCTGCAAGCGGACGACGTGAAGCGGAAGGATTCAGCTGTTGGGACTAGACAGTAATTCGGTGGTGCCGACAGACTCCAGTACAGCTCTAGCAGCCAGATATTTGGTCGGCAGAGCCGTTCATTTTTCGCAGATAAAAGTAAGTCATAGTGATCGTATTACGAATTCAAAAGGCTACGTGTTCCAAAATTATGAATAATTTCTTTTTTAATTTGGCGTCGAGTCGCTACCGCGACTCTTGATAAATAAAGACCATGTAGCTATAGGGTCTCACGGGATACGGTCTAATTGGACAATGACGATTTTACGAAGCGTATTGACAGACAAATCATTCTTTTAACGATAATAGTAAACATTTGCATTAAAAACCATAAAATTAAGTAAAGGATTACTGGCAAAAAAGTCCATACATTGTGATATTAACCATAATTAAACAGACAGGAACCCAAAAACGACACCACTGTGAACTCAAAATATTAATTCAGAACTAACTATACCGTCAACAAAAGTTGACGGTAAATCTAAAAAATGTAAAGATTCCTAACTACATAACTACAATTTTATCATCTCTAGGACCAAAATTTCGTTTTCCTTATTTACAAAAGAAATTAAAAAACCGACGCAGTACACATCGAAAAACAAAACTCTTTTGGAAGCCAATACTGCATTCTAAATAATTTGAGAATGTTTAAGGTAAGCGCAACACAATCAACAAACGTTGACATTTTTAATATAAAAGGTCCCATTAAGGAGGGTCGAGCGCATTTTTTGGAGGGCATAGGCTCGGCAGGGAATGCGGTGCGGTCGCACGAAACTGTGCGACAGTGATGCCGCTACGCAAATTTAAGAAATCTGGATCTCGAAAACCATTAAGATAAACTTACTCAAACTTTGCAGTTGAACTCAGTCCATCCATATCAATGAGTATTTAAAAAACCAGCATCTATTTCTTGTTACTGTTTTTGCGCTCGACCCTCCTTAACGAATGTCACCGACCGCTAATACCACATATCACATATACTTAAAACATAACGACAGGTTTGGTTTGTGAAGAAATACCATTTCGGTTGATTTTTTAGATAATAAAGACATTGGTAAATGGCCCTGGCCGTAGGGCGAAACGTAAACGAAACTAACAATCATTTTACGGGGCCGTCCGTGGTCGAAGCTCCATTTCATACGTATAGTCAACAATATTTAGATTAATGTAACATCTAACACAAGAGATATATTGACAATTATCCGCTTATTACGCATACCATTAATCAATCATAATGGAACATAGAAAATAAATCGAAAGAATAACACATTTTTGGCAAAAAAAACAGAGTTTGACATCAATGATTACAATTTTCAAAAAGAATGGAGTAGTGACTCCAGCTTATTTTCGTTCTCTTCGTAAATATGCAAGCTTTAAGACGCCATATGACGAATCACCATACATTAAGTTACTATTTTACAGATTTAAAAAAATGAACTTGCTAAAATTTAAATACATTCCAATATGTACTACTCTTAACGAAAATATTAAATAGCCATTTGGTACAGAAAGATTCATAAGATTCACTTTCTGTTGAGTCATTATGTTGTCACTCTTATTACAGATGCATAGCTTTATCGTACAGGTACAACACGTGAGATTAAATGTATGTTTCTAAGAATGGAAAATTTTCGAGAAATGCGCACAGAAAGATAAGAAAGAGATAAATTAATTTATGGACTTCTTAATGCTGCCGTTGAACCACGTTTTGATGAAGGGGAAAAATGGTTGAAAAAGGTACCGTAATTAATAACTAGAAATACATAGGTGCTACAAAATGAATGGTCAAAAATTTTCGCATAGCTGTTTACAAAATGTAATCAATCAAAGCAGTAAAAAACATTAAAAATACCTGAGCATTTCTTCTTTGTTATCTCTTATTTGTTCCCATCAATATTCATTTTCAGATTTTTTAGCTCGAGTAGAAAATAATAACATGGTAAATATTGTAACAGTGTTGTTATTTTTTTGTTTTATAAGTTTCACACAAAAAGCATAGGTTCCCTCTTTATTATTGTAATTTCATTCCAGCCATAATTACACATCTACATTGTAAGAATTATTTATATTCTTTTAATAAATTATTAACTAGACAAAAGAAATGAGTCTTTATTTGAAATTTTACAATTTAAAGTTAAGAATTGATTGGTGGTCATTAATTTATCTAAATATTTAAAGTGAAATAATTTATTTGGCGATTAATTTTTTAATAAAATGTGTAAAACAAAAGTAAAATATGTCGAATATAAGTAAAGATTAAAATCATAAAAATTATACTAACAATTGGATTTAGGGGAGAACGGGGGAATTGCAGTCACTAAGGAATATTTGTTTTTTTTCTGTAAGTAAAACGTCGTTTCTGCCAAAAAGTGATGGTTGTTGGATACTTCATCAACTATGATTGAAAATGAACGGCATAAAAATCACAAAAGCAATCGTATAAATAGATATTTCATTCTTTTTCAAAACATGTGCAGCGACTGCCCTTATCCGACGATTTGGGTAATCACGGTCGCCTTTTGGGGAACTGCGGTCAATTACGGGGTATCTACAGTCATCTTTGGGGCAATACCATCCAGTCGTTAGCTTTTGTTGTTCAGCTGACAACAATTTTTTTAGAAGGCGATTTTATAGAAACCAATACCATATTACGGAAAATATATATTTTTTTATTCCTCGTGAAAATATAACGCTTATCAATATATCTATTATAAATCACACTCTTCTGGTACAGTTATCTATCCTCTCTTAAAATGTATTAATATAGCTCATTTTATACTGTCTTACGTAAACATTTAATAATATAACAGTCTCTTTTAAAGTATATCAACACCTGAGATTAATTTTCTCAGCGCAACTTTATTATACTATCAGTTTCTTTTAATAAAAAATCTAACCTCAAAAATTCTAGCCTCATGTCAACACCGAAATCGCCATCAAATTGAACATATTTCTACGTATATTTTTCAATTCGCCCATTCTTATTCGTTTCTAAGTTATTACTAAGTCATTAGTTGAACTGAATTTCTATTATTAATGCATACATACCGTGATGTTTACGGTGAAAAATTCATTTGACGTGCGTCGGCGAATTGTGCCGGTAACTCACTGGCGTCCCTCGACTACCATTGCCCCGCGCACGTGATCGTCGTTACCCCGACAACCTCGAAGACTTTTTATATCAAGTTTCAATATATTTATTTACGGAATCAACATTTTAACATGGGGACATTGAAGCTACAATTCCGAAAAATACATGAAAAACGGTTAGATGTGATTTTAACGTCAATAAGTTACGCAAAAACTTTTTTTTAAATACTGCTTTTCTTATAAACAAAGAGTGCATAATCTAAAAATCATTTCATTTGTTTATTTTTTCGTAATATAATTGGGACGGAGTATTAAATTAGTTAATTAGTATATACGTAAGCTGATTGAGCAAAAAAAAAGTTTGATATATTCACTAGTTGCAAAAATAAGGTGACCGGCATTGCCCGGTGACTGCGGTTCCCCCGTTCTCCCCTACCTGAATGTAGTATATGCGATGGAGCATCGTAATGGATTTTAATCGAATATATTAAATAATTAAACCGTAACAACTCAATGAATAAATGTTATAATCTATATTTAATGAGTTAAGGGTGTAAATTGTCCTTTCTCTGGTACCTAATTATAATGATCATTAAATAATTTTATATAAATGGTTACCGCATATATTTAAAGAAAATAAAAATGTTAACACTATACCACACACACTCATACCTAAAAACGACTTTTATTATTATTATTATTATTTAAAAACTTTGAATATGATTTGTACATTAAAGTCGAAAACAGGATAAAACTTATCTCTTGATATTTTCAAAAGAAAATAAGAATTTTCAAGCAATTTATTATCATTTTAGAAAATATGGTTATAAAAATATTTAAATACTTATCGTATCTAGTCGTAATTCTTCCAATAAGCTCCAGGCCTGGATGAAATAGAAGTAAAGACTGTACTGGACGATGAACGGAGTGAAAATGAAATCATCTAAATACATAGTAGGGGTATCGCATCTATCGACAGATCGGCAATATTCAGGTTCCCAAATTCGATTGATCAATTTTGAGTGATAATTTCATTGCGCACAAAACTATTTAAATCTAGTGTTGAAAATAGATTGGATTTAATTTATGACATTCATTCTTGCATCCTTCATACATACATATATCAAGAACTCCGTCCCAATGAGGATGTTGCCCTAACTTACATTATATACAATTAATGTATTTTGTATAAATCGTTACTAATGCCATTTATCACATTCGTCACAGGGTTTCATATTATAGAAAAAAAACATTCATACAAAAATTCCCATTCATACATTATATTTACATAATATCATAACAATTTATATGTTATATAGTCAAAGGACGACATACGAGACCACAAAGATAATAATTAGATGTTTTGATCAGTAGGCTGATATTGATAACTTATTGTCAGACTGACTCGATTATGAGAGCCCTTTACTTTATTTTTGTCATCCACATGTATAAGAAACAAAAGAATTTGGACCTTTTGTTTCACACGATTAAACACGACTGCGATTCCGTACACATATGGACGAAATCGATGATATTCGTGAATTTTTTTGATAAATCAAGATCATTAACAAACTCTGATACAGAATTTGTCATTTGTTGAAAACCCTCCTTAACAGTGCTGCAAGATTTTATACTAACAATTTTATCAACTGCAATTGACTCAAGATTTTGTTCATAAGACAAGTCTTTATCCTGTAGTACATTATCCCCCAAAAAATCTCTAGAGGGTTGAATGATCTCTAAACACTTTTCTTGACCTCTTATTATAGTGATAACTTTCTCTGACACTCTCTCATCGAACGACAACATAGAAGAGTCCAGACGAGTATTATGGATTGTCAAACTCAGTATCATAATCTATGATTGCCTTACTGGCGTATAGCCATTCATTCTCTAATATAATTTCCGAAGTAAGATAGGGCACTACGAGAAATTGTCTAGTGACAATTTAACCCATTAATATTTCAGTAAAAACTTAACGCTTCACTATCGTTTTCTTTTTTGCCTATGCTGATGTTACGTGCATGTTCGAAACAAGAAACCTTTCATCACGAATTGTTTTTTTAGTTGATCGGATAGATCTTCAAATATGCATGTAACTATACTATTAATCAAAACCTTTATCATTTTATCATTTATTTTTGCTTTTAATCGCGAACATTCTCTTAGTGTGGACATTAATCTATACGTTTGAGATGTATCCTCATCGATATCAGTTCATCAATAAAATCAAAAGGATTATGTCACGACACTGTACTCTCTTGCATCGTGCCATTATCTAGTTTAAATTATTTTGAACACTCCTTGATTTTGGTAACTGAGCAATGTGATGACTCGCATTCGTTTGGCTCGGTAAATAATTCGGTGGTGGAACGGTAAAGTCAGGCAATTGCTGTCTATTGAAGGTTCCATGGCATGCCTATTGTGATTCGTGTTCATGTTTATTTCGATTCATATTATATCGCGGTCCGTTATGATATAAATTAGATTAATATCTATTGACACTGACTGATGATTTGACTCTTTCCAATCACTACTTCTTTCCTGAGTTGAATCTTCCTGAGAGTTATTAATTTAAACAATTAAATCGGAGCGAGAAAAATTTATTGTTGCAAAAACAGACCGAATTCTCAGTGGTAATTGTTGTATAATTGTGAAATTAATTTCATACGGAGTGAGAGGAGGATCAAATTGTCGCGGTTCTCGTATTTGTTGCTCAAAGTACCAATGCTAGTGACATCCCTCAAACTGTATTTCCGCGAAGGCAAGCGATTCTTAATAGGAATTCTAATAGGCTCAGAATAAAATTCAGCCAAAAAGGCAGTCTTAAAATTCTCAAAATTCTATAGTGTTCTATAGTTTCGTTACTTGATAGTACATCTCTCCCCCCAAAAATACGACTACGATTAGCTTATGTTCATTACGCACGTTTTTGAAAAGAAAATAGCGATTCAAATCTTCGAGGTATTCCAAAGGGTTCATTTCATCTACATATTTAGGCACACTTACATTGATAGTAAATACTGCAAATGATTTACTAGCCCACTAATCAAAACACCTGATCGACTATTTGCTGCCTTATCAATGATTGGAGCAACCTGCGGTTGTTGAGCATTTTGAGGTTGCTATGTCGGTTGTTGTTGATCCGCTTGTCGTTGATCAGCCTGCGTATTTTGGTTATCCCGTAATTGCTGTAACTCCATCCGAATCTACTCAATCCGCTGTAATTCATCTCTCAAACGTCACATTGCATTCTCCAAAGTTGGAACACCCACAGCCGGATTTTCATTTATCATATTACCGGACTTTTTTTCTCTAGAAGTATTCAGAACTCTAAGATCCTCGCGTATTACGTTTGATTTTATTATTAACAAGATGTTATAGGGCTTAATCTGCTTGTTGACACTTTTGATTTTGAACGTGTTAATCACGAAGAAGTCAGAGTACTACTGGCAGACATACACATACCAAGTACGAAGGAAAAAAAACTATTGCAAGGGTTGCGTGTCCTGCCGCGAGTTGGGTGCAAATGTAATTAATTATTTATATTATTTTAATAAATTATTGACGAGATAAAATAAATGGGTTTATATTCTAAAATTGATTTTATAATTAAAAGTTAATAATCGATTAGTAATGTAACTATCTAAGTATTTAAACCGAAATAATTTAATTCGACGATGGAATTTTTAATAAAATTTGAAAAACAAAAAAAAAGTATTGTCGAATATAAGTAAAATCCATCTTTAAAAAGTTTATGAGTAGCAGAAAGCATAGTCATCGTTTTATTCGGCCTGTGATTGGTTGCTAGAAAAGTCCGTAGTATACAAGTTCAGATTGGTGTCAAATTTGACATAAGTGCTGCAGCGCCGGTAACCTTTTAAAGCATTGTTAGAGCGCAGCAGCGCAAAAGACCTTCCAGGCACGCGGGCCAGCGCGTTTGATTAGCCTACTTAAAATTATAAAGATTATACTAACAATTGTGTGTTACCTGATATAAGGTAAACGTACCAATGGCGGGACGTTTAAGGCGGTGTCTGTTTTGTATGCCAATTTCCGCATGCATATATTAATTATTTTGCAAATGGTGGTAACGAATTGCAAGATTAGAGTTTCTAGTTTCCAAAAACTATACAATAAAAATATTTCTGATTGTTTGATAAATAGTTATTGATTAAAACGCTGAAAAGTGCAGATGTACCAGTGCCGGGACGGGTATTTTTGTGCATGTCCCGCTGCCGGGACACCAAATGTGCGTATCGGTGGACATCTACAAATTTTAATGCATCTGCTTGAAAAGAAATGCCAAAAAATGTGCAGTACACATATATATACCTATGATGCAATAAATAAAACATATATGTTTATAAAATACATATATATATTTTAGTAAATTATCAATGAAGTTTTTGCTACCGCATAACCCAACATCCGCGTCAAAATGTCAATCGTGCGATTGTGTCCCGGCTCTGGGTCGCAGCGAGATTGCTTACTACTTGCCCCAGTCGCGGAACATACGTTGGACAGTGGTGCCAACGTATATTCGGTCAGCTCCAATAACGGGACACAAAAATTACGAGTTTTAAGATATTGTACGTAACATTTGACAGTGTAATCTTAAACTTTAAGAATTTCTGAATTTGAAATACCTATGGAAAGTCTCGAACGAACTATAATCTCCGGGGTATCATATTAATGATTATTCGGCTCTCCTTAGCTAATTGGTTTAGGGATTTGCTGAAAAAGCTCGAACACCATAGATCCGCTAATATACTTATTATTTACATTTTCAATTTACGATGAAAAACATGAAATTTTTTCACGTATGTTAATTATATATAACAGATACAATTGGAAGAGTTATTTTTTAATATTTTATCCATTAAACTCTTAGTATCTACAAATATCCTTTTAGTGTCCCTCAATTGGGACCTGTCCCACCATTGGTACGTTTACCTTAGTATATGCGATGGGGCATGGTAATGAATTTTAATGGAGCATATTCAATAATTAAAACGAAACAAATCAATGAATAATTGTTTGGTACGTAATTATAATGATAATTATTAATTATATAATTCTACATAAATTTTACGAAAAAAAATTCACATACCCAAAAACGACTTTTACTATTATTATGTTTATTATTTTCATACTTTGAATATGATTTTGACATTAAAATCGAAAATAGGATATAACTTCTTTCTCTTGATATTTTCAAAGGGAAATAAGAATAATATTGATCATATTTTTGTTGTCGTTTAACTTTTATTATCACATCACTGCGTACAGTTTATAATTATTTTAGAAAATATAGTTATAAAAATATTTAAATACTTATCATATCTAGTCCAAATTCTTCCAATAAACCCCAGGCTTGGATGAAGTAGAAGCAAATACGAATAGATAGTGATATATGAAATAATTGACGGGAGCGATCCCGTATTACTATAACTTGGAAATAGAACTGTACTGGACGCCGAACAGAGAGAGAGAATGAAATCATTTAGATAAATAGTAGTAGTATCGCGCCTACCTACAGATCGGCAATATTCGTCAGGTTCATGAATTTTCTCGATTGATGAATACAATCTTTATATAGTGCAATATTCAAAATATATTTGATCGCCGCAATATCACGCTAATAAAGAGATCAAAGAGTCCTATTTTATCATGACGTCAAATTTGAATTTAATGTGATCATAAAATTACGTAAATGTACCCAATTATTCATAAAATATTAGTAATTGCATCTGTGGCATACTAAATTATTATGAAAGTTTTTCCCCCATGGAAAGAGCAGATAAAAAAGGCTAATTATTTGTTTTAATACGATGAACTACTTAAAATAACGCCATGTATGTTTGTTGAATTTATATTTGTTTCCAAATATAAATCCGCAACTGTTGCAATTCTATTTTTGATTTTTCTAGAAACTCCAGTTAATTTGTTCATAATTTTGTACCTTGGGGAAAAAAGTAAGTTTGAAAAAAAAATAAGACGATAAAATATTTTAAGAAGCTGACAATTGAAATTGTCACGTTGCTTCCCCGTTAATTTCTAGCTTTCCTGAGAATTCTGTTTGTCTCCGTGAACTCTGTTGTTTCCTGAGAACTCTGTTTTACTTTTCAAAATTTCAAAAAATTTCAGCATTTCAAAATTTTAAAAACATTCATAATATTGGAAATTACAATTTGATTTAAACTCAAATTGGCCATAGAATTTCGAGCGAGAGGTTTCAAATTGGCGATGAAATTGTAAGAAAAATATTAATGATATTCAACCGAGGTTTTGCGAGCACACGAGTACAATATCCCCTAGTCAGTCTATGATAGTCCATTCGTAGACCAAACCTGAGCCAAATATCTTTAAAAATGTGAAAGTAAGAGCGTGATAAGTGATTTTCTAAAAAATTCAAAATGTCATAATTTTGGAACCACTCAACGGATTCGTGCCAAATTTGAACTTAACCTTTGTCTATCCACACTATATATGTATACCAAATTCCAGAGCGATATCTTGAAAATTGCGTACGCTATCGTGGTAACAAGAATCCGAACATACACACACATACAGACATTTCGTACAAATCATTTTTCTCGACGTTTTAGAACACTTTGAGCATCCTGAGATAAAAATCTGGAAAAAAATTTTTTTCACGTAAACAAAGCTTCCTGTGCGGGGAAGCAAAAAGACAATATCGTGTAATATTTGGTTATAAATGTAAAGTCGAAACTGTCCCTACTCCAATTTCGGTTTCACTGGAGACTGGCCAGTCAATTTGATAAAATATTTAAAAAAGACAATATGATTTGGGAATACAATATTGTTCCCAAATATAAATTTGTAACTGTCGCAATTCTATTTATGGTTTCTCTGGAGACTGACCAGCCAATTTGTTCATAATTAAGTCACCGAGGTGATGGCAGGGTTTGACGATATACGTCATAGGCCGTGAACCAAGCTGAGATAATCACGTCCCGTGGTCACCAATATCAAATATTGAAGTTTCTCGACTGAGCCCCGGATCCAGCGGATCCACGCACGTTCGTTCGAGCTGCTGCTGCTATCCGTTACGTCGGTGCATCTCAAGGGACATCGTACCTCGTATTACTGCTATCAGTTCCAGGTACCCGTGTGTACCTATGCTGGTACATGCATTGCTAATATTTCCGCCTGTTAGAATTCGACTATTTCGTATGTACACACGCGATGGTCCATCGATATGAGCTTTGATTCACTTCATTTATTGAAATGGGCACTGAGAGATTTCCATGTAATCAATACATATGCCATTGCCTGAATATTTTCACAGTTTGTGTGAATTAGAAATTCGCTGATTTTGGCTGCTTGAACAATCGATTGATTTTACTATTAATGTTTATTTGTTTATTAGTAGATTTATATTTACATAGTAAATAAGTTGTTTAATTTAACCAAAAATGTCACCTCGATTTTTTTAAGAATACAAACTCTGTGAGCCACAATACCAAACATTTCATCATAGTGGCACATTTGCAGAGTCATGCGATTACACGCGGTTAGGTAATTATTTTCGCTTACATTGTGGCGCCGGCTTCATCAGCAATCATAATCTGCGTACTCATTATATGCGTAGTACACAGAAAATAAATAATGATTTAACAGAATCGAGAAAAAATGGAGCCAATAGAATTTACAACCCTCTGAAAAAATATACATGTTTCCGTATTTTCGCTTACATTGTGGCGCCGACTTCATCAGCAATCATAATGTGCGTACTCATTATATGCGTAGTACACAGAAAATAAATAATGATTTAACAGAATCGAGAAAAAATAGAGCCAATAGAATTTACAACCCTCTGAAAAAATATACATGTATCCGTCATCAATGGATTAAATTTTCTACAACATCTTGGCTAAATATATTAATGATAAGCTTAAGCCACAACATTCGTTTGCTAATCTGCGACAGCCAATCATACATAATTAAGATTACTATTTGAGATCATTGTTTTTGCATTTTTGCAAATTATTGCATCTAATTTTGGAGAGTCTAAATTCACCAAATTCGAAACATACAAGATACACTCAATCTTATTCGTATAACTTAGAAGTTTTTATTTTCCTTTCGTATACTTAAGAATAAAAAAAATGTTTCATAGATCTTTCAAGGTTACTTTAATTAATACATTTAATTTTAGAGAGCTTGGATGCGCTAAACTTCAAACGCACAGAATACAGACAGCCTCTTTCGTATAACTTTAAAACAATATATTTTTATTTCGTATACTTTAGGATAAAATAGCTATTTTGTAGAATGTTGAAAATTACTTCCGGATGACTTGCGTCACACCTTTTTCACTGTGTAAGCATATTGAGTCATATGTGGATATGATATACACTCATACAAGAATATAAAGGTCAATACTGGCAGTTCGGGGCATTCACCGAATGAACGCTTCACATATGCAAACATGCGATTAGCGTATTAAAAATCGTCAGTGATATAGTCTAAGCATAGATCTGATACGCATGAGCGTTATTCAGAAAACGTGTAGTTGTAAATGAGCCAGGCTCCGATCTCGCTGGCTTTCACATCTCATTTGACTGCCTTGATAAAATACGAATGCTTGATAATGACATACTTGTCAGAAACAGTTGATAATAATGATTAACTAGAAACAGTGTTGGAATAAATCGCAACGATTTCACTTTGGTAGACGATTCTATTCTGTGAATTAATAATAATAGAATTAGAAAATGGAAGTTTAGGCCATTCCCGTGCGTGCGGTATGTCGATTAGTGTGAAAATTCTGCGGTGATTAAAAATAGGAAATCAGGATTTAAATATCGAGAATTGTGATGTCACTTGTAAATCATTTTTGTGTAGGAGAAAACTGATATATTTCTACAATTCATGATCTGACGACAACTCAAAGTATAATTCGTTAAAAAACACCCAGCTAGATTTCTTCGAAAGAAATGTGAGTATGCAATTTGGAACTCCATTTTTATATCAGGAAATCGTTTAACTTTTTGGAGTCACTTACGAATTCGCAAAAGCATGATGATGATTCAAATTCTTCATGACAAGAAATAAATACTTATACGTTATCGATTATTCAGTAAAGAGATAATTTTTTAATAACACGCAAAAAATTCTAGACATCGGAAACTGTGGATTTCTTAATAAGTTTTGTGAAAAATAACGTATATTGCGGACAATCAGCGAATTACTTTTATAATTAAAAATAACGCTTCATTTGAAAAAAATATTTATATATATGTCTTTTTTTCAGGAGACGCTTGTATAAAAAAATAATGTCATTAATAGTAATCAGATTGTTGATGATTTACACAATATCGTTTAGCGTGCTTAATTTTAAAGAAACAATTTTTTATTTTCAGACCCACTAGCTCAAAGCTTAACGATTTTCCCCCAATTTCGTAAAGATGGTCACTTCGATGAATGTAACTAAAGTCGAGCTAATTCTATGGCCGCAATGGCTGGCTGCAGTGGAAGGTTGGTATCTCCGAATCATAAATGACCCTTTAAACATGATAATATCTATTAGACTTAATTTTAGTAATCGTGTATGAACTTTTTGACGTTTCCAGTTTTCCTGCTGTCAGTCGTGATGGGTCTCGCCGGAGGATGGGCATCTCCATATTTAGCCAAATTAACAAGCCCAGACGCAGAGTTATCAATAACTCAAGAAGATGCTTCATGGATTGCAGCAACACTGAGTATTGGAAGAATTGCAGGTGCTCCACTTGGTGCAATAGCTGTGGATTATTTAGGATCAAAAAAGGCAACACTTTTCACAGGAGTTCCCATAGCAATTGGCTGGATTTTGCTAATAATCGGATATTCGGTCCCCTTAATATACACATTCAGAATTCTCGCTGGTTTTGGTCTTGGAATGTACTTCAGCACATTTCCCATGTACATGGGTGAGATATCAAATCCAGAAATCCGTGGAGCCCTTGTCTCTTTCATAGCTCAAGGAATGCCATTTGGTGTATTGCTCGGCAACCTAGTTGGCGCTTATACGCCAATGTGGGTCTTCTCATGCTTCAGTCTTGTCGTGAACGTTGCTTTCCTTGGACTGTTTTTGATAATGCAAGAAACACCCCATTTTCTCATTTCCAAAGGACGAATAGACGACGCGAGGAAATCCCTCGAATGGTACAACCGGGATGTTGACGTAGCACCGGAATTAGAAGTATTACAAAAGTTCATATCCCAAAAAAAGTTCATCACGTATCGTGATAAAATGGGTCAGTTGTTTTCAAATTCGAAAGCCATACTGATAGTCAGTATCGTGTTCATGTTCGTGCAACTTAGCGGTCTTTGGACTGTGTCCTTTTATATGGAGATCATCCTGACGAATGCTGGCGTAACTGTCATTCCCCCAGCAATGGTTGTCGTCATCGTTGGTGTGTCAGGCATGGTTTTTGGTTGGGCATCAATGTACGCTAACGACAAGTGCGGAAGAAAGATAATGCTAGCCGCTTCCGCCTTTGGTGTTGCTTTTGCATATGTCTTGATGGGAATCGATTACCAATTGTTGGATTTGAATATCACGCCGGAATTTGTGACTCAATGGCTACCAATAATGGCCATCTTATTGTTCCAATGCTCAATGTGCATCGGAATTGTCCCCGTGCCTGCTACGTTGATGAGCGAAATGTTTTCACCTGACATTAAAAGTACCGCATCTTGTATGGCCAACATATGTTCAGCCGCGTTTGCTTTCATAGCCAGCAAGACATATCAACCAATGGTCGACCTAACCTCCGAACAGTACGTTTTCTGGTTCTACGCTATCACTATGATAGGACTGGGAATCTACTCTTTAGTCTGCCTACCGGAAACTAAGGGCAAGACGCTTCCCGAAATTCAGGAGATGCTCACGCAGAAAAAAGTTCAGCCAATAGACTCCAAGATTCCGGCTTAAATCGCAATAACCTAATTTTCTTAAGAACCTCGGCAATATTCATTTTTTATCGTGCATCGTACATTTGCGTGAACTATGTCATAAGGAATATCCATTATTTCTTGTTAACAACAAATGTGGCAGATAAATTATGCTAGCCATGTCCCCCTTTGATATTGCTCCTACATACGTCATGCTGGGAATCGATTTCCAATTGTTGGATTTGAAATTCACGCCAGAATTCGTAACACAATGCCCCTCAATTATCACCATCTGATGGTTCCAATATTCAAAGTGCATCGGAAATGTTCTCATACCTGCTGTGTTGATGAGCGAAACGTTTTTGCGTGACGTTGAGAGCACCGCCTCTTGTATGGTCGACATATGTTCAGCCGTGTTTACCTTTATAACCAACAAGACAAATCAACCAATGGCCAAACTACGTTTTCTGGTTCTGCGCCATCATTATGGCGAAACTAGGAATCTATTATTAGTCTGTCTGCAGAAAACTACAGACAAAACACTTCCGGAAATTCAGGAGATGCTCACGCAGAAAAAGGTTCAGTCAACAGACCCAAGAGCCGGCTTGAATCACAACAACGTAATTTTCTCATCAACTTTGTTAATACTCGTTTTGTTATCGTTAATCGTACACTTGCATAAACTGTGCCATAAGCGCAACTGTGTATATCCATTATTTCTTGCTATCAACAAGTGCGGCAGATAAATTATGCTGGCCACGTCCGGTTTTGTATTGCTCTTGCATACGTCATGCTGGGAATCGATTACCAGTTGTTGGATTTGAATATCACACCAGAATTCATGACACAATGGTCGCTAATAATCGTTATCATATGGTTCCAATGTTCAATGTGTATCGGAATTGTTCCCGTGCATGCTACGTTGATAAGCAAAATATTTTCAGAAGATATTAAGAGCACCGCATCCTATTTGACCAACGTATGTTCAGCCACGTTTACTTTTATAATCATCAAAACATACCAACCAACGGTTGACCTAACCTCAAAACAAAACTTTTTCTAGTTCTTCGGCGTCATTATGACGGGACTAAAAATCTACGCTTTGGTCTGTCTACCGTAAACTAAGGCCAAAATTCCGGCCTAAATCTCAACAACGTATTTTTTCAAGAATTTTGTTAATACTCGTTTCGGTGCCGGCATTATACACTTGTGCAAATTGTGCCATAAGGAGTATTCGGACGTAGCGAAATATTACGAAACATTACGTAAGGCAGCGCTAAAATATGATCTCGGTACTAATTTGACAGAAATCTTGGGTATTGCATAGATCTTTCTGTCAAATTTGGAAATTAACATAAAGATTGTGTAAACTTGACACATTTTTGTGACACAAAAACAGTGTAAGGTTGTCTAAGGGTCGAATATATAATCCCAAGTTTGAACTTAAGTTTGAACTTAAGTTCGACTATAAATTCGACCCTAAGTTATTTAAAAAATGTCAAATTAACGGAAATAATTCTGTTAAAACTGAAGGGATAAATAAGCGTGTGAAATGGAAATTACACATTTTTTATATCGAAATTACAAAAAATGTGTGTAAAATAAAAGTTCACAATTTTTAGCATAAATCTTTTTCACTTTTTTGTAAAATTAGAAACTGACAGAACATGTATGTCAGATTAAGATAAAGTCTCTGTGGACATCTATGAACAGAAAATTTCTGTTAAAAATACAGCAATTTTTATTTAGTCTATAGCATGTGGTAACGATACACACTTTGCGTAGGAAAATTGAATTTGATTTATGAATTACGCCTGTGTAAAATTATTATTTTTTAATAATAAATGAGTTATTCATAACTAATGGAGAAACATGATAATTTTAATTTTTATATAATAAGTAGTATTAAGTGTAACAGATGTTCATATTGAACGGCAGTTTGAATACTTTAGCAGTGCTAAGGTATTTGAATATTATAAATTAAAAAATAAACGTAATACGGACTCTGAAACTGTAGACAGTCTCAACTCTGTTGAACCAATTTGAAGAGTACCTGGCATAGGATAAAATCATGTGCCCGTTGGACTATTTTTTTATAGACTCGCATCATATTAAGGAAACGAATGTGATCAATACAGAAAAATAAATGACGGGATTGCCGAGAACAGAAAACTCCATTTGATACAAAAATAGCATAACATAATATCGGCGGACAGAGAAAATATTTTTATTAAAATCAACGCTGACGTTTTTACACGTTTGATAGTTTCCGATTTGTAAGTACTTCGAGTATAAAGAAGGTGATAATCCATAAAGTACATAGTACTTTGCTCAGCTCTGCTGTTGGTTGAACAAACATATGGCTATCTGATCACACCCATCCAGTACAGTCAACATGTTTTTGCATTCCAAGAAATCAGTACGTCATGAGCTCCGAATTTTGTTGCAGCTGCACAACAATAAGAGTAGAAGTGGCATAAACCTCACGTAAGAAGGACCATATTAGGTAGTTAGTAACTTGTCCTGTGCAACCCCAAGACTGAAAATTATTGAAAAAACAATTGAAATTATGTGAGTTACAAAGAAAATGTGGCCACAATCCATTAACAGGTTTATTAACAATTGAAAATATTGTAAAATAAAACATACGTTTAGTGTTAATTACGGAAATAAAAAACATTTTTTTAAAATTACGAAACCTATTGAATCTGTTTAAAAATTACATTGAAATTGGATACTCAATAACGTAAAACCTGCAGTTATGAATTTTTCACATGTCTGTATCTTCTTCACATGTTTTTTTAGTACGCATTATGTATGTTATCATTTTCTATAGTCATTATTTATCAACTAAATAATACACGGGTTTATCCCATTTACTCGACGTGTTTGGACAAGACGTCTACGTCTGTGCTATGTATTCTTGTCGTGGTATTTCGAGGCCGTGACATGCGTTTTTTTTTCAGTAGGTGCGCATTTTTTAGGCTATTAATGCTCTTAATCCCGTGCAAGCTCAACGCTCATAATACACATGCAGGTCGTTTGTTCTGAGGTGTGCTACGTTTTATGATCTAGTGTAGACTCCAATAGAATATTGTTTTTTTTCTCCTGATAGTTGTACCCTTTGCTTCAGAATCTGGATTTTGCGTATTTAATCCAAAAATAACAATGTTTCTTTTTTTTTCAGATAAAGATTTCGATTCTGTCACCGACCCTGATGGTTGTGCGGGCGGTGTGCGGCTTCGGCGGCCCACGAGTTCATCAGCAGAGTTTTCGGCCGTAACTTGGATGGGTGGCCACTTAGCCGTGCACCGACTGGCGCATCAACCAGTGGGCGGGGGGTCAGTTTTTCTGAGGGCTCGGTATATATACTTAAGCAAAATTACTTTCGTGTACACCGGGAAATCAGAAGAATATAGGGCCGGCTGTACCGATACGGGTTTCTCGCAGTTTCCCCATGTCCATGGTGAATGTGGTACAGTGTAGCTAAGTCGGCTGCGGACGCATCGGAAGGTAGGTTAGCGAAGTGCGGGTAGGGAGTGATAGGAGGGTAAAGTTTGAGGGGGTGCTAGGTAAAAACCCTCACAGGCCCATATAGCATCAGATATTCGATATATATTAATTTTAGGTCCTTAGTGTGAGAAGTATATCCTGTATGTTCTTTGGATATTTATTCTACATACATGCAGGTATATACCAATGTTCTTGATATTCTATGTACATACTTGAATAATTCGAATTTGAGCGTCAGGGACGGTCATATTCGTAAGATATTTCATGTAATGCATCCATTAACCTATGAAGAAAATGAAACATCCACGAATTGATTACCTAAGGATGGACCCATATAGCATTGTCACATACATTGCATATACATCGTATAAACATTTGCGGATATACAATGGTCTATGTATATGAAATGCATCTGTAAAGGAGACACTTATTCATGTACATCGAACATACACTAGATATCCATGAGGATATACATATTATGTGCACCGTATGTACACATATCTCCTGTCGGTCCTGTCTAAAAAAAACGGAAAAATTAATTACAAAATAATCATCTGCATTTTTTAAAATCTTTGTCTTAAATTTTTTTTTTAAATTGAGTTCTTCGCGACGACTGAATAATTGTTTTTTATTTGAAAAAAAAAGAAGTCCAAAAAAATGACAAGAAATTTTTCGAAGTGCCTTGTAGTAGGTCAGTACTTCGATGGCTGACCGCGCCACGGTTGAAATTTTTGAACTGCCGCAAGGATCAGTACTTGCATTCGTGATCGCTCCGCATCCGAGTTTTTCCAAGTTCTTCAAGTTCAGTACTTGGATGGGTGACCGCTTCATGGCCGAATTTTTCAATGGCCCTTAAGGGTCAGTACATTGATAGGTAACCGCCCCACTGTGTTAATATTTTATATATTCTGGTCGCAACCCTCTCCAAATCGACAATAAAAATAAAAATCTTCTAAGATGTCAATGGGTGCTAAGGCACACGGCAGTCACCCAGAGGATGCAGGTTCGATTCCCACCAACAGCAAATAAATTTACATGTGTTTTTTCAGCAATAAATATGTACCGATCAATGCAATAACTCCGAATATCCAATTAAAAGTGCAAGATAAACCGAATTTAATGAATGCATATAATTATTTTGCAATTAATTTTTCCGTTTTTTTTTAGCCAGGACATATGTGTACATAATATGTATATCCTCATGGATATCCAGTGTATGTTCGCTGTACATGAATAGGTGTCTCCTTTACAGATACATTTCATATACATATGATGTGATACGACGTGCATACGTATATATACATAGGACATTGTATATCCGCAAATGCCTCGGAACTGGAACTGATTTCGATTCTCTCTCTTTGAAACTTAAGCTATTTCAGTGGAATCGTGTTTCTTGCTGATTTTAATATTTTTCTGAGAAATTGTTGAAATTATTTTACAGCGATGTTTATATTTTTCTTAATGGCCTGTTGGGCGATGCTCGTTATGGCTTTCACGATTAGCTGTAGGATTTCAGTATTCTAATTAGTGAGCAAATTGCAAAAGTATTTGAAGTGTAGTTTAAACATGTTTTGTAGTATGTTGCTTGATGTTATCTGGCTTGATCTTTCAGTCTTCTAGTTCAGCATACTGGCTGGAGTCGGATGACACGGCAGTTCTACGCTGAGTGTTTATAGTGTGTAAATAAAATCGGTTTATTGATTTCACCGTTGATCTTACAGCTCGAATTAATCAAGACTACGAGAAAAAACATGTCCTGACTAGAAAGTAATAAAGACAAAGCTTGATGACTTTATGGAGCCGATCTTGCTATTTAGCATCGTTATCTCATCAGCATCAGTTTACACAATTTATTAATACGTTCTACCGCGTTTTCAAACAATGTTTAAGCTCAAAGACTATGACTCTCCAGTTTCATGAGCTTATCAACATGAAATACTACTATATACCCAGACAAGAAACATGCGATATGAGTAGTCATAGCTGTGACTCTGAAATATCTGTATCAATTCTTGTCATTTACTTACAACGACTTTTTCACATTACAAGTTCGCCTTATGCAAAAGCCTGGAGTTCGTCTAACTAGATAGCCAGAGGACTTTTTTTCACGGTGTATGGAGCATCTTGAATTGCATCTATAATAAACATCAAACTCATAAGCAGTGGAATTTTTTGTTGCGGTTGTGTGAAATGTGTCAAAACTGTGCCTGACTCTTGGATCTTGAAAATACTATAGTACTTTACGATACTAGTACAATAATGCTTTTTCTGACGTGTGAGTTTCAAGCACAAGCCGAAGGAGAGTGTTGCAATCCCACGAGTTAAGAAAACGTTTATCGCATGTGTATTCTACGAAACCTTATTGCACTACGTGTGAAAATGGGGTTTTATGTACGCGAAGCGTGCGTAAAATCGAGTTTCTCGCATCGAGTGAAATAATAGTATATTACGATACGAGTGCAATCAAACTTTTTCTGACGAGTGTGAGTTTGCTACACGAGCCGAAGGCGAGTGTTACAATCACATGAGTTCAGAAAAAGTTTCTCGCACGAGTTTCATATACAACTGTATGCCACTAGTGCGAGAAGTACGCATTTCTCGCACGGAGTGACATAAATGAATTTACGAACGTAGTTCGTCGTTACAGCATTTTCTATCTGGGCTTATGATGTACATTTCCCTCGCTAAATATGCACTAATAAAAAAATCGTTAGAATCAACAAAACGTGCGCTTGCGGGCGGCGAAAACAATATTCTTTTAATCGAATGAAATATGTAATTGATCGAAGCAACATCTGCTAGAAACCAAAAATCGACAAAATGTTCTTTTCGCCGCCTGCAAGCGCACGTTTTGTTGGTTCCAACGATTTTTTTTTATCAGTATGGGCTTAATTAGCTTGACGGATGTACTTCAAGTTCGGCATCTTCTGATATGCTTCAGTCTCATATTGGTGGTGTCCTTAGCCACTCTCAATTTCTTTACTCTACGCTGTGTATAAGTGGTTGGCATTCCGAACCCTTTAAAAGGTTTCCGATCACCACGTTGATCTTTGCCGAAGTCGCTACATGGTTTGGCTTGACGCCAGGACCGAGTATGGTTCTCACAGCTCTTCTCACCTAACGTTAAATGTATCGCGTCATGCAGCGCCGGTGTAGCGAGTTTTCTTCGGTTTTTTAAGAGTCAAGACGTACCATACGTTGCTCAATGTAATGGTTGAACGATATATCTACTCGATGTATGTTCCGACCGGGCTTTTGGGTATCCTTTTGCACTCTCCGTCATTCTCGGAACAAAAGATACTATCATCAACCGCCCCATCAACTAACGTCTCCACACTTTTACTGTGTGAATTAGTATTCTTGCGGAATCATGATTAGTATGTAGCGGGATTCCATCCTAAGAACACATAATTACCTAATTTACGTGAATTGAGGTAACAAGTATCAGTACTAACAGGTAATCAAGCTAGTGAGTATTGGAGAATTCGAGTTGCAACGAAAGGTCAAAGACAACATAGGCTAGACTGCCAGTAATGAAATCGATATTTTTATCTTCAGTGCACTTCATAGTACACGTAAAAAGTATCTACAGTCGACACCTTCTGATGTTGAGGCCACGGGAACTAAATCCAATTAGGTCACTCAGAAAAGTTAAGGTCCCTACTACTTGCGCAGACCCTGCCCGCTCATCCTTCCAACCACGAAATTCGCTTTCCAACACGTCGCACGTCGAAAATGCTTCAGCCATGTATCTCGAACTCTACTATTTATTTGCAATAATCTTACTTTGCTAGCGGTTAAGGATTCTGCGTAGAAATATATTATTATAAATGACACAATTAATGTTTATTTCACTTTTTTCTACTAGTTACTAACGTTCAAAACTGTAATTCTTAACTCGGGTAGATTGTTTAAATAAAACTGGATTATATCTTCGGAGACATAAAATCATAAGGCAACAAAATTTTTCAATTTTCGTGTACCATACCATGAAATGCTGTGAGCAAATAGTTGTAACTTTATGAAACTATTTGGCAGCTGAGATTATTATAGTTCATTTTATTGTAACGTGCTAAAATTGACATGCTCGGTAAAATCAATGTCTAGTAAAGCTCCTCTCATTACGACGACTCCCAATTGGCTTAGTGCGTTAAGATGCCAGCGCCGCTTGTGGCACACCTCGGCAACAGTCGATATAAAAAAAGCATTGATTATTATGGTAGAATATAGTTTACAGAAGATTTTCCGATTATACTAAATGAACAACTGAAAAGTATTGTTATACATAAAAAATAGGCTATTTAATTTATTTTTTTGTAATATTGGTTATGATAACAGCTTTTTGTTATCCGATTTATTTCGTAAAAAGGGTACATAAATTTTCGTGTGCCCGGTGTCGTTTGCCATTTTCGCCGGTGTTTATGTTTATGACAGCTGACAGCAGCATTAAAACAGCATTGAAAGATGGAATTGATAATCAGAACGGGATTCAAGGCGATAACGCATGCAATTGATTTTAATCCTCAAGGTATTATAAAAGGAAAGGCGTTATCTATATGCCATGTGCGACGAGTGGAGGAGTTAACAGATTCAGACAAACGTATCTTAATAAAGTGCAGCGTTATTCGCCAAACATCAGCGACACTTCCACTAGTACACCGTACAAGGTGAAATTGGAAATAAGTATTGTAAAGTTTCAATCCTAGTAACAGTATTGTAGTCTATAACTTTTTATTGATTAAAGAACATTTAGTTCGTACAGTAACTCTGATACTTTTTTTTTCGTTTAACGGAGGCAATGCAGTCCTCGCGCCGTTTCTGCTTGAAAACTTGGATCTTTCCTGTAGGGAAACTATAGAAATGTACACCCGGTGAATTTACAGAGGTGTTTTTACAATTCACGACGCAACACGGCATTGAGGCCTTCCCTTTTGGCGCACTCATAGTGTCGATTTATTAAATAAATATAAATAATATCGTTAATTAACGTACGCTAGCATGCTTTACTGTGATCATTATTTATCAACTGTTGCGCAATTTCGCCGCTTCGAACGCTGACTGTCCAACATGGCCGCGAATGAAGGTCACGCACGAAGCCAATAGGTTGTAACAAAGTAGATTTTTACAAGCTCTGCCCTGTAGGCTAGCTCGAAGACCACCGCACACCATAAATATTTTATTTTTGTTAGTCCAGAAATGCTTTATTGCATTTATTTTATATTAATATTATGTGTAGAAATCACTCGTTATCCCTCCACCATTTTCCCTCCAGTATAAATGATTAGTTTTTCTAGCGATCACCCAGAAGACCGACGAGGCCCCCAAGGACGAGATAAGAGAGAGACTACGGCAGCCTAGACAGAGTGACGTGGGAAGAGTATGGGCTGGAGAGGAGAGACCATCTGACCCCGGAGACTATAAGATCAAGCCAGTCAGCGGAGGAGTACACTCCGCGTCACACGAGGAGCCTTCATGCTCGTGTGCACATATGTTGGAGTTAGCCGCGCAACTGCGTAAGGGTACTCGCGCCGAGAAGATCGCCAGCGGCAATCTTCTATTGCCTGATACTGAAGCGCGTAGTGCTCTCGAGCCGACGGAGCCCGAAAATATCCGAGCATCGCCGAATAAATCAAGGAAGTAGACGAAGGACATCTTCGACACTTCGCGCCCGGCCATGTGGAGATAAGGAAGCCGATAAGGAGAATTTAGAGTGTACGATGTGATTGTGAGTCAAGCCCCAGGAATATTGTTCCTGGGACAGTGAGTCGAGACCCGTAGCGTGAGTACTGTACGGTGTGCCTGTGATCCCTTTTTCCCCTTTTCAAACTTTTCCTAGCCCTAATTATCAATTTATAGTCCACGAAAAATCCGTTAACGAGATCGGCTGCCATGTTTGGACCGGTATTTCCAAGATAAGAAATTCCATAGTATTTTCCGCGTTCAAGTTCGTGTGGTGGTGTTTACAGATAATTATCTAGCATTGCGTATCGTGAGCTAGTGCAAATTTTAAGTGATAAATTCGAAAATCCCCGCCCCTTCAGAATTAGCAATTCGTACCGACGTAATTTATAAGAGCCATCGTGTTCGGGAATTCATCCCTGAGCCTCCTCTCCTCTCCCGATTAGCCGAGCAGATATTTACAAGATATTTACAACAGTCAAGCCCAGTAAAAAAAAGTATTACAAACTGTCAAGTCACAGTTTAAGTGACGGTGCTACTGCCGCACAGTAGCTGGTGCCCACACCGAGCTTTCGAGGTTGTTTGTACAAGCTAGAATCGTGTACTATGGTGTATTGCCGGTGTGCAGTACCTTTGTCTAACAAACCCCACCCCCCCTTTTTCTCTGCGATCCATCCTTTATCGTGATGAGTCGGAGTTATTCGCCGATAGTTTAAGATTTCTAATATTATGATTATGTAGTTCCATTCCGTCAAGAGTTACTGAGAGATATTGAATTATCCTCAAGTTTTGATTGTTCACATTTTTAAATATTACGAGTATTTGACAGGTGTCAATGGAAAACTGAAATTTTACGTTATTCTATCGTTGATTATTCCATAGGATTTTATTAGTCATTTCCATTTTATTGTCTTGAACAATAAGGATATAATCCCCGCATTATTGTATTTTATTTATTATCGAGTCTTGGTTATCATCGAGATCTTTACTCCCTTCTATTGTTTTATTATATCGCCTCTCCCGACATATTTTACCCCGGTAACATTCGTTATTGTTTATCACCTCGAGGCCCCGAATTCATATTATTATTGGTGGTCATTTGCATTTTTCTATTGTAATTAATTCTATTTTTGTTCCTTTATTTCTTATTATATCGAGACCCCGAAAGTCAATGAATTGTCATTTATCTTTTGTTTTGGTGACTATTTTTATAAATACGAGATTTTATTTCTATTTCACAGTTGCTGACCCTCACCTCTTTCCGAATAAAGAGTAGATGGTCACAAAGTCCATAGGGTTTCGTAAGAAAAATGTACATTATTATAATATTTGAGTATTTTTATTTATTACTTATGCACGCAGAGCGACGAGATATCATAGATTATCAACGTATCACAGTTTGTATCTATTTTTTTTTTAATTTCGAAAAAGGTCTGTGTCCGTCGCGCGTTCATCGACGCCGACTATGCTGCGTAGTGCGTTGGAATACTTTATGCTGTCAAATAGTGAGAAAACCCCAAACTATTTATGCATTCTGATATCTCTACAAACAATATAAAAAGTTTTAGCTGCAGTAATGAAATCAAATTGGAAGATATATAATTAGAGCTTATTGTCGTACTCTACAGACACTTGGTCTGTAGAGTACGACAACAACCAGAGTATTATTTTCTGCCCCAACCTTTTCTCTTTCATCTTTCAGTTTGATCCTTTCAAGGACAAGCCTAAAATATTCTGGTCTAAAATGTAAACTCATAAGAATAATCCATATACTAAAGCAATTAATTTTATGATTAGACTGAGTTTATAACAATAAGTCATGGTGAATCGATTGTTCACAGGTATCAGGGTTATTTGACCGTTCGGTCGGTCGGTCGGTCACACCAACTCTTTTAACATTTTATGGCCGGATATTTCTTCGCCTCGATTTTTGATTAGCCAATAGAAGTTCTCCGTCAGGTTTTCCTAGACGATCCTCTCAGTCTGCTCATCGCATTTATATTCCACGGTAACAGAGTTTTTTAAGTCAGTCGCATTCTAATGAACGATAAACACCGAACACAAAAACAGTGCACGTTTAGCGAATTTGTCACACCGAAAAGTTTATAGCCAAAAATGGCTGAACATAGTTATCCTCGGCGCTTCAAAATTTTCAATTGGAAGGGCATACAATCCGGGACCGGAAGGTCCTCAGATCTGTTACTGTAGGACAACGGGAAAAGTTGGAAATCGGTAAAACGTTGGACCGCTTATTAATCTATAATAGCTGCCGATTGAAACTTTCGAAAGGATCAATCAGCACCGTCAACACTGAAGTTTCGCCTGCATCAAAACATACAGATACAATAGAACCTTGTTTATCCGAGGTAATGTGGGGAGGACGTACCTCGGATAGCCGAAAATTCGGAAAATACGGAAACCATGCACAATGGATACAATGAGAAATAGCTTTATCCGTTTTGTGTGAGTTTTTCCGTATTATCCGAGCGTACACCTCGGTTAACGCGGAGTGCTCGGAAAGTTCGATGGCTCGGATAACGCGGAGCCTCGGGTAATCGAACGCCGGATAAACCAGGTTCTACTGTAGTGTTGAACCTGTAAACGTGTAATCGGCAACAAAACGTTTTGACGTAGTGGAGACAGCATTGTTGTCGAATCTTGACAATATTGCAAGTTTGCCAGACGATGAAAGTGTACGAACCAAATCTACTCAGGAATCTTCGTTGTCATTTCCAAAAAAGGAAGATGCAATTACTGTTTTCAATCAAACCTTACTTAATTTAGGTGACTCGCCAATTAAGAACCGCAAGTTATCTCAACAATCATACTTTGTGAAAAGGTTTGAAAGAGTCAGTGACGTGTTTCGTAAAAAAATATTCGGCGTAAACAATACAGATCAGACGGACGAGAAGGATAAAAGCAGTGATTTATCGAACAACAGCAAGAAAAGTTTCATGCAATCGAAGACAAAAATTGTAAAATTCGTATTTTGACATTAATTACAAATTGGACCGTAACAGAAATTCAGAGTCACTTCGGTGCTACTGAACATATGATCAACGTAGGAAAAAAAGTGAAAGAAGAAAAAGGTATATTATCATGTCCCAATACAACATCGGAAAAGCGATTAGCTGATGCGATCGTACAAGATGTTATCAATTTTTATGTGTACGATGGCGTAAGTCGTATGATGCCTCAAATCGATAAACAAAAACATTTGGTGCTGTGCAACTTGAGGGAAGCGTATAGCGAATTTAAGCAATGATTTCCGGATACACATGAATGCAGCTTCAGCAACATTGCAGAATTAAGACCAAAAAATGGTGTGTTAGATGGAGCGAGGGGTACGCATACAGTGTGGGTATGTACTCTTCATCAACATGTGAAATTGATGCTCGATGGTGGAAAGGTTGCAAAGGTATTTCAAGGAACTTTGAAACCTATCAAAACGTATCACGATTGCTTACAGCAATGATTTGCGATCCTCCAACTGCCGATTGTAACTTGGGTCAATGTAAGAAATGCCCAGGGATAAACCATTTGATTGCTTCATCACAGTCTGCTTACGACGAACAGCTAATTGACTTGATTGTATATAGACAGTGATTGACTGTTGATCGAGCAACTTTGGAAACAATGCAAATTACTGGGTCGGAATTTTTGGAACGATTGTCGTCTGTATTGCCTAAGTTGATAGCAACAAACTGAGTTCTTGAACGAAAAAAAAAGAAAATTTAGCAAACAATGAATGCATTATCACAGGCGACTTTGCAGAAATTTATGCATTCGTATTTCAAGATTCAATTCAAGGAGTACATTGGAACAACGACCAGGCAACCATACGTCCATCCATTCGTCATTTATTAAAAAAAAAAACATCAGTGTTAATGCATAAAAGTTTTGCTATTATTTCGGACTTTTTGAAGCATGTCACCATTGCTGTGCACCTATTTCAAACAAAAATCATCGAAATACTCAAACAGATGATAAGTAGCATAAAAAAATGTATGTATTTTACGGATGGTGCAGCAGGACAGTATAAAAATAAATAAAAAATTCATCACCCTTTCGCAACATTCAGATGACTTTGGACTTGCCGCAGAATGGCATTTTTTTGCTACGAGTCATGGTAAAAAGGACCATGTGATGGAATCGGTGGATTGATAAAAAGATTAGCAGCAAGAGCCAGTCTTCAACGACCTTACGGTTGCATATGAAATCCAAAAGATTTGTTCGACTGGGCAAGAATTAACGTCCCGAGTGTAGAATTAATTTATGTCGATAAAAATGAGTACAGTGATCACAAAAAAAAATAGAACCGCGTTTTGCGCTGGGAAAAACCATCAATGGCACAGCAAAAAATCACTTCTTCATACCGTTGGACAAAAAACAGATTGAGATGCGGGAATTTTCATTTTCAAGCAAAAAGTCTATTGTTACGATAATGCAATAAAATGTTATTGCATGCTACTGTTATTGTATCAATAGTTTCAATAAAATAAACATTTTGAAATATAAAAGACTGTTCTATTGATTTACAACACCTAGACATTCCTCCATAAAAATTACAAGAATAGTCTGAGGTGATAGACGTTCGACGCGACTAACTGGGGAGCATAGCGGCGACCGCGGCTAGCGTGGAGTGTACCGGTACAGCCGAGGTCGGTGCCTTATAAAATTTTAAAGAAATGAAGTCTCTCAAAAAAAAAATGTAAGCGTTACGGGATGAAATGAAGAATTTAATAAAATAAATTTTAAAAAATCCGAAATTTTCGAAAGAAATTATTTTCTTTTTCAATTCTTAATAACAATAATAATTTGCAAGTTTATAATTGCTAGAAAATTATTCTATGGGCCCTCATTCTTTTGACTTTAAAATGCGCTCTGGTTCATCTTCCTAAGACAAATAGAACCGGACATTAATTTTTTAAGTTCGCCATGCGCTCGTTTTTAAAAAAAATAGAAAACCCCATAATTAAAAAAAAAATTCTGGCCAACCAAAAAAATATGGGTCTTTTCTTTTTAGATACAGCTTGCGTAAAAAAGGTTTCATTCAAATAAAAAGATGCGAGGCAATCCTCGGCCGATTTCAGGTGAAATTGCTCATATGTAGACAAAATTTCTGCGGGGGGAGGGGAGTATCACTGACTCTTAAGTAATTCCTGAGGATCCGGCGTAGGGCGAGGAGCGCGAGTATGTGAAGTGAAAGACAAAGAGAGAGAGCATTGTTCCGGCGAACCGAACTCCCGTAACTTATTTTCAAAGAAGGACGCGCGGAGTACAATCTGTTATCAAGATAAGCCTCCGTCACTTGGCATAATTATCTCGTTTAGTTTGGTGTGTAAATTCTTTCATTCTTTCATTGATATTATAAACCGTTGTTCTTTATTATCGTGTGTCCAAGAAGTGCCGCGTCACTTTGTGGCAAAGCTTTTTTCGGCAAGTTGTTCTTTATTTTCTTTTACTATATTGTACAATTCCGCATCTGTCGGGAGTGAGACCCAATATAGTAAGTGGGACAACATAGTAAATGGGATCAATCATGGAAGTTTGGAAATGTTTACTTATACCGTGAATAGAAACGCGGTGCACGCGGAGGGGCGCTCGCAAAACGTCTGGGCATTTTCGGGGTGCATTGAGGTTATGACCTTTTGATTGAGGTTATATCTTTCGAAAATCTCATGTCATACTAAGCTACAGACATTTTGCAGTCATTACTTTAACCTGTATGCGTATAAAGATTATTCCGACCATTTGTGGGTGCAAAATATAGAGAAGTATGAGATGCGTTATATAGCGTTGTACAGCACCGTAAATAGTACAGCGGGCGACGCCTAGTAAATCTTTGTATGTGTCTGGAAAAAAATGCCATTTTTCCACTTTGGATCCCGATTGCTATACGAATCTGGGAATGAGTACTATATATTTCTCTCGGTGTAGATTTTAATCGGCGAGAGTGTGTGTATGCATTTGTAGTGTGCGTATGCGTGTGCGTATGTGAAAGTCAATAATTTCCTTCTATTCATCGAGCTGCTTCATTTTCGTTTATTTTTTCTTAATTCCCGTGCATTACCCGGATGTTGATCATCATCGGGCACACGTAATTATCGAGGTCGTTTTGTACGTGGTATCTTAGTTTTTCTCTACACCGGTTATTGAGATCCGTGGATTCTTAAAAGCCATCCCGTGGCGATTATTACTGTCGTCAGATTGCTCTGATTCGTTGTGCTGTCCCGTACTCTCTCGTGACTTGTGCGTTTCATTGCGCGCACTGAGAGAAGAGTTTGTTAACAATTAACAAATGAAGTGTTAAATATGGCGAAACGAACCATATAGTTGTTGGTACTAAATATCTGTTGAGCCAAATAAGATTTGTTAACTATTAACAAATGTCAACGAACTTCATTTGGGGTAATTCAATGTTATTTAGCTCAACTGAGATTCAATACGAATAACTAAATGGTTCATCTCGCGATATTTAATTCTCGATTTGTTAACTGTCAACAAACTCTGCACTCGGTACGTGTGAGCGTGCATTGAGAGACGCGTCGTGTGAGAGTTCACATTTACTGATGTATCGGGGTCAGTCGTTGTGAAAGAAAATTGAGTATTAATTATAGCACATCAGTGTCACACAGTTCTTCGGGTTTCTTGAGAATTATTTGTTTGCTATAAATCTTAATTTCCTGTTTCAAACTCCAAGAATTTTTAACATTCCATGATTTATTTCAGCACGAGAACTCCGCACTTTTTGACGGCTGCGAGTGGTAAACTGGTAAACGGAGCTTGGTCCTCTCACCATCGAGAGGGTTTCCCGGCGCGAAAGCGCCCGACACTCTGTAGAACATAAATGGAGGTATACTCGGGACTTTCGTTTTGTGGGGTTTGATTCGATCTTGGAAATTTCCACTACACTACATTGCTCCGAGTTCATGTGTCACTGAGTCACCACCTACATAAATGAAACTTTTTATAAGTAAAATATTGTCTTGTTGCCCAGTTCATCCAGATAAATATTTTCTCCACTTTCCTCCAGACATCAGGTTGCACGCATGAACTACATCTAATGAAACTCAGAGGATATACTCAAGGTCAAAGTCCATTATTTTTCTATACATCAGCTTTTTCACCAAACTAGCTTGCAACTTGTGCAAAAGAACTTCAATGGAAATTCTTATCCTCATACTGGACAGAATATTCACACAAAGAGAATAAATCCTCGCAAAGTCAATTTAATTCACCGGTAAAACATGAACTTCACGACAAATTAAAAATGGGTAAAATACTTGCACTGATAATTTAAGCTCAAATTTATATATGTAGTCGCGACTCATTTCCATTTTAATAATTTTAAGCGAATTTTACGGAACTTCTCCATTGTACAATTTTATACGTTGCATCGCACACCAATTCAGAGTCGTACGAATTCTACAAATCTCGTTATAGCGCCGCTGATAAATGTTGAAATAGTAACGCTTTAAACAAATTGCTCTGAGTTTCATATCCCTACGACATCTTTCTGCAAAAAATAATCCGATTTGTTTTTCTATCGACGAAATGTAGCAGACGGTTGATAAAAAGAATCATAAATAAAAATACAACAAATTTTTTTTTCCTATCCTCATTTTTGTAATAACAAAGATGTCCAATTATTTTGTTTGTTAATTAATGATTTTGAAATGTTATTATAAAACTTCGTATAAAGGATCCCTCGATATTTGACTCGTATTTTACTGTTTACATTTGTCAAGTCGAGAAGAAATATTCTGCAAAAGGGCCCGATGGTAATTACAGTTATTCTTGGGATATTATTATTATTCATTTACTGTCAAATAAAAGAAAGGAAAAATCTATCTAGTTTAACATATTTCTGAAGGATGCATTTTTCAAAAATGTAAATGTAATTAATAATTTATTAAATATCAACTTATTCTTGAGATTCAGCAGTACTTTTTTTCTACCGCCGGTACCTGAGTATCTGTCAAGCGTAAAAAATTCTTATTTGCGAATATGAGGGTCAAGCAACGTGTCCGATCGCAGGTCGTAAAATCGAAAGGGTATTTCGTTTCCCCATCATCAGATAGAAAGGGCCCGAGAAGCGTTCAATTTGAACATATCGGCGTGGAAATTCTTAATTATTCAGGGCGCCTTAACTTATCAGAGTTTTGCAACAGTGGGAGTCAACTGTATTGCAAAATTCTAAAATTCACAATTAATCAAGGAAAATCCAAAAAAAAATTGCCCAGGAAAGCAAAAAATTCTGGAACGTTTTGTAAGGTTTTCTCCTTCTAAAGTCTGAGATACTGGCGAGGCACGCAACTGTTAGGTGCAAATATTCGTCCGATCGATTGCCTCCCAGAATCCCAAGACGAACGACGATTGGACGAAGACGAAGCACCAGCGGCAAAGTTCATCGCAGCGCCAGACAGCATGTCTATGTAGGCGTAGGCCGCAGCCTCGTGGTTGGTATAAATATGCGGGCCACCGGTTTGCTGTAGACTATAGAAGAGCGAAGAATATTTGCACGAGGGAAATGAGCTGCGGGAAACGAGCAAAAGCGAAGAATCACAAGGGAGTGCTTGCTCCTGCCAATCTATCTCTATCTCTCTCTCTCCCTCCCATCCTCTTCCTCTCTTTTTTTCTTTCTGAGAGTTTTGTGAGTGTTAAAGAACCTCTCGCGTATAACATTATCGTATATACGATGTTCGAACCTAAACATCATTTAAAAAAAACATGCAGCATTGGCGCAACAACATTTTTGAATCGCATACAAAGCAAGCTGATTTTTAAAAGAAAATACGATTTTAGGTGATAAACATTACGACGGGTTTAACTATGCGATGAAGTGCCACTTGAAGTGACACGAAGAAAAAAAAATGTGTCAAAGCGAAACAAAGTGAGAAATGTGACGCGCCGATTTATAAAAACTGTAATACTGAGCGAGATAAAAGTTTGTAAAATGCAAACTGGGTTAAGTGGAAATTCAGAAAACAGTGCATGGTTCAAAAGATAGATTTTAACCAAATAAACGTATTCGTCCGTTTATTCTCATTTTAAACCAAAACCAAAATATGAAGGAACTATTTTTATTTATGTTAAGAAATATGTTTTTACGATGTCATCGTCGATAACTCACTATAGTTTCATTTCCGTGGCGCGCACCACGTTCTAGCTTCGCTGACAGTTTCCTCTCGGGAGTTCCGCTCACGACAACGACTTGCTCGTTTAAGTCCCTCTTTACTATAGCTCGATGTTTCACGCGCAAATTGCATTACGTAAACCTGTCGCGGCCGTCTCTTCCCTGGACATACATCAAATCATCGGGAGAGTGACGAAGACGAAGAATAAGGTAAAACAGTAATTGGCGAAGCGGAACAGTCAAGCCAATAAATTTACCATGGTGTAGGGGAGGTACGAGCGCTTCGACTTGCAGAGGCTTATTCAATGAAAGGCAGCTACGCGTTTTTATAGAACTTCGCAAACCGAATAGTAAGACTATGAGAGAAAACAGAGACGGAAAGGAAAAGCGATGTATAAAGCCGCAAATCTTTGGCGCCAGCACCTACATACTGCATCGACGATGCGCTAACATGAAATATTTCTACTTCCTACACTCCAACTCAAGCTTCTTTCTAAGAGCCAAACTGCCACAGTTCCAAAAAGAGAAAAGCTCTTTATTCATACTAAGACGTCACACTTCAAAGTAATGTACTGAGAGATCTGAGAATATTAAAAATTATTTTATCTAAGCTTTCCGTCCATTTCATAAAGAAAAAAGATTAATAAAACCGCGACTCGATAACTTAGATTCGGCGGTGACGAGGTATGTATTATTTTTGCTAATCTTGATGTGTTAAAAAATGTACCGTTTCTCGATTACTATCCCCCTGTCCCGATGATCGCGACTGCTCTGCACTCTCTCATGCAGTCTTTCAACGGCTCTGAGCATAAAACTAATGCTTTAATCTTATATCAATATGGTAGCTCCTTACCTTATCGAAAATGTTTCGCTAATTTAAAATATGCAATAATTTTGAAAATATTGATATATCTTAATGAAAATACAGAAAGTAATTGGAGAAATAACACTTTTTCGGTCCGATAATGAAATATTTCGATTTTTCGGTCAAATGTATGGCATTCGTTTTGTAGCGGGGCATAATACGTCGGAATAGAGTATAAACAAATTTTTTAAAAATAAATTTTTTACATTCTGACCAAAAATGTATAGTTGTACAAAAATGACCAGAAACATTAAAAAATAGTGGAATAGAAACGCCTAAAAGTTAAGGTATTGTAGTGACAATAGTGCCGTGGTTTTCGTTTCGGTGAGCGCTTCGATACGTAAATAGAAAAAGAAAAATCAGTCAGACCAAAAAAAAATTTGAGCCTGTTTAATATTCGAAATTCTCATGATTTTAAGACTTCGAAGGGTCCGAAGTAGGAGAAAAAATGTCGACTTTGATTAAATTTCAAAAGCTCGTCTCATCTGAAATTTCCTGCTGAGTACAAAACTGCAAATTCATTGGATATCAAACGAAAATTTGACATTTTCGTAAGCGTAAACCAGAGATTAGTTTTTAGATAATTTTTTACGCTATAGAATATTTTTTATTTTTTTAATCTTTCATGGTAAAGCTTTAAACGTCTTTAAGCGCCCTTCCCACTTTTTATTCTATCACTCCCTACCCGTACTTCACTACGTTAACCAAACTTCACTGTACAGCATTTTTCTATACTTACGGAGAAACTACGGAGAAACCATGCCAGTGCAGACGGCCGTATATTCTCCTGATTTCTCAGTGTATGCACGAAAATAACTTACTTAAATGTAGACAACAAAGTCTCAGAAAAACTGACGTCTAAGCGGTCACCTATCCAAGTTACGACCGCAAAGAATGCTGCTTAACTCGTGGGGCCGCTAGAGCCACACATCGACTGATACATCAGTCCCGGTCATTATTTCTTATAATTATTATATAAACCTTTTAGTGAAACTTTGCATTACCCATGTACGAATGCCATTATACTGCCGGATTGCATACACGGCCCAGAACCGGTACTACTTCAGCCGCCAAACCTTGTTGAGTAGCACTGGCCCAGTAACGGAAAACTGAAGGGTTCAGTATTGAACTAACGCTCATAGACAGTACTGGGTCCGCAATACAGTAGAACCTCGTTTATACGAGTAATGTGGAGAGGCCGTACCTCGGATAGCCGGAAACTCGGATAATACGGAAACCATACACAATGCACACAATGAGGAATAGCTTTAACCGTTTTATCCGAGTTTTTCCGTATTATCCGAGCGTACACCTCGGTTAACGTGGAGTGCTCGGAAAGTTCGGCGGCTCGGATAACGCGGAGCCTCGAGTAATCGACGGCCGGATAAACGAGGTTCTACTGTATTGGGTGTGTACTGGGCTAAGACATATTCCGATTGTCCCGATTCTCAGTGCCAAAAAATGGACCGGGGTCAACACATCATGGCCGTACCAGTAGCGGTCCTGCGTATACGCAAAACAAGGCTTGGTTGAAACAACCAAGTGCCTTGGTTATATATGCGCCAGACGATTAATTGGTTAGACCAACCAAGAAATCGGTACCCTAACAAATTACTACTACTAGCCTACTAGTCTACCAGTATTGGCAACTCTGGCATCAGTACTGACCCAAGGCTCCGCCTGTCTGCAGTTCGTACATGGGTATTGGTGGATCGCGGGATCAAGCCGCATCCACCAATAACATGTACATAATTTATTTATTAAAAGGGTCTACACTCTCCCTTTGGGACTATCAAGGACTACCATCGGCTGCACCGAAAAAATAATAATAAAATATGTCACATAAAATGGTTTCGGATGGGTGCAGTTAACTATCCTTAACTGCACTCATCTAATTTCCAGCATGGAACTGGTGACATGTGCTTGTAGCTTTCTCCTTGGATCCACACGAGAGAATATAACATCTTTAAGGGGGGGAGTCAGGTCAAAAATGAAAAAAAAATCGATTATTTTTTTTTTCTGTGAAAACATTCATTTCCATGTAATCTATCTATTAGTAAAGTTATAAGCCGGAATTCGCAAAAATGGCTAAGTTTCTACGGTACCATACATATTTAATTTTCTCAAAAGTCGTGAAAATTACCAGAATATTATATTTAAATTTTTAATTATTTTATTTATTTATTTTTGTTATATGCAGACATTATGGGCGATTTTTTGTTCACACAAAATAATTAAGGGTGTTGAAAAAAAAAATCAAATATTTTGTTTTTTTTTTCTCTTCGGCAGTTTCGTTTAGTTAAGCTGCAAACCTCTGAACCTACAAAATCTTAGACCTGAAGCCGAAAAAATGGCCGCTTTCTGCAATATACCTGTTTTTTTTCTATATAATAAAAAGTTTATTACGTATTTGTAAATAAATTTTTATTTGTTAACCATTTTTTAAACCAGTTAGTGAAACGCGATACAAATGACGCGATGAGAGTGTTATGTCTTCAACGCAACACGTAACACTTAAATTATATTCGAATTCGCGCGAATAATGGGACATGCGCTGTGATATCTTAGCACGTATCGCATGCGCAGCGTATTACTGCCCCGAGAAGTTACTTCTGCTGCACGCGAGACGCATAACCTCGAATTGACGTTTTTATTTTTCGTTCATATTATGTTATTAGTTTGATTCCGTTGGCCATTTATGGTTTTTTTTCAATCAATAGTGTTTAAAACAGAATCAACAATCATCAGAAGTGATCAGATATGTAAATTTGTTATGAAGTGATGATTTAATGTTTGTGCAGCACATTTGTGAATGTGTCAACACCGGATAAATTTTCAGTGATGTTGTCAATAAAAGTGATCATCCCCATATTATTTATAGTTTTTTTTTCAAATTATGCATTCATTTACTTATTTATTTGTAAAAAAAAAAAACATTTATTAATAACATTATTAATAATATTTTGTAATCTGACTTGCAAATAATATTTTTATTTTGTTCATTAAAGGTACTAAGGTGCCCCAAAGGTGAAAACAGCATAAACATTTTTATTTGAGTGGTAAGCTTTAGATGCCATTTGCCGAAACTTGGTTTTAAACCTATTCTGCGCGTGATTCAGACCAAACTGCTAGGCAGATTAGGTTGGTTGACGTCTCATTGTCTTCTTCATCAAAAGATACACCGGCTAAATGGAGCAAAAGTTAATAAAAGGTAATATTTTTCAAGTGACATAATTATTACTAAATAAATTTTATGCTATTTTCTAAATCAGTTATTAACTTTGCTTTCAGAATAAAAAAAAAAATATTTTGCTCCATTTAGCCGGTGTATCTTTTTATGAAGAAGAAAATGAGACATCAACTAGCCCAATCTGCCTAGCAGTTTGGTCTGAATCACGCGCAGAGTGGAAAACCTATGACCTTTGCTTAAGATAATATGGAAAGGCATACGCAAGTCAGATGGCAGTAAAAAATGCTTTCATCGAGAACCAACAATATAGTTCATTGATCATTTTTATATGCAAGAGAATTTGGATGATATTGAATTTAGAAATTTAATTATTTTGACCTGACTCCCTACCCTTAACTTTTGAGGATATTAAATCTGATGAGGGTCCACACATAGGACCCAAACGCTAACTGGGATTTATATTATTATTTTACCCTTACTCCCGTTACCAACTGAGAGTTGGTCGATTGTAGCCACCTATCGCTACATTTATTTATGTGCGCTGTTTGAATGGCCAATTTACAGTAGGTACCAAAGAAAGTATTATCATGAAAATAAAGCGTCGTCAATGATAAAGCAAAACGGTGCGTAAATACCATATTTTGAAATGAGTCTAAAATATGAAGTTTTCCATTGAAAGACTGTAGGCGTGCGCCGGGTTCTTACATTCTTAATAACGCAGCGGCCGGTGCATTGCGGTAAAAGTAACGAATTGAAATGCCAGAGAGAAAGCAACGACATAACGAGCATGATGTGGGAACCGGGGAGTGGTCGAGTAGCTCCTCCGTGAGCTTTGAACTGTAAGCAGGTATACAGGTTGGCTTACGGAGTCTGGCCGAAGTGAGACTCCACAGCTCGCCACTTGCGCCTCGAGAGCTTTGCTCGTCTAGAACTCACGAGTACTCTGTTAACACTGGGATGGTCGTCTCGTCTAGTCTACCACCGGTAGTAGCTATGAAAAACATGTGAGAATTGGCAAAAAAAAAGAAATTCTCTTATCGATTTTACCTAGTCAATAACTAATTGGCAAATAAACCAGATTAGGCGAATACAATATGCTTATTTTCTTGAGAATCATAAGCAGATATCAAAAATAAGGAACTTTAAAAAATGAAAAAACGATATATATTTTTTAAATCAAGAGACGCGTTTGCGCCTCGATGCCAAGTGTTTGAAAAAAAAAATTGGCGCGTGCTGCTAGAAGCTTACTTGAGAATTTTGAAAGCAAAATTTTAGATCAATATAGACCGCAAATTCAGCTACGGCTCGGATTTTCAATGTCACGTTAACAATACAGTTCCGATACAAGTCTTCGATTGCAGTTTTTCGCAACCCGATCGGTTCTGGCATCCAATCTGTCAATCTATCCGATTTACGACAAAAGGTAGACCAGTTCTATCAGGTGTAACCTGAACTCGACAAGTATAAAATAGGCAAGGTATATTCATGAATGATCTTAGTTACAAAAAAATTGCCATTTATTAAAATATTTCCAATTTTATGGTTATCTAGTGGTATTCTCTATGAAGGTAAAAGATTTCATATGTATAGTTGTCGTAACATTGAATATTCACCAATTTAAGTGTCTCAGTGCACAAGGGCGCTAAAAAAAATCAACTTTTTATCCCTATTAGGTATACATATTCTATATTATTGTAATACGGAGTTATATTATTGTTAACGGAGTAGATCTTTAGGTGATGAAACAAATTTGTGATTGTTATAATTTTTTTTTTTTTTGGATGAGAAAAATTTGTACGTTTTTGTAAATTGTATTGTTTATCATGACTTTTTCCAATTAAATAAGGCCCTGGTTCTGCCCGGATCATGTATTGGTATAATATTTGAAAACTGGCTAGCCTGAAATCCCCATCACGCCGGGATCAGGCACCGATCGGTCATTCTTGATCCGGTTTAGCTAAATGAGGTCCTGACCCCGCCCAGATCATGCATAGGTACAACATTTCAAATGTGGTCGCACTACAGTTTTCCATTTCATGCCGGGATCAAGCATCGGTCAGGCACTCCTGGTTGGGCTAGCCAGATGCGGCCCTGCTTTCGGCCAGAATATTCAAATCTGGTTGACTTAAAATATGCATCATTTCAGACGAAATTATCAGAGTACTAGAAGAGCATAATTGGCATTACCGGTGTACAATAAATGAATGAGAGATGTTGCCTGTATAATATCTCTTATAAAGTACAAGAATTAAAGAAGAATTAAAAATACAACTATTTCTAATATATAGTATTACAGGAAACATCTCTCATTCATTTATTGTATACCGGTAATGCCAGTATACTCTTCCGGTACTCTGATAAATTTGTCTGAAATTATGTATATTTTAAGTCAACCAGATTTAAATATTCTGGCCAAAAGCAGGGCCGCATCTGGCTAGCGCGACCCGGAGTGCCTGACCGATGCCTGATTGTCTAAGACAAAACAGCCATTTTGTCCGCCATGTTGTCAATTTTGATATTAAAAAACCTCCATCGCGCGATAGTCAATCGCAGACTAATTAATAATCTTTTGGGTTGTTTTTTTTTTTTTTTTTTTTTTTTTTTAGATAAAATTTACAACCCCTAGGATGTCCACCATGAGGCTATCTTATTTATCAACATTATTTTCAACAATTAAAAAAAAATTAAACAATAAACATCGTCTTATAAAAAATCATTTTCTGTCATTCATGATTACCTTTATGTTATAAAAATTTGAAATCATTCGATGTAACCGTCCGAAACAAATCGTGAAAATAGGCTATTTTTTGGGCCGTCACACTGGAAAGATCCCTTAAGAGACCCCATATTTTAGCTGATGACTTTGTTAGCTTGGTAGTCAATCTTGAACTTATGAATGAAAATCATATGAATTACCAAATATACACTACATAGTGTTTTTGTCGCATGTTGAAAATAAACTGCAGTACACAAATATCAACTATTATCTGCATAACGATTGACTTTTTTTTTACTTATTGAAAAATGAATCTTTTTACGCATATAAATTAATAAAACTTGTTACGCATGTAAATTGAAGAATACTTTATTATTCTAGTATCAGTTCTAATGATATTTCAGCGCACCAATAGATGCAGCATTATATCGAATGAATTTAGAAGATTGCATAAGAACATATCATGATCGAACGAATAAAAACCATTAAATTTCACCAAATGACATGAGTAGCTTGGGAGTGAATAATAAATTAACAAACGGATAGAAAGACATTGAATTTACAGTATATACACTGATACTTTCGTTGGATGATGTTCAGGTTCTGCAAGTTGCATTAGAAAATGAAGTACGCAAATCTCAATGAATCATTGAATAACCATTGATTTTATTGAATTCATTGAAAAATAAATCTTGTTAAGCATATAAATTCAAGAACACCAGCATTTATGTCCAAGTTCTGATACTTAATTTCACTCAGAGGCACAATATTTAATAGGATGAAATTAGGAGCTTGGGAGTATATCGTAAATAAAGGAATAAGAAACACTAAACTATCTTAACCGTAGAACTAATCGAGTATAAACATTACAAAATCCTTAATGTATTAACGTCTAATTCAGCATAAAATAGTCTCATTAAAAACGGATATTTTGCAGCATGCCATTTTGAGGTTGGAATAGGAGTCAATTATGAACGCATAAATAAAAAACCTCTGAATTTCTTTATCATTATTAAACATGAAAATCATTACATATACAATCACTATTTTACCACTTTTCACATCAAACGATTTATTGGCATGCAAATGTCGAGACTGCGAAAGTCCGAAAGAACCACTGAAACTAAGTGAACATAACCATAGAATTTATTTATAAATTATGTAACACTTTATTTCAGTTTCTAATTATATATTTCAAAATCATCAAAAATTCCGACTGACATTTCAATTGCTTCTGCTCATTAAATACTTCGCCCTTCACATCATAGCTGATTGGCTTTTATTGCATCATGAAAACGGGACCTTATATAGACGGTCACTTTTGTAAGTGATCTTAAAGCAACCACAAAATGACGGTCGCTCGGGTTCGCTAGGTAAATAAATCAATGGTCTAAAGTGTCAAGTGCATAACAAGTGAAAACAAATTTGTTAAGTCTATTGTTAAAGAAAGAGTACATCGGGACCGTTGAATTCTCATTATTGTTCTAAAAGACTACACTCGTGTTACTAAAAATGCTATTGTTAGTGCGGTTGAGGGAAATACATACGACAAATTGGTTTTTGACAACCAAACATGTAGAAACGAAAAAAAACAGTAGCAAATACATTTAAAAGTGAGAATTGAACTTAACAAAGAAAAATAAAGTGAATACAACAGTAATCGGGAGAACAATTTTGTATTGTAGATGTAATTCTGGAGTTCCGGACAATTTCTGATGACTTATTTGGCGTCGGTAAGGAAGATTTTGAAAATTTATACTTCAGTGAAAATCCGCCGTTGAGAAGTAATACGAGTTTGGTAAATAGCTTTATTGACCATTTACGCATATTTTCGAAAAATAAAATACCAACTAACATTTTAGTTGCTCCTACTTACTAAATACATTGCGTGCCACATTAGTCATTAAAGTTAATTGACTTTCTTTGCATCTCGAAAATTTGGATAGCTAATGGAGCGTTCTGATTGGGTGCACTACACCCATATGAATAACACGATGAGCGATGCGTTTAGTGGGTTTACGAGCGTATATGTAATCAATATGTTTTGTCACTAAAATATTGAATAATTTAAAGAAACGGTAACGTTTGACTAAAAACGTGACTCATTTACTAAACATTAAAAAAAAAAATAAAGTGAATACAACAGTAAACGGAAGTGGTAAATTACAATTAGGAGTAAATAAAAATGAAAAAATAAATCAGATGTCTGAAGTGTCGAATGCGTAACAAGTGAGAATAAGTTTATTCAGTTTATTGTTTAAAGAAAGTGTAAATCTTCACAATCGAATTTTTATTGTTGTTTTTAACGACTATAGTGTATTATAGGCAGCGACCGTTTATTGTTAATATTAATTTATATATAATATTATTTATATATAATAATAATAACGACCCGGGTCGTGGCGGAATTTTTTCACAATTTGTTTCAGATTAAAATTTGTCGATTGTGGCGGCTTGATGAATTAATTTAATTTATTAAGCAGCTACAATCGATATTTGTAAAAGATTGGCATTAGTGAAATTTGAATTGAGCTTCGGTTTCGCGCGCTTTGAATCTAGCGATCACTGTCTCAGACCCGAGATGTGCTTCGCAAAATTCCATCATTAAAAATATTGACCGAGAATAGTCGCATACGATAAAAATTAATATGTTCTTAAAGACTATATTCGTGAACGATGTTACTGAAAATGCGATTGTTACTGCAATTATGTGAAATACAGACGTCAAATTGGTCTTTGACAGGGAATTTGTAAATGAAAACATGAACAGTAGTTAATACATTAACGAGTGCCAGTGAAACCTAACAAAGAAACAGGTTTAATTACAGAATATACATATTGAACATTAAGTTTTAAAAATAAGTTAAATGTTGGGAATGGATATGCTTTATGATTTTTATGTGTAGGTTATGTTCAGTTATATTCCATTCATTGTATATTGATTATCGACTTTCATTGTAATTAAAGTGTACAAATACACTGAATAAATGAAACAATAAAAAAACACGCAGGAAATAATGACTACATTATTTTCTGGTGTATAATACAAAAGGTTGCAATGATTTTTCATAGAACAAAGTATTTATATGCTGAAAATAAAAAATAGTAATACCTTCTTTAATCACGACTATCAAAGGAAGAATAGTACTAGTATTTTTTCTTAAAATAGCTGTCATCCGTGGTTCATTACAAACTGTTACTGGTATTGTTGTTTATCTCCAAGACAGAGGATCCTTTGAAAGAACACGTTTCATACAAGGTAGGAACACTTGTACTGTAGCTTGTTGTCTGGGAACGAGCAAACAATCACTATCCGCGAGACAGAGACGTACATTGATCCATTTAGGCTTTCATATTTATAGATATAAAGCTTTGTCAACAACAGAGCAAGAGAAAGCAATGTGTAAGGAAGCGAAAGACAATATATGTACTTACCATGTACATAAATAACCGTAACAAATAAATAGTTGATTTTTTTAATCCGACAGCGCATTATTGAAAATCGGAATAACAGAAATATTTTATTGGAAACAAGAGATATTTATAAAAACATTTTGTCTATTTTACATTAAAAAATTCTGCGGAAATTAGACAAATAGTCGAATTCTATTTTCTGTGCATCCTACATTTTGTTTCCATGAAAAAAAATGAATTGTTATGTAAACAGTTAATAAAATAAACTTGAGAAAAGGCTGATTTTTTAACTACTTTTATTCAGAAAAGTATCCAATAAATGATAAAATTATTTTTTACTCTACTGTATAGTTGCAGCTAAAAAAAAATGTTAATAATCGCGTCCTTCTTAAATAAATGTAATCTCATCTAAATAAAAAGCTACGGTGTGAAGGTGCGGATAGATACGTGGATACGATGTATATTTACGTAAGCATTTCCGAGAAACATTGAATTTAATGCTTGGGAAGCTGCTGGTCAACAGAGACCAAAAACACGACTGTATTAGTACTAGCAAAACATGCGGCGTCGACATTACTCGGGGATGCTATACCCAGTCCACATGCTGCATAGCATAAACCACAATCATAGAGTGGTAAAGGCGATATGCACCTGTCAGCCACAGACGTGCGGCTCGAGTAGTCTAGCAGACACGGCCCGAGTGAAAATTGAAATAGTAATGCAAATAATATCTGAGTTAAAAAATAATTAAAGAAAAAAGCAACAATTAGCGTACAGATGAAATCTCTTATTAGCCGAAAAAATCAATTTCATAAGGTTAGTGTATTATTACGTTTAATTCTCTCGGTGCGGTGATAAACGTTTTGCGCGAGGTGAAAACCCCGTTATCACGCCTTGTGAAGTAATAGTATATTACGATACAAGTACGTAAAAACTTCTTCTGACATGTGTTGCGATCACACGAGTTAAGATCGAATTCGCACTTGTAACGTAATATACAAGGGGTATTCATCCACCCCTCTAATTCCTAAACTAAATCGGCAAATAATTATAACTCTTGCACGAACAAAAATTACCATTTTCGTGTTAAGAGCAAATAAATTTAAAAAACTCAACGCGTAAAGTAACGTATGGAAATTCCGAACTAAATACGGATCTGAAGAAAATAGAATGTACATTCTATTACGGTGATGTATAGCAAAATTCATATTAATAGAGTCGAAATTGATTGTTGTATTCTTTGCGCCTTATGTCAGATTGACCATTCAACTGACATGAGAAACAAGTGGGTTTAAGTAACGAGCCACAAACCTTAATATTATAATAATGTTATTAAACTTCAACCAAGTACGTTTCTTAACTTCGATTATCTGACATAATAATCAAGAGTCGCCTTCACATCAGATTATTATTCTCCAAGGACCTAATGACTTTGTAGCTCAGGATCCCGCCCAGCTGTACCAAGACAGATCAATTGCTCCATGATAGGATTAGCTATGCTGAACCATTTGAAAGATAGATGCCAGACACACAAGCACACGAAGGGAATGGCGTGTCTATCGCTTGACGGGTGCAAACATGTCCTGTGCAGTAGTCAGCTCAACCAAAGGCGTGAGAGCTACCGTCGATTATCGTCAATTCGATGCTCCCCTTCGTTGAATGTGAAAAAAATATGAAACAGAAAAAGTGAATTTTATAAAAAGGAGAACGAAAGCCCGTCGAGGTTAACGCAAACGTCGATTTACGACGATCCGCTAACGCTAAGAGTTCGGGACACAGCTTCGCCAGCCGACCCAGTAGCACTTGGTTACTCTGTCAAGTTATAACTGTAGCCGTATTTCACGCTACAGTCTGTCGCCGGTATTCAGTAACAGCTTTAGGTAAGGGGCGATGGTATTTGAACAGCAACACCATCAACATGTCTATATACTAGATCGCACCCCGACACAAGTCACAACGTAGCACTCTGAATCGTATGGAATGAAACTCACAGTGAACCACTACCGTACTTTTTTGGAAAATAGTATTAATTTCATAGGACAAAGGATGGACCTCACGTTTCTACAGTTTCTAATTGTTTACAGCAAGATTCTGGAGAACATCAGCTGGACACGGAAAATTTCGTGGTTTTAGTGCGTGCAAGGTTAGACTGTGTCAAGTTTCTAATATGCAGTGTCCCGCTGTATCAATTTTGATGTACGGTTCTGCTGTGTTGACTTAAGACCATGTAGTCTTACCGGGTTGAGCTCTAGGGCTCAGTGGTATCTGATCGTGTAGCGTCTCATTGTTACACGCAATCGTGCGTTTTTCACTTCGATCTTGCCGTTGTCTTTCTGAAACATAAAAAAACCTACATTAATAACAAAAAATATGTATAACGATTAGATAAACCTGTATCGATACTTAAATCTCAGCTTTAGTCGAGGAGTCTCAAAAGGGATTCCTTATGGAGACAAAATTCCCAGCCAACCCCTAAGGACGCTTTACAACGACAGACCTAAAAAGAAATAGAAAGTACATATAAATACCACCCCGATAGAAAAAAATATATGTATCATATATGCTTAATATATGGTGCAAAAGTTTTACTTGCTGCATATATTTTACATATATGTGTGCAAAAATATATGCAAAATATATGAGATATACATAGGGAACATATTGTTACGACCGAGCGAATGAATAAAGCGGATATTTGTTTGTGGGGCGGATATTATTAATTACAAAGAGTTCTATTTATCTTTAACGCTTTTGTTCGCACGTCTGCTCGCAGTCAAAGTCCTGTCAAGACTTTCTTCTGTCACGTTTACTGTGAAGTATATCAAGTATACGTTTGTCGATCGTCATACCGTGTGTTCCTATAAAGCCTAATTTCTATATTCATAACAATATGTAAAATATCTCTCTATATTATAAAAATATTTCGCCGCCGCCGCCGTGTACAAGACGGTAGGTCAGCCAATCGGCTAAAGCCACGGAGTGGCTAAAGTGACAGGGTTGCTAATTCGTCAGAGTTGCTAATATGACGCAGCGACTAACCGCACGGAGCGGCCAAACTCACGGAGTGGCTAATGCCACAGAGTTGCTAATCTTACGGAGTGGCTAACTTCACGAATTAAAAGAGAAAACAAAAGACAATCGGAAAGTGAAACAAAGGGCGATCAGGAGGGAAAACAAAGGGCAATCTGGAAATGAAGCAAAAAACGATCGGGAGGAGAAACAAAAGACTATCTGGAGGAACTATTACATGACGGTGGGCGCGGCGGCGAGATCTTTTTATTATACTGGAGAGATACCTATATACATAGGCGTATAGGCATTCCATATCAAGTCCCCCCATGTATGGTGTTAGTGGCCCGAATTTTTCTATCCCCCATGGCCGCCCGAAGCCCGATTTTTACCCCCCCCCCCCCCTCCCCCCCCCCCCCCCCCCCAAGGCCTGATTATTCTAAGTACTGTATGACACCTATAGGAACGGTGGTCTGTCTTCGCAGACCACTATCAAATGTGTCGCTGCGAAGTGATGCATACCTTCCGCGCACTCCTCTCGTCCTCAAGCGATTTTGGCGAGTCCGGCACGCGCCGCGACTATGTGCCAGTGAGCACGGGTTGCCGGGTTGCTGACGGGTTGAGTGACGGGGTTTCTGACGGGTTGGAGGGTTTTCTGAAGGATTGAATGACGGGGTTTCTGACAGGGTGGGGAGGTTTCTGAGGGGTTGAGTGACGGAGGTTCTGACGGAATGGGGGGGGGAGGTTCTGAGGGTTTGAGTGACGGGGTTTCTGGCGGAGAGGGGGGGGGGGTTCTGAGGGGTTGAGTGACGGGATTTCTGACGGGGTGAGGTGATTTGTGAAGGGCTGAGTGGTGGGGTTTCCGACGGGATGAGTGGAGCTTCTGGGGGGTCGAGTGACGGGGTTTCTGACGGGGCGGGGGGGGGGGGGGGGGGTCCGAGAGGTTTCTGACGGGGTTTCACATTCAAATTTCAAAAATTTTCACAAGCCCGGATTGGGGGGAGATTGCGAGCGCGCGCAGCGCGCGAGCCACAGTAAAATCCTAGTATATATATATATATATATTAGCGCCAAAAAATTCTATATGTCGAATATATTGTGCATATATTTCTATTTCTATGTGGGAAGTCAATATTAAATAAGTTTAAATTAAGAAATTACTTACCAAATGAATGGATTATGTTGCAAAAGGAACTCCAGGTGTACACAGTACAACCCACATGTCTCTTTAAGACCCTCTCCGCCAGACTGAAACAAAAAAGAATCTGTAATTAGTATTCAATCATTAATTTAAGCCTTAAGCATAAAAAGTCAACTTACCTTGTTAAACTCAGCTGGCGTAGAGTAAGAAAATTCACTCAGCAAAGACAATTTTTTCCTTGAACCATAAAAATTCTGTCCGCTGTAAATGCTCTTAGAATTCCCACTTCGAAAAATATGAGCTTAGCTTTCGATAAGTTTAAGTAAGATCCATCAGTCAAATTAATTTCGAAGCTCGAGTAATATTACAAGTGAATATACTCTTCAATTTTCTTTTTCTTTGGTGGATCTTGTTTAAACTCACCGAAATCAATGCTAATATTTTTGGAAGAGGGAATTTCAAGAGCCTTCACAGTGGACAGAATTTTTATAGAAATTTGGGAAATACAATTAAAGTTATATAATAACGTACGAGTGACAACACGGTACAATTTCCAACTCTCTCAAAAAACAAAAGACAAATACTCACAAAATTGTTACTTACCTGTATATGTCGACCCGATTCCTATATTTATAAATTATATGTTCACTTAATACACGAAACACACTGTTACTTATTTATTTATAAGTTTCACTAAAACAAACTCGAAATAACACACGCGAATGTGATGTTATGTCTTAGTTTTATATTCGTATCACGAGAAAAAAATCGGACAAAACTCCGTGCTCTCAGCGCCAAAACAATAATTGTAGGTTACCGAGCGCTCGAGCCTCGAACGCCGACCCTGTCGTGCCTGACGCACGGCCGACCAGCCAGGGCCGACGCGCCTCACGCAGGGTTCCGTCATCGCCGATAGATGGCCAGCGCGCAAAATGTTTCTCGCAAGCCATCGGGTAGGTCTGCGGGCATAAAAGGCACGACGCGAACCAAAGAAATCAGCTGTCTCCACCGTTCAGTCTGGCATGATCCCTAACTCTCCTCTGCAGGTACAGGTTTTCCTTCACCGGATGTAATTAATTGCCGCTTCACTGCGGTAGTGAGTTTTGCAAACTATGTCTACTATCTCAGTGATTTCCCGGTCAGGGAATTACTTTCTGACTGTAAAATTTAATGTTTCATTTTTATATCCATAAAGAATCACTTATTAAAGAAATCCTCCGCTGTATAGTTGGGCTCCCCTTCTGGGGGAAACCTTGCAAAATTAAAACCTATAATTCAAAGCTTAAATTTATACTCGCATTCTCCACTGACGAGTGGATCCTCTTCCAGGATAAAACTTTTATTTATATTTTGTGTAAATGTGAACTCCCCGACTTATAGTTCTTCCCACTGAAGTAAAATGAATTTGATCGCGGAATCTCTTCTTGTATAAGTTTCTAGTGCGTAATTATTTTGTGTTATTGTACAATTTTAATAATTTATGCTTTCATAATAAACAGTCTATATGCTTAAGAGCATTAGGTGGTCCTTATCTGACGAAATCTCGAAACCCTCATGTCGCACCCCCTAAAATTCCCACCCCCAAAAAGCCCCCTCGAATTAATATTGTAAAACAGTGTAAAAATTCAGCAGGTTCGGATAACATTTACCCGTGCCCCATTGCACTTAAAGATTAACATTGGTGTTAAATGAAAAAAACAACCTTTTTAGTCTTTTCCATATAACCAAACGGGCAAAAATCTGAAAAATGTGTACTTTACATCTACGTTACTGACAGTCTTTGTGAGAAAAACAAGATTTGTGAGGCCGCAAAAAATTATTGCGCAACCGAATGACAGGACTTTTAATACATGAAGAATTGCGCAAAAATGTTAAAACCCATTGTTTAAATAAAAAAAAGAAACAATGAATCAATAGTCTTGTTTTACTCACAAAGACTAACAGTAAAGTTGGTGTAATACACAAGTTTTTCGGATTTTCTCCCGTTTCGTTATATGGAAAAGACTAATAACCTAGTTTTTCCCATTTAACATCAATGTTAATATTCAAGTGCAATGGGGCACGGGTAAATGTTATCCAACCGTGCTAAATTTTTACATACATTTTAAAAATATTAAATTTTTAATATTTTAGGGAGTGTGACATGAGGATTTCACGATTTCGTCAAATAAGGACCACCCTATTAAGAGTAAATCTAATCCGTCTTATTTACGATACCATCTTATGTCATCACGGTCTGGCACCGAGGCGAACTACGCCGGCAAATACTTACACCTGAATTCATCAACTAATCTTTCAGCCTTATCTTGTAAGAGTCAGAGAAACTTTCGAATTCCGCACGAGATGGAATTTGAAGATTGAGGTGGCCTGCGGACGGTCTCATTCGCCTACGCATACGTAGGCAAATTGTATAGTTAAGAGCATGCACAAAGAATTGCGATTATTCTTGCTCCGACGTATGGACGATAGTCGGGCGTCTAAGGAGGAAAGATTCTCCTCTTTGGACGCCCGACTATACACATCGTGCTAACTAATCTGGATGAGAGCTCCATTGACATTTGTCTTCTGTGGATATCCTGCCTGCCGTTCATTTTCTGCTTACGCGGTTTGGCCAGCCGTGAAAGACGGATTTTTGGAAAGGATTTCCTAACATCGTTTGGACTACCAAGACGAAGATATCCGACCCAGGAGGGAAACCGAGCATGGATAAACCTTAGATCGAGCGAAATAACCAAAAACGATCTTGATTTTATGAATTTCTGACTATGTATTACCTACATTTATATTAATTTTTCTCTTGGGCACAATATTAAAACTATTATTTTTTTATTTTTGTATGTGTGTGCATCGGAATATTATGGTATTGCAAGGAATAATCTATGAATATTTGTTTGATTTGGAGAACTAAGAAACTAATGATTGAAGTGAGATTATGGAATATGTTGATTAAGCGCATTTATTCAGATACCTGTATCAAATAATTAAAATATATCGCGTGCGTACTTATATTACTTGGAACTGGATTACCTCTTATTTTATGTTTTATATAATTTATATTTGAATATATATCATTTTACACAAATTTTATACAAATTCTATTAACGTGAAATTCACAATCTCTATCACGACTTCGGACAACCACACACCAAAAAGTACCCTAACTCCACAACCATCCCGTCCTCTCAAGCTTGGAAGTTTAATTATGCTTCCACACTCAAAACCGGGGCATGTCCCAAAACAGACGAGGAGTTCGAGACTCTACACTGAGAAGGAATTAGAGAATGAGACGGTTTTTCCAGCATGTGAAGAGGCCTCTGAGCCCACAAGACGACTAGACTATCGTCTCACCGTGTAGCGTCGCGCTGTGTAGAATCTCGTCCTGCCATGTTTATGCAGTGTACGAATCTCCTGTGTTTGTTTGAGGCCGTGAAGGGTCTTGTCATATCGAATTGACGCCGTGACGAGTGTTGCTATATCGAGTTAATGGTATGTAAAATTCCTTGTGTAGATCTTTTAAATGTAATAGGACCGTTAAGAAGCAATAGAAACCATAAACTCAAGGAAGATCTGTAATCAAAGATATGTTTCCATTATCTTAACGAACTTATCTCTTTTTTGGAATTGGAAACGCTATTTTTGACGTTTTTACTGCAACCGTTCAGTGTATCATAGGTAACGAGAATTGTATTGTGACGAAGTGATTAACACTGGATCTGTGATTTTAGTTCAACTGAAAAATGAACATCCCAACATCACACTAATTAGTAACAGAATACTTCAAAAGACGGTTCAGCCACCTCCACAGTAGTTTCCATATAGTACAATGGTCAGGTCTCCTCTAAGGTCATTCGTAGAACTGTGCGGCGTGCCTCATGCGGACCCCTAGGGCTTTTGGGAGTACAGAAGAGATAAAGCCTTGCTATCTACAAGATGTTACGGGCGCCACATTTCTCACGGATTTATGGCCAGCCCTATCCCGACGGTATTTGCCCATCACATGTAGCAGTATATATTCTGTGTTATGCATCCTATAGCGAGCAATATACAGTAAAACCCCCGAAAAGTACATACCAGAACTCATTCACGTACAATCACCTAGTAATAAATCATCCATCACCACTAATCTCATAGTGAAAGAGCAGATAATCTCGTTTAACTAAATCCGGCTGCCGCAGGTTGTCAAATAATTCTTAAACCCCACTACATCAGTTTTATTTTGCTCAAACATATTTTTTGCGTGCTGAGCCGAATGATGTTGAAGGCTCCAAACATTCTGTTGTTTCCATTAAATTTTTTTTGACAGCCCGTCACAACTGTAATCGGTTGAACATTGGTATTTTTAGATCAACAGATGAACTGTCAGAGGAATGTATCTACTAATGTAAGTCAAATTAATGCATTTCTCAGACAGGTTAGTACTACTAATGAGAAGCTACACTGTACCGTGATAGCTACATGTCCTCAAAATTTGCAGTAAACTTGGAGATTGTAAACCCTCACCCTAACGACGAACCTGGTACATACGTAGTGTGTACCTGTATAATCGTAAAGCTGAGTAGTGGAGAACGAGGCAATGCAGGCCACTTTAAATGAGATATCACATTCTGACATGCTTATATCAATATAATATGACATGTTACGAAAGAGACTCGCCGTTTCCATACTTTTTATTGTCTTACGAGGTCATTGGACTATCTGTAACACAAGTCGTATAGTAAAATTAACATGTCACTTCATAACAGGCAATATCACGTTTAAACTTTTTTTTTAAACGCTAACCCTTATTTTCATCAGACAATAAAACTACTCCGCAGAGAAAATGGTATTCCCACAAGTACTTGAAGATCTTTTGGATGGATTGAAATAATTACTACGGATTGAACGCCCCATAGATGGTAAGAGGAAATGGCACAATTTTAAAATATTCCTATTTATTATCGAAAATGGCATCAGCAGTCATCAAAAATCTTAAATGGACACGTTTCATAAAAACAGAATGAAGGAAATAAAAAATCCGATTCTGCGTAGGTTTCTTTAAAGATATTGAAGGTTCTCAGACGTATATTTCCTTGGACTAGTGAAATGGACGGGAGCGGAGGCCAATGTAGTGTATTGCAATAAGCTCAAAGCCTCTTCTTCAGATCAAGAGCATTACCGTTGGATTTCATCTCTCCCTTTCATCCTGATTAGGCAGCTCTATGCCAGGCTAAGATTCGGAATGAGCTGCGAAGAAAAGTGAAGTAGCAGGCAAAATGAGCTGAGTCGATACAAGAAGCCAATGCTAAAAGCATACATTTTTGGTTACCGCACCCAAAAAAATTGATGGTGAATTCAACTATACACATGTTTCCCTGAGCGGACAACTATGTTTTTATGGTTGCTGTAACAATCAATAATGTATATACCAACTGAATCATGCCACGTTTCATTATTTTTATAGTAGAACTCACTATATTTAGTAGTAAGTTGTCGCATTTATTTTTCTCAGTGCTCTCTTGCTAAATCAATAATCAATAAATAAATATAAAGTATAGAACTACTGGGAGTATTTGGCAAAAAATTTTCAAGAATTAAAAGCAGTAACCTGTTCATCGTAGGCAATATAATAAAAACCAGTAAAGTAGAACCTCGCTTCCTCATCATTATTCAGATTTGTGGGAAATACGTTGAACATTTTTGCCTTCCTTACCGAGAAAACTTCCATTGTGAAGGTTGGATTTTGAATACTAGATTCAAACTTACGATTGGATTATGCATGTATGATCTTAAGATTAAAGTTAAGGTCAATCCGTCTTTAATTTCGAACTAATTTAGCACTGAATAACTTTAATTGTAACTTCATCTATGAAATGTAAATATTCACTTCGAAATCTTGAAACTTACATGATACATGATGTTTTTTGTAACAATTCAATTGCTCTGTCGATTATAATACACTACCACCCGAGTGAGGTCCCGCGCAAAAATGGAAGTATGAAAACAGTATTTCCCAAATATTAAAAGTGTCTTGAATAATAGTATGCCAACGCTAGCGTAGTGGAATAAGACATACGGAATAATATTTCGCCCAAATAAAGAAGGTATTAAAACAGTATTCAAAATCTTTCCAAAAGTAAAAAGTCTTAAGTGTGATCTATTGAATTGAATAATAGTAAAGAATATTGCACCGTTTTATTAGTTTTTATGGTCGAGGTCGATATCTACATGGCTTCCGGTGTCCAGATCGATATTTCCATGGCTTTCGGTGTCCAGGTCGATATCTCCATGGCTTTCGATGTCCAGGTCCATATCTCCATGGCTTTCGGTGTCCAGGTCGATATCTCCATGGCTTCAATACTGTTTTAATACCTTCTTTATTTGCGAAAAATATTATTCCGTATGTCATATTCCACTACGCCAGCGTTGGCATACTATTATTCACGACACTTTTAATATTTGGGAAATACTGTTTTCATACTTCCATTTTTGTGCGGGGTAGTATCTGGTACATGCCCGTGCAAAGTTTTAATCAAATACGTCAAGCCGTCCTCAAGTTATAAGGATTAAATCAATGAAGTAAATTTTGATAAAAGAAGTGATAACTTTGAACCGTTTTCTCGATTCTACCCAAATGCAATACCAATCAGTCTTGGTCGCAAGTGCAAGTGTACGGAAATTTCAGATAGTTAGGCTGGAATTCGCGTGAGATATCATATTTGCATCGTTAAAAAACAAAAAACAAAACTATGATGGAATATGTTAATTAAATATACAACGACGAAATGATAATTTATCTTTTCATCGTTGTATATTTACTAGATAAGAACTAATTCACTTGCGCGTCAAGTTTCAACTTCATATTCATATCCAAAGTTTTAGACAATTTTAAGTATACGGATATGAATATCCCGAAACAACAAAATTCTACCAAGACAAAGCTTCCTCTATGAGGAAGCAAAATTGAAGAGGATAGGGGAGAGTGAGAATCCATGAGCCGCATTTATTCAAGTGGCATTAACCCTTTGATGCACACATTTTTATTTTTTTAAAGTTACTTTTATTTAAAATCGAGAAAGAAAACGTTGAAATATTTAAAAAATGATAATAATTTAGGTGGGATGTTAAACATCCCGATGTGCATCAAAGGTTTAAAACGATAATTTTTTTTTACTTATTCTAAAGATCTATGCATCTATCTGATGGTACGAAGTTGAAACTCTATGCATCTATCTGATGGTATGAAGTTGAAACTCTATGCATCTATCTGATGGTATGAAGTTGAAACTGGCAAACCGAGTTAACAGACGCCGCATTCTGTTAGCAGTACGTCTGGTAGATTCTGTCTGCCAATTTCAGCATTATCTGATGGTAGATACCATAAAGTTTGATTGAGAAAGAGAAATAATATCAAATTTAATCGCTGAAACTATCAAAGTATTGATATTCCGAAAATATAATTTTGGCGCACTAGATCCTACCCATGGGGACGGTTGAGCCATTGTATAGGTATTCTGTACTCGTGTGATATATTATTATTATATTATTCCACACTTTAATAATAATAATGCATCGCATATTTTAAAGTGTAGAAGATGTATAAGTAGAGATTCAGTCATAGTGATACAGTAGTGATACAGCATACTACTTGTACATGTTCTACACTTTAAAATATGCGATGCATTATTATTATTATTACAGTGTGGAATAGAATAACAATAATATATCACATAAGTACAGAGTACCTATACTATAGCTCGATCATCCCTATCGGTAGAATCTAGTGCGCCGAAATTATATTTTCGGAATAATGATCAGGAAGCAAGTGAAGCTATGACATGTGATGTATAATTATTAATATTATTATTTTTATCTTATTCTCATACGCTTATGCTTCCCAACCGATTCTTTAGGGTATCGCAGTATACCTGTTCGCGTCAGATATACCCTAGAGGGGAAACTCGGTTGAGTAATGGGAAAAATCAGCTTTGCGTTACCACCGTTGCGCGGTCGATCCCACAGCGCTGCAGGTCACTGCTCCGCGTTCGGTTGCAGTCTCGCGCGCGCCACTTCCGAGTTTCCGGCGCTGCCGCCGGGATTCCCTGGTTTTCCGTGGGGACTTTTCTTCCGAATTACGGTCGAAGGGCCCGCGCGTCTGCCCGAAAACTGGCACTCTCGCGCAGACCGTTGTAGTGCGAAGACGTGCGAAGTATTTAGTGTTGTAGTAGATCGAAGCGTACCTACGTGATCGTGCTGCGCATTTTATTGTTTTCTCGTTCAGTTCGGGTTTCCATTTGATAATTTAGGTGTATTTATTAATTGTGCGTGTTTTATTACCATCGTAGAGACCTTTCAAACCCGCGTCCGCATGCGTGCTGTTAGGCTTGTGTGCCGTGTCGCGATCTAATTCGAATTCAATCATTTACGGGGAACGAGTCCACGGTCGAGCCATTCGTCGTGACTCGGTCCCGGGCGAGCGTCGACGCGACAACCTGTAGTGGTTGTCCAGCACGAGCGTTGGTCTTCCCGAGACGTCGGGACGCGCTGCGTGCAGGCTGGCAGCCATCTTGGGCGCTCCCCATGTCCAGCTTCGCCACGAGGCTGACGAAACGCTGCGACTAAGGACCTCCTCAGGTTCACGAATTGCGAGGGCCGTTCGGCCCAGGTAAGAGAGCTCTCATTAGTGTATATTTGAATGATCATTCAAGCCGCGTATTTTTAAGTCGTTTTGCGTGTTAGGGCTTTACGTTTGTTCGGGTAATTCATTTTCTTGTGCGGCGTCTGTGGCGGCCATTGCGGGCCCTCGTGGACGCTTGGTTCCTTTCTTGTGCGTTTCACGCCGCCATCTTGTTCATTGTTCGCGTGCATTATAAATATTAACTGTAAATTCCATTATAATTTTTAATTGGCTGTACGTGTGTTTATTATTAAAATAAATCATTATCTATCACTTGCTTCGGCTTTTCCCCCTGATCCGTGGGGGTTTTTATGCCGAAGCAAGTTGTGTGAGTTTCGCGATAAACTGTGTTATTATTTATCATCCTTTCCTCACTCATTCCACCCAGTCTAATTTTCTAGAATTCACGTATGGTAAGTTTGGTTTGTAATTCTCTTTCGAGTCTTGTTCAATACCCTATCATCCTCGGTCACAAGGACCCCACTTAACATTCACATTATGTATTGTCAAATTATTCGAAACCGCATGACTTAACGATTTGATTAACATATTAGTATTTATCTTAGATCTAGACGAACGTCTTATGATGTTGCTTTTCACCGTATAAAAAATAATTGTGGGCAGTAAAAATTTACTTTGCAAGGCTTAAATCACGTCTTTATTCACAAAAAGTCTACAGAGCCTTATTTCGATATATTTTTTTATACACCTGATTTGCCTGGACATACGAACATTCTTATAGCAACAAACAATATTTTGCAACAATAGTACACCAAAATCTCGCACTGTCACATTGGACGCCATGACAGAAAGGAGCCCACACTCGCCTACTTATTTAGAGACGTGGCTTTGTAAATAATGATGATGATGGAGATAATGATGAAAAAATGCTCAAGATGTTATTGATAATTTCCATAAGCAACCAGGAATAGCAAAGTAGCAGGTCCCTTGCGATCACAGTTAATGAGAACGCAAGAACGAGGTCACCAACTACACGCAGCTTCGGGCGACGCCAACTTGGAAGAAGAAAGATTCATGACCCCCATTATTCACGAACGATTTAACGCCAGAATAATGCATACAGTAATCTATCCTTGCGTACATACGTGTTATAATACATTTACGTATAAAATATACGACTATATGGGTTCCTAGATGGACAAAATTATTTTGGAGAGTATAATGATCTACTTAGATTATAGTTCCTTATGTACATTTGTACTCTGTTTTCAGATGGCGCATCTAGCACCGTTATCTTCATAAAGCTCGATAAGTCTCAAAATATAGCAGCTTACTCTACAGCTGCATTACATTCGAAGCAAGGGCAATTCGGAGAAAATCCTAAAGTATAATACAACGTGGCTTAAGTCACGTTGTATTATACAATACAATTGTTGTGTAAGCGCCACAATTATTGACAGTAGATTATTGAATAATTTTTGCTATATATAAAAAAAAACTTTGCTATGTCAAGCTGCGCTTCAATAAAACTTGTCTCCATCTGGGTGCGAAAGCTTCAGATCATTGACATTTTTTTTTTGTTATCGCAGCACACCAAAAGCCAGGGTATCGACTTGGTTCAAGTATAGCACTCACATGATGGTCATTATTAATAATTTATTGTGAATTATTGTTTGAGCACGACAATTATTGACAGCATATTATTGATTCATGTAGCATCAGAACTAAGGGATTTTTATTTCAATGTTAATTTTTCATCACAGGAAAATATAAAAGAAAAAAGTAGAACCTTGCATATTGCTTCCTCATTATTTTTTGCTTTAACAAAGCTACCTCTATGATGAAGTATGGTATTCAATTTTGGCTTCCTCATAGAGCAAGCTTTATAAAAAGCGAAAAATAATGAGAAAGCAATGTGCAAGGTTCTACTTTGCAACCTTGTTTTAATTAGATAAATGAACATGTTGTAAATTCGCTTTTTCTATTTCGTTATTCCGTTATTTCGTTATTATTAGAGCGTTTCCAAAAGTGAATGTGATGACGTATTTTTTTTTAATATAATTCAACATTCCATCAAATCAAAACTTTCATACCGTTTGTCACTAAATTATACATACATAATGGCTGAATAACGTTTCATTTATATACAAAATTTGAGCTCCCTATCTCAAGCTTTGAAAAAGTTACAATAGAGCGATGTCAATTTTTTGAAAAATTCATAATTTCATAAAATTTGAACCACTTTACCGATTGAACAAATTCAATACCAAACTACATGGAGTGCACCTGCTCTTATAAACAACTATTTAGCATAATAAACTAAATTTTACGAAAGTTCGAGAGCGCACCTGGCTTTTTCAAAAATTTCAAAACGGCATAAAATCGAAATTTACGCACACATTTTGTCGAAAAATGCTACAGCTGAAGAGGGTCTGCTGCTAAACTTGTATGCCAAATTTGAGCTCGATATTCAAAACGGTTCTTGAGTTATCGGCGTTCAAAGTTTCGGAGATGTATACATACACACACACCCATACATACGGACATTTTTTCTAGATCACTTTTCCAGACGTTTTGGACAATTCTAAGTGTCCTGACATAAAAATCTCGAAATTTTTTTTTCATGAAAACAAACCTTTATCTATGCGGAAGCAAAAAGAAATTTAAATAAATAACATTATACCACCAATCATTAAAATTACAAACCAAATTTATAACCCAAATAATAGTTAGGAAAAAATAACAAATATAACTTTATGTAGCCTATTTTTACGTACAGGAGTTGTAAAGAAAAACAAACAAGCATGTATAAAACTTGCTATCACGATGAATTGAATGAAATTATGAAACTACGACAATAACATTTATCTGATATCGTACATTTAAAAAGTGTTTGGGTTACCGGTGCAGTATACACTTTTTGAGTAGCACCGATACCCTGAATTCGTTTCATTGTAACCATTTTCAAGTTATACCGATAAACAAAATTCTTTCATCAAGCCATAAACATAAGGTATTCACCACATTCTCAAGTTTTTAATGGCCACTGCGATAAATAAAATTATATGAGTTACATACAAGAATTTTGGTCACTGGTTCATTCAAAATATTCTTTTATATGATTTCATTCTGATTCGCAAGTCAATTTTAGATAGTAAATTGCAGTAGAATTTTGCATTCATTGACTTTTTCTTCCATCTTCTGTAGAGCAAGTCCGCGAAAGATTATCAGTCCGAACGGACTCCCGGACGGTCCGTAAAAAAAGCCCTGGATGGACTCCCGGATGGATAAAGTCCAGAATGGACCCCGCGAAGGATTGTCGATCAGGCCGGACTCCCGGACGCTCAGCGAAAAAAAGTCCCAGATGGACTCCCGGATCGAATCCGGGCAGGAATCCCGGATGGATAAAGTCCAGAATGGAATCCGCGAAGGATTATCGGTCCTGACGGACTCCCGGACTCTTGATGAAAAAAAAATCCTGGATGGACTCCCGGATGGAATCTGGGAAGGAGTCCCAGATTGATAAAGTCCAGAATGGAGTTCGCGAAGGATTATCGGTCCTGTCGGACTCCCGGACTCTTGGTGAAAAAAAAGTATTGGATGGACTCCCGGATGGAATCCGGGAAGGAGTCCCGGATGGATAAAGTCCAGGATGGAGACCACGAATGATTATCGGTCCTGCCGGACTCCCGGAATCTCGGTGAAAAAAAGACCTGGATGGACTCCCGGATGGAATCCGGCAGGAGTGCCGGATGGATAAAGTCCAGGATAGAGTCCGCGAAGGTTTATCGGTCCTGCCGGACTGTCAGTGAAAAAACTACTGGATGGACTCCCGGCTGGACTCCGGGCAGGACTCTGGGATGAAATCCCGGCTGGAATCCTACAGTCCGAGAGGGCTTCCCGGATGAAGTCCCGGATGGAATCCTACAGTCCGGGAGGGCTTCCCGGATGAAGTCCAGATGGACTTCCGGATCGGATTAAATGCGGAAGTCCAGATGGACTCCATCCCGAACTGAAGGACTCCATCCGGGAGTCCTGTCCGGAGTCCATCCGGGATTAGTTTTTTTCTGCGCGGGTTAGCTGATCTTCAATTAAATTGCACTATCTGCTTGAATAGAAAAAAAGGCAAATCTTCCCCAAGTTTCCACACTGAGAAAAATAATCGTTAGAACCAACAAAACGTGCGCTTGCGGGTAGCGAAAAGAATATTCTTTTGATTCAATGAAATATGTAATTGGTCGAAACAACAGCTGATCAATCCAAAGATTATTCGATTACCATTGCCAAATATTTTGTCCAATCGACAAAATATTCTTTTCGCTGCCCGCACGCGCACGTTTTATTGGTTCTAACGATTTTTTTCTCAGTGCAAAATTTATGCCATAAATTTAATTGTTGTAATCAATCAATCGCACTGATAACGGTTATTTTTTTTCGCTAGAAAATCCATTGTCTACACCAGATTTTATGATCGTACTTCATGCTTATGACAATACGCGTCCTTTATCATATGCACTAAGAAAAGAAAATTGATGAATTGTTGGAAATTTTGTTAACTCAACTCAATCTGGCGGTCAAGAGAGTGTACAGTTAGGACAACAAAATCTTGCAATTTCATTTAACAAATGATACTTTTGATTTAACCGAATAAATGCTTGAAATGACAGAATAAACTAATACCCACTGTATACAAATAAGTTATGTAGATATCACTTATAAATTATACAGAATTATTGTTATAGCCAAGCGTTGATTTAATAATATTATTCCGTTAAAATTAACAAACAAACAAAAATATGTCCATTCTTTCATATAGCTCTCCGACAGAAGTGACGCTTGCGGGATTCGAACCTAAGACCTACCAACCTACCTACCTAACGACCTAAAGACGAGCACGCTTACCACTAGACCGAACCAACTACGCGAATACCGAATATTTTGATTCCATACATCTGCAGCACAGTTATCAGACGGATTTAGATTATACTGTATCTTCGGTGGGAGATCAAGTTGCTGATTCCGAATCTGTACTCCCTACGTGATAATTCAAATCGACAATTATAAGTCAACTAAATATATTTGTTGACTTGATTTTCTTTTCCCAGTGCACTGTTGCCGCTATACCACAATATGAACTACAATGTTAAAATCATTTAATTCAACTGATTGAATTATACTATGAATCACGTTGACCGTCAAACTGATACAAAATCGATGACATGACGAAATAAATGGGACCATTTGTAGAAATACATATGTAATTCCCATAACAATAGTTTAATTCAATCAACTTCGGTTACAGTTATAACAATGAACATATTGCATGGATTATTTATTTGATAGTTTTGTTCGTCGACGCATTTTGGGTGGGTTGACGGAACAAAATATTTGGATGTTATTAAAAAATCTCACCTGTTACTTGAAAGCTCACACCGAGTGAAAAAGTTTCATTGATTCAGGGAAATCTTTGCCAATGAAATGAAATACTTGAATTTTAATACTATCTTTTCTTTGAATGATCTTCAACTTAATAAAAAGTAGTGACGTTGATTCGTAGAAACATTTCTTTAAACCAATGAACCTTTTTCATTGGCAATACGTCGTTTCTACAGAACCCGACTCAACACCACCAACTCTACACAACGGCAATTCGACACATGCCTCGATTCAACACAACAGCAACTATACACATCACCAACTCGACACATCGCCAACTCGACACATGCCTCAATTCGACACAACCCCAATTCTACACAGCCCCGATTCTACACAGTCACAACTGTCACGAGCCAAATGCACAACGACAATATTCTACACAGCCCCGATTCTACACAGGCACAAATTTCACGAGCTAAATTCACAACGGCAATACTCTACACAGCCCCGATTCTACACAGGCACAACTGTCACGAGCTAAATTCACCAAAATCCCGATTCAACACATCACCGATTCTACACCGTCACCAACTCACATCCAATCAGCGTATGTCGTTCAAGCATTCCAACTCATCGGAGCACTATGATTGGATGTGAGTTGGTGACGGTGTAGAATCGGTGATGTGTTGAATCGAGACTTTGGCGAATTCAGCACGTGACCGTTTTGCCTGTGTAGAATCCGGGCTGTGTAGAGTATTGCCGTTGTGAATTTAGCTCGTGACATTTGCGCCTGTGTAGAATCGGGACTGTGTAGAGTGTTGCCGTTGTGCATTTGGCTCGTGACAGTTGTGACTGTGTAGAATCGGGGCTGTGTACAATTGGGGTTGTGTCGAATTGAGGCATGTGTCGAGTTGGTGACGTGTCGAGTTGGTGATGTTTACAGTTGCTGTTGTGTTGAATCGAGGCATGTGTCGAATTGCCGTTGTGTAGAGTCGGTGGTGTTGAGTCGGTGATGTGTAGAATCGGATTCTGTAGAAACGACGTATTGCCTTTTCATTGATTTCAAAGATATCGTCTCTGATTCAATGAAACCTTCTTCTTACCAGCTCAAAATTTCGAAACCTATTTTTTCCTGAAGTACGCAGCAGATAAAGCTCAAATTTTGTGAGTATGTAAGGAAGTACGGCAGCAATAGGCTGAGCTTCTGGCTCCTCGAAACTCGAAGCCGTTCGTTCGGGAGAACCGGAAAACAAAAAAGTGAGGTTAGGTGCGAGAGAAAGATCAATGCAAACGTTTCTTTGAACCAATGAAAACGTCTCTTTAAAACAATAAAACTGTTTCTTTATTATATGCTCACTAAGTAAATCTTTATTTACAGGCAATGAAATGTTCTCTTTGAAATTCAAATGCACTATTTCATTGAAATCAATGAAAAAAAATCAATCCACCCGTTTCTTCGGCGTCAATGAAATCTTTTCTCTCGGTGCATAGTTTTAGTTGTTTAACAGACGCTTAGTAAGCTCAACAATTTCATTTAGTTGCGGCAATTAATGACGTATTCATTCAACTGCATGTGGTCAACAGTTTGAGTTAGTTCATCGAATCCTTTATGTTGTTTACTTAAGGGGAGGGAGTCAGGTCAAAATAATTAAATTTGTAAATTCAATATCATCCAAATTCTCTTGCATATAAAAATGATCAATGAACTATATTGTTGGTACTCGATGAAAGGATTTTTTACTGCCATCTGACTTGCGTATGCCTTTTCCATATTATCTTAAGCAAAGGTCTTAGGTTTTCCACTCTGCGCGTGATTCAGACCAAACTGCTAGGCAGATTGCGCTAGTTGATGTCTCATTTTCTTCTTCATAAAAAGATACACCGGCTAAATGGAGCAAAATATTTTTTTTTTTATTCTGAAAGCAAAATTAATAACTGATTTAGAAAATAGCATAAAATTTATTTAGTAATAATTATGTCACTTGAAAAATATTACCTTTTATTAACTTTTGCTCCATTTAGCCGGTGTATCTTTTCATGAAGAAGAAAATGAGACGTCAACCAGCCCAATCTGCCTAGCAGTTTGATCTGAATCACGCGCAGAATAGGTTTAAAACCAAGTTTCGGCAAATGGCATCTAAAGCTTATTACTCAAATAAAAATGTTTATGCTGTTTTCACCTTTGGGGCACCTTAGTACCTTTAATGAACAAAATAAAAATATTATTTGCAAGTCAGATTACAGAATATTATTAATAATGTTATTAATAAATGTTTTTTTTTTTACAAATAAATAAGTAAATGAATGCATAATTTGAAAAAAACCTGTAAATAATATGGGGATGATCACTTTTATTGACAACATCACTGAAAATTTATCCAATGTTGACACATTCACAAATGAGCTGCACAAACATTAAATCATCACTTCATAACAAATTTACATATCTGATCACTTCTGATGATTGATGATTCTGCTTTAAACCCTATTGATTGAAAAAAAAACCGTAAATGGCCAACGGAATCAAACTAATAACATAATATGAACGAAAAATAAAAACGTCAATTCGAGGTTATGCGTTTCGCAAGTAGCAGAAGTAACTTCTCGAGGCAGTAACACGCTGCGCATGCGATACGTGCTAAGATATCACAGCGCATGTCCCATTATTCGCGCGAATTCGAATATAATGTAAGTGTTACGTGTTGCGTTGAAGACATTACACTCTCATCGCGTCATTTGTATCGCGTTTCGCTAACTGATTTAAAAAATGGTAAACAAATAAAAATTTATTTAAAAATACGTAATAAACTTTTTATTATATAGAAAAAAATCATTAAAAAACAGGTATATTGCAGAAATCGGCCATTTTTTCGCATTCAGGTCTAAGATTTTGCAGGTTCAGAGGGTGTACTTAACTAAACGAAACTGCCGAAGAGAAAAAAAAAAAAATATATATTTGATTTTTTTTTTTTTTTGAACACCCTTAATTATTTTGTGTGAACAAAAAATCGGCCATAATGTCTGCATATAACAAAAATAAATAAATAAAATAATTTAAAATTCAAATATAATATTCTGGTAATTTTTACGACTTTTGAGAAAATTAAATATGAATGGTACCGTAGAAACTTAGCCATTTTTGCGAATTCCGGCTTATAACTTTACTAATAGATAGATTACATGGAAATGAATGTTTTCACAGAAAAAAAAAATAATCGATTTTTTTTTAATTTTTGACCTGACTCCCCCCCCTTAAAAACAGATTTAGTTATTTTTACTCCATCTGTGATGTGTCAACCAATTGCAAGTCAACTAAATTTATTTATTTAATTTGACTACGTTCTTTTTTCAGTGTACACAATTTCATTCATGTCAAAGCAAAGTCTTCAATGCACACTAAATCCTAAAAAATACGAAATTTCAACTCTATCATTAGAAATTGTTTCAAGAATATTTGTTACATACAATTACGATTAATGGGTTTTGAAAATATAAAATGTGAAGAAAGGAATTAATAAACAATATGGAACTATAAATATTAATTACTTTCGAATTAAGCAATTCGAAAAGAAAAGTTTCCGCATTTTTGCAACAATTATTAGTAAGTCCTAGTAATCAGTCTTAAGTAATGAATAATAACGTTTCGTAATCGTAGTATTCCATTATGATTCTTCAAGTGTTTAGAATACATTTCATATTTTTAAGTGACCCTGACATCTTATCAAGTAGGCAAACGACTTTATTTACTCGTATCCATTGAACTCTATTTCAAAATGCCCATTTCTTTATGATCAGCTCATAACTAATGGCTGAAAAGAATTTATTTAGAATACTGTGATTAGTTAACGGAAGAAAGCCTTAACGTGAAAACTTAACGGACCTGGCAAAATCTTCTTTTTACAGCCAACTTTGCGACAGTTGAAAGTGTGGATAAAGCGAGGTATTTGATGAATATTACGATAATAATAATAATACCACAGTTAGAAATATATTTCATGTCCAGTTTACAGTTTTTCGCAGATCATATATTTACAGTCAACCTTTTATCGATAACAGCAATGTACTTGTGAATATTTTTGGAACTTTTTACCTTATAATAAACCTGAGAAGAATACAAAAATAATGGTGTGTTATAGGCAGCTACTTAAGGCTTCGATGACAGCACTATAATTATTATATGTTCTAATAAAAACCAATATCTATTGCAATTTGAATTGATTCTAAATATAAATGTTAGCACCAATTCTTCTAACACCGAAGTCATAAATAACCGACTCTTAACGCCAAACGTAGGTAATATGCGGAAACATAAATATTTTAATGTCAGTACTTATCGTGTACACCAAGCCTTCAATACACGAAAAATGGGACCAAGGCTACCGATAGCGCATCACTTTTTCAACATTTCTTGTATTTCTTGCAATGTCTTGCCTTTCGTCTCCGGCAATTTGACAAAAGTGTATACCGCAAGAATGCCCATAACAAGAGCATAAAACCAGAAAACGTATTGATCCGGCATGACGTCAATCATTGGCTGATAAGTTTTTGTGCTGATGAAGGCAAAAAGGCCAGACATCGCGTTGGCACTACAAGCGGCTATACTCTTGGTTCGCGGTGGAAAAATCTCGCTGACGATGGTGCTCGGCACGGGACCGATGCCCAAACAAGTGAAAAACTCAAAAGCTATCAATATGATCACGGGCAGCCACTCAAGACTTGGGGTCCCATAACCTTGTTCTATCAAAACGTAGTGTGTACCCAAAGCCACAAGACAAACCATGATACCACTGGCAGCTCCTCCAAGAACGATTTTCCTTCCAAATTTGTCATTGGCATACATCGCAAGTAGGCCACCAGTAATGCCGATAAGACTGGCAGTGACGACTGCCATGCCTGGATTTATGACGGTCCTTACTCCAGCTCTCCTTAATATTGTCTCCATGTAGTAGGTCATTGAATAAGTTCCCCCGACTTGAAGAAGAATAAACACTATGTTCGTCATAATCAATGCTTTGCGATTCCTCGGTACGTTCAGTTCTACCAAAATGTCCCTGAAAGTAGCCGAACGTTCAGATTGGATAAATTTCTTAAGAGAATCCAGCTCTACAGGGACATCAGCGTCTCGTTGATACCAGACAATGGCTTTTGCAGCCTTGTCGAATTTGTTGCGGGTCACCAAATTATGCGGTGAATCTGGAAGAAAGGTGAACAATACAAGAAATGCGATTGTCACCACTAGACTGATAGCCGAAAACACCCACATCGATGTGAGGGCTCCCACCAAGTTACCGAGGAGAAAACCAACCGCTTGGGAGTTCATGATGAATCCGATTATGGCACCGCGTATCGATGGGTGCGCAATCTCCCCGGCGTACAATGGAAATGTCCCGAAGAACATCCCGGTCGATATTCCTTGCAAGGATCTTGCAGCGTAAATCCATTCAACCGAATCGGCTATTATGAGAAATATCCAACTTAGGACCACGGGGATTCCTGTGACGAGGACGGAAATCTTGCTGCCGACATAAGCGACGGAAACCGAGCCCATCACTGCACCGACGACTCTTCCCAATTGAAGCAGCGATGCTATCCATGATGCTTCGTTTTCCGTCACTGGTAACTCGGAATCCGGACTAGTTAGTTTTGCTACAAATGGCGAAGTCCATCCTCCGGACATGCCAAGGGTGAGACCCAGTAGTGCCACTAAATGAAAGCAATTTTGGTTACAGTATTTTATAGAGATAGAAATTGATGGGTGTTTTTTTAATGTGGCCCTAAACATGTTTGCAAGTGCGAATTCATACGATTTGCAAACAGCGATTTTCAATCTTCCACTCTGGGTGGATCTAAGAGTTTATAACTCCGTTCATTATTTATCTGATGCAATATAAATACTACAAGGGAATATAGTTGATTTTCATTACAACATAAGAAAAATGTTACTGGACTCCGCTTCTTCGACTGATCATTTAGAAATTATAGCTTGAATAATGAGTAAATTGGAAAAGCCAAAAATTTTCCGGTCATCATGTCATATTCTTTAAAAAGAGCCTTGAGGGCATTGTTGTTTGAATGAAAAATTGAATATATACATACAGCTAATAATGATGGAATATATTTTCCAATAAACTCACAATACTTAAACTGACCTGACCTAAGGGCAAAAAATAATTTTAATGGCAACGAAAAATTTGATTGTAGTATTTAATGACCATGTTCTTTGGATTTGCCTTGAAGATACTTTCTGCTCACTAACCTTCAGTGATAGCTAACCATTGAGGCCAGGTGGTCCATTTGACTGATATCTGACTCCAAAAATATGCCATCGACACTCTATGTAAATTTTTCTTTAGATGTGCTGAATCTTCCCGTGCACAAGATTGTAGATCGAATGATGGCAATCGGTGTACGAAAGCCCCGAACTAAAGCTTTTGCTTTACCACCTCCTAAAGATAAGAAAATGATACCGACATTTTCATGGATTTGATAAGATATCAGCTCTGCAGATGTATAGTGGCCCGCCTGATACTATATGTACAACTTAGAAGAGTAAATACCGAATCAATATTATGGCAACTCATTGTTTGGTTGTTCAAAAAAATTAAGTATCATAATAACTCATTAAATATTCATTTTTACCATTGCGAATGACTATGCAAATTAGGAAAACAGCTTGCCAAGGCTTTGTATATGTGCTCAAAAAAACTCAACTCGTTATTTTTTTGCTAAAGTCACGCATTCATTTACCTTACTGAGCTAATCAATTTTTAGTACTCAAAGGTACATACGTAAAGGGCCTTCCAGGGGAAAAAAATGTTACCATATTTCAAAAGCTCGGAGTGCCAAATCGATTTTCCTTGGAGGGTGGCTCAGTAAGCAGCCAAGACGTCTCGCGACTTAGTGTACCCGGGCATTTGCCTACTTCGTTCCGCGGCCTCATAAATAAATCACGCAGGGAGAGTGAAATGTCGAGCAACGAGGCACTGCAATGACGGAAGAGATTCGTACCGTTAGTGTACACGAGCGTCGACCCTGCCAGTTACACGTACCGTCTGTATCTTCCCAACAGAAGACAACACTCCACCTTTTCCAAATAAGCTTTGCTTTAAGGAGTGTATCTATGGATACTCCAAATCTACATAGCTATATCCTATTATATCTACATAGCTATATCCTAGTATATATATATATATACTAGGATGTTATTGTGGCTCGCGCGCTGCGCGCGCTCGCAATCGCCCCCTACTCAAGGGTGCCACCTCCGAAGGGTGCCCCCCCCCCGAAGGGTGCCCCCTCCCGAAGGGTGCCCCCCCGTAGGGTACCTCCCCACCCCTCCCCTCCCCCCTTCCGCCAAGCCCTGAGCCCGAATTATTCTAAGTCCCTCGATTCTTGACTCGGCGGCGGCGGCGGCGGCGGTGAGATCTTTTTATAATATAGTAGAGAGATATATTATATACTAGAGGGGCTTCGCCCCCTTCGCGCTTCGCGCGCCAACCCCGGGGGGGGGGGGGGCAAAGCCCCCCTCGAGCGCTTCGCGCGCTCTCACCCCGCCACAGCCGCCAGATAAATAATATTGGCGCATAGCTGCCACTGGCGCACAGTCGCCAGATAAATCATATTGGCACACAGCTGCCACTGGCGCACAGCCGCCAGATAAATAATATTGACGCACAACCGTCAGATAAATAATACTGACGCACAGCCGCCAGATAAATAATATTGGCGCACAGCCGCCAGATAAATATTGGAAAACTTCTTTCCATACAACTTTTTTAATTTCATCCCGATCTTCTGAATCGTTCTCCATATAGAATTGATTTGCATTTTTACACCTTGACAACGCCACGTATAATTGTCCATGAGAAAATAAAGGTTTTCGGAAACATAAACCAACTTTGTTTAAACTTTGTCCTTGAGGCTTATTAATAGTGATTGCGAATGCCAGAACAATAGGAAATTGTCTTCGATACAGAATAAATGAAAGAGAAGAAAATTCTCCAGTATCTAATATTATTCTTGGGATAAAAGCACATTTACCTGCTTGCATATCTGTAATTATTTCTACTTTTATATTGAATTTATATAATCCAATAATTTTCGTTCTTGTTCCATTACATAATCCTTCTTTTATACTTAAATTTCTAATGAGCATTACGGTTGCTCCAACTTTTAAAGTTAATTTAGGAACTGGTAGCCCTGGAAATCTCAATGAATTTAAATATTCTATTGGATAATTTAAATCAACATCACTATCGGCCTGATCAACTCCTTTGTGTTTGGCATAGTCAATACTGTAATATACCCTTTTTTTGTTTTTTATTTTTTCTAATATTTTGTCATTTAATCGATAAACATCATGATTATGGCAGGCTAAAATAACACGATTTGATAAATCATCTTTTTCGTTAATTACGGAACCATATATGGCTGTACAAATGTCATTAGTTTTCCAACCTTTTGGTATTTCCAATGAATCTACATTGCTTTTTCCAGTTTTTAGTAAAAATGCAGAAAAATTGGTATCGCTTGAACGCATATTTTTTTTAACTTTAATTTTGTAGATAAATGCCATATATGTGAAAATTTTATTGTTTCATTGATAATATTAAACTTTGTCCCGTTTTTAACAACCGGCAGAATTTGACGAAAATCACCACCCAATATAATCAATTTTCCTGCAAATGGGAGCTCGATATTGCAACAATCACGAAGAGTTTTGTCAACAATATCTAATGCCTTTTTAGGTATCATAGAGGCTTCATACCAAATTATAACATCACATTCTCTTAACCTCTTTTTTTCAGATTCATATTTTAAAAATGAAGTCTCTATACTGCTTAAATCCAAAGGCAATTTAAATGTTTTACGACTTGTCATTCCTCCCAGCAGTAAAATCGACGCAATGCCTGTCTATGCCATAGCCAGTACTTTTTTCCCATTTCCAGAGAAATAATTAATTAATGCTTTATAAAGAAAAGTTTTTCCTGTATCTCCAGGCCCATCAATGTAAATCATCTTTTGACTACCTTTAGTTATACGGTCAAATATATATCTTTGATCAGCATTTAATTGAGCGATTCATTTTTCTGACTCTTTTTCATGTGACAACATTACTTCTTTTTCGTTTTCAATATTCATATCTGAAAAATCGTTATCAGGTTCCGGAAGCCCAAAATCCGAGCATCGCATGTTTTCTAAATTCAAAATTTTATTTCTTTCTTGCAAGGCTTTATTTTCGTTATTCTCCAGAAAACCTTCACAAAAGTATTCTTTAAATTTATTCCAAATTTCTCGCGATAATAAAAAGTTATCAGAAATAATAAACGACGCAAAACATTTACACAACTCGGTAGGCATCATGATGGCACACGCTTCTTCAAAAAATTAAAAAATTTCTATATTATTTTCAACTAAGCCCATAGCAATTGCTGTTTCTTTAAATATATTGTAAGTTACATTTTCATAAGTTTTTAGATCTTCAAAACATGTTGCACCTTTAATACGATGTAATATTAATTTCAAATGGAAACATTCTACATCTTTTGGGCTAACACTGTCAACTCCACCGATTGCTTTTGAAAATGTACGACGCTTTTCCCATATTTTTTTCTGTAAATTGAATACATAATGTTCTGGAATGTTTACATATGAGTATTTACGTGCATTTTCATCAAATCTATTGAGCTTAAGCCATGCAGTTATAGTTGTTTCATTTTTCATCAAAGCTTCTTCCTCTTTGTTTTCTTCAAATATGATATTCTGTTGGTTTTCTACATGAACTGCTAAACGAATAATAGAATGTGATCTATCTGAAAGTGGTAGTTCCTCTATACGCCAAGCAGCTTCCATAGGACTAATGTAACGACTGTCAATATAATCTAAAATTTCATCATAAATTTTCATCTTAACATTTTTGTTTTTCCGGTTTACTTTTAAATATGCTCGATCATGTCTTTGTGTAAATACGCATAAATAACACTCATAATAGAAGTACAATATTCTATATTGCAGTGGCATTTATATTTAGCCAGTATTTCTGGGTTATATGGAACTACCATGGAATTATCCACTGCTATAAAATCATGGTCGACTTTTTTATTATATACATGACCAGCATTATGATTGTCTCTATGTCTGTATTTAGGAAAGCCATTTTTCTCAAATTCTGTGTTATCACAAAATTGTTTAGGAAATTTTTTCGAACATATTTGTTTTTCTTTATCGTAACACGGAGAATAATCAGTATGAGGTCCATGTAACATATGTTTTATCACCAATTCTTGTAATTCATTATTGATTGATGGAATTTCTGCGCTTATGTATTTATCAATGTCTTTCGGAGTTGTTAATTTGCTTTTATAATCTAACACGAACAACATATGAGCATGAGGTAGGCCACGTTTTTGAAATTCTATTGTGTAAATATATGCTAATATTTTTCCGAACAATTCACCACTCATAATATCCGACAAAAACGCTCGTAGCTTAGCATAAAATAAACGTACTGTAATATTTGGAATGTCATTACATGTTGTACCCTGTGGAAATTTACTTAGTATTCTTTCCAGTTCTGGCCACTTTGGATTACACGTCATTGTTATAAACAAATCTGGCCAACCAATTGCTCTAACAATAGCCATTGCATCTTGATAATTTTTATGCATATGTCTAGGACTGCCCAAATATGTAGATGGCAAAACAAAAATATTACCCAGTCGCTGTGATTTGTTACAAATATTTGAATTGTTTAAAACACTTCGCGCTACATGATCGACTACTCCTTGGTAACATTCAATACGTAATTTCTTTTGATTTTGTCTAAAGAAATTTAATCTGTTATTTTCGATAATAATATATGCTTGAATGACGTACTGCTGCGTTAAGCGTCCACAAAATAAAATTGGATTAAATTTATCATTGGGCCTGTATGCCAAGCGGTATGCATAATATTGTAAGGCCGTGAGTCTTTTAGGGCTATTACAATGTTCAAATGATGGATTCCATCCCAAATCCCCAACTGGAAACATTATTGGAAAAGTCATGGGGTCGATATGAAACGATAATTTGTTGACATTTGTATAGGACTTTACCCCTGTAGGAAATTTTGTGAACAAATTGTGGAATTTCACCACCTTTTGAAACAATTAAAGCTGCACATTCGGCGGTAGTCGGCAAATTATAACTGTGCTTATTTAACTTAATATTACGAACAAAATATAAATAATATTCCGAAAGTGTTGCGTTTTTACTTATCTCATACAAATTTTTATAGCTTTTAGCATAAAGATTATTATTTAGTACTTTTGTTATGATCTGTAGAAAAAAACCAGTCAAGGGGGCCCTTGAGGGACTTAGAAAAATTCAGGCCTATGGGGGCCCTTTTGACATGGAATGCCCTATATATCCTACACGGCGGCGGCGAGATCTTTTTATATTATATATATATAGCATTCGATGCCAACTCGATGAACGTTTGACCATTCATATTTTTTATTGAACTTATTCCTATATCAATGGCTTGTATCACCCCAAAAAGGGCTAAAAATAAATTTAAACATTTGGTTAAATCTTACCCTCGGGATTTGTCAATGTTAAAAGCGAAAAAAATGCTCCGTATGCAAAAAAGTTGAAAAAAAATCTCAAATATGTTAATTTTTTAAATCCCAAAAACAAAAAATCGTAGTAGTACCCTTTGACGTTCCATTTTTTCGACGATTTGAATGAAAATAGTGAAAAAGAAATACGTCTATTAAAAATATGAAGGGTCAAACGTTTATCGAGTTGGCTTGAAATGCCCCACATATATACATATATATATTTCAGAACGTTTTTGGTATGTTTGTTTATTTGTTTGTCTCGACCCCCTGTTGGGTCGGATTGTTCTCAGTCTCTATAAAAGCTCTACCTATAAATGAAACCAACTGCGAGTTGAACCCTCTATAATCTACTAATTATAAATAAAAATGACATTATCCACAAATTGTAAAAAAAAAAACTTCACTTTAGTGCTTATGTCAATCGCGAAGATTGACAGAAGCACTAAAGACATACGCGCATCGCTGTAATTTTTTTTTACCTTTTCCTGTCTATCGTATGTCCAACCAATGGTGGAGGCAATCCGCGATAGCATTTTTCCCCGTTCCATTGCGTCGGCATACCTGGTACACGATTGCACCGAGCTCTCATCCTTTCCCACCGTGTGCTTTCACGATTTCTATCTCACTTTTCCGGTCTGCCATCTACCAGCCGGGCGTACGAGAGCGGCGAGCCAGAGCTTCTGGGGATGCCCCTACCCTCTGGAATCCCGAGATGATTTACGCGCAATCTCGGCGGTGCCATTTACACTCTCTTGACGACTAATCCGGTGCACGCGATTCGCTGCCTCGCGAGCTGCTGCTGCACTCCGCTTCCTACACCCTTTCGCGGTGAGCCCCCCATTCTCGCAACGACTCCCTTCCGGTGCAGAAACTCCTTGGCAATATAATCCCCCTATGATAGCTATACGCTACCTGTACTTCGACTACGCCGGAAGATCGACGACCAAGCGACTGCATGGCGCAAGCTATGCCAACATTTCCTAGCTTCTGTTCACCGTAACGTCCACCAGGCAACCCTCGCCAGCCCATAATGTATTTAGACAGGTGACTACCATAGAGAGCTAGCATATGGCAATTGATTATAGATATACAATTGTCTGAGACTACTCGTCGATTCTAAATAGTCTTCAATTGTACATCTACATATATATATATTACAAAAAATCTCACCGCCGTGTCAAGAATTGAGGCACTTAGAATATTTGGGGAGCTAGCGTGACAGTCGTTAGCCCCCCAAATCCCCCCATAAATGACCTCCCTTGTTCTGGATTTTTTTAAGTCCCCCAAGGGCTCCACAAGCCCGAATTTTTCTAATGCTCTCATGGGCTCCCCAAAGTCAGATTTTTCCCACCCCGAGAAAGTCAGAAGTCCCACCCAAGCATCCCCCGCCCCGGCCCGGATTATTGTAAATCCCTCGACTTGATTTTTTCGATAACAATTCTGCGCAACAATAGTGTCAAGTTCATTTACAATGCATCACTTATTCACTTTTTCCGAATGTCGACAAACCGAAGTCCGTCGAGATTGTGAAAAATAGATTCGAAAGATTTAACCGAGGTCTTGTGAGCGTGTGAGTCACACTAATCCATAGTATATATATATATATATATATATATATATATATATATATATATATATGAGCACTATGGAGACGAATCGGTGCATATAGGAATGCACGATTCATCGATATTACTGACGCGGCCCTTGAGCAATTTGCGCAGAGACGTAGGTACTTGGTTTGTATATGTGGCTTTGGTCGTTGCACGAGAACGGTGCTTTATGACCGCGCATTGTCATCAGACGCTCCACTGACGGCAAATGACCAAGCCTCCCTCTTGTTCCCACGACATGGCAGGTGAGCAACCGCGAGTTATTGCGGTATGGGGCCCGGCCTATCGCGAAACAGAGAGATGGAGCACGGGGGGCGGGGAGGGGGGGGGGAGAAAGAGGATAGTGCGGCCAGAAACCTCGAAAGCCCTCGTGGCACCATCGCCGGCGACATACCAAACCGCAAGATTAATTCTGTCCGCTATCATCACTTGGTGACATCAATAGACGCAAGTACAGGGCAGGCTATACGCCACGTTATGAATTGAAATGTTTATAATTTAGGAGGAAGGGCACGGAGTTTGGTGATTTTATTTTGAAGAAGTTCAATGTCGTATAAAATGTGTGACTAGACTAGGCCTAGGAGGCCACGTGCGCTGGTGTGGTTGTTTTAAGGGGAATGAAAATTTTTACCGTATTTCATATATTGGAAATCGTCATATACCTATGAATTGAAATGGACATACAAAAAAAAGGAAAATAGCCCTTTTTAAAGTCTTTTTGAGAATATTATTTATATCTCGGTAAAATAAATAGCAAATTTGTGTTCAGCGGGCAACATACATTGGCATAGTGTGTTACATCCCTATGAATGTAGCTCCTTAAAAATGCAACCCTCCACTCACCGCTGCATGCCCCGGAAAAGGGTCCTGCAGTCGGTGGTCGGTAAAAGGAAAACTAGATATAATTGCGTAGGAGAGGAAGCTGGAGCTAGTTGCGAGAGAGGGGTATGAGGCTCTCCGCTAGCCCGTAGACTAGGGGAAGCTCCACACAAGCCCAGAAAGTAGGAAACGGTGACTTTCGGCCAACCAGAGGTCAGAAGCTCGCCCTCTCTTACTCCTAAAAAATAACGTACTAGCTTTAAGATGAAGAAAACTATTTGAAAGTGGGAGATGGGAGTTTTTCCGGCCAGTTAGAGTTCAAAGAAACTGCCCTCTCCTTAATCTGCGTAACACTAGAAGTTAACTGCAATAGTATATAAGGACGCAATTTTTGTATTTCAGTCAGTCTCAATTTGTAACATCAACGTTCAACATCTACAACCAGTCATGTGAATAAAAAAGTGGTAAGATGAAAAATAAAAGTTTTCAGGTACATCCGTCGGACTTAGTCAAATGTGTGAGGTAAACCCCCGACATTTCTTCTAAGTCCACTACCTTCATAGAAGGTGCGAGGTCAATCCCCGACATTTCTAAGTCGTTTTTCCTATATAGAGTGTGCGAGGTCAACCCCCGACACTCTAACAAATTTGAAAACTCGTCCATTATTAAGAGTGCGAGGTAAAAATCACGTGAGTCTTTAAGAATTTAATTCTGTGTTCTTGGGACTTAGTTGAATGTGCAAGGTCAACCCCCGATATTTATTCTGATTTTTCTTGAACATTTGACTTCACATAAAATAATCCACGACTCTTTGCCTCTTATCCAACCTCTTACTCCCATAAATGGGTATTCAAACCAGAAGTATGCCAACACTTCTAATTCGAATATCGTGTCAGAGAATAAATATAAAGTCATTGAATATGATCATGCACTCAAGTTTCTAAGAATAAAGTATGTTTCAAAGGACGACCAAAGATAAAATTCCAATTTAAAAATATTTAAAAAAAACACTAAAAATCCTTTATTTCTGATCAAATCGTTTAGCCCAAATCCCGGATTAATTAGCTTTTGCTAAGGTCCAAAATAGGGCAATTGTTTTTATTACTTCGGACGTAACATACTTTTGGTGACAACGGTGGGATTCAAAAACGGTTTGGTTGAATCATGCCACTGAGAATTCTCTTTAAAAAAAAATCAACGTAAATTCATAGCAGAGGAAATTTCGCAGTAAATTCACAAAATTTATAACTTTACCAAATTTAAAAATTTATAAATTTTAAGAAATTCTGAGAATTCAGGCAGTCCTATTAATTCAGTATCCATAGCCTCTACTTCCCAAAATGCTTTTTGGGAAATAGACAAGTTATGTATCCAAAAGACACAGTTGAGGTCATATTAAAAAATATATATTTTCCAATCTGTTAATACAGAATTTCGAAAAGGATGGCGAGCGTATGCGCTCACTCCTTTGTCGTTAAGTAGTAAGCAAACACCCGGGCCATGTGGTCGGAGGTTTGTAGTTTTGACGTCATAGCGCAAGGCCCTTGAGTGACACTCATGTAACGAAATTCAAACAAACGAAAAGAAATTCTAGCATGGCCTAAAAGATTAAAAAGAACTTTATCTCCAACTCGAAGAAGTTAGACGCTACAACCATCATTTGAAGAATAAAGAAAATTAAAGTAACCAGTACACATAAATTTGAAAAAAAAAAACGCTGTCGAATTCCAAAAGTCAAAATACAGTCTTAAATTAAACTTCCGTTGTTGAAATGGTCGAATTATTAGGCAATTCCGGTTCCGAACCTAATATCGTGAAAAATGCGTGAACCGATAAAAATTCTCAAAGATAAATTGAAAATTTTAGAGGTGTACTGTATAACGGCGAATCTCATAGAACCCCTAGAGTCATTCTCGATAGACGTCTTAGGAAAGTCAAGTCGTTTGCAGACAATTCTTCCGATCGTCCAAGCAAGGATTTATAGGGCACGAATCTTTCCATATAAATCGACTAATTCAGTAAGTTCAAATGAAACTGTTTTAACTGTAGAGATGATTTACAAATTTGTAAATCTCGAAGTAGTAACTATACATGCCCGACTCGTATTCAACGTTTTACGTGAGAGTAAAAACGAAGAAACTCGGAAAATATAGCTATCAAAATACGAAACCGGCAAAAACAATATCCATTCCTAAACAGCGTTTATTATCCGGTGTGATGGTCTAGTGGTTAATGTACTGGCCTCTAGTCCAGAGCATCGGTAGGTCGCGGGTTCGATTCCCGGTGCCGTCGATTTTCGTCGAAAAATAAATACGGGCGCGATGCAGTTCCAGATGTATACATGGGACCCACATAGGTATTTCTACCTGTGGGGGACACGGTGCCGTGAGGCGAACTCGAGACCGACTATATCGGCATAGGTTTTCCGCAGTTTCCCTATGTTCATGGCAGCAATGCTATGGCGAATGCGATATAGTGGTGGGGCATTAGGATGAGTGGCTGCGGACAAAACTCTAAGTGTGGTCTCTATGAAGGAACGGGGTAAAGAGGAGAGGGGCAAACGTAAAAGCCTGAAGAAGGCATACGATGGTAACCATTAAAAAAGAAAATAGTTTGAAACGAGAAATCCTAAACAGCGTTTATCACAAATATTACAAATTATCGCAAATTGCATGACAGTTGCAATTACCAAATCTTCTAAATCTACATCGCTAAATGCATGACAATTGCGATTACTAAATCGTCTAAATCTACATCGCAAATTGCATGACAATTGCGATTACTAAATCTTCTAAATCTAGATCACAAATTGCACGACAATTGCGATTATTCAATTTACTAAATCAAAATCACAAACTACATGACAATTGTGATTACTAAATATCATTTACATCGAGATTACAAGTTGCTCATCGAATGGGATATCAAAATTCTTTCGATTCAAATCATAAACTGGTAAGACATGGTTACGATTACTAAATCGACTAAATCCCAGTTACAAATTGACAGAACTATTAATTCTTATCTCAAGTTGTAATTATTAAATCTTCTAACTTCGAATCGCAAATAGTATTACATCTTATGCGATAACAAATCAATTTCTATACCTGTATTTAAAAATATATAAATATTATTGATAATAAGAGTCATCAAATAAAAAGTTATATTACAATGTAAAACAGGAAAGCAATCCTGGAATCGAGCGCAAGAAATATACAACAAAATAACGAACAAACAATATAAATATCTCAAGAGATTAACCATAAAGGAAGCGTGAAAAAAAATATTATATCAACAAAATATTAGTTACGTATACAAATCATATCAATCTTTGAAAAATACGTTTCTGTTTAAATCTCATTATGATAAAGAATAATTCTATAGACTGAAACTTATTATAATTCAAATTAATTTAAGTTATTACTTGAAGGTGGATAGACTTTTTGGGATTCATTACCAATTGACGATTGCTAATTCAATCGTTCTGATGTATTATTTAAACAAATAATAATAATTGAAGATTTATTACATACTTATCCTCGAATAGTCTACACACCTTCAACGGATGACATAACATAACATTAACAAAGGAATCCACAAAATGCGAAACCAAACATGCGAAATTATTAATTTTCAAAACAAGAACAAAAAATTTCCAAAATCAATCCGACTTCTGTTAAAAATTATTATATTCATTTATATGCATTCAAAGTTTATTTTGTTGGAACGCACCCAAAAACAAATTCAACGATTGTATCTCGACCTATCCACGCAACGACGCAACCTCGAACAATAAGTGTTGATCATCGCAACTCAATCGCCGGACGAATTCGCCTACCATCTTATGAAGGGACCAGGATACGTGGCAGTCGTCGTGGGTGAAGTCGTGCATATCATCAAATGTATACCAGTTGATGTAAAAGTGAGAAGGACGGAGCAGTGTTACCATCAACTTCCAGTATCCAGAGGGAATCAGAGTTTGTTTCTATCGCCAAGAACGCCAAGAACATAATCATGGAGGCAGGAGTTGAGCTTGCATGTAACGCATTACTTCCAACGCAGTACCTTTTGGCCGACTCCTGGTACAAACTTTTACCAGGGCCAGTACAGATGAGTTTACCTCCAATTATTATAAAACCGATGACTAAGCCAACATGGAAGTATATAAATCCAGCCTCGTTAGCAACTAGCGGAATTTACACCAATGAGGACCTTGAACAACTCAGGGATCATATTATATTCCCTGTCGAAAAACCAGCAGTTTTGAATGCTATTGCTCGTGGGATCTCTGATCAGCCAATTCAGTCACAAGGTCTCGCCTTTTCCAATATATTGGGCACTGATGGATTAAAAAACCTTGCAGACTTTGTCTGGGACACAATTTGGGGCCGATTCATCTTCTTTGGAACTGCTAGTGCTGGGGTCATCGGGATAATTTTCTTAATCCGCGTAATCAAACTTATTGTGGACACAGTAATTCACAGATACGCGTTGCACACCGTTTATGGCTGGTCTCCAGTTTTGATTGGAACCATCTGGGATTCTGTCACGCGTCTCCTCTTGCACTTGCGGAGACACACCAATGAACTTCCAAATCAAGAAGTCATCCCTGCCGAGTCAACCGGGATGATTTAAATTCATGTGCCGACCGCCTAAGACAACAGCCCTGTATTCACGACACCAATAACAGGGGCCTTTTCTCTACGAATCTGAACACCGAGATCATCAAGTCAAAAGCGTTGAGATATTATAGTGCTACTTTCCTTTTTATGTATTCCTGCATTTTCTAGATTTAATAATTATCCATTTCTTTTCAAAATGTACCACATTAATTTTAAACCAAAGTTTAAATAATTAAATATTAGTTAAAATCTATTTTTCTTATCAAATGTCACCTTTAAAATACTGCCGACATTTGAATTTAAGGGTGGAAGTGTTACATCCCTATGAATGTGGCGCCTTAAAAATGCAACCCTCCACGCACCGCTGCATGCCCCGGAAAAGGGCCCTGCAGTCGGTGGTCGGTAAAAGGGAAACTAGATATACTTGCGTAGGAGAGGAAGCTGGAGCTAGTTGCGAAAGAGGGGTATGAGACCCTCCGCTAGCCCGTAGACTAGGGGAAGCTCCACGAAAGCCCAAGAAAGTAGGAGACGGTGACTTTCGGCCAACCAGAGGACAGAAACTCGCCCTCTCTTACTCCTAAAAAATAAGTCACTAGCTTTAAGATGAAGAAAACTATTTGAAAGTGGGAGACGGGAGTTTTTCCGGCCAATTAGAGTTCAAAGAAATTGCCCTCTCCTTACTCTGCGTAACACTAGAAGTTAACTGCAATAGTATATAAGGGCGCAATTTTTGTATTTCAGTCAGTCTCAATTTGTAAAATCAATGATGATTTTTAAAAAATGTCATGATTTTAAACAATTTCACACCCTTGACGAATTAATCTAACGTTTTAATAGAATATAATTCTAAAAAAGATAGAATAGCAACTTCACCTTATGTTAGTTTTATTTCTAACTGGAATTCGTTCAGTTCTGAATTCTTTGGGCCTCGGAATTTCGGGGATTTTCGGGGCTCCGGAGGCGAAAAAAAATTGAACGCTTTCAAAATTTTAAAAACCTATTTCATCAAAAATTTCTGGTCGATTACTAATCTGGTCGATCTTATATTAATACCTAAGAAAATCCATGAGAAAATGTGGAAAAAGGATATATTGTGATTTACACTTGAAATTTTGCTTCCTCATAGAGGAAGCCTTGTTTTCATGAAAATTTTTTTTTTCGAGATTTTCATGTCAGTACACTCAGAATGGTCCAAAACGTCGAGAAAAGTGGTTTGTACGAAATGTCTGTATGTATGTGTGTGTGTGTGTGTGTGTGTGTGTGTGTATGTGTTCATTTTTTTGTTTACACGATAACTGTCGCAATTTTCGATGAATGCTCTTCAAATTTGGCACGCAAGTGGGCTATCATAGACTACTGTTTGGGATTGTAGTTGACGCGAATCGGTTCATAAATTCAGATTTCACAGCATTTTGAAAATTTCGAAAAAATCGTTTTCACGCTTTTTCACGCTATAACTTTCGGAAGTTGCGAGATATCGGGCTGCAATTTTGCACGTTAATGTACTACCATCAAACCATGATCTGTACCAAATTTGGCGACAATTGGTAAAGCGGTTCTAATGTTATTGCAATTTCAATTTTTTTTTCAAATGTCTGTAAGTATTTCAGCTCCTGTAAATTATGAGACATCCCATTGCAATTTCAAACGTGTCATTGCGTTCATTGATTATCCGTGATGAATTTCGTCAAGGAAACGGCCATTATGTCAATAAATTTTGACTTTGCGGCATGAGAAACAAAAAAAAGCCGACATGAAAAGAAAAATGGTAAAAATTTTTTTTCAGAATTATCTCAAATTTGGCTCACATATGGACAACCATGGACCACGTTTTGAGTACAAATTTGACGCTGATCTGTCCATCCGTTCAAATTTTATGGCACTTAGAATATTTTGAAAAATCTCGTTCAAGCGCTGGATCGTGCGAATTACGAGATACCGCCCGGGAAAAACGATTCATATATAATCATATATAATCATATATAAACTGCTCATATATGATTGTATATGAATTTTGTCTCTATATGATCATGCATGATCATATATGACTATGCATGATCATATATAATCATATATAAACTGCTCATATATGATTGTATATGAATTTTGTCTCTATATGATCATGCATGATCATATATGACTATGCATGATCATATATAATTGTATCTGAGCTTATACAATCATATATAGTTATATGTGATTATATAAGACGATGCCTAAATAGATATAATCTTCTGAAAGTTGGAGAGTATATTTGCAAGACACCAAATCTCTTGAAGAAAGTAATGTAAAAATACAATGAAGTTGAACTTCATCACGATATACGGTTAAGAAATATCATTACTAATGTTATATTTCGATTATATGTACAACGTATAAGGTCCCGAACTGTTCGTGTTAATTTCTGTGCACTATTACAATAAACGATTATCACGATCCTTTTATGTTGATATTATTTAGTATAGTAATCTTGATCATTCTTATTAATATGCGACCGTTTCAATTCATCAAGTGGAAGGTTTTAATGAAACGTCCGCCCAGGAAAGCCAAATATCTTCATTAATCGTTGCGAATGAGCATGTGATTATAAAGAAAAGAACCGCATATGCAAAAATACCTATAACTTGAGCGCTTCAAACAAAACCGGATGATTCACGCATTTACAAAACGGATATTAAATGCTTAGTTATATAACCATATAACAAATTTTACATCCGTATATAAATAAGACGTGAACATCGAAATAATTCGTGAATATTATATAACAATAGATTATGGAATACCATATAATCATACGTGCACGATCATACATGAGCTGTCAGTTCTCTGTGCGCAGTCATATATGATTGTATATGATCATATATTGCACAGTCGACACACAGAATAGATCTCATATACAATCCTATATGATCATATCTGTTTATATATGACATGGTAAACAGGCAGTTTTGGTGTTATATATGGTCATATATAGGGTCATATATGCCAATGTATATATACATATAAAGTTATATACGCTCATATACATTTGTATATGGATCCACATACAATCATATATGCGCTAAAAATGGGCGATATATAGTTGTATATAACTATATATGATCATATCTGTTCATATATGACATCGCAAGCTGGCGGTTTTGGTATTATATATGATCATGTATACCACTGTATATGTACATATAAACTCATATATGCTCATATATGTTTTCATATACAATGATATATTACGTTATATACAATTATATATAATTATATACAACTATACATGAAATTATATACAATTATATATGATTATATATGAACCGTTTTTCCCGGGCGGGTTGTAATTTGGTCCACACATTGACTATCGTGAAACAAGGGGTGGGTATAAATTTGAGAGAAATCGGCACAGTGGTTAAAATTTTACAAATTTTTTATTATTTTCGAGCATTTTTCTGAATAGTCTTTCAAGCTGAAACAAGCCTGCAAAGTAGAACCTTGCAAATTGCTTCCTCATTATTTTACACCTTTAACGAAGCTTCCTCTATGAGGAAGCCAAAATCGATCAACGTACATCCTCATAGAGGCAGCTTCGTTAAAGGTGTAAAATAATGAGGAAGCAATTTGCAAGGTTCTACTTTTTTTACTTATCGACGGAACATTGAGAGTTTCGTAATCAGCAGACAATTTCCGATCAGATATTTCATCATCATCATCATCACTATTCTAAAAAGTTTGTGACAATCAGCTGTGTTCGTGAAAAGTCGTTTTTTCCGTGCTGTGATTGGCAGTGACCAGGCACTGAAAATCATCATCAATACGATTCTAGAAAGTTGGTGACTATCAGCTATATTCAAGTGAAACCGTCTTTTCCTATGCGTCTTTTCCCGTGCTGTGATTGGCTGGGGCTAAACACTAGAAACGAAACTAAATGCGTGTGTCATAAATTTGACAGATTGGTCAGAATTGCAGAACGTGAACCACGGGCGCCGGGGTAACTTTTTATGACCCTCGGATTTCCCGAGAAGTTCAAATCACAAATGTTCAAAATGTACAACTATTGATAACTTTCTTTTGGGTCAGCCAATTTTCATTTTTCGACGAAACGAAAAAAATAGTACTGAAACCATTATGATACCTCATTTTTTGCGTCGGTGAGATCGTTCTGACAAGTTACCGAAAAAAAAGAAAGAAGTATGTGTGCAAAAATTTCCAATTCTGGTTACTCCTACTTTTTAAATTTGTAATAAATTAAAAACTCAACGATACCGGAAATTACACATTAAGTTTACAAAGATCGTAAACTTAACGTGTACGAGGCCAGAAAAAGCAAACAGAAACATATAGAATGACAGACATATAAATATAATTATTTTTATTTATTTACATAGAGATAGAAACGATACATATTTTCTTTGGCTACTGAACACTCGAGAAACAACTTTCTACTTAACTGATGTATTAGAAAATGGCACGATCCACTTTCCCAAATATTTGAACTAACACGAGTCCGACTAAAATACCATTCAGTGATAAATGTAGGCTGGCACATGAACCCTGAGTTCCCAAATCTTCTCCACGTTGATCCTCAAGATTCTTCTCACGCCTCTCGCGCTTCCCCGTTTTATGTCCCGTATATCCGTTGCGGGTACACGTTTTTTTTCCTGTAGTTTATACTCGTCATTCGGACGGTGATCCAACAGCGTCCCCAAGCCTTCTCCTCGAGTATCAGTCAAGTACACTGGAAAGCATAAGAGTACGAAAGAAGAAGAAGATTGTGAGTGAAGAAAGAAGATTGCGAGTGAAGGAAGAAAAGCCGTGACTGGTAGACGGCTCGTGAACGGACACGAGAGTAGTGGCTCACCCTCGACTAGACTAATTGTAAGTAATTGTCTCATTAGTCTCTGTATACAAGCTGGAATAGAACTTGTCGAGGAAGTAGCTGGTCTCCTTGCTGGTTTACGTCCCGCTTGTCCGACTGTTTTTCTTTCGCAGCCTTTATTTTACCTCGTTTTTCCAGTCCTGGCAACATTTTTACTTCTCTGGAAACGTACCGTTCATTTTTCATCGACACAACGAGTCACCAAAATCAACTGTGGAATTCGTTTGTTTCTCATTTTCCAAAAAAGGATCCTTAAAGTGTTTCCAAAGTTCAATACCGCATTAATCCCGTGTAGAAAAGGTGGGGAGTCCAAAACAAAGTATAGCCAGTACAGGTTGGAGAATGGACAGTCCACAATGGAGCTCCGCATAGAAAGATTTAGATTTGTGGATGGACTTCGGGTCCTGATCCGATCCCGAAGACGACCCGAGAATCCATCCAGGCCACTTACCCGGATTCTATGAGGGACTCTATCCTGAAAATTTTCACTGTGATTTTGAAAGTCCGTCAGGACCAATGACCCTTTCCGGATCCATCCGCAACTTAATCACTGACAGTCCCTGAGTTCAGCAGGGCTAATAATCCTACACAGTCTCTATCCCCGACTTTATCGCTGACAGGTCGAGAGGCCGGCAGGACTGATAAACATTTGTGGACTCCACTCCGCACTTTAGAAAGTTAGAAGTTTTTAAAGGTAAAACGCTTTGATTTGCATATCTGTATGTGTTTTTAATATATAAATATAACCACGGACATATTTTGAAAAGAAAATACATTGCTATATACAAATGTCCGATAATATGTGGTTGGCAGCCAGCTTTATTAGTGTCAAATTTTTTTTTAAATTTTTTTAATTTTTTTTTTACTGCAAAAGTATATATTCTGACCTTAATATCCACCTTCTATACGGAATACGCTACTTAATTTTTTTATAAGTGTTTAAGTTCGAAATTTGTTGAAAAACAAAGATCGCGTTTGAGCCACGTCTGAATATTATTTGTCAGCGAATTCTTTTAGTGCAGTCAATTGTTAGGTCAACCCCTCAAGTTTAAGCCATGAAGACCCAAAAGAAGTGCAATAATAAGCAGTAACCCGAGCAATAACAACTTTTTCTCAATTTCTGCTTCTGACTGTCTATGATTACACTTTTTTTGGGTCTTCATGGCTTAACTCGAGGAGTTGACCTAACAATCGATGGTGCCAAAATAATATGCTGGCAAATAATATTTAGAGGTGTCTCAATTACGATCTTTGTTTTTCAACAAATTTAAAAAAAAATCATAAGAAAATTAAGTCGCGTATTCCGTATAGAAGGTGGATATTAAGGACAGAATACATACTTTTGCAGTACAAAAATTTTTTTTTAATTTAAAAAAAAATTTGACCCACCCTTACCTTTATCTTAGAAAAAATCGTAATTTTAGGCAGTTTTGATGAGAAATAGCTCATTCTATTTATTGAATTATATTTTATTCATTGACTGGAGATATTTTTAATAGTATTCTTTATAAGAAAATTACAGCCGTTTATATAACTAACCTAATAAAATATTATATATACACATTGTTGTAACTTTTGAACAACTGAAACGAATAAAGAATCTGTCGGGTCAATCAATAAAGCATATTTCAATAACAAAATGAGCTATTGATTGTCGTAATCTGGACAATACCACGGCTTTTTTTCTGATATAAAGCTAGATGACAAAAACCTCATATTGAACATTTGTATACATCAGTGTACTTTATTTTGAAACCATGTCTGTCGATGTATATTTATATATTAAGAACTTATGTTGATGTTCAATCCACTGATCAGGGCTAACCAATTTGCTATTCCCTCCAGCTTGTCCTGAATAATCGGAATATCTGATGCTCCCTTCCGTTGCCTGTTGCCATCTACAGATTTTTTTTCCTTTTTTTCGTTTTGGGTTTCACCAATCATTAATTGAATATTTTGATATTGGTGAAAATCGGAAAACTCATCGTCTCTGCTTTCAAGTGACAAATCAGGTATCCCGAAACTTTATATTTGAGACATTCCATCCGGATTCGACCTGGGTCTGACCCTTGACCTCCTTGATTTGGCTCGTAATTTTTTGTAGGATTGGTTAGACTCCCAAATGCACTAGATTTTATTTTTTTTATTTTTTCTATGCAAATTTTTTTTTTAAATATTTTTCTAAAGTGACATATCGAATGCCCCAATTTAAAAATCTGAAAAAATTCTGTTCATTTGCATTTTAACGAGCCGTAACTTTTATTTGATGCAAGCAACTCTTCGAACACTGTACCAAAGGGCGCGTACACGTTAATGACGATCATAGCAAATCGAACGCGTAAAACGGCAGTTACCGTTAATTCAATAAAATTCGTTGACGTTAATTGTGATCAATACACTTGTTGTTCGTACCGTTGCATTTCAAATGGATCCAACATGTTCACATGGCACCTCGACGATGCGATTAAATCTTTCAGTTCTTTGCAACCTTGGAGTACTGTGTCATGTTGCTCGTAATTGACAGAACGAGTGACTCCGCGCGCGTTTATTCATTCGCAACGCTAAACTCGACTTGTAGTAGCCATGCGAGAGTTCTTTGGCACTCATTGAATGTGCCAATAAATGCTTTGTTCTGAGAGTTCACGACGAAGTTACACTATCTATACAGAATTAATCTATCATTACGAATAATTGTGAACTGAACGATTGCTAAGTGAAAACCGTACTACACCCATACGTACTTGCGATTATTAAAAAATGAGCAATTCTTGCGACTTTGATGCAAGTACGGAATGTGGATATTTTTTGGCGACATCGAGAATTCCGACGTTGCCCTCGATGATTCGTTAATATGATTTCTTCTTATCCGGTCGACATCGTTCTGTAGTTTTATGTACTTTAAGTATTTAAATGTATTTATGTAGTTTAAGTATTAAAAAAAAAGATACGGATAAATCGCTTTATTATATTATAACTAGATATCGAGGGTATTGTCGATATTGTTAGAAACGACACAAACTATTTTTTTAAAATATTTTGTACACAAAACAAGGGAGCGATGTCGACTGGAACACGGAAAAAAAAGATTAGTTGCCATAACCAAGAAATGAGTTGACACAACCAATCGATTATTCTATTTCCCTAGCAACTCAAATGGTAATACCAACGATTCGAATGATAATACCGACGATTTGAATGGTAGTCCCAACTATTCGAGTGGTAGTCCCAATGATTGGATTAGTTAACCTAACTAATCCAATCGAGAACTAATCGTGAATAGTTGAGGTTACTATTCGATATGGTTGAGGCAACTAATTTTTTAGACATTGTGTACAGCAAATGGAAAACTTAGTTGCCACAACCAAACTTTTTTTTCCGTGAATAGAACAAATCATCTTTAGGAACCTAGACATCAAATGCGTCGTCGGTATTGTTAGAAATTAAATCAAACTATGTTTTTTGAACACCTGGAAAATAAAACTACGGAACGACGGCAACGGGATGCGAAGATATCGTCTTAAGATACCTAGGCATTAAGAGCATTGCCGGTATTATGACGAAAAGTCTTAGAATTTAGTTCTCTAGATGCTCAGTATATAAAACTATGAAGTAATGTCGACGGGATGGGAGGAACCACCGCCTTATGAAATCTAGTCTTCGAGAGATTCATCGCTTTTATACGAAATGCCTCTGCAATTAAATTTTGAACACGCGGTATACAGTGCAGTAGTTTGAAGGCCTTCGCAGTCGACTGGCAGTTACTATTCATGAATAGGGTAAGTTATCAGAGAATTGTCAACACAATGACCGGGCAGACTTTAGATCGAGAAAACTTTGACATACACGCGCTAAAAGTCCACTACAAGTCCAACAACTCTATCATGACCGTATCAAATGTGACTACAAAACTGCAGTGTCTAGTTTGATGTTGTCATGCAAAAAATGTCAGGTTTATAACGGTTTTCGTTTATGAACTAAGGAAAATTACAAAAATCGAATAATCTATAAATGAATTTTGAATGTGACAAAAATTATTTGCAAAATAGAGACCACCAATAGGCTGCAATTTTCCAAGTACTTTTGATGTCATGATACAATTTTTGGACTCATAGTGGGCTTTTAGCACTTTGTTGGCCACTTACCCGCATGGAAATTTAAGTATCTGAAATATATGCAAAAAATGTATTGCCAATATATCAGGAATATAAGTTGCATATATTTCGGATGAATGTCGTACATCTGAAATATATGTGGAATATATTTTGAATAACCAACATTTTGCCGCAAAAATATATCGGAAATATACGTTCAAGAAAATGTATGGTACATTAATATATTATTTATTTATTTCAGGTTAACTCGTACGTATATCGAGAATGTATTTTGCATATATACAAACAACACTTATTTTTATAAACGAAATATATAAAATATCTATTATATTCTCATTTAAAATATATACTAAATGTATACAGTATGTCCCCGTACTGCTACCTAAATACATACTGGGTATATATAAAGCATGTACGCTCTTTTATATATACGCGCGCAAAATATATTCTGAATATATATCGAAAGTACCTATTTTATATTTTACATATTTTAGATATACGTGGAGCATATATATATATAGCCAAATATAACTAATATAGCCAAAAAGTGCACGGAGCTGCAACTTGCAGCAACGGGAAAAATCCAATTTGAATATGTAACCGGAATTATCGTTTTTTGCATTCATACACGTAAAAAAAAGACTCAAATCAAATAATTTAGTGCCGCTATGTTCCCATAGAGAAACACTGACAATATCTCTCCTAGTAGATATATCCACTTCACCGGTCTTTACGTGACAGACATTAATATCCTTATTGTCTAATATTACCGCCAATCAAAATGTTCAACTTGCGTTATAAAAATTTGTTTATCGTCATTTCCCTATAAGAATCGGAAATTTTCCGATAACCCAGAGACACTATGGAGTGTAGAAATAACATGAAGCAACACTGAATACGAGATAAGGGGTTCGTATTGCCTGATATAAACGATCATTCAACCCTCCAACTTTAGCGGACACATGGGACACGAAGTAAAGTTCTTTCATTATAGTTCATTAATGCACTGAAGTCATTCTACTCCATACCGTGATATCTCCGTTGTACCTCACATGGAAAAAATACTTCATTCTACTCCATACCGTGATATCTCCGTTGTACCTCACATGGAAAAAATACTTAAGTAATTAATTTCCGTTATATTATCCGTAAATTTCCAATATTTAAAAAAATACTTTTCATACAAGTAATTTATAAGTACGATATATCCAGAATTGAGTCTCCGTTAATTGAAAGCATATTTTCCATACTTGTAAGACTCGACCATATAAGAAATATGCCCAATATACATCGATTTTGCAAGTATTTTATAAGAGTAATAGAAAGAAAGTATATTCGGCCTAAATGGAGCATATAAAGGGCATGGGTTTCAAGTATGCGATTATTATATAAAATTGTTATTCCAAATATATTTGAACATGTACTAAAAATATATTGAGCATATCCATGACGTATATAGTTAATATACGTAGATTTTGCATAACATACTTATGATGTATATTTATTCTAATTGCGAAATATATTTACGACATACATCCAAGATATATTCCGGATACTACAGATTTTGTCGGAATATATCAAATATACGCCACATATATTATTTGCGTATATTCTGAATAGATTTATTTCCATGCGGGATACAAAAAGTTTATGATTAGTGGCGTCATTTCCTGCCCAAGTCGGCCATAACAGTCTTATCATTGACACATAACGAAGTAACAACTCTACGAAAAACCGTATTAGTTATATCAATTTCATCAATTTAATAAACAGAATGCGATATTTGTCATCATAATTTGCCTAAAATTAAGGTTTTTTCTAATATCAACAACTTTTTTTAAGATAATATAATATTATCGGACATTTGCATATATGAGCGTATTTTCTTTTGAAAAGGTGTGAATGATTATCTCTATATTATAAAAATATCTCACTGTCGCCGTGTCAAGAATGGAGGGCCTTAGAATAATTCGGGCTAAGGGCGATCATCCATCCAAGTAATGAACGCTAGATTTAGTACTCGGATGGGTCACCGTCCCTAGCCCGGATTATTCTATCAATCAGTCCCCCCAAAGTATCCCCGCCCGGCTTTCCTTGGCCCGGACTCCTCCAACCCTCCAAAGTCAGATTTGCGAGCGCGCGAGCCATCATAACCCTTAGTATTTATATATTAAGAACACTTCCAGATGTGCAAATCAAAGGATTTTACCTATGAAAAATGTTGACTTTCTAAAATCCAGTGAGTCTGGAAACCTCTGGGACTCTCAGTGATAAAGTCCAGGATGGAGTCCCAGATAGACCACGTAAAGGATTGTTAGTTCTGCCGGACTCAGGGACTGTCAGTGATACCCCTGACTATCTTAGTCTTACGTTTTCAACGCGGCAAGTGGTGTGGTCTTGATGCCAAGTATAGAAACAACCAACTCATAATTTAATCTCAAAAGAAAAAATTCCAAAGATTAACAGTAAATATGTAGGATACTAAACATGGTGAGACGCCAACAACGATGTAACCTATATGGAAGGCAACGTCACATTTACTTCTTTGCTTCACTGTCGCATCGTCGTGGTCCCTCGGGGTCAAGCCCAAATGGCTTTCATTTCACCGAGCGATGCAGTATGTATTCTTCCATCCGCTTTACGGCAGAAACCTTGGGAATTCATGAAAAAAAAGGGGGATCTCGCTCTCGGGCCGATACGGTCCACGAGAGCCCTAACAAAAATAACAATTCCAATTACAACTCCCTGGATAAAAATATAAAGGCTACGATGACTAACTTATCTGTCTTCCTTCTGACGTTTAGCGATTTTCAGTATATTTTTTTGTATCGTGGTATTATAATTTCTTTGTTTTCAGATGCACTGAGGTCTCGCACATATACATAGTCACAGAGGAGTGTATGTATATGTGGGTGCGATTACACAAGAGATTTTCCAAAGACATCGAAGCGTGGAGCAGGATGGAGATGTAGTGCACAACCGGCAGAGCGATGCACTTTAGCATCCCGCTGAGGGCAACATAGTGCAGTGGCTATGCGACGAAAATGCGGGGAAATCGTCGTAGTCGAGAAATCCTCTCGCGCACCAGCACCTACGTAACGACTTTTCCTCTGAGAATCTTTGGTATCTCTTTCGATGGTCGGCACATAGATTTATACGACAAGAGGGTTAGTGTGCATATGTATCCTGGTATAAATCGCACCGTAACACTGTCTTTTCGATCTCTCCCTTCGGAGGCTCTTGAAGCTCATAGTAAATTTAAACCCTTCCAACACCCTTTGTTGAATGAACGTGGGTAAAATATGCCACTTTTGAAGGTTTATACAAGGGTCTAAGAACCTGATCTCACTCTGTACAACCTAATTGGAGGTTCAAACATAACAATTTCAGTCTACATTAGATTCCGTTTACTCCATTCGGATAATATCTACCATTTTCGAAGGTTTTGACGAGTGTCAAATGAATGGAGGAACCTCCGTTTACCCTACGGGACTGCTACATTTAGGTTTTGAAGAGGGTCTAAATTTCAACTCGGCCGGTCGATTACACTTGAACATACAGTTTTATCGGTTACGTTCCTATGGTCTTATCGTTGGATGGTTTTATCTTTGTCTTATAAATATTGGATTGCAGATACGACATTAAATGGGATCCAGAATTTTGAACACGGTTCACATTGGTTTTAATATTTCACACGTAAAGCAATTGAAGATCCGGCCCTCACCCTGTAATAACGGATGGGGATCGGAACAATATATAAGTTTGAAGATTTTCCAGGGGTTCACATAACGGTCTCCTTAATTCAATACTTTATAGTTTTCTCTCCTTTAATGAGGGTTACAGAATTATGTTAGTTTCGTGTCTTTCAGACTGCCGATGACCGGTTTCTCATTAATACAGTTTGATCGATAAGCCGCTTCCACTCAATGCTTAGACTTAGCACTCATAAATATTCTGAGGATATGCACCCCTTCCCAGTTTACGATCTCTTCTTAAGCTGGCACATCGAACAATACCTGAATTGTAGTTAATCCGTCCTCGTGGATAAGACGGGATGACCTTCACCATCTCTTCGATATGGTAGAAGGACTCACCTGCGAATACAGAAAAAAGAAGATATAATCAACTAGATCGACATGGTATTGAAACAGAATTTTGAGAAAAAAGGTGATATTTCAAAAGGTAAATGTAAAGTTGATGTAATATATAAGAGTAGACTCCTTTGTAGGATACATCTCAACGTGTAATATAAATGTATGTCTAGATGAAAGTGCATGCGCAGCGTTGCCACGGATAAAAATGTTGCACGTCGACTTTTGCTTCCACTATGGTTCAGCATAACTCCATCTCTATATCCTATATACCCGGCTGCAGAGACTCTCCTGCACTGTGACACTCGAGTGCCCACTCGGGATCCAGATGTATACTTTTTGCGATAACTCAAATTACGACGTTGCAACGAGAACTGTCGGATGATGGAACGAGCGGCAAAACGTGACAATGGTGGTCACACGCTGCGTATACACGACTTGTAACTAGCCTCCGCAGTCTCGCTCGTTAGTTATCTCGGTTTGCTGGGTGAAACCACCCTGCAAACGACTCCACCATTACGTAGAAATACCGACGACTATATAGCAGGATCATGGGACGCGCCGAGATTACCCCACATAAGTTTCGGTGCAAAGGAAGGAAATCCTTGCACCGTCGCAGACATCCTGAAAGTTTCAGAATCCTTGGGTAGTCTAACCAATAAAATGGTTGGTCATACTAAGTCATGGGATACCTACTTAATGACTTAGGGGACTAACCAAGCCATCGGTTGCCTATTACCTGACTCCCTTGGACTAACCAAATATTTGGTCGATTATCAAATGTCTTAGTTGAACTAACCAAGTCATTAGTTGCCTACAAAATGACTCGGTTGAACTAACCAAGTCATTAGTTGTCTACAAAGTGACTAGGTTGAACTAACCAAGTCATTAGTTACCTACAAAATGACTGAGTTGAACTAACCAATTAATCGTCAGGCGCCTATATAACCATAGCATTTGCTTGTAGAATCCAAACCTTTATTTCTATGCGTTTGGGAGTGACCTGATGAAAGCGTTGGAAAAAATATGGCTTAGGTTGGCCTAACTGCTACAGAATCTCTGATGCACATACACTACCTGCGATACATGGACACTAGTATCAGTATAATAACCATGTATCTACGATGTACCCTAGTTTCCCCTTTCGCGATACTATTACAGACTCATACCATATTACGTATAACTGAATAGCCCACGAAGTTGGTACCCAGGTTCGTACTCTCGTGCTGAACTTCGCTCTTGGCTAATTAGTGGTTTTGCCGCTTCTTGGTCGGACAGTACAACATGTAAACCGCTGCGCGGAACTAACGAGACTATTCTCTGGGAATCAACGTGGTTTACACCGTCATACCTTTAGAACGCTAAAGTGCTCATATGCGAATTAAGGCATCAAATACATTTTTTTTCTCGTGAAGCGACATGGAAGTGCCATCAAATACTTCGAATCTTGTAACCTTCTGTTCAGTTACAAGTGTCACAAAATTCATTGTTGTCGTTTTATATATTCGTCCTACGATTGGGTCTAAGACCGACGCCAAGTTCGTGTCTCATATATATAACCATTTCTTCAGAATCGCAGAAAGAAGGTTGCAATTGTAATCGATTTATTCGGCTCCTGATTCGTTGTCAGTGTCGTCAGACACACTGGGATTTCCAGACCAAGTTCATGCATTAAAATTGGTAAATCTCAAAATTGATATAAAGATACTCGGGCGCTAAAGCGCATGGATGCGTTTATCGTACTTGAACTTTCATGCTTAAAAAAGGTATAGGTTATAGTTTGAATTGCTGAAAATCTTACGTTACATATAGTGCAATTCATATGACCTCTTATGGGAAAGGATCCGAGTTTCATCCGGACTTCACATGTGAAATTAATGTACGTAAATTAAACTTTTGAACGACAAAGAATACGCTGTGGAATCGTCAAAACTTCAAAATTCCGATCATATTATAAAAAAGTGATCTTACCGCGTTTTCGAGTAAATAATTACAACTTAAATGAAAGATTATGGGAACTATAATTTTATTGTCTGCACGAATCAACACACTCTAAATAAGGCAAGTCAGCGTACATGTTGAAATTGTTTTTACTTATAAACTAATTCAATTAAAAAAAAAAATTACTGAACATCTGGATACAAATTTTTGTTCTTGATAAAAACTATCGTTAAAAAAAACAGTTATTTTGAAAATAAATTTACAGTATTTTTATGAAAAACTAGCAGTTGACTAGCATGCATCGACGGACCCTCCTTAAGGATACACTGAAATCAGAACCAAGGTATTATGAAGGTCTTATCTAATTGATCGTGTCAACCGATATTCTGGTTGTGGCAATTCATTATGTTTTTCTGTGCTCCATTAACTTGAATACTTTTGCTCATTTAAGTGAACTTATGCATTTTTCAAAAATGCAAAAAATGTTGCTACCCCAATTTTAAAAACCTGTAAATAAATCAAACCTCAACGAAACCTGATACGCTCTTTGTTAATTTGAACTCTGATCAAATACGAATAAAACAAGCATAAGCCTGACCCATATAGCATCAGATATTCGATGTATATCCATTTCAGGTCCTTAATGTGAAAAGTATATCCTGTATATTCTATGGATCTTTATTCTACATACATGCAGGTATATACACGCATGAATTTCAAGAACACATTCTATGTACATATTTGGATAATACGAATTTGAGCGTCAGGTACGGACATATTCGTAAGATATTTCATGTATATGCAATCCATGAACATGGGAAGAAAATCAAACTTCCACGAATTAATTACCTAAGGATGTATCCACATAGCATTTTCACATACATTGCATATACATCGTATAAACATTTGCAGAAATGCAATGTCCTATGTATATGAAATGTATCTGTAAAGGAGACACTTATTCATGTACATCGAACATACACTGGATATCCATGAGGATATACATATTATGTGCACCGTATGTACACTTATGTCCTGTCTAAAAAATACGGAAAAATTAATTACAAAATAATTATCTGCTTTTTCTTGAGACACAAAGATTTAAAAAAAATTGAGTTCTTCGCAACTACTGAAGAATTGTTTTTTATTTGAAAAAAAAGTCCAAAAAAATGACAAGAAATTTTTCTAAGCGCCTCGTAGGCCAGTACTTGGATGGGTGAACGCGCCACGGTTGAAATTTTTGGACTCCCGCAAGGATCAGTACTTGCATTCGTGATTGCTCCGCATCCGAGTTTTTCCAAGTTCTTCAAGTTCAGTACTTGGATGGGTGACCGCCTAATGGCCGAATTTTTCAATGTCCCTTAAGGGTCAGTACATTGATAGGTCACCGCCCCACTGTGTTAATATTTTATATAATTCGGTCGCAACCCTCTAAATGAATGTAGTCTTGACGCGTTTTTATTTTTAGTATTCTTCAAATAGATAATAAAAATAAAAATCTTCTAAGATGTCAATGGCCGAGTGGCCTAAGGCACCCGGCAGTCACCCAGACGATCCAGGTTCGATTCCCACGAACAGCAAATAAATTTACATGTGTTTTTTTTCAGCAATAAATATGTACCGATTAATGCAAGAATTCCGAATATCCAACTAAAAGTGCAAGATAAACCGAATTCAATGAATGCAGCTAATTACTTTGTAATTAATTTTTCCGTTTTTTTTTTTAGACGGGACATATGTGTACACACGGTGCACATAATATGTATATCTTCATGGATATCCAGTGTATGTTCTATGTACATGAATAGGTGTCTCCTTTGCAGATACATTTCATATACATATGATGTGATACGACGTGCATACGTATATACATAGGACATTGTATATCCGCAAATGTTTATACTATGTATATGCAATGTATTTGAAAATGCTATATGGGGAGTTGCTAGGCCATTCATTTAAATAGTTGTAGTCATGTTAATGAAACTGTGCCTTTTTGGAGTGAAACTTTACATTTTTTCTATCTCAAAAATCTGTAAGGAACTAATTCAAATCTCAACGAAACCTGATACTCTCTCTGACAGTCTGAAGTCTAATTATTAATCCCATCCTGAAAAGTTAATGGCACGGAGCCAGCTCCAACTAAATAACCAACCAACCAAGTTAATGGCAATCAGCTATGTTCATGTGACCCCATTCTGTTCGTGCTGTGATTGCCTGCAGTCACACACTGAGTTCGTGTTCCCCAAATTTGACACATTTGTCATAGCGTCCATGTCTACCTAACCTTAGTACTTGTAAAAAGGCAATAGTAACCAGTGTTCGCGCTTTGTCACGTGAGTATATGCAGACCTACTAACGAACTTTACTGATGAATGCCGAGAGATATTAGTGCGACAGCGTTCGGAACAGAGTATCAGAATTAGAATAGGGCCGATATTAGGGAGTTGAATGTGGTGAAGGCATGCTGATGTGGATGCTGATGTGGATGCTGATGCTATTGCTACCGGTACCGCTACCGCATAGGCTACCTCGTAGGCTTGCAAGATCCGACATATCTATGTGTTCTCCTCTGTGCAGAATACCCTGTCTATCCCTGACCCACTTATTCGAGAACAGAGTGATCGGTTCCCCGCTTTGAACATCGCGGAAATAGAAAGCCGGATGAGGTGCGAGCGAATGAGAGCAACTGAGACGGGAAAACTTAGACCGCAAGGAAGGCTGGAGGGTAAATTTTATTCGAGCTCCATAAAGTAAAATGGAAAATCGAATAATGAAACAGGATCGAATAATATAAGGGGAAATGGTAAAACAAAAAAAGAAGTACCAAAAACTCGCAATTTCCGTTGCAGCGGAAGTGGACCCACTTTATATTCGAACGAAGGGTTTGATGCTCAATGGTACCAAACTTTTTTTTATTTCCGCGTAACGTAGCTTATTAATGGTTTTTTTTATTTCGAGTCTTTTCTGTCAGAGCCCGTACAATTTCATATGTTGAAAGTGTCATTCTTAAATTTCTTATTTACAACCTTACAGATTAGGTTGAACTAAGAGGTGGACGTGTTATTCGGCAAATTTCTCATGTTCAAAAGGTTGTTTTGATCTCGGATATTCGCAAAACCCATCAATGGTCGGTAAAATTAATTCATGTTTAGCAAACTTCATTTAAGTATGTTTGCTAAAATAAACTTATCTCGCTGAAGTTATCACAGTTATTCAAATTCCCGATGCATTATAGTAAGGGCGGCAATTTCAATATGCTGCTCGCCGAAACTATTCAGCAACTATTCCGATGTTGGAACTAACGAGCGATGTAACGGTAAGTTCTTTCAGCAAGCGGTTGATGTATATTGTAGTTAGTTTTCACCGACACAAGAATTTCGCTTATTGACTTTTTAAATATTTCGTCGCATCAACTGTGAGTTTATTAGCGACGTACATTATGTACACATCGGGATATTACAAATATTAGCATGGTGGGTTTAACGTTACATTATATTTCTTGATGCAAATTAGTTTGTTCAAGAAATTCTAGCACGTTCTTTTTTGGCGCCATAGATCAGTAAGTGCTTTTTCTCTTTGAAGTTCTCGTTACAGTGTAGGCTTTTTGTTAGAGAATGTGTGGAATTGATGTTTTTGTTTTTGGGGTGTCCAATGCGTAAGTAGTCATAACAAATGACAGTTTGTCCTCTGCAATTAAGATTGGCTATGTTCTTTTTTTTCTCGTACGTTTATGATAATAATGCAACTTGCTATTGTTGGCCTGCTTCCAAAAATTGTACCAAACTTCAGCAATTATTCTTGATCGGCATTTGAGACTGATTTTGTCGCATTTTAGGCTCTCTTATGGTTAATTGATCTGCGTTTATCAGCATCAGAGTCGAGAACCATGTGTATTAATTAACCGTTTTCAATTGTTACTGCCAATTTCATCTAGATCTCTTCTTCTACTGTGTCATCCGTGTTTTCATCTTGGATAGCTAAGAGTGTACTTTTTTGATTGACTGATTTTACAAAGATTGCAAGACGCAGGTCACACCTGAGATACTGTCAGTTCCTACTCCAATGGCCCAGATAGACTCGACGAGAGCAGAGATACGTGCGTTGAAAAATCTGCAGCCGAATGATAGCGATACCGAAGCGAAGTCGAGCCGAAACGGAATTCCGGATCTAGAGGGCTCGGGCAGCGAAAAGGAGACTGGGATGAGGTGGAGACGTGGAAGGAGGATAGAAGAGGATGAGAGTCTCGCAAACAAAGCACTGGCCCGAACAATGTCCGGATCATTTGCTTCCATTGTTGAAGAAAAAGTGGATTCTTTGAGTGCGGGCGCGCCAGTAGTTTTAGCTTTTCTCGATGTGCGGGCTTCTAACGGTCCCGTCGACAGAGAAGAAAAGTGAGAATGTAGAAAATTCATGGGGGCGCAGACCGTTCATTCCTAGTTTTATCTTTTATAGCCAGTGCCTCTCACTTTTCAACCAACTCTTACGTGATAATAAAATCTCGAAAAGTACATGGAATGAGCACATAAGCGATGAGACTAAAAATAAAAATTCAGGGTAGGAAATATATATCATAAATGCTAATGAAATGAAAATAAACCATGATTAAAGTTCGTAAATTTTTATTATGCAACGAAAATTCGTGCTAAATACGAAATATATAGGACACCAACTTATGCTGTGAAAGGATACAACATTCAATGAATTAAAGAAAAAATATAAAGGAGGTGAGGACAAAATCTTACAAATCGCGTCTGAAACCTTTTTTTTTAATGGTTTGGCTCAATGTTTTATAGTATATTTTTTTTGTGTCCGGATATGAAGTCTGAGGAAAAATGCTTCCAAGCGTCCTCTATGAAGAAGCGAGAATATAGAAAAAATGGAGCAAAACACGCGATGCAGAGCGCTCAAGCAGACCTAGATTCGTCGGTGTATTATAGATGGGTTTGCAGTGCCCTATATACGGTATTAAGTAGTTGACTGCTCTGAATATCGTACGAAAAACGAAGAAAACACGGAACCCCGTTTCAGGTGCTGCAGTTTTTAATCAGTGCAGAATTCCGTATCTCTCTTCCCTAACATTTCCTTTTTCTTGTATTTTTTTGCGTCTTCTGCTTACACTACACCTATCTTCTACATAAAAATCTGAAACTCGAAACCATCGAAAATACATTGCAGTACAATAGATGTAATGAAATAGATTGTATTTCCATTAACTAACTTTCGATTTAGAATTTATAGATTTCAGTGTAAAAAAGGTGACGTTTTTTATTCATCTGATTTTTCACACCTCCAAATTTTTATTATACTCTCTGGGATTTGATCTTTAGGTTTTTACATGCTCTTGGAGGATATACAAAATTAAAAGTAAAATTTAAAAAAAATCCACGTAGTGGAAAATATATAATTTGAAAATCGTCAATATAGCGACTGTATCTTTTGAAAAATATTGTTTACACCTCAAAATATTTTACTCCCACTCTGACAATTTTTTTAGAGGCTTCGCACATAGCCCTGCTGAGCAAAAAAATTGAAGAGCAGAATAAAATATGTCCAACATAGTGAAAAAAATATTATTATGAAAAATTATGGCTGCACTGAAGGAGAATGCCTCGTATATATATGTAGGTAGGTACATCAGTATGTATAGAAGAAACGAGACGAGACACAACTTATCGTGAGTGCGAAACGAGTGAATGTCCATTCCGAGGTAATATCTGGAGAAAATATCTTCACCTTCAGTGAGGACAGACACAACGGTTGGATTGCTCTCCCGAGAACAAGGGAGTCGAGAAAAGTGGCGCAGCTTATAGTATACAGCTTGTATATAGGGTCGCCCATGAAAAAAAACGACTAAGCAAGCGAGTGACCATGGAGTTCTCCGTTCACCAATGAATCTATTTTGTGGAAGACAAGAAAATAAAGGAATTTCACCGAAAGGAGTTACTGCTGCACTAGGTTGCTCGAAAGGAGAACGCCTTTATACCAACGACACGCGGCTACAACATGAGCAACATCGTCGTTTTCCCAGAATCCCCAAGATCCTCACTATAAAGTTAATTAAATGTTATTTCCTGTGAGAAGCTAGAGGTGCGCATGTAGAGAGCCTCGAGTTGCTCGTGACTCCGACATTCGTTACCTCCTCTTTTCGCACATTTCTTATAAATAACGTTGTACCTTCCAGAGATGACAAATTGCATAAATATTTCATACATTATTAAGATGATCTGTATACTTGAAAATTGTAAACTGTATACTTGTAAATTAGAACGAGAAAAACGGAAATTGTTCAACTCGGAAAGTACTTGAAGCTGTTTCTTATAAAGAACCCACGACTGTGGTATAACACTGAGATTGTTCATCGTCAGCAAAAAAGGTTACATGATAAATGAAGTCAGTGCACTAGCTCTGTAACAGCAAAAAGTTACTAAAATGAAACTTAGACAAAATCAGGATAGCGTCTATTCAATCTTTTAATTTTCGTATAGAGGAATCTTTATTTTTATGATTTTTTTCTTTCGAAATTCGCATGTCGGTACACTCAAAATAGTCTCAAACATCCAGAAAAGTGATTTAGAAAAATTGGATGGATCCATGTGTGTATGTGTATATATGATGGAGGGCGTAAATTTGACATTACTATAAATTTTAGGAGAGGCAGCACAGTATATTGAAAGGATCACACTTCACGAGTATTGGAAAATCCTGAACCATTGCGAAAACACTACACTCGGAATTGACAATATCCTAATAGGAATCGTTAAAACATGGAATCCGAGAGCACATCAATTTATCATCGAAGCATTTAACTTCTGCCTGGAGCACTCCATCTTTCCGAGGAAGTATGTTAATCGATTATGGTTTCGAAGTCATAAGGATCCTCATAGAGAGAGCTTTGTAAAAGCGAATAATAATGAGGAAGCAATGTGCAAGGCTCTGCTTTAAATCCTTATTTTGAAAACAAGGATGCAAAGTAGTACCTTGCACATAAATAACATTTTTGTAACACGTGCATGAACAGCGGTGCTTTTCATGCACGTGTTACCTCGGCTTCGCCTCGGGCATCATGGTGCGCGGTGCAGGAATTTCACACTTTCTGCCCTTGTAGGGTAATATACTATTTTGTAACACGTGCATGAACAGCGGTGCTTTTCATGGCAGTTTTGCGGGACGAAAGTAGCTAGTTTCATAGCAGTGTTGAAACGATAGGTTGGCGCATGCGCAGTTCACGATTCCTTCACTTTCGGCCCTAGGGTGGAAAGTTGGTAACTTCACTTTTCACTGTTCGTCCCGCGAAACTACCATTCAAAGCACCACTATTCATGCACTTGTTACAAAAAGTATGGTGTGCAACACGGGCCAAAATTGGCGATTGCGACGAGTGTGAGGTTGCCACCCGAGCGAAGCGAAGGCTGCAATCACACAAGTCGCAAACGCCAATTTTCGGCCCTTGTTGCACAATATACTATTTCTCCCGACTTCGCTAAAATAACCCCATTTCGTGTCCGCAACGCGGGCGGAAAATCGCTCATTTGTTACGAATGACGTACGCATGCGCAGTCCGCTTTCATTACCTCCCGAGGGAGGTTAATCATCGTACTGCGCATGCGTGTCGTCATTTGTTAAAAATGAGCTTATTCTCCGTCCTTGTTGCACACACGAAATGTGGTTATTTTTTAGCGAAATCAGGTGAAATGGTATTTTTAGCGAAATCGGTGAAAAGTTACACTTCCCTCCCTTGTAACGTAATGTACTATTTTTGAAACTCAATAAATAAATGAATAAATAAATAAAAAGGATGCGAAGTAGAACCTTGCACATTGCTTCTTCATTATTTTTCGCTTTTTACAAAGCTTCCTCTATGAGGAAGCAAAAAAGCACAATCTTTTTCTGCATATTGGCCAAACCGCGGATTTTAACTAAAATGGCTATAATATTTAAAAACGGGGGAGTAATCATTCCAGCTTATGCTTGTATTTTCGCAACAGATCAGGATTTAAAACGCCATGTGGTTGACTAAGATTCATGGAATTTTGATTTTTTTGTAGATTTTTAAAGTCAGAGCAGTGAAGATTGAACTTTTTTCCACACCCCTTTCTTTTATATTCGAGCAATTTTGAATGCGATCTATGGGCGCAATAATTAAGCCATGGTGATGGCCCGCGTCAAATAAAATAAAATGTATACCCTCTTCGAAACTCGAATGTACCGCCGAGTAAGCTCATGACCCGCTGCAAAATTTCCGGAAATGGCAGATATTACCCACTTAGAGTGAAAGACGAAAACCGTGGACTGAAATTTAATGTTTAAACCTCCAATTAGGTTTTACAGAGTGAAATGAAGTTCTAAGACCCTTGTATAAAACTTTCTAAGGTAGCATTTTACGTATTTTTATTTAATGAAGGGTGTTTGAAGGGTCTATATTTTTGGGTAACTGTTATCTCGAGGAAAACATAGTTATTCTCTCCGTTTTGGGGAGCTTTTCGAAACGAAAAAATAATATTAAAAATCGGTAACCCAAAAAAAAAGTTATGGCCAGATTAAAATTCCAAATTTTCGTGATTCTGAATTTTTATTTGAAAAAAAAAATCGTCCTTTACTTGAAAAGCCTATCTAATAAAAATAAATTTCCGCTGATTACGAAACTGACATAGTTTCTGTTAATAAAAGCATGAAAAACTTGGAATAAAATTGGTTTTTTTTTGTAGATAGACTTTCAAAATGTAGTAAGAAACGAAAAAAAATCAACCTTTGCCCCCCGGAAAAATCAGGAGTACTAAATTTCAGAATTTTCAACGAATGTTAACTTTTTTTTTTGACCCATTTTTTATTTTCTATCGTAAACACTCGCCGAAATTAATAGAATGGAACATTATGGTACCCAATATTTACAAGCATGAAGTAGCTTCAAAAAATGGTTGAAAAAATGAAAAAGAAGCAGAAATTTTAATTTTTCCTACTCCAACTGAAAAATCTGTAAAAAGTTCAACACTCAACTCATTGTAATGCCCCATGTCTTGAAGCTTGATTAATTTTGCGAAGAAAGCAAGCGCAAGTCAGAGCTGCTACACTGAGAAAAAACTTGAAATCCTGACAAAAAAATAGAGGTTGACACAAACACCCATTCGTCGAGGCAATTCAATGCATTTATTTGAGAGAACTACTTCATGTAATTGAGCGTCAACATAACAATGATTTGGCTGAATATTGAGCTGTTGAGCGAATGGGAGTGCAGTTGACTTAACCCCGTTAGGGGTTAAGGCAAAAAATTTTCGGTACTTAAAATGCGTACCGAAAAAAAATGTAATATGTTTTTTTCAGCAGTTAATATGTATCACATGAAGAGGAAGACTTAATACCTAATTAAAATGCAGGTTTACTCGATTGAATAAGCACGAATTAATCATTTTCATTATTATTTTAGTCTCACTCACACTCATGATGAATTTAATATGTGTGCAGTTGAACCAACTGCGTAAATATTTCCAATCAATCGATTAGTGATTGATCCAGGAGTGCACATGGTCTGAAAGAACGTAATGTATACAGCTACAATGAAAGTGCTGTGGTTGTCTCAACTACATAAAACATTTGAATCGAAGAAAACCCGACAACCATTTGGTGAGTTTGACCCAACCTCCTCGTTGCACTCGCCATATATAACCTCACGGAGAGGTTGAGTCAACTTCTAATTCATTGTGCCCAACAAATTTTTCTCTCAGTGTAGTTTATTTTTTTGCACAGTTATAGGGATTTTAGTAAAACTTTGCATTATTGTCCAAAAAAGAGAAAAAAATTGATTTTTTTAAAGAACGTACATGGATGTATTTTCCCCAGCTGAATATGAATTTACTATTTGTTTCACTGGGATTAACATTTTTTATTAAAATACGCAAAATCTGGCATATTCCTGGTTTTCTTTATACCTGGCCATTTTGATTTATGAAAATTTTTATTTAAAAGAATTCCACATTTGTAAACTGCCAAATATTTCCGCTGAGATCCGTTCTCTTTATTGTAGTAAAAAAAAACTACAAAAAAAATGCAGCGTATCGAAAGAAATAGCATAATAGCCTTACAATTAATTGAATCGTGAGAGAAGTAATTGGTCACTCCTTTTTATAGCGATGATAACAAAATGAAATTTCGGTTGTTTGTTGGCAACACAAAGTTTCCGGTTATTGAGGGCTTAATATGATTGTCGGAATCGAGGAGGTGGGGGATCTTATGCTGTCACGTGCAACCGACATATCCAAAAGACCGATACAATATGGGAACAGCTGATGTTGCTCTCGAGCCGCGCTGTTACAAACGTCGGGCATAAGGCCGCAACGTGATGTTGTGACGTAGGAGTTGCGAGTTATTTCGGTGATGGCATGACGTGGACGCCTGTTCAGAAATAGTCGAGGAGCGAGGCACCGTTGAGAGAGTGAATTACTCTCCACTTGCTCCCCCTTCATCGTCTCTCGTCATTCGCTAGTATCTCGTCGTTGTCTGGTGGTTCCTCTCGTTTCGCCTACCCTACCATACTTCTCCTCCGAACACGACCAAGTCTCGCACGAACAGCTTCTTTAATGCCTGCGAAGTTATCGTGTCACGGACATTCGAAAGGTCGAGCACCGCGCTGGCCCCTTTTTGTCGAATTTGGGGTAACGGTGTAATAAAGCCGGGATTACTTATTATCAGTGACCGTGTTAGGGACGCATTCACCGGATATTAGAATTGAAGTAGTTTTACGAAAAAAAAAATTATTCGTAATTATAAAGTTTATCATACTGACCCAGAAAATTGTTATTATATTCAGGAAACCGAAGTACCTAAAAGTCGTGAAAATTAAGTGATGCTGCAATAATAAATATGAAATTTTTTATACAGGCAGAAAAAATTTAATTTGTGAGTGGAATTTTTTTTTCAATAACATTTTATTGGTGCTAATATTTGTTTCTATTTTGAACTTTTCCATTTTCACCCTTATACGCGCTCGAAAAAAAAACATTGCAGAAATGCATATTTCATTAAACGGGAGTCAGAACAAAATATTTTTTAAATGTTTGTTTTTATTTCGGCAGATAAATTTATGTGCATGTAATATAAGCTTTAGTAAAGTCGTAACTCGAAATTCGCCAAAATAGCCAAGTTGTAAAACATATTACTTTTGCATTTTTTTAAATGTGTTAAAAATTGCCAATTTTTAGAATGACATGGAATTATTTCTTAAATACTGTGTACTCTCCTAAGAAAATATTACAAGAAAAAAATAAGATAAAAAAATTATTTATTTCTTTTTTTCGAAATGATAGAAAAAAAAATTCTTGCGCGAAAATAACTGCATGCATTACGAATATGGGCATATACGACACGCACGCATATATTTGAATGGCTGGTTAACTTGAAAATCCACTAAGCTTGTAAAAACCTATAAATTTCCTATAGCTCATCTATAATAGTCAGAAGCTTTTACCGTAGACCAAAAAATCTTTCATTCAACGGTCAAAAGAATATATACTTTTAAATAACATCAGTGGATAAACAAGTGAGATCTCATAATGAAAATGTGCTGCCATCGGGCACATGACATTTTTTACTTTGATGGAAAATACTACTGCCGTATCATAGAAAAAATTGTTATGACTGAAGTTTCGCAAATTTTACATTGTTGCAAATATTTTCTCCCTTTTGTGCGTGCGAAAGAAAAACACGACGAGGAATGCAATTTTACATCCGAAATACAGTAATTTCTGCTATGCATAGTTTACTTCTACCAATGATAATTGCTCTAGCTTTAAAAAAAACCTGAAGCCATAAATCTTCTCACAGGCAAACCCGTGCTTAGCGGACGATACATTTTTCTCGTTGCAGCTTCGTATAATATCTTTGTTTATATAAATCCACATAAGTGGACTTGATTGGGATAAAAACATCGAGCAAAGTGCCGACAGAGGTACCGATACAAAACAGGGCTTCGGAGTTTAAACGCTCGTCGCTCTGGAACTCTCGACGCCGACACGATATATATGCACTCTTTGCTGTGCGCCGAGCATGTTCGCAGCCCTCCAATATTCGCTGTTTGAAGTTTTTCTGCTCAGCGAGAGCGGCGGTTCTTCGTTAACGTGAACGGGGCGGGAAGTAGAAGAGAAGCACCGCTACGCTAGGGAGGTGGCTGAACCACTGCCTAACTCCAATTTACGTAACATCGCTTGCATCTGGGCTGTATATCCGCTGGTAGATGCGGGCAAGAGCGGTTGCACACATTGCGTTGCTGGTGCCGCGACGTCATGCTGCTCCCAGATTTTTACTCTTTTTGTTTACAGGCAAACGCTGCATATCACAGCGAACATTCTCTCCCTCTCGCTTTCCCACCCAATCCTACCTTCATTCCCACCCGAATAGATAAATGAAAAAGCCTCTTGGGGTTATCTTGATGTAAAAAGTTAAAAATAAATTTAATTATCTTTAAAAAAATAGCTTGAACTGTCAAGATTAATTGGCAATAAATTATGTTGATATTCGGAGTATTTTTTAAATTATAGCATTTGGATCGAAGAATTCGGAGTGTAAGTAGACGACCACACCGACCTTTAAGTACGTTTTTATTGGAACTATGTTATTCTAAGCGGCGTACACGATATCTCAGTCTGTAATTGACGAATCGACTTGAGATTTTGTACATATGCTCACAGGAATGGCACTATTGGTACGACAGACGATTTTACCGATACGATTTATCGTATCGATAAAATTTATCGGTCCAATAAATTTATTGATAAGAATAATATGTTTTTTTTATGGACATTATGGAATGTAGCACGTATGGAATTTCCAAAAAAAAACATTGAACATGACGTCGCTCAATTTTTATGGTACATTACTTTGACAAATAAACAATACCCGAGTTAAATTTTAAACCTTTTCAACACCCTTCGTTGAATGAAAATGGGTAAAATATGTCACTTTTGGAGGTTTATACAAGGGTCTAAGAACTTCATCTCACTCTGTACAACCTAATTCGAGGTCCAATCACAAGCATTTCAGTCTACAGTAGACTTCGCTTACTCCATTCGGGTAATATCTGCCATTTTCGGAGGTTTCGACGAGTGTCAAAGGAATGGAGGAACATCCGTTTACCTCGCGGGACTACTACATGTAGGTTTTGAAGAGGGTCTAAATTTTCAACTCGGGCAGTATTACAATTAGATGCGGTACAATGAGTTGATTATTTCGTAAAAGGTTAGTTTTTTTTCTCTATTTGGTAACATTTATGTGATTTATATCCCGAAGTTAAATCCGGTGCAGTGGTCTAGTGGTTAGTGTACTGGCCTCTAGTCCAGAGCATCGGTAGGTCCCGGTGCCGTCGATTTTCGTCGAAAATATAAATACGGGCGCGATGAAGCTTCAGATGTATACATGAGACCCACATAGGTATTTCTACCTGTGGAGGTGACATGTATACAGCTGTAGTTCGTGTTTACATTCTCGACGAAACAGGACGTAGCTCCGGTGCCATGAGGTGAACTCGAGACCGGCTCTATCGGCATAGGTTTTCCGCAGTTTTCCTATGCCCATAGCAGAAATGCTATGATGAATGCGATATAGAGGGGGAAGGCGTATGCGGCCTCATGGGGACCTGGTTACTGATCCGGGCCGACCCTGTAATAGGCGTAATGCCTGCAGATGGGGGGAAATGCAACATAAAAATATATCTTCTTTTCTTCTTCTCTATGCTATAAAAAGATATCCCTCCGGAAACTGACGCTCTGATGCTTGGAGGGCTGACGCTTTCGGGGGCTGACGCTTTCGGCGGCTCACGCTTCGAGGGCTGACGCTTTCGGGGGCTGACGCCTTCGGGGGCGGAAGCTTCAAGGGCTGACGCTTTCGGGGGCTCACGCTTTGGGGGGTTGACTTTTACGAGGGGCTCTCTTTATTATAAAAAGATTTCGCCACCCCCGCCGTGTCAAAAATCGAGAGACTTAGAATAAGTTAAGCTAGGCGCGGTCACCCATCCAAGTACTGACCCTAAGGCTCGGGTAGAGGGGGGGTTCCCGAGGGATAGAGGGGGGTTCCCAAGCGATAGTGGAGGGGTTTCCGATGGATAGAGGAAGGGTTCCCGTGGGATAGAGGAGGGGTTCCTGTCGGATAGAGGAGGGGTTCCCGAAGGATAGAGGAGGGGTTCCCGACGGGTAGTGGAGGGGGTTTCGAGGGATAGTGCAGTGGCTCCCGATGGATAGAGAAGGGGTTGCCGACGGGTAGTGGAGGGATTCCCGAGGGATAGTGCAGGGGCTCCCGATGGATAGAGGAGGGTTTCCCGTGGGATAGAGGAGGGATTAATGTGGGATAGGGGAGGGGTTACCGTGGGATCGAGGGGGGGGTTCCTGTGGGATAGAGGGGGGGGGGGGTCCCGTGGGATAGAGGCAATCGGGAGGTAAAACAAAAGACGATCAGGAGGGAAACCAAAAGGCAATTGGGAAGTGAAACAAAATACGATCAGGAGTGGAAACAAAAGATGAACTGGAGGGAAAACAAAGAACGATATTGAAGGGAAACAAAATACAATCGTAAGGTAAAACAAAAGACGATCGGTAGGAAAAACGGAAGATGATATGAATGGGAAACAAAGGATGATCTGGAGGGCCTAACCACACGGAGTGGTTAACTCCACGATCAGGAGAAAAACAAAAGGCAATCGAGACGTAAAGTAAAAGACGATCAGGAGAGAAACCAAAAGCAATTGGCATGTGAAACAAAATGCGATCAGGAGAAAAAACAAAAGGCAATCGGGACGTGAAACAAAAGACGATCTGGAGGGGAAACAAAGGTCGATATGGAATGGGAAAAAAATACAATCGTAAGGTAAAACAAAAGACGTTCGGAAGGAAAAACAAAGGACGATTTTATTATAAATGGAGAGATACTTATGGATATAGGCGTATAGGGCATTGCATGAAAAGTCCCCCCAGTTATGGTTTTACCTATATATAGGCCAATAGGGCATTTCATGTCAAGTCCTTCCCTATGTATGTTCTACGTGGCCCAAATTTTTCTAAGTCTCTCAAGGGCCCCCGAAGCCCGGATTTTCCAAGTCCGAGGGATAGAGGAATTTTAAACAAGTAGTATCATGTTGGTAATGGAATTGTAAAAAATAGATTCAAAATATTTAATCGAGGTTTTGCGGTTTGCAAAGGAACCGAGTTTTCTTTGTAATGGTATCGTAAAGTAAAGCTTCGATTAAAAATCTTCGGATATTAAATCGGGTATTAAAAATAAATGCACCGTGTTATCTACTTCAGAGTGATGTAGAAACGATAATATTTTGTAGTGTGTATTTGAAGATTCTGAGTTCGGAAGGGGGGGCGGGGTTGGCGCGCGAAGCGCGCAGGGGGGCGCAGCCCCCCCAGTATATATATATCCCGAAGTTACAGATTTTTTGGCAAGTATGTAGATGTCTGATAAAAAATTGAATGGCGGTACAATAAAATTTCATGTATTTTAAATGGCAAAAATGAGGCCTCTGGCGAGAGAGTTAAATATAAAAATAAAAAATGTATATTTTGAGAGAATTTTTATTTATTTATTTGCAAACTATGTGAGGGGCGTGGATCTCAAAGTTCGTCTGGACCCCAAATAGCGACCACCCGTACAGCGTATAGCGTACCACTCGAACAGTGCACCGTATAGTGTACAGCTACACAGAAAAAAATGTTTGGTTGTAGCAATTACGTTTTCGATTTGCTGTACACAATGTCTCAAAAATTGGTTGCCTCAACCGTATCGAATAGTAACCTCAACTATTCACGATTAGTTCTCGATTGGATTAGTTAGGTTAACTAATCCAATCGTTGGGACTACCACTCGAATAGTTGGGACTACCATTTGAATCGTTTGTATTATCATTCGAGTCGTCGGTATTGCCATTCGAATCATTGGTATTACCATTTGAGTTGCTAGGGTAATAGAATAATCGATAGGTTGTGTCAACTCATTTCTTGGTTATGGCAACTAATCTTTTTTTTCTGTATATAGTCCGCGTTTACGTTCTCGATGAAACGTCACGTAGCTCCGGTGTACCATAAGGCAAACTCGAGCTATATCGGCATAGGTTTTCCGTAACTTTCCTATACCCATGGTAGAAAAGCCATGGCGAATGCAATATAGAGGGGGAAGTCGAATATGGCCGCATAGAGGTCTGGTTACTAATCTCGGCCCAAACCTCGGGGCGCGGGACTGGCTACTGACTCGGCCGACCGAGTCAGTAGACGGGCAAACAAACAGAGAGACGGGAAAAAATGGAACATTAAAAAATGCATTTTTTACCCGAAACTAGCGAAAAAGAATCAGGATTCAATATTATTTTTTTTTGTAACCTAGGACGAAAAAAAGTTGCGTAACGTCGTAGCTACTTACACTATTAAAAGTATTTAGTGTAAATGTCCATTACAGGTAAAGAAAGCTCTTCTGTAGAAACTATGGTATATTAAAGTTGATATGCAAGTGAGATGCGAAATTATAATACTTTCTACTAAATCCTATGAAAATTCGGAAATTCAATATAAAAATTTGTAATTTTACTGCACTCGTATATTAAATTCCATATATCAACTCATGAATAAACTTTCCGTTCATGTAAATTGGCAAATATTTATATCTGACTTCAAATATTGAGAAATCCTTTACACATATGTACTAACTTCAAATTTTTATTTGTGTTAAATTTAACGAGCATCGATCGAGTGCTTCTAATTTTATAACAATTATAAATATTTTTTATAATATCTGCAACCATTCTAACTCGTTCTAATTCTAAACTATCTGCCTGTACTTTTGTACATAAATTCACAATAATTGATCATGTAGATGAATTTAGTTTAAGGAATGGCTAGTATGTTGATAAGTTTTGGTTCCGCCGAAAAAAATAAACCATTGCTGATGTGTAATTTTATTCCATTTCATTAATTTGGCTGAAATTATATATAGACTAACGTGAAACACGGTTTTGGTTCGAATTTACGAAAATCGGCAGAGACGAAACAATCTTATGACGTTCTGAATTTATTTACAAATCTTCTTCGCGTACTAGTTCGCGTAAATTACGACATATTAGACTGAAATACTATTACTAAACGATTATAGGTATCAAGTTTCGCGAAAATCACGCTAAGTTAAAATTTAGATCCTTTTCTCAATCTAAAAGTGGCAGTCCCGCCGAGTAAGTCGAGGGTCATGAACCTCCGTAGAACCTCCGCAAATAGCAGATATTACCCACACTGAGAGAAAAGTTTGTTAACATTTGTTAATAAATATTGGTTAAATATGGCGAAATGAATAATTTAGTTATTCTTATTGAATCTCACTTGAGCTAAATAAAATTTGCTTGTCACAAATGAAGCTCGCTGACATCTGTTAATAGTTAACAAATCTGATTTGGCTCAAGTGAGATTCAATAAGAATAACTAAATGGTTCATTTCGCCATATTTAACCAAGATTTGTTAACTGTTAACAAACTCTTCTCTCAGTGCACTGGCAGTGAACGGAGAAAACCTTGGTCTAAAATTTGTACGGCTAGACCTCCAATTAGGTTCTACAGAGAGAGATATTCTTAGACGCGTGTATGAACCTTTAAAAGTGGCATATTTAACCCATTTTGATTCAACGAAGAATGTTTGAAGGGTCTACATTTCAATTCGGGGATCCAGTGGTTTCTATTTTTAGCTTGGGGAGCTCGGATTTCGCCAATACGCTACGTGAATTGGTTTTGCAAGGTCTTATTCTCTTTGTAACGTGATTCTGTCTGGTCCGAGTGTAGGAATTTCCGTTTGAAGTTCCAACAAAGGAATTACGAGGAAATTGGAAAAAAATACTGGTTGAAGAGAAATTTTTTACATAAGTATATCTTTGACGCAACAACTTCAATTACAAATTCCCTTACACGGAACGGACAGTGTTTGTACGAAAAAATAAGATTTTGCAAGGCCAATCGGTCCAATCTAAGTTCTGTAAAAAAATGTACAATTATTAAAAAAAAATTTTACAAATATAAAACAAAATCTTCACCTATAAAAATATTGTTTTTTTCTTCTTCTTGTAAAATGGTTTGTATAAAGTTTCCCGATTTTATATGGGCTATTGCATCACAATTTTATTTCCACCATTCAACGACGGCCCGCTCAATCCGAAACATACACGATTTTTTTTTTACATAAAAACGTATTAAAAACTAAATAAATAAAATTACGATTTATTCACTTAACGGGCGATGGACGTTGCTGTTAAACAGCGAAAAAAGAGACTTCAATTTTGTGTGCAATCAACTCACTGATATTTTAATCTTTTCCATCATTAATGAGAAGCTAAAAAAAATGACAAACTCTACACTGAATCTGTTTGTTAATACGGCAGCTTGATTGGTCTAACCAATTAATCAGATGCCGCATATTTAACCAACCATATTTAACCGTGTAATGTAACATATTCACTTCATCCAAATCAACAGTAAAAAAATTGTGCTTTATCTGTAAATCTTCTGTACTAATTCACCAAATGCAGAAACGTACTAATTCACCAATTGCATTTATAAAACCAATGGTATGCCTCAACGAGTCCTAATTCGCTACTATAAGCCGCCCCCTCTCCACCTATTCGCCTATTATCACTCTATTTCATGAAAGCATCGCGAGTCCTCTAAATCATAGATATCCATTATCCGGCGCTTTATACCAATGTATCGCAGTGAGAAGGCGCATATATGATGATAGCAATAGCCGCATAACCCGGCGCCTAGCCCATTGTGCGTGGTCGTTGGCCGACACGCGTTTCTGTCCGACGTCGCTACGAACTGTAGGGCATGCGGTGAACGTATTGCGTGGTGTGTGCGTTCTATGAATTCAGGGCAGCGTTCGCAGTCACGTTTGGCGGGCCTATAGATTGGATGGGTAGGGGGAGAACTTCGTAATTCCTGGTCTCGCCTATGCACCCCAAAATGTTTAAAGATTCCCCCGTACAAACGCATCGTAAATTTAGGATGGGTCATTCGCTATAACGCCGATGACGGCGGGACAAACCGCATGTACAATATAATGGAACACCCGAAATAGGGAAACCCTCGTAATTCATCTCTGTCCGCTTCGCGCCCGTAAACATAAAATTTATAGGCTAGCCATGATCTACAAAGAATAAGTTTTTTTTTGTCAATTTCGTAGGTACAAAAAAAATCTTATCGATTTTTTAATTGCCAGTAAAGTTTTTGCAAGTAACAAAACTGTTTGGATGGATTGGCAATTTTGTTTTTTATTGATATCTTTCATACGTTTGGTGCATTTACAAACATTTGGTTGTAGAACTAAAAGTGATTGCATAGATTTGGGCTATATTGAAAATAACGAAAAATGTTTGCTTTTAATTTGATATTGATTTTATTTGAAAGTAGGACTTGGACTTGCTTAATGGAATATAACTGAAAAAAAGGCATCTGACAATATTGCATTGAAATATTATTAAATGCACATTAAGCCCTATGAATATACAATTCTGTGCAGTCATATATTGAGCCAGGACGATGTGAAAAGGAATATAAAATTTTACTATTGACACAGTGTTTTGATCAAACCAATGAACGAGCTTTCAGCTTTCGAGTTGTCACTTTTACGGGGATTAAGGTCTTTCTGGTTCCTGTTCAGAAGGCAGTGAATATAACATCAACCGTAGTCTATCAGTTAGTCACTTTTCCATACAGATTTGTTTACACATTTAAATGCATAACGTTTTCTTACGGGTCTGAAATAAAAATTGTTGCACTCAGAAAAGAAGGAACTTTAAATTTAAAAAAAAAATTATACGTTATTTTCGTTAACTTTTTTTTTATTATAAAAATGTACAAAAAAAATACAAAATTGAATATTTCGTTTTGGAACTGATTTAAAGTAGTTAATGTGCAAATTAGTAAGTAGTAAGTAAAGTAAGGTAGTAAATTTATTAGATTTAGATACGGATTAAAAAATATATATTATGAATATACTTTTTTTTACCATTTTAAGGCAATCGGTAAATATTTTTTAGGGGCATTTAAGAATATTTATCAATTAAGTTTTTTGGAGAGGGAGAAAGACTAAATCGAGTATCACATCTCCTTGAGCCTTCTAAAAAATGATGCTTCACTAATCCACGAATAATGTAATATATACCTTTAAGTTTTCTCGAGTTCGCTTTATTTTCGTCATCCGAATCATTGTCCTTAATTTCTAAAGGTGCAAACCGGGACTGCATCAGGTAGACGATGGTCCATACGAGGCTAACGACTGGCACCCACATGTTTATTTAATACAATAATACACTAATGAATATATGTCACAAAAAGCTCACTAATATCACGACTCACTAAAATCGACGAACAAATTTCACGAATTCCATCATCATGTTACTGGAAACTAATTAAGTACAATTTTTACGAATATAATTATGCACGGTTATAATTATTGTTTAATCGTTGGTCAACATTTATTTGAAATCTATACAATTGCAGGTATTCCGATCATTTCCAAATTTAGAGGATAATCAATATAACCGCTGGCATTGTGCCAATATCGCCTGTATTTATTTATCACTATGCCACGTGGTTCGTGAACACACATGTACGATACCAACACGCACGTGACGAGCTACGAGCGATAAACATATAATCGGCATAAATAAGCACGCCCACGAGAAATGGAGGCGCGAATCAATTATTTGGGGAACCGGAGAAATTGTTCTCACGCATTGGAAATAAATCTATTGTGAGAATGACGTTTATTGTGTCAACACGAAAAATATGAACGCGACATAGAAAATTGTTGTGGCGCGAGAGATTTTCGATCCGGAAGCACAAGATAGACTCGCGACACGAACTGACAACTTGCGTGGGCACCATTCGCGTTCGAACCAGCCGATCTTAGATTAAATTTAGCCATGTCGGGCACGTCCCACATTCGGTCACTAGCCTATGCTAAAAAGACCTGGGAGACACCGAAAGAGATGGAGACGGAATGCTTTATCGAGCCGAGACATTGGCCGGTGCTTTAAGTCCCACTGTTACGGCCAGACACACGCTTAAGCTCAAGCACCTACTATAATGGGAGCATAGATTTTTCTTACGGTGGATTCAAGGTTAAATTCATAGGCCATGGTTATTTTATAGTCACCATTATGTTTTAAAACCTTTTAACAGCTAGCGCAGCATGATTTTTGCAAACCTGAAAAGAAGTACCCTAGAAAAAAGTCACCTGGAAAAAGGCTATATCAAAAAATCCTCAGGAAAAAAGTCCCCGCTCCAGAAAGAATTTCGCTATTATTCGAAATTGCTGCGCATAAAGTGGGTCATCGCATTGTTCTTCCGGGGACTTTTTTTCAGGCCACTTCTTTTCCAATTTTCTACATTATAGGAACAGCTTTTATTTTAAGAACATTTTTTTAAATACCCGTCCAAAAATTCTGAAATAATTAGACGGATGGTGGAGTTCCATTAGGAAAGCAGTCTACATTTTTATTTTATGAGCTAATAATGCCTTTGTACGTAAAAATGATAAAAGTACATTTATTTTTCAACGATATTGATTTAGAAAAGTGTTAATATCTATAAGATTGTTTTTATTCGATGTGGCAAAGAAATTATTTGTTTAAAAAATGGTATTGTTATTAGTTCACGAAATTTGTTTCAATAAATAGCATTTTGGTCACATTCATAAATTGCCATTCATGAATGGTGAAGCCCACTTTCAGTGCCTTTTACATTATTTGTCCAAATTATACGTTACGGAGTCGGAACCAGAGTTATCACACATTTGACGAGGTGAGGCATTTGAAGTTCCTGCTTTCTGGACGAGCGCCAAACCATGCATGCTGCAAGTTTCAATCTCCTGAACAACGTGCGAAAAGTAACAATAGAAATAAAAAATATTAGGACGAAAATAACTCAGGGTCAATTGTACAAGTACGCTTAAGCGTGTGCACATTTAACACCCTGATGCGGAAGATTGCCAGTAATTCTCTTGACAGAAATGTTCTAAAAAAACTGTTTCTATCATGACATTATTTATAGTTCAGATGAGCACCGTAATTATCTACCCAACAATGATAATTGTTATTATAATTAATTAACGCATAATAACTATTATATAATGATAATTATGGTATTTTATAACAATATAATTAATAACTCGATAAAGAAAAAAAAGGTATTCCACAAACATTAAGAAGAAACTCTTTGCGTAAGTGACGATCCATATATTGCACAACGCAATCAAAGTCTCTTGTCTCTACAACACTCAATTCTAATTTTAGTTTTAAGGTAGTTCGATGATGAAAGTGGAGATGGGTGGCGGCGATACGGCGACGTGGAGGGCGGGTAATGTGCAAAAAGACGTGCCGTAAGAGAGGAAAAAGTTGCTACTGGTGTGACGCAAAATGTGACTTTCACAGCCCGATTGTTAAGGGCGTCACGTTCGCATAGCGAAGTTAGTTTGTGAAATTAATGATAAGAAACGAGTGATGAGTTCAGAGTTGAAATAAAGATTTTTTTTACTTCAGTCAATCTTTTTAATTGTATCAAACGTAATAATCAACAAATGAAATTCATTATTTTATTCATTCAGTTAATTAGGTTTTTTTTAGTTGAATAAATTTTTCCTTGCATTCTGAACTACTTTACTCGATGTTTCAGACAATTTTATAGATACTAAAATTAACATCTCGAATGATAAATATTAACGAAAACTTTATAGGAAAGCAAAACATATGATTATGTATCATCATTTCAGTACCTACTGTATTATTATTCTCTCTGTTGATAATGCGTGCAAGCTAACAATATTTGTTATGGATTGTTGCAAAATAAGAGCGTTTATTTTATCTAAGTAATTCGTATTGTCCTATGGTCACAAATTAGTAACGTGATGCTTTTAATATATAAGTTGATACAGGTACTACATTCGCTTTGGTACCTACTATATTATTATTCTCTCAGTTCGCTCTAAACTTAGATTTGTACGGCCTAGCCGACTAAGATATTTTATTCGTTAAGACAATATTGTTTTCGTTTTAAGTTTCTGTTATATAAGTTATATGTTATTTAGCGTACAAAATATGTAACTAAATTATCCAAACACCACCACTTTGTATTAGGTTTCTACCTAAAAACAAATAAACAATTGATAGATTGTATCATCATGCATAGTTCCAAATTTAGCTGCGTAAGAGCTTACATGTTTTCATATATGATCATATAGGTATAATTTTATGTGTACTCATATGTGAATATTTTCTCCGGGGTAGATATTTTTATTTTTTTATTGTTCCGATGTACATTTGATTTTTTTGTCTTCTATTTTTGCCATAAAGCCGCTTAATCCTCAATTTTTATTCTTTAACTAATTAGCCCCCTAGAGTGTTAATAAACCATTGCATCACATTTGCAGTACCGATACAGGTGGCTCTATTTTTCTGAGTATCTGCTGTATGAGAATACATTAGAAACTCAGAAGAGCTCCCTCCCGCTCAGCAGTTGGCGCACCAGCCAGTGCGTGACTGAGCGGTCACCCGCCCAAGTTATGGCCGCAAGAAATCCTATTTGACTCTGGGGATTGCCGAAACCACGCACTAACCGCACATCTACTGTTATCAGTTCGGTTAGATCCGAGGGGTTATTCACTTCCTATTTAGATGCACACAAGATTTCAATGAGGATCTGATTTCATGCAATTTCTTGTGTGATTTCAGTGATTTCACAGAATTCATATATTTTCGAGTGATTTCATAAGATTACAAATTTTTCGAATTATTATTTCAAGCCAAAGGAAATCAGTAAGAAATCGCTTCCACTTTCGAAAAACTTAAAAGAAAATTACTTTTGCAGAGGGATATTTAATATGGCGTCTTAAAAAGCCACTTCAAGCTTATAAAAGGTCTTTTATATTCTGAAAGATAACATCATTTATAGCTAAACCTTTTGTCGTTATGTCCGGTGGAGAAATAGTAATCAGATAGAAATCGTCATGTGAAGGCAACATTTATTTTCTTTTTTAACTTGGCATCGAGTCGCTACCGCAACATATGATATTGATCAATAAATCGAAATTATGAGCGAGATACTCGAGAGGATATTGGTTGTTAAAAACTGGGATTTATTTGATTTCGATTTCATGAATTCATATGATTTCAATGTCATTTAGAGGAAAACCTTAATCAATGATTTCTGGTGATTTCTTATGATTTCGTTCTTGATTTCATACGAGCTGCTTCGGTGATTTCGCTAGTGAATGGCTCCTCCGTTAGATCGTAAGACACTACGTTACCAACATCACTCTAGCAGAAGGCAAACGTATTCTCAGGCGAAAGTAACTCGGCGTATATGAATGACATTTGCGCGTTTATTATTTCGCGAGTGAAATTTATCGAAGTAACTTTGTGCAATAAATTTTACGACACGTAGTCTCGAACTGACGTAACGTGAAACACACTTAAACATCTTAAAGCTTTTTCTCGTTGTAGTTATATTATTGTCTTTGCTGCGATTGTTTGTAAGTTGAATGTACATCTCGGTCATTTTAATATAAAAAATATCAAATGTTGTAATGAACACGAGGTCTCAGCAGGAAGAATAATTTGTGCTTTGCATGAAAAGCTATGTGAATCATAAAAACTATTATAAAATGAGAATATACGTATTTATAATCCCAACTTGATGAGTGTTTATAATCTCAAATCTGTTTATGCAATGTTTTATTTGTATTTAACATTTACTGTGAACATTTTAGTAGATTTCTTAATAAAAATCCTTTAGTAACAGTGATAATAATTTAGTAAACCTGCAACACAGTCTATATTCTATTCAATCGAAGTTTTTCATAGCCAACCATTTGAGAATTTATTTGCTAGTAATTCCGTTTATGTTTTCGACTAAAGCATAGTAAGTTTTAAATCAGCTTGCCGTCTGATAATACATTTTTTTGAATCTAGAACACTCAAAACATGTATTTCCATGAATATGAGTCGATTTTTTTTTTTTTTGTATTACAAAAAAAACTTTCTCTCTTTACTTTATATGTAATGAGAAAGTAAAAAGGCAAATAGCAAATCTTTATTTTATTCGTAATATCTCAAAAGCTATACGGTCGATCGAGTTTGTGTTTCACTATACATATGAGGGATTCCACGGGACTTTCGCCACGCCCAAAAAAAAAAATCTCAAATTTTATCTAAAAATCAGGTTCAGCGGTGTCTATTGATGGACCAAATTTCAAAATTCTAAAAAAATAGTTGACCGGATATGCAAATTTTTTCGTTTTTTATCGTTTTTCATTTAATCTGTAATATCTCAGAAACTATTGATCGTATCGAAATCATTAAAAGACGAAAATGTGCATTTTTTTATGGCCAACAAGAAAAAAATATATTCAAAATTAATTGCTTAATTTCAGGTCACAGTTTATGGAAAAAACAACAAAATTATTTTTTTTTTATGGTTGGACTTCAGATTTTTTCATCGGACAAATTGTCTCGGAATCTTTGAGTGATCGCCGAATTTTGAGTATTTTTTTTTTCATGGGATGGCCCAATGCTGTGACGTTACAGCAATCTGAATGTTTTTAATATATATAAAAAAATCCATATTCAAAATTAAAATTAATTAAAATGGTTGGACTTCAGATTTTTTCACCGGACAAATTGCCTCGGAATCTTTGAGTGATCGCCGAATTTTGAGTATTTTTTTTTTCATGGGATGGCCCAATGCTGTGAGGTTACAGCAATTTGAATGTTTCAAATTGCTGTTTTTTTTTGGGGGTGGCGAAAGTCCCGTGGAATCCCTCATATACTACCGCAGAAGCTTCACTTTCGATTGATATGTTTTTTGAATATACTTTTCGCAAAAGATTTTTTCCAAACACGTGTTATTCACAAAATAAAAACTCTTTTTCTATACACTCCTGTTAAAACAGTCCAATAATTAATATTTCGAGAACGGGACGTTCGAATTAAATTTTTCCGGTATGAATCGACGCAGAAAAGATCGACCTTGCATATAAAAAAATATAAAATATTTGTTGGGAAAAGTTGTTCACCATCGAACTGACTTAATCGGAATTAGAATCTAATATCTCAAATCGTAATATTATGCGAAACACAAATTATAAATGTCCTACTAATGTAAATTAAGTTATATGTCTATTCTATGTAATTATTAGTATATATGATGCTTTTATATTTTGTTTGTGAACTCTGTTATTGTTTATTTAATTGTTGAGCTTGTGAAATATTAAACAAATGAATGATAAACTTAAGTTTCAATTTCAGAAATTGTTTGTACATTTTTTCTAATGTACAGATTACATTTTCTAATAAATTAATAAAATTTCTAGATAGTTAAGGACTTTGATAACTTTCCAGTCGTCAGAAGCTTGGGCCTTAATATTATATCTGTAAGCCAATAATCCCCTCACCCTTTATCGTGAATATGAATAATAATGATACAACTTCGTGTCCTTATCATAGTATATATATCCACACACACAGACGCTTCGATACGATGTCGGTGTATTACCATGCAGAGCACAACGATGAAGACGAAGATGCTGCAAACCGACTCTCCCGCAATTCGGCCAGTGCCAACTTGGCCCCGTCACGGTCTGATGAGTTCAGTACGAACAGTATAGTTGACAGCCAACCGCTAGTGAAAATCCTTTGAATGGCACTTGATGAACAGAGAAGGAAGATATGTCAACAACTAGCTGTTGGCAGTTTCTTGAAGGGCTAATGATTGTGCAACATTAACCCAAGGTTGTCGATCGGGCAGCTTGGTCCGTCTCGTTTCCCTACTGCAAGTTTGCTACCACCGGTGCTGCAATCTACACGTTGTTATTTCCGATATATTCCCCTAGGAGTTTCGACATGGATCGTTCCTGACCGAAAGTCGATAATGGCGTCTGCCCGCAAGCGATCGAAAGTCCTAGAGCGGTTGGGGCCGCTATTGATGACTTCCTTCGAGAGTTGGTATTAATTTATCGCAGGGAATTTTGGTATTGCCGATACTGCCGTTCTACATGAGGTTCTTCGACAATAGAGCCACTAAAACTTATGAAAAACTTTTTTTAAACCTGCAAATATTGTTTAACCAACCTGATATTTTTTTAATGAATTCTGTACATACCACTGTAGGTTATATCAAATCAAGAGCGAAGTACAAAGTGCCCGAATAAGTGAAAAAAATATTATTGAAAAAACCTAAGTTCAGCTACTCTGATGTATTAACAATTTTGACCCCTTCAAATGTTTTCGCCCACTCATCTAATTTTTATTTAAGTCCTGTATATACCACTGAAGATTATATAAAATTAAGAGAAAATAAAAAGGTTCGCATGAGTGAAAAAGGATAGAATTTAAAAAACGTCAGGACTGCCACTACACGGAAAAACCTCATTAAAGTCTCCAAACATTTTTTTACCGCTCTATACATTTTTTAGAAATGTTCTCTACATGCCGTTCTTCAATGTAAGAATTAAGAGGTAAAAAAAGGATGGAAATAAAAACGTAATTTCCACTACTGTATCTATTGGAAAACATTTTTACACCTCCAAATATTTTTGCTCATTCCATGAATTATAAATCACTTCAAAACTAGACATTTTTGTCTGGCAAAAACAAACATTTCTATATAAGGAAGTATAAACTATTATAATACGATCGAATCATATTTTAAGGTTCGATTTGTTCACAGCCGATGAAAATAAATTGTCAAATATTATCGATTGGGAGTACAACACCAAAAGCTTCTATCACTAGATTTCCTGTATGGAAGATAGAATTGGGAGGGGCAGGATATCTCGACGGTACACACCTCAATTTTTCCTATGAGACATCAGATGAGAAAGGCCCGAAATTGGATTCGTCGCTATCGCGGGTAATTTCGTATTACACTGCTATCGATATAAGCTATATATACACATAAACGATACAGTATCAGAGGTCGTTGGCCATATAGTAAGAGGCTTGTCGTAAGAAGGAGAGAATGAAGCATAAGAGGAATGAAAGGGGCTCGAAATAAGATCCTCTCCGGCCTTAGACGGCAGCAAAGCGGCCGAGAATCAATTTCAAAGGTAGAAAGCAGGCAAAAAGAATGAAAATACTCGAAAGACAGAAAGAAAGATAACGGAAGTGACTACCACGAGTGGCACAACCCGGAGGAACCTTAATCGGCTTCTGTTCCATTTTTACGAATCATGCCTCACTGTAAAACGGAACAAAAGGCAGAACCGTAAAAGAAGGAAGAAGTCTGTTTCTTTGTACATCCTCGGGCTCTCGTGATGAATACTTTGCTATAAGTAACGCCACCTTTATAGTGATCTTCTACTAAAGTACGTCACTTTTTGTTTCTGGGTAAATTCGTCGATAAGGGAAGTCACCCTGAAATAAAATTTCAAAGGTGCAACAATTAGATTTTCGTAATAATAATTACCTATCGCTAGAGAAAGTTAAGCCACAATTGTTATTATATTTCTTTATTCTTGTTTTTATCTTTTACCAATTATCAAAAAGATATATAACTAAGTAGATAGGGAGAGTATAAGGCTTCCACATACGAGTTGGATTTCTGAAAAAAAAATAAAAAATTTAATGAATTATAATAACGAAAAAAATAAGCAATTATAATTAAATAAATGTTTTCCAAAACCGAAAAATATATAGTGCTGCAGGCAGTAGTTACCACGAATTCATGCGTGCTTTAATATGTAATCTCTCAACATTATAAATTATCCAATTTGGCAAAAAATAAAAAAAAAACAATTTATTAATTTTATTAAATTTGAACTTTGTCTTCATCTTTTGTTTTTCCGATTTAATCTAAATCACCGAAGTTGCATGCTTGTCCCCCCTCCCCTCAAACATTCGCAATTTTTCAAGCTATTCATGATGGCTTCCCTTGACGGAAGATTTATACCATTTTTACGTATATGTGACGGATGAATCCTGAAATATATATAAAATATTTTTAGTCATAAGTACATTTAAAAATGTAAAATATTTTTAACATATCGAACTTTTCAAGAGTAAATAATGTTGAATATGCGAAAATCCTTTTTCGTGTATACGAATTTATTGGACAAATTTATAGAAACAAGAATATTCATTATTAAATTTTTCATCACTGTGATCAATAAAAAAAAATCTGAAGACCAGTATATTTTTATCCCTTTGGAAAAAGTCCGGCATTTATTATTTTATACTTTTGTAAAAATATAAATAGAATAACGTTTCAGCTAAATTGATAAGGCGAAGCTGTTAAATTGGCGTGATAAGTTAAACAACGAAAGTCAAATATAAAAATAAATTGTGTGGTATTTCAGGCTTAATCCTTTAAATATTTGCCCGCGTAATTCGAAAACTCGTACGACCATCGGGAATCGGCTGAAACCATAGCATATCGTAAAATAAAGCCCTACATACACGCCTCCATGAATTCGTGACCACGAACACACAAAGTCTGCGGCAATGCAGCTCCAGCGTATAACGCGGATCTACATTTGCATACAAACAACATTAAGCTTCAGCGCTTTGCCTGCAATCGAAACTTTATTCACCAACTTACTCCTTTTCCTTTTTAAATATTTTACTACTACTTACTACATGAATGTAGATAAGATTTAAATATGTTAAGCCATATCGCAAACAGAAGTTAAATCATCTCTGGTTCTCAAGTTAGTATCGAACTGTAGCTCAGTCTTCCCACTCGCGAGACCCATCTACCCGTAACTAGGCCAAGTCTGGAGCAAAACGTCGTAGGATCACGATCGATGATCCATGCCTACTCATCTGTGCAAGTTAGAAGAGCTTGCCGTAAACACAGTACGTCAAATACGACTTGCTAACGATATATCTCGACAGATATCAAAATACCTGGATATACCTCAAAATATTTCAATATATCTCAATAATGTCGCTGGAGCCGCGGGCTGCAGAGCCTGCGGAATGAGCCAAGCTATAGGCTCTTCTTTTCTTTTCTTTCTTTCGTTAGTCGTTCTATCTTTGTTTTATGCTCACCTGTCATCTACACCGAGATCAAAATATAGTTAAGGCATCTAAAATAGTTTGGTAAGAAAACCCAGACAACATAGTACATGGGATCAATCTTGGAAGTTTGGAAATGTTTACTTACACCGTAAAGAGAAACGCGATGCACGGAGGGGCGTTCGCAAAACGTCTGGGCATTTTCGGGCAACTTGAGGTTATGACGGCAAACGTTGAACCATCGACGCTACACGGGAGCTGTATATCTTTCGAAAATCTCATATCGTACTAAACCTGTATGCGTATGAAGATTATTCCGAACATTTGTGGGCGCAAAATGTAGAGAAGTATGAGGTGTGTTGTATAGCGTTGTACAACAGCGTAAATAGTACAGCGGGCGACGCCTGGTAAATATTTGTATGTGTCTGGAAAAAATGCCATTTTTCTACTTTGAATCCCGATTACTATACGAATCTGGGAATGAGTACTATATATTTCTCTCGGTGTACTCTTCTGCCTCGCCTCATTTAGTTTACATTTACTTACTGTACTCTATTGCTTTTTATTGTTTTTGTATTTTTTCTGTACGCCTTGGTCCTTAGGGAATTAAAAAACTCCAGGGTCTTAATAAACATACTATACTACTATACTATACTGTTACGACCGAGCGAATGAATTAAGTGTATATTTGCTTGTGGGGCGGATATTATTGATTATAAAGGGTTCTATTCATCTTGATCGCTTTCGTTAGCACGTCTGCTCGCAGTCAAAGACCTGTCAAGACTTCTTTCTGTCACGTTTACTGTCAAATTTCTCAAGTATTCGTTTGACGATCGTCATACCGTGTGTTCCTATAAATCCTAATCTCTATATTCATAACAATACTATATCTCAATATATCTCAACATATCTCAATATATATCAAAATACCTTGAAATATCTATTGTAGTCGAAAAAATTAAATTGTATTTGTTTTGGATAGAATGTATTCTAATCAAATACGATGTATTTGAGATCTTCGGTAGTGGTAACTATCCCTGATTTTCATTGCTACTAATGCTGTATTTGTGTTAGTTCAATTACCCCATGGATCAAATAGATTTTTTCAAATGCCTAATACGATTTATTTTTCTATTGTAATTGCGAAATAGTAGTTTATTGAAAAACTTGGACACGCCGAAATTTCATTATGTTGTTCTCGTATAAAAACAAAAAAGTTACTTTGCTAAAGAAATTCATTATCTCTGCTATGGATGGATGGTACTCGCCCACTCGTTTCTAATTGAATACAAACGAGACGGAGAGGTTGATAATTGAACACCTGCTGTGCAATGAAGGAAGCTGCGTACCGAGACTCAACATATATAGTGTACAGGAGCTTTGTGCGATATATATAGAGGAAAACTGGTGCACGAGGTCTTTTGTTTGTCTCATCGATGTACATGCAGACTCGCATCACCGATCTATGCAGTACATATACAATGAGAATCACATAAAACCTGAATTCTAAACCTTCACCATTTTATTCCATGAAAATGGAATAAAATAAAAATAATTAACTTCAATTTATAAAAACAATTGATTAGAAAAATATTCATATAATTGCTATCAAATGAAGAAAATTGAATGCTTCAATTTTTCTTGAGCTATCATAGAAAATATATTACAATTTTTGGGGCGCTGCTGCTGCTTGGCGATGTATAGACGTGTCGAAGGAAGGCTCGTCTTGTTTTTGGATATAATGGTCTGAGTGTTGATGAAAAATATGTGGAAAGTGATTCAAAGTGACGAGAATATGGCAGAGAAGAGACGGATCTGTTATTTTTGGAAAGTTTCGAACGAGGAAATCTGGGATGCTTTATGAGGAAGCGGCTTGGTGAGGTTATAAGTGGAAAGGAAGATGGCGGATTTTCAAGCGGGAAAGGTTGTGCTGTTGGCGCGGGATAAGTGCATCGGAGGCACACACATAGATGGCGGGAACACATTGGTGGATAGATGACTGGGTTATCGACAGTCGGCACCTATTGACAAGGACTGTAGTGGAGACACGATGCAAGATAGAATTGTTGAGAATTTTGGAATTTTGGAATGGGACGCGTGACCAGGCAGCAGCAGCAGCAGCGCAGCCCCCCCCTCCCCCCAATCCACCAACCATTGTACATAAATGTAGAGAAGTGGAAAGTGAATATCGTTAAAGAGAGGTAAGGGTTAGAAACACTGGAACTTGATGGTAGTTTGGAATATCTATAAAAAGGGGAATTGTGTGTGAGGGAAAAGACAAAATTGAGTATTGAGGTATTTCGAGAAAGAACGAGATGGACGGTCTAATGTGAAACGGTGGGCCAAAGGCAGTTGAAAGATACCGACGGTCAAGATTGGGGGACGATAAAAAGAAGGAATTTGACGAAAATGACTTTGTAGGAAAATGTTTACCTGTGGAAAGACTGGATGGACGGATTATTCAGTGTAGAAATGGAATGCAGAGGTGAGAGGGGGCGGAAAGTATTAAGTAACAATGATCTGTGGTAAAATAAATTGGAACTTCGTGGTGATTTGGGATTATCTGGATTGAAACACGAGGTGTACTAGGAAAGAAATGGAGGAGTGAGAAGTCAAAATTGGGGAGACCTATGCAAAATTGACTGGAATCTTCGTAAACATCAGTTTTCGTGTAAAAATTAAGTCGCTGGACGAGTGCGACGAGCATGGATTATTTGGTGGGACAAAGAGAGGAAGCCAACTGCAGATATTTCGAGGAAGAACGAGATGGAAACTGAAATCGGGAAATTACCAAACGTGGAAATGTGGAGCAAAGGCATTTGAGGGATATTGACAGATACGAGCACGGTGTTTATATGAAGCACAGCCGACGAAGGCATCTGATGGAAATGACTTTGTAGGGATGTAATTATTCGTGGAAACATTGTAGGGAAATGGTTTTATCAGAAATGATTTTGGATATGTTAAAGTGTGGAATGTTTTTATAAAGGCAGGCGTGGAATTATTGTATAGAAATGATTTTTTTTTTTTTGATATGCTTAAGTATGGAATGTTTTTATGAAGGCAGATGTAAAAATATTGTATGATCGAAAGGGAGCAGAAGGGAAAATGTAAAAGGCGAGAAGCCATACATTGGAAATAAACTTAATAAAAAAAAAAAACTATATTACAATTTTTTCTTAACTTCGTTGATAATATTTTTTTTACAATTGTTAGAAAAATCTCATTCTATATAACATGTCGCAATTTTTTAATTCTATTGTAATTAATTCTCTTAAATCAATGCATAATTCTGTAATTAATTCGACAATTAAATTTTATTTAAGAAATTCATATAGACTTGTAACTCTGCACGAGAGCATACACTTTGAAATCTCAGTTTGGAATTGATGAAATGTGGCGTTTGGGCGTATAACCAATCAGCTTTTGTCATTGGGCTGCCTAGTATCGCTGGGTCCTTACTGCATATATTAGTTATGTGAAACTAATTCGTGGCTATACAGAGCAGAACTTCTAACATAAATGCAATCCTTGAAATCTCGGAGATAGGTTTTGCTCTATATACAAATATCTGTCTGTCTGTGTGTATGTGAGAGTTGTACTAGCGCAAGTCTACCTCGAGCGTGGCCCACTTCCCATTCATTGCACTCATTATCAGAGCCGTAAGTCCCACTTCTATGCAGAGCTTGTTTCTTCCGTCTCCCTCAAATATCCCCTGCTACCTTTGCTAAATCTGTATTCGTTGAGCACGTGATTGAAATGTTCCAAGGAAACTATCAACGGCCACTGCCGACTGTAGGTGCAGCAACATGCAACAGAGTAGCAAAAGCAACCTGATACTCGCATAATTTGCAACTGCACGCCAAATGCTACGTTTGCGAAATTCGATCCTACCGCTCTTATCAAGTTCGAGTCTCTCGCTGATTAACCGCTGCTCATTATATGCGCTAAGCTTGAATGCTGCTCCAGTTTATATTAGCAGAATCATTTATTGCATTCAATATGAGTTGTATAATATTATATTTAGTGTAATATGTAATATAACATACACTGTTAAAAAAAGATTGTAATTTTACTGTCACAAGTACCATGAAATTTACAAAATTGTTGTGTGAAATAATGATTAGTATTAACTTTCACGGTAAAATTAACAATAGCAGAGTAAATTTATGTACGTGAAGATTAAATATTCAAATATTTTAATGAAAATTATAAAACTTCTGTAGTAATCGAGTTATTACATTACCAAAGTTATAAAATTTCAGTTAAGTTCCTAATATTAATTGGCCGGTGTGTAAATTTATATGCAGGACTTTAATATCTCTATAGACACTACAAGTTCGTCGACACGGAATTTTCAGCTATCCCTCTGGAGTACATACTCCTTGAAAAATCTATACTGTATGTACTCCGAAATAACAGTGTAATTGTTTTATTCAAAGACGTTTGATAATATTAATATGCTTGTAATTAGAAAATCGGAGCTCATACTGCAGCATCCGAATACGGTGTCGTGAAATTACTGAGTGCTACAGAATATTACATCTCTCAGATCACAAACCGGTTTCTAAAATACAAAAATTGTAAAATCAAAGTCCATTTCTTAATATTCATGGATCGAAATTTTTTTTATCCAGAACTTGGATATTCAATAATAAATATGCAGTGTTGCAAAATTACTGAGTGCTACAGAATATTACATCTCTTAAATCACAAACCGGTATCTAAAATACAAAAATTGTAAAATCAAAGTCCATTTCTTAATAGTCATGGACCGAAAAAAAAAATTGTATGCAGAACTTGGATATTCTATAATATATATGCGATAATAATGTAACATTTGCCTTTACAATTATTTGTTAATTTTTTTATATATATTGAAAAAACTGTGAACATTGTTATGTACTCGCTGCAGGTCTTATGAAATAATAATGATTAAATACAATATATTATACATATTTATTTCGGAAAGTAATGGAATTGTGTCTCTGATAATAATAACGATAAATTCAAACTCTACAAAAAAATTGTATTAAATACGCGAGACGCGCATATTTACCAGCAGTGAAGGCCAACCAAGAGACTGAGAATTCTCGTGTAGTTCTGCATAGCGCAATGCGAGTCAGCCCCCTCCCCTCTCTCGCCGCACTGCGTGTATTATAGCAGTAACGAAAACCCGCAAATAGGTATTCTGTTATGATACAGCCGAAGGCTGCTCAAGTATTCGCATATTGCCCCGTACGGTGTACAATAAAATGCGCGGGCCCGGATATGGAAAACGAAGAACAATAATTTTTCCTCACGTTATATATAGGAGGTTTCTACTCTAGGGCATGTACGAGAGAGCTGAAGATCCTTTTTATAGCCCTAGAATAGCTGAATAAATGGACGTAACATTATTCGCGTGTTATCTCTGAATAATTTGTTTTAAAAAAAAAACCTTAAGCGTGTTTTTCTCGTAACCACGTTCTCCCAACTCATGACCACGATATCTCTAAGTCTATTTACATCATATCGCTAAAATTGTACCCATTTTTTCAGTACATATGTGGAAATCATCTGATCTAGAATCACATCGATATATTTTTATTACAAATTTTACAGTATTTAAAGTTGAACAAATGTTACAAACATTTATACTAAATTTTCAAAGGCGTGCAGTTTCTTTCATTTTATTTAATTTTTTCATGTTGGCCCCGGCTTTAGCCTAGCTTATATATTTTAAGAAAGTCTTTAATTTTTTTTTTCTTGCAGATGAGTAGAACGGCCCGAATCATAGGTATCATAGATTACCTTTTTTTTTTACTCGGTTGATTTTACGAGAGCTGTCGTCCAACGCTTCCTGAGTCAAAATTTGTACCCTCCGTTAGCCCTCTGTGAAATCCAAATTCTTTGTACATGCGAATGCTGCCACCGATTTCACCCTCTGTTCAAACTACAGGAACTCTACTTGCAGATTCAACTGTTCCTCCCGACCGTCCGCAGGGCCTCCGCGACTCTGTGTAGATCCTCCTATAGCCTTCTTAACCGATCTTAATAATACAATAAATGAATACAATTTTATTTCGATCAAAGAAAACTTTGGAATCAACAGGATTTATTTTAATAATATAAGTTCAATAGGATTTATTTTAATAAAATTAATTCAATAGGATTTAATTTAATAAAATAAATTCAATAGGATTTATTTTAATAAAATAAATTCTATTTGATCAAAATAAAATCCTGTTATGCTAGCATTTGAAGGCGAAATTTATTTAATGACTGGCCTGATAGGATTTTATTTCGATCAAATAGAATTTATTGCATGCTAATAAATCGTATTAATTTTATTTTTATTATTTAAAATAGATCCCATATTTGATTGAAATAAACCCATGAAACCGATTTCTCTGGATATACAACTTACTCAAATCCAGACACGTCGATGAATAAGTCACTGCACGTGAAAACTGTCACTAAACTAAGTGCGCCCCGCAATGAACACCAATTGAGTTAGGGAATCAATATATAAAGTGCATAACAGCAAATTGGATATAACAGCTTGTATCAAATTCTTATTTAAAATTTTTATTTAAAAGAAGACTATCCAAAATGTCGCGATTCTTAATTGTCGTATTTTCATTTTTATTTAGTTAACAACGCAAACTCCAATAAATTTGTATACTAATTTCCTTTCAGATTGTGAACAGTTTTTATTCACCGGGATACTCTTTTATTTTTACCATTTCGTAATTAAAAAATGGTTACCTCAGATTTGCAACAAAAACTCTTAAAATATTGCATGTATATATTTTAATGAAAATACTATGAGATTGCGATTCTGCAAGTTGCTGTTTCCTACCTGTCATTTTTTTTGCCGAAATTGAATTTGAGATTCGTAATTACTTCGAAATTTCCCTAGAATTAATTTTCATTTTGCCAGTTGGACGAAACAATCTTATCAACTTAGACATTTTAATTATCAATATTTTCGACAAAGTTGCTTCGGAATCGGTTTCATTCAAATATTCGAAACGATCGACCACTACATATTTTTGTACCTTATCCAAAATGCAGCTATTATGGAGTTAAAAGTAAAAGAAGTCCGTATAATCAGTTTGGCCTAGTGATTAGCACGTTAGGTATTTAAGTAATTAGACAGGATAAATATAGATAGGATAATAGGCCTCAGGTTCCAACTCCGCAGCTGTCGTTTCTCAATTGCAAAATATACACCCTGATATTAATTATTCGTAATTAATATTAATTTTATTCTTATGGATGCATAACAATAGCTATCGGAGGAGTCTGGTAGGGTCAAACGTGTATATAGTTATAATACGCGATACCCTTCTTTTAAACTGATAGACGCCGTGCAACTTGACCCAGCTTCATTAGAGTGTCAAAATTTCAACTCGGGTTGTTTCTCACAGTTTTACAATGATTCTTTTTTATTTTATAAATACTTGAAAAATCTAATAATATCTAGGAAAATACTTCATTCCAAAAGAACTTTGTTTATTTTTCTAAAAAAAAAATCGTATCAACAGCCTGAAAATCAAGCAGCTACAGTAGAACCGCGCTCAATGGTAGCCATTGGATTGACCCAATTTCCTTCCGCACTCACTCACCCAAACATATAGGTGTGTGATTTCGAGTAGCGTTAAATCCCAATGGAATTCACGTGCCCTCGAGAATCTCGCCGTGTTACCTATAACTTAGATTTACTGCAGCACTAAAGCACCTCCAAGTTTACTTCCACCAGAATCGCAGTCTCGCGGGTAGTACGTTATATCGCGCGATAATAATGTTTCGTTAGTAAATTGGCGGTACAGGCTTGCTTTAGCCTTGAGACTACAACCCGGTAAAAACGTTAAAAGCGCGCTCGGTGAGCGCCAAAATTATTGCGTTTTGTTGGCAGTCACCCAACGGTCCAATAGTTATACGTATGGATTCGTTGCAACACTATTTTGGCCTACATTAAATGAATAGTCTAAAGCACACACAAACACACAGACGTATGCTCGGAGAAGTCGTGAATCGTGTCTGCCTGTCTCTCCCTTTTCTATATTTTTCTCTACCATCGATAACGATTATAACAATAGCCATAATCATAATAGCAGCATTATATTATTAATACACGCGTCCTCGGTTAGCTCGACGACTCTAACGACAACATATATCATATATATATATACATAAACCTCTTATTGAAAATTTCATATATGAAAACAGGACACTTGGCAATGTGGCGATTATAAACTTGTCCGATGTTTCGGAATAGAGGTCAAACGATTGTTATCGTTACAGTCGATCGACTCTCTGAGAACAGCGAGTTAATGAGAAAGAGAGAGAGAGGGAATGAGAAGGGCTGCTGCTACTGCTGTTGCTGCTAGTGGAACGCACCTCCCACTGGGGGCTGAAATTGACAGGTAGCTAGCTGTCACAGCTGACCGAGTGACCCACGCCCCACGATTCGCGTTTTTCTCAATGATTCTAACAAGTACGAATTCTCCAGAGCATATATTTCTCTTAAACAAACTACGTAGTACGAGCTTACCACCTTGTTTACGGACGGGCATCCTTCTTCAGTCGATATAATCGTGTCCACTGATAAGAATAATAATACAAGCTGAGAGGAACACCCGTATACGAAAATCCGAACGAACACAACGATCCCCCTAAAGGATCGTCCGCGCGAGCGCGTACTTTTATTATTTCGTTTTATTCTTTTTTTTACTTTTTTTTTAACACTCAACTGCAACACTTTTAAGAGGAACTTGTTGTTTAATAAACACGCGAATATTCACTGGGCATCGAGGCCTTAAAGGTGAACGAGGAAACGCGGATGGAACGCGACGAAATACCCTCAAGATACGAATATAAACACACGCGCGACCACGGCAATATGGCGTCACGCGAATTTAGCAGCCGGAAAACTGACGGGCGGCTGGTCTGATTGGTCGATCCCAACGAGTGACGTCAGGAGAGCGCGACGCCCCGCGCCACCGAGTGCCCACCGGCGTGAAGCTCGTACTCGATTAACTACCCCCGGAAACTCACACTCGCTAACGGGGTGAAAGCTCCGACTGCGACCAACGACGTAACTGCGCTTAGAAGTTGCACAGAATCCCGAAACGCGTCACCAGCCGTCGGACCATTTACTGACGCCATCTCCTTGCGCTTCGTGGTGTCTGGGTTGCGTTTCGAATTACACAGACGTTCGGATGATCGCGTAGGCATCAGACGCGCTTATTACTTACTGCATTTCGCACAAGTCAAACCAAAGTTAAATTTTTAAAAACGCTTTTACAATTTCTGGTAATTTAATTAATAGTTCCGAGCAGTTTTACACGTCGCAAAAATAGTTCTTAATATATAAGTACATTCACAGTCGTGATTGGAATAGAAAATCGACAGATATATGCAAATGTCTGAAGTCATGTTTTTCCGTGCCGTTTTTTTTTAAATAACCCATAATAGTGGTTCAATTACAGCCATAGGGTATTCAAACGATTGTATCGTTTCAACTACCGATGCTATCATAAATCTGGACGGTCAATCGATTGAGGATCCTCCAATAATCAAAATGAGATATTGCTCGTTATAATTAGACCATTATTATGAATTATTCTTTTAAAAAACCGCATGAGAAAACATGATATCGGTCATTTGCAAATATTAGACAATTTTCTATTTGAATCGCGGCTGTGAAACTACTTATATATTAAGAACTAAGCTTGCTACGTGAGTAACTCCTCGGAAGTGTTAATTAAACCCCTGGAAATTTTAAAAAGGCTTTTAAAAAATTAGCACTGATTTGACTAATGTGAAGCGCAGTATCTACTGGTGTCTACCTTGTATCGTGCATATGCAAGCGGAATGATTCTTACAGTAAGACTACATTACCGAAAATTGGTAAGGTTTTGATGAGGAAAACGTTTCCCGCACTGCAGTAACGTAGAGACTAGACTCTTTTGCTTGTTCAACTGCGAATGCCGCTTTTTTAGTGCCAGAAACAAGATTTTTGCGGAAAATAGCGTTTCGCGCCAAAAACGTTGATGCACTTATTGCAATCATTGCGTAAATGGCAGAAAATCTACACAATTCTAATGCGCCAGTTACTGAAGATTCTATGCACAGCATGCGGCATGTGTTCAATTCGGAACGCACCCTTCGGCGATCGGGGTTCAAATGGAGGATGATTTTGAGACCGAGATTTAAAAATTAGATAATGGCTAGTGATTTTTTTTTCGATTTCAAAAATCATACATCAATATCTCAAGAACGACTTTCTCAATTGAGGAGTAATTTCGCACGCATGTAGAGCATTTTACCGCTATTTACACGTGCGAATTAACATAAAAACTGAAAAGTCTGTTCAGATTATATTGAATTTCAAATTTTTCGAATAAAGTATGTGCGTTTCGAATGACGGAATTCTTCCGCTATCGAGCTAAACAGTTTTTTGTAAAGTGATCCGAAAGCACGATCAGTATCAATTTGGACCGAAATATTATTCAGCTGTGGTAGATATTAATTTTGGTAAAGATAGGTAAAGAAGTTCGGATTTTATAGTAATTTGATTTTTTTATGGGGTATTTGACGCGTTCTCAAATCTTCATACTTTCGTCGTGTTTTTTCGAATAACTATGAGTAATTATAGAAGGTCGCTTAAATGATGAATTTATTTTATGAACGAAGAAAAGAAATTTGTCTTTTCGGGCAACTTTGAACTGAAACAATGCCTCTAAAGAAGTTATCATATAAAACATTCCAAAAAAAGGGCGGGTTAAGCCCAACGAGACTTAAGCGTTAAGGTGCCCTCACTTTCGTTTCTTAAAATGAGTGAAGTTATAATTTTTTTATGAAAATAATTTTTCTTTAGATTATATTAAACTCAATTCTATTAGTGATATTGTAAATTTTACGTTTATTTCAAATCGACATATTCATGCCGGACGAATTCTTCTTATGTACAATTAAGCAATTTTTCGAGATTCTTGGTTCCCGGTTACCTCAGAAAAGTGTGAAGTAGTTTAAAAACCCATATATTTCCTGGAGCTCATTTGCAATAGTTAAATGTTTTAGCCATAGAACAAAAAATCTTTGTTGAAGAGTTCGAAAGAATATATATTTTTTTAAATAACATCAGCAGATAAACAAGTGAAATAGGTATCTATCTATGAATATCAGCAATTTCGGTCCAATCCTTTCCTTAACGTAACCGTTTTGCCGAAATTGGGACGCATTCTGCAGCGTCCCAAACCGCGTAAGAACGAGTGAATAAAAAAATATACGAAATTGGGTATCGGTGAAATTTTAAGGACATCTGCTGACATTTTTACATACTTTTTTATTATATGATATATATATATATATTTATGTGTTTATAGAGCATGTGCACATTTATTTTTTTAGTATTCATTTTGATGTTCAAGCACGACAAAATGTTATGGTATACATCGAAGAATAACGATATTCATTAATGATATTCGATGAAACGCATTGCGAAGTGTCGTGTTTTATGTCAGTATTTCGTTTTGTGTATCATATGTTTGTATTTTTTTTTGTCGTATTAATGAGCAGCGTTATTGCGTCTTCCGCGACGTTTGCGACCACCGCCTCCGCCTCCGCCTCCTCCGCCCGGCTGACGTCCAGTTGCTGCCCATTGTTCGTAGAAACGTTCAGCTTCGAGCCACTCCTGGTACTTGTACCACCATTCTTCCCACTTAACGTAGTCGTCGAGAGAGAGGTCACGAAGGTAACCTCTCGCTTTATAATAATCGTAACGAACGCGAACATCGTTCCAACAGTCAAGACCGCGGGGTCCCTGTGCCAATAGTGATTCGGGATAATGTCCCGGGGGCGGAGACTCGTAACCCAGTCTCGCGATTCTCTCCTCACCTTCGATCACAACTTTCATGGCATTCTCGCCGTCTTTCGTTATACGCATGTTCTCCATGTCCCTTCTGTCGACGCTCCATTGCGCCATTTTTCCGAATCTGCAATTTACAAAATCATACTATTAATCATTGTTTTTGCTTTCGCATAGAAGAAGCTTTTGTTTTTACAAAGACATTTTGTTTCGAAATTTTCATGTCAGCATACTCAGAATTATTTAAAACCTCGAGAAAACTGTTTTAGATTAAATACAATGTAAATTAAATGTATGTGTATGTATACAATTTCGTAAATTCAATTGCCCATAATTGAAGAACCGTTCAACTGATTGAGCTGGAATTTAGTACACAAATCTTACAGTAACCCGTATTTGACTGTTGTAATTTTGACCAAAATGTATCCGGTAATTTAGATTTCATAAGTTTTTTAATTTAAAAAAATGGGCTCGGCCGATCTAACTTTCGTGAAATTTACAATATTTTGCTAAATAGTTCTTAATAAGTGCTGATACATTTATTGTTGTTTGGAATTGAATTTCGCGGAAATCGAACAAATGGTTTGGATTTTGTGGAATTTTGAAATTGCCGTTATTGCATTAACGTTTGTCAGGCATGAACTAGCGAGCTACAATTTTTTATGTAAACGGAATTGTTTATTATTACTTCTTGACTAAAATTTCACTAAACTTCACTTTTTTCAAATTTGTTTAAAACAAGGATACAAAGTAGAACCGTGTATATTGCTTTCTCATTATTTTTAACTTTTTCCAAAGATTCCATTAAAAAAGCTAAAATCGATTAACGTACTTCCACATAGAGGTAGATTAGTGAAAAGTTAAAAATAATGAGGAAGCAATATGCAAAGTTTTACTTTATCCTCTCGTTTATATTTATTTTTCATTATTTGATATTTAATTAACGGATTTTTCTTTTTAAGGGGCATTCTTTTGTGCAAGGTTATGGTCCTGAAATAGCTAATTGAATGTGAGTAATATCATTTGCCTGATGGTCTGACGAATTGTTAAAGAGAGAAAATATGTGGTGATCACCAAAAATCGAGCCCGGATTATTCAGATACTGAGTAAGAGCGCTAACTACTGCGCTAATGTCACCAATACATTTCTCCTATTATAATCGTGTTCTTATATGCGATGTACAGTCATCACAATTCGAAGAAAATTGTATTCAAAACAGTTTACGGTTAAAAACTATCGGCCATTACGTAAGAATGTTAGACTGATTACATCATTTTTGGATAATAACAAAAAGTAATTGATAATAATTTATCTTTAAGAATTGTTTTGCTGGATTTAGTAAAAATTACAGTCTATAAGTAACCTGTTTAAAAAAATTTTAACGCTCTATCTGCAAAATCATGTTTTTCCAACTGGCACTCATGATATCTCAAAAATCATTTACCCAAATGTGCCCAAACTTTATACACATCTTAAGGTGATGTGTTACATATCGTCTGTCTCCCTCAGATCGCCATAAGTACGAGTGAGATAGCTGAATCTTCTCGAAGTGTTATTCTTCCCCACGGTTGATTGTTCGAGTAAAAGTCGAGAAGTACTGACTGCAGAGTACCAAGACGCAGTCAGTACTTCTCGTCTTTTGCCTGAAATATCAATTGTGACCAAGAACAACACTTTACAGTTTTTGTTACCGACCGAGCAGTAGCACATCATCTTAAGGTAATGTGACACATGTTCGAAAACTGCAATCGATATCGAAAACTGTAATCAAATCTACTCAAAGCCGGTTAATATTTCAGACAAAAGCAAATTAGCTTTGACTTCGTCTATCTACGACGGAGTAAAACCTATTTTTTTTCATCTAAAATATTAAGCGCCACTGAGTAGTTTTGATTACAGTTTTTTATACCGATTGCAGTTTCCCAGCAGTTTTCGAACATGTGTCACATCACCTTAAGATGATGTGCTACATGTCGTCTGTCTCTCTCAGATCGTCATAAGTGCGAGTGAGATAGCTGAATCTTTCCGAAGTGTTATTCTTCGCCATGGTTGATTTTTCCAATAAAAGTCGAGAAGTACTGACTGCAGAGTTCCAAGATGCAGTCAGTACTTCTCGTATTTTGTCTGAAATATCAATTGTAATCAAGAACAACGCTTTACAGTTTTTGTTACCGACCGAGCAGTAGCACATCATCTTAAGGCGAGGTGAAACCTACTCAGTCGGTAACAAAAACTGTAAACAATCTTTCAGACGACACCGAACGTTTTTTGATAAAAGAAAAGTCTTACATCATTGGTCTCTTAATTCTGCATGATGTAAAACAGTTTTCGAACATGTGTCACATCACCTTAAGATGATGTGCTACATGTCGTCTGTCTTTCTCAGATCGCCATAAGTGCGAGTGAGATAGCTGAATCTTCCCGAAGTGTTATTCTTCGCCACGGTTGATTTTTCGAATAAAAGTCGAGAAGTACTGACTGCAGAATGCCAAGATGCAGTCAGTACTTCTTGTATTTTGCCTGAAATATCAATTGTAACCAAGAACAACGCTTTACAGTTTTTGTTACCGACCGAGCAGTAGCACATCATCTTAAGGATATGCGCAAAATAATGTTGCAAAAATCAATACCGAATTTTCAGACACGGGGTTTAAAAAAAAATGTAATTTGCGTCTTGTTCCTGCTGTAGCCAACCTAATATATTTTAAGAATGTCTATGTTTGTTGCTTCTCGTAGAGGAAGTTTATTTTTCGAGATTTTCATGTCAGGACACTCAAAATGGTCCAAAACATCAAGAAAAGAGGTTTAGAAAAATTGTGCGTATATACGTATGTATGTGTGTAATGAAGTGCTTAAAATTCATTCTGTAATAACTAGTGAACTACTCGATCGAATCAGCCGAAATTTTAATGCTATGTACAGTACTGGTCAATTTGACGTTTTATAAATTTTACAAAAATGACTTGACACATTTCGGTTTATGCAATTATTACGATTTTGTAAATTGTCCGTCAACGCAAAAAACAAGAAAATTTGTTCTAACCCGAACATATTTTTGCATATCGGCTTGAAATTTCCTGAAATAAAAAACCGATCCCCCAACAATAGAATCTACCATTAAGCACATTAAACTAATTAGTTTTGACCAAGAAGGATCAGTAACCATTAAAAAAATAAGTAAACAATTTGTGTCATTGACTGATGGATCTGAAGATGGTACGTCTCATTGTCTGAAGGTAATGAGATACTATCTAGTCGGTAACAAAAACTACAAGCCTTATTTATCTGCCAAAGGTGTTCTGACAAAATAAAAGTTGTCAACTTTGACTTCCATTTAAAAGTTCCTAAATGCTCGGTTTTTTTCTGACAGATAATTTACGCCAAAGGTAAAAATTGTACCATGTAACATATGATTGTTATTTACTACAGCGTAATTCATAAAGGAAAATCGACGGGGCGTCGAGACGCTATCGTGTTACTTCATATGCACAAAGTAAATATTTTAGTTGATTTTACCGCTCCGATAGTGTCATACGCGGAGGTCCAACGTGTGAAGTATTGGAAGAACTGTCGCTGTCCTCGCTCCCTGATGATTCCGGCGGTGGATGAACCATCTGTGGTGGACCATGTCCCGAATGTGTTTTCTCGATTTTCACGGGTTTGCGCATCTATGAAAAAAGAATAAGTTAACTTGAAAGCTCAAGTCATTTCTACAACCCAATCATCAGACATTCAAAGAAATATAAATATAAATATAAAGATAAATATAAAAATATTATGATACTTTTTTAACGCCTTATTTTTCTAGAACATCGCTTTTTCGACTTATAATTAAAGCAGTTTTTTTATTCCGTAGCAAAAGGAGCATTTTATGAAAAAATGTCCTTTAGAAAAACGGCAAAACAAGGACATTTGGATACACAAGTCGACTTTCTTTTTAAATCACGGATATAAATATATTTACATATTAAGAGCTAATATTGCTACGTATGTAAACGCTCGGAATAGTAGATTAAGCCACTAGAAATTGTAGAAATACTTTTAAACATTTAGCACTGATTTGACTATCTAGTACATGATACAGTAGTATATGATACTATATAATCCAATGTCTCCAATATCGTTACAGAAATCGCAGTGTCCAACTGCTCGAAAAACGAGGTGCAAAATGACTGCGACTGTCTTCTTACAGACCGCTTAGATATTTGTTGCGTGGTCTACCAACTTAATTATACAATGAAGCTTTACAAAATAAAGTACCAAAACTTGGGTGAGGCGTTCAAAATAGCGAATTATCAAAATAGAGAATAGCTGAAGTAGCGAATTTCAAAATAATGAACGTCTGAATCTAGAATGGCCATTATTATGAAATTCGCTATTTTATTTCCCGCTTACCAATGGTATCGGATCCGGGACTCTAGGATCCTCCGGCATTCTGCCATGATGTTTTTCCTTGCGTCGTGCTTTAGCGGCTTCCTTCTCCTTAAGCGCTTTGTACTCCTTCTGATGTCTAGTCGGAGGTTGCGGAGCTGGTGGCGGAGTTCGCGGTCTTGGAAGTGGCGGTGATCTTGGTCTGGCCCTGGGAGGAATTGCTCGGGAACTCGAGGGAACGACCTCTTTGGGATGCGGCCGTTGCCGAACCGGAGTCATGGATCTTGAACGTGAACGCGAGGGTGGCGCAACGCGACGACGCTGAGGTTGCTGTTCCCTTGGAGAGCAAACCGAACACGAACGATCGGAACACGTGCTGCCGGAACTCGGACTGCGTGCCGGTCGTGTCCTGGTGTGCGAACGTTCGCGAGGCGACTTCGGGCTCCTCGCGCGAGGGCTTCGAGGTCTGGGACTGTGAGGACTCCGCGGTCTGGGACTTCGGGGACTTCGAGGATGTCCACGACTCGGTTCACCACCGCCTCCACCTCCTCCTCCTGCGCCACCAACGTAAAGCTCCTTGTAACCGCTGTGCCGCCATCTGTTAGGATCGCGTTCTTCAACCTCCAGCAACTTTTTATTCCAATAGCTCGACTGAGATTCTCGGGCTTTCCGCATGACGCTGTCGAGTTCGCGCCTCTTGCTCGAAGACTCGCCGTGATTTCGGGGCTGCGCTATACTAGTGTCCATCCGCATCTTGCTCGAACCACTTCCACTCGTACCGCCTCGTCTCCTTCCATCGTATTCTCGTGACATTGCTGAAAAATATAAGATAATGGAGATTGTTATTTGTTTGACGATTTTTTATGTTGTACGGTATATGAGATGATAAAATTGTTGCGGTGGGAAGGTTTAACTGTATTGTGAAAATTGTTGTTTTGTTACTTATGAAGTGTTAGAAGAGTATTAGGTAATATAATTTCCTTTCTGTTTTTGAGTTCTTGATAAAACTGCAGTAATCAGGCCATTTAATATAAGTCACAAAGGAAGCGTTTATAGGAATATTTGAAGGGAACAATGTTTTTAGTTGGTACTTAATAAAATTGGTCAAAACATTGGGACATATTGCACTGATGAATTTCTGTTCTGAGTAATTATGCTTATAATATAAAAATTGTAGAATTTATCTTATGGATCAATTGTTAAAACTATGAAGATTTTTTTAATTCAAGCACTAAAAAAATAAAAGAAAATAAAGCACTGCAAGTCTGCTGTTATTTCCATTCATATGATGTGTAAACATATGTATTTATTCTAAAAAGTAATTCAATACAATAAACTATGCATCTAATTTTTATTGCATCCTAAATTCTAATACACAAATTTAAAAAAATGTCTTACAAACAAAATAAGACTCCAGAAATTTCCATCAGTTTTTTATCTTGAACTGTATGATGAAAGAAAAGTATTCTTACATTTGGATTTAAGTGAACAATATAATTATATAAAAATGCATATGATCTGATCTGATCTTTAATTCCTTGAAATGAAAAATGTTGCATGCCCAATTTTTACTTTTGACAATAAAAAATCTGTAAAAATATTTGGCATTAACACTGATTCTAAAAAAATTGCATACATAGTTGTAAAACTTAAAACAGCATAGTTTGCAGTATATTTTCATAATAATAACATGCAGTAATTATAATATGTGTAAAATTTCAGTGCAAACAATAATCATTTTCATTGTTATTCAATTTTCTTTGTTTTAAAAATATTGATGACACTCTGCAAATTTTTTAACATTTTGACCCAACATTTGATTAAAACTCAGATTTTTTTACCAGTTTCAGCATCATAACTTTTGAATAGCAAAAAAAAAAGAGTTTATATCAAATGCTGGGACAAAATGTACAAAAATGCAAATGCAAAGACGTACTTAAGCAGAGCAAATAAAAAGTGTGTTTTAATCAAATGTTGGGACAAAATGTATAAAAATGCAAAAGATACGCTTTGCAAATGCTAAAGCAGACGCCAATGGTCTGCCAATTTCAGCATCATTTGATAGTTCACACATAATTTTACAATTACTATAGCTTATTATTACAAAATCATAACTACAAAACAAGAACTGTGAACTTTATTTCTTAAAGTAAAGAGGATTAACAATGCTGCTTGTATACAACCAAACAAAAAAAAAATTTCAAAACTAATTATAAATTAATAGATATCTATTAATTAATTTTTAAAAAATATTTACCTGATATGGAGATTCGTTGAGATTAATCAGACAGAGGGAGGAAACAGCTGATCCAAAAACTCCTGCGAGAGCAGTGAACATGTTAGTTCTCAAGAGACATTTCTGGGCGTGTGCCGTTATGTTAAACCGATGTTTCAACAGGCATAAACATCCACAAGTAGAAGAAGAGAGAGTACCACTCATTCCTCGAGCATTTCCGGTCTCCATTACAACCATGCCATTTTTTTTTCTCGTTAAACGCGTACCGACATCGACCGGAAAATGTCGGAGAAAATTCGAAACAAAAATCTATCTTAAAAAGTTCAAAAATTGAAATCGCGTCGCAGGCATTCCCGACCCGTGTTGCCTAAGATTTAAACATCGTTATGCCCGCCGCGTGCGCGAGCTGCGCGTCCTCCATCATCAATGGGTCATCAGCGACGCCAAAGTGGAAAGGAGCGTTACCCGAATTCTTTGAGTCTACATACCGAATTCCATCGCAAGGATGAACGACATCACTCGTTCACTCGACGAACGAGGATATTCTTACCGCACGTCGTGCCCGTTATCGTGTACATTTTATAGGTACACCGGCCGGAATCGCGACAAGCGTTACCGAGAAACGCTCTGTAACGTAATGAGGAGTCAAGGACTCGTCCGGAAACGCGAACGCGGCGACAAAATCGCGAAAATCCGACATTCGCAGTACGCGAGGCGCGACGTCGCGATATTAAAGGCGACGAAGATACGTTCGAGGATTTCTCGGCTCGTAAACGAGAGCCAAGATCCGAACGAAGTAACGCGATATTTACCGACGACGACGTACGCGCTCGAAGCATTTTGTTGCGCAGCAGCAGCAGCAGCAGCAGCAGCTTCTTACGGCAACTCGAATTTCTTAAGAGTGGCGTCCCTCCCGACATAGTTACTATGCGATACACACCTTTTATATATACGAGCACTGCTTCGTTAATAATAAACGAGCCGCGACCGTTTTTTTTCTTTCTCGTACTTTCACAGAATATACTTAGTTTTATTTATATTTATATTTTATTATGGATATATATGTGGCGTGAGAAATTGAGGATATAACACGACGCGATACTAGCCAGCATCGGGCGCGGAATGTCGGGCGTTGACTGTGATGATGCGCGACGTACGCGCAACGGTTTATTCATTGGCCTTCTCTCGCCCCTCCGTCCCACCCCCCGTAAAATCGATTACTCATTCCGATATTATGTCGAGACGAACTCGGAGCTTCTTATCAAACGTAACACAGCCTTGAACCGCTAAAGTAAACTTTCGTAATAACGACACTCACGTTTCTCACCCGGTCAATACGAAGGCTTTCATTGTCCGCCACTGAATCGTGTTTTTTTTTTGGGCACTGAAACTGTATTCGACTTTGCCGTGACGTCGCTCGCTAGTCGTTTGTACAATACTGCTGCTACGGTCTTCTTTTTCTTCGTTCCTTTTCTCCTGACCCTAACGCCATCTGGTGATAGTACGTGGCGGGTCGTACACATTGGAATTATATTAGCGTAGATAAGTTAGATATCGGTCCATTTCTCCTTTGACAAAATTTCCCGCGGACAAAATATTCGTGCACAAATATATTTCTCCCGACCAAAATCTGGACCAAATTACTTTTAAATTTTAATGTTACAAAAATATTTTTATTGTTATTATTATTGTTTTTATAAATTCCTCTACATGACAAATCCTCTTTATGTCAAAACTTTTTACATGTAAAAGTAAAAATACCGCTCGCTTTTTTTCAAATAATTTTTACCTTTAGTTCCTAGGATGTTCTCAGGCCTGGGGGTGGTCAACCATCCAAGTGCTGATCCAGGGGGTCAGTACTTGTAACGCTACATGCATGTACTTGAGATGACATGCTGCGGATGTTTTCAGTTTATTTCAAAACTTTTTGCACATATAGACAGTATACCGCTAGTTTTGTAATCCATTGTGCTTTTTGGTGAAGAATGCCACTCGCGTAAATGTACTTGTCTCAATTTTTTTACCCGTGAGGGTTATTTTAGGGGATATATTTCTCCTGACCAAAATCTGGATTTTTTCATGGATGAAAACACAGATTGTCGTTCACATAATACAACCTAAATTATTATCTCTTTAATATATCGAAATCGAATTATTTAAGCCTTCATTATCCTTTTGTAGTCGTATTGGACCTGTTTAAAAAAGACTAATATTTTTTAATTTGATTGCTTATTGATATTCTCGAAATTTAATGCAAAAGAAAAGATTCCGCCAAAGACAGACGCCAAAATTTTTAACATTGCCTTTTGACACTTGAAATGGTTGGAAACACAATAACATGCCACAATTGCCAATTTTCAAAGAGCTCGTTGCGCCAAATCGCATGATTCGTTATTCAATAGGAAATGAACATTTTTGTGAACCCCCAAGACGATGCGTTTCTTTAGTTCTCTTTTATCGTAATAAATATATTGCAAATTTAATTCTGAAAATACAAAAAGAGATAAATCATTATTTTTTTTAACCGTGCGAAGAAAAGACGATTTCAAATATTGTCCCACAGACCGTAGTTTTCGCATGACTTATTTTGTTGTTATTTGAACAAAAATTGTAGATGAGAGCGCCAAAATCCTCAAATTTCGGCGCTTATTTTCAGAATTAAATTTGCAATACATTTATTACAATAAAACAGTACTAAAAAAAATCGCAGCGTTTTAGTGGTTCACAAAAATATTCATTTCCTATTGAACAACGAACACAACATGCGATTTGGGGCAACCAGCTTTTTGAAAATGGGGAATTATGACTTTTTATTGTGTTTTTAAACATTTCAAGCGTCAAGTGGCAGTGCTAAATATTATTTTACAATTACCGCCTTTGGCGAAAACTTTTCTTTTGTATCAAATTTAAAGAATCTCGATGAGTAACGAAATTAAAAGAATATTAGGCTTTTTTTTAACAGGTCTAAGTCGTATATTCCACCATAGAAAACAATAATTTCAAACTTTTTCACTGTGATTTTTACAAGTCCCTTTTTCGGTCGTTTCTGATTTCAGAAATCACAGATCCGACTTTCGATCGGAAAATTCCACCCACATTTTTGTTTTCACAATATTACAACTGAAATTTATGTGTGTTAATGTAGTTTATGACTGTCAGTATCCAATAATATAGAATCGGTTTCCACATTTCACGAAGCTACGAGACAACGAAAATGAAACAGCGTGGTTGCTCATAGAAGAATCTTTGAAAAATTTGGATAATAATGCGGTAGCACTGTGTAATGCTCTATCTTGCAGTGGTTTTTAGAAGTTCTAATTATTTTCGTAAAACCTTGCATTTTTTTTTGCCAAAAAGTAAAAAAAAATTGTTTCCTAATTTCTGAACACGAATTTACCATTCATTTTATCGACAGAGCAATAAAAAAGTAACTAAAAAGTGTTATTTAACATTTTTATTTGTATTTTCATTATGATCTATTAAGATATTTATAAAAATTCTTCCATATTCATAATCGGAAGCGGAAATTTTTCTATGAGATAAGATCTTAATATTACATTGAAGCCGAAACGAGCATTAATTTTCCTCGAAAACGCTGTTCCGTATAGGCCTAGTTATGTTATAATTCCCTAAAAAAAAGTTACTTTAAAGATTCATCAAAGGCCTAAAGTACCTACAACTTTTTCCGTATAGTATCATCAGACAAATACAAATACAAATACAAAATCGTCCATACCAAAAAGATATGAAAAAATCTTTATTGCTTTATATCAAGTACACAAAAATGTCTGAATATAATACGAACATCAGTACAAAAAGTATATCAATATTAAACAGTTTTATCGTTAAAAGTTGCCTAATAACTTGTGTAACATATCTTCTACACAACAGACACAAAAAAATGATCACGCAAGACTCAACACATTGGATGCAGTCGTCGCGTTGATTATGCAAGGAGGTGTAAAGTGAACAAATCTTATTGTATTCTTAACATTAATGTACGTAGAAGATATTGTGATAATAATACCGACAGCAACTATAAAATAACCAAACCAGTCGATTAGTCGATGAACGTCAAATTGACTGCCAATACTTGCATCAATTTCTACGCGTCGAATGCTTTTTATTCGGCGTATTCTTTCAGGTTGCACAGCTTCTACGAGAACCGGAACTGGCTCGGTATTTAGGTTTTTTAGCCTCAATTCTTCAGCAAGCGCTCTTTCCTCCGGACTAGTATCTTCTTCAAGATCACTCAGTAAATTAGGCGAATCGTCGTCGTAGTAAGCGTAAGAATAACGATGACGGTTCACTTCGTCGTCGAGAAAACCGTAATAAACCGACTGAGAGTGAATTCGTGGATCCGTGAGTGTTTCCGTTCCTGAAAGGCGCTCCGAAGGTGAAAATACCTCTAGATTTGCTGGTCTTAAGGTACATTCCACTTTGAGGGCTCTGGCACGAGCGTACATTAGTGGGGGAAGCACGAAAACCAAAGGACCGGTCAGCGTGCCGCCGATTAGAGCCATAACGATATCAAAACGTGGTACCGACTCGCCGATCGCAACTCCGAGGAAAACTACCGCTGATCTCATAGCGCAACGCTTCCAACCGAAAGCTGAAAAATTTATAGGAAGATAATTAAACTTTTTTTTTTTTTTTGATCTTCAATAAAGATGTTTTTTTTTTTGTTTTTCCGAAAGATAGTTTTATTTTAAGAAAACTTTTTTAAAATTTGATGCGTGAAAATTCCATAATTTTTAATTTGCGAATGTTTCAATTCGTTTGTTATGCAACTAGAGCAATCATTCCCGTTCGTCATTAAAGATTTTTGTTACAATAAATGTGAAACATAGATTATTAAACTTTTCTTATGTTCAGATCTATTTTATTAAAAGATGTTGTTTACAATTTGTTTAGGAAAACTCCATCTTTTTTAATATGCAAATGTTTCAATTTATGTGGCACATATCTCGGGTTCTCTTTCATTAGCGAAGATTTTTTTTTGCAATAAAGGTGGTTATCGGAATTTCATTGCATTTTCATTTTTTAACGATTATTGTAAACGAAATATTCGGAAACAACGTGATAATTTAAGTTGTAGATTTTTGAAAACATTGCTAAATCATTTACACTCACATCTATGAACCTGCATGCGGTCCTCCAAGTGCTGAAAAAGCGCCGAGTGTCCTATTGCACTTGAAAAGCATAGTTGAAGAGCAGCGAGCAGGATCGCCGCTCGTATAACGTAACTGGAGTCCACTACTTGAAGAATATTTGCTGTTGTACTTCCTCCGTATCTCCACACAGCGAGACCAGCAGTCACCCCGAAAAATGAACCGCTGACTGCATAGAAAAAAATAGAATCAACGGCAATACAAAGAAAATAATGTGATCGAAACAGTTTCTAAATTATTCGGTCAGTCTTTATGAAACGTAAGATATCTCTTAGTGGTAATTTCTTGGTGTTAACTAATAATATCTTTATTTTGTCGATTTTTAGTTTTACATTTTTTTTATGTAGAAAGGAATATAAGAGGCAATCCCGATTCAACCTGGGTCTGATCCTCGACCTCCCCGATTTGGCTCGTAATTTTTTGTAGGATTGGATAGACCCTCAAATGCACCAGATATTATTCTTTTATTTTTTCTATGCAATTTTTTTTTAAATATATTTTTAAAGTGACATATCGAAGGCCCTAATTTAAAAATCTGAAAAAATTCTGAAAAATACTTTGTTGAATATCAAAATTTTCTAGCTTATAGCCAAAGCGGGCAAAATTTTTCTTCTTATAGTTTTTAAGCTGTTTTGATTTAAAAAAATTATGAAAAAATAGAAAAAAAACATTAATCTACCACAAGCGATTGGTCAAATGTTTATTTATGTGAACTCGGATTTTTCAGATTTTTAAGAATTTGTCAAATTTTTCTGAACTAAGACTATTCTAGCACCATACATGCCACATTCTAGCACCAGCATGGCATAATTACAAAATCTGAAAAAATTCTGAAAAATACTTTATTGAATCTCAAAATTTTATAGCTTAGAGCCAAAGTGTGGAAGATTTTTTTTCAAATACTTTAAAACTTTTTTGATTAAAAAAATTATTAAAAAATAGAAAAAAAATGAAACTACTATGGCCGACTTGTCAAACATTTCTGTATATGAAGCTGTATTTTTCAGATTTTTTAATTATGGCATACTGGTGCTAGAATGTGGCATGTATGGTGCTAGAATAGTCTTAGTTCAGAAAAATTTGACAAATTCCTAAAAATCTGAAAAAATTCTAAAAAATCCGAGTTTACATAAATAAACATTTGACCAATCACTCGTAGTTGATTATTATTTTTTTCTATTTTTTCATTATTTTTTTAAACAAAAAAAGCTTAAAAACTATAAGAAAAATTTTGCCCACTTTGGCTATAAGCTAGAAAATTTTGATATTCAACAAAGTATTTTTCAAAAGTTTTTCAGATTTTTAAATTAGATTACATGTCTTCGATATGTCACTTTAAAAAAATATATAAAAAAAAAATTGCATAGAAAAAAAAATAATATCTGGTGCATTTGAGGGTCTAACCAATCCTACAAAAAATTACGAGCCACATCGGGGAGGTCGAGGGTCAGACGCAGGTCGAATCCGGATGGAATGCCCCATAAATATCCACTCCACGGACAATGTTTTTCTTTGAATCATTTTTTAATTTGATCTGAAAATATAACTTTTTTTCAGGTAATGCAGCTGCATTTTGTAAAAAATATACCACCACATAATGACAAAAATTTACTCACCCAGAAAGGAGAGAATGACAGCCTTGTTGATGTCTCGAGGTTGTCTCATATCCACCTGTATAGTCATTAACGTCGGATGCACATCAAATTGGAATGCCAACATTCCATACCTGCAGAAAGAAAAATAGAGATCGTAGCTTTTGCAGGAAATTTTTTTTCGTCATCATGTATAAATACCCTGAAATAAATTTGTCCCACGATGGCGAGGTTGGCACTGGAACAGTATTCAAAGTGCGATCATCCGTGATGATGCACCACCAGATGAGGATGGCCGTGAGGCTTACAGCAATTGACGAACAAACGGCGAGCCACCTTGAAATAAATCACGATTAATACATGACTATATTTTTTTAAAGATCAAATATTGTAATGATTAACACCACCAACAATTTCCACAGGCAATAAAACTATGGTTTAAAAGTCTTATGGTTTAAAAAATATATCGATTCGTAGTGTTCAAAAACTATGATAAAATACGAATTATTTATATTATCACTCACTTCATGTCACGAGGACTTCCCAGCCACATGAGAGGACATAGAAGAAGACCAACCACGAGGAGCCAGTAGCAAAAGGACAGATCAAAATTGTTCTCCGAAACTTTGAGCCCAAAAATCTGCAGGTTCTGTGATGCTGTAATTTTTCCGTAATTAAAAGTAATTTTAGAGTATATGTCATTTTAAAAAGAATAAGACTCACCGACTAAAAGATTCGGTATTCCGCAACCAAAGACCGTAAGATCAAGAAGAAAATTTACGCAAGTGCGTGCTTTTGGACCAAGCGTTAATTCTGTCACTGCTGCTAAAGGATATCTGAAATACATCAGAATTCGTACAGATTCCATTTTTATAAAAGAATTTTTAATCGCCATTTTTTTAACGAATCGTTTCAGTTATTAGAATTGCGAAACTCCACTAATCATCGACAAATTTACAGTACATTATTTCCATGATAATAAACTGTAATGATTATAAAACGATATTTCAACTTTTGAAGAACAAAAAAAATTATCTTTAGGGCAATTTCACACAAAATTTGTGAAGAAATAATTGAAACATAAACCATTTATTTTTAAGAAAATTCCCATGAAATTTTGTGGAAATTTTATGTTTTTAGCAATTACAAAAATGCACCATTTGTTATAAAAAAATCCCCAGCCTAAGTTAAAAAACTAATAACTATCAAATCATTTTACGACAAAAAGTTAGCTAATAAAATAATTAAGGTTTAGTACTCTTTTAATATCAATGAGCCGAATAAAATCCACATACCGATTTTTTCGGGATATGTGAGGATCGATAGCGTTTGCAATAGTCCATGATTTGCCTAAAAGCGCAGCTGTATAAATCTGAAGACCGAAAACGACGAGAACCAGCGGAATGCCTAGTAATCCTAAAGATAATAATAATTAAAGCCCATCGTTACATCCAGTAGGCGACGTCCTTGCATAGCATTACCCAACAGTACTCAATAGTTATATAAACCTACCACATTGAACAATCGCTCGCGGTAGTGCTATAATGGGAAAGACACCGAAAATATCAACGATGCACAGAGTCGCGAAAATCAACGAAAGCCCGGAATTTGTATGTTTGGAAAGCAACGGAAGACTCTCGCGATTCATTTCACCTCCGTTTCGCGACGGAGTGCGTACTTAAGAGTATTGTAGTGCTCGATATCGAGCCGCAATGCGACTAACCGGTTCCTCCTGCGGCCTGTGTAACACGATAGTATTGAACACGAATGGATGACTTCAACGACAACGTCGACGACGGTGGGAGCGAAGGAAGACCCACAAGATATTTACGCCTTCAGCGACTTACTCTATTCCCCACGTGACTATTATACACGAAAAAAAGCTTACAATGTCGGGCCTTATACATTGCTTCCTCATATTTCACTATTTTAGAGCTAACTAAGCCAGGATCTATGTTCATTGAATTTGACTATTTCACAAGAAGTTTTGAGAAAAGTGGAAACTGAAAGTAGGGCAAGGCCTGTCTTTTTATCTTGGTATCAATTAATACATGAAAAATCGGAAGTTCTATAACATTTTAAGGCCTCAGGCCGTTTTTGTCAGATACGTCAAAGTTAGAACCAGCTCGAACTTCTGAAATTTAAGTTTCTATGAAATCCAAACACCTTCATCGACCTTTACTAAATTTGATATCTGGCTTTGCTGAATATTAATTCGTCCCTGCTAAATCGCTACAAGATGAGAATTAGAGCGACAGTGTCGATGTTTCCGAAAATGAAAAATACTATAAAACCCGAATCTCTATATAGTTTCGGCTGAAATTCAATGCCGATCATCGTGAAGTATCACTATATTTATAAAGAACTATTTAGCCCGATAGCGTTAAGCTTTCTCTATGAGAATCTGAAATTCTCTATAGTTAGAGCAAAGCTATGAAATGAAACAACGTTTTTTGTCCGTTCAACCATCAAATTTATTTACAAAAAAATAGAGATATGAGTGAACAGTTGTTACATCTACGAATGAATGTATTTTTTTTCGTTCACTAAAATATGAACTTTTCGGTCTTTGAGAGAAATAAAAGGTTGCCCACGCGTCGTGCGACAAACGTCAAGGACGGCTAAAAAAAGTTTTTCTTTTTTTCATCGAGCTGCTCATTCAAATGTTAGTTTTTTGTTATGCAGTGTTAAATAATTATTATACTACCGCATTCCGAATTGTAACTGGTGAAAAAAATTTGATTTGCATTGAAATTAAAGAAAAAACAAAATTCACTTTTCTATTCTCAAAAGTGCGTAGTAAAAAAGTTGTTTAACGCCCTTTGCAAGAAGCGTTCGTTTTCTTCAACGAGAAACAAAACTTTGAATGAACATCTGAATCAAACCATTTTTTTAACCGTCCTATCATACAAAGACCACTAATAATTATAATAATAATAATAACTTACATAAATTGTGTCTAATAAATTCATATGGACGTTCTCCATCTGTCCATCGCATCTAAAGGCCGCAAAAATCAAAATTACCGCAGTCGGACACATTCGCACTTGCAAGTCAAGAAAGAAACAATATCCTTTAAAGCCTATAATAATATGACAGTAGAAGACTCCGTAATAAAGTAGTCACAACAGTAATAATGATAGTATATAAACTTCCTTTCAAAATCGTTGATTATTTCTTTAATCGTCAGTCTCGTAAGCTGGAGAGGCTGGCGAGTAAGTAGGACTTGTCGGTGAATATCCCGGTACCGGAGGTGAATAAGTGGGACTTGTTGGCGAGTAGCTCGGACTTGTGGGAGTGTAAGTCGGACTTGTGGGTGAATATTTGGTGCTCGATGGTGAGTACTGAGGACTTGACGGCGAATAAGTCGGACTTGTCGGCGAGTAATTCGGGCTACTTGGCGAATACCTGGTGCTTCCACCGGCAGTGTGTTGGGGTGAGCTTGGTGAGTAAGAGGGACTTGTAGGTGAATAAGTGGGACTTGTTGGCGAGTAAGTGGGACTTGCCGGTGTGTATTGCGGCGAAGTTCCAGCAAAAGACGGGCTGGTGGGTGAATAACTGGGACTTGTCGGCGAATATTTCGGACTGCTCGGCGAGTAGCTCGGACTCGCAGGAGAATATTGCGGCGAGCTTGGCGAATAGCTGGGACTTGTCGGTGAATAAGAAGGCGATCCTGGAGTGTAATTCGGCGAGCTTGGCGAGTAACTCGGACTTGTTGGTGAGTAGCTCGGACTTGTCGGTGAATATCCGGGACTTGTCGGTGAGTAGCTCGGACTTGTTGGCGAATATCCGGGACTTGTTGGAGAGTAACTGGGACTCGTTGGTGAGTAGCTCGGACTTGTTGGCGAGTAACTCGGGCTTGTTGGCGAGTAACTGTGACTTGTCGGCGAGTAACTCGGACTCGTTGGCGAGTAGCTCGGGCTTGTTGGAGAGTAACTCGGACTTGTCGGCGAGTAGTTTGGACTTGTTGGGGAGTAACTCGGACTTGTCGGAGAGTAACTCGGACTCGCTGGCGAGTAACCCGGACTTGTCGGAGAGTAATTTGGACTCGTTGGCGAATATGTCGGACTTGTTGGGGAGTAATTTGGACTTGATGGCGTCATGCTTGGCGACGTTGGCAGATAAGCCGGCGATGTTGGCGAGTAACTCGGGGATGCTCCGCCTGCCGGTGACATCGGGTAAGGACTCATGCTTGGTCCTGGACTTCCCGGGCTTCCTGGCTGCGGAGAATATGCCGAATATGCTGGTGACAGACCTGACGCGTCTGATGCTCCGGATGGCGAGAAACACGCGCCTCCTGGAGTCATACCACTTCCCAGGGTTGGCGACATGCTCGACGCGCCGTATCCAGGCGTTGAACCCATTTGGTTCCATGGTGTCATTTGCGGGCTCATGCTTGGTGTTGCCGCGCTTCCAAAGAACATTCCAGCGCCTCCCATCACACCTGCGCCGACGGCCATCGGTATCTCAATACCGGCCTTACATTTCTCAGCATCGAGCAGTAAATCGAAGCATCCTGAAATTGGACATAATTTTTATTGAATATTTCAAAAGCAATGAAGGGAATACAAATGCAGAAGCCAAATGAGTCATAATGAGTCATGGCATTTTACTGCTCTATGACTGATTATTGATTTTCAAAACAATTTTTTGATGTCAATAGTATGTGATATCGAAATGAAAATATAGCAAATGATTTTGTGATTTTACCCAAGGAAAACAGATTTATATTGAATGATATTTTGCCTTTAATTCTCATTTATTTGGTACATCCGATTTTAAGGCTTATAAAAACTTTGCATGCTGTGAAATTGTTATGCAATTATGTATTTTTATTCATAAATGTGTTCAATATGTAAGTGTTTTTTTTAACGGGACAAGGCTTGACTATTAAAAGGTTAAACAGATATTCTGGAGTTTGTAAGAATTAATAATCTGCTGTGGTAAAGGATGCATTTATAAATCTTACCTGTTCCGATTCGAGGCAATTGTCCCATTATAATGTTCTCTGAGACACCTCTCATAGGATCGACCTCCGCATGAGACGCGGCATCGAGCAGAACATCCACAGTTTCTTCGAAGGAACATCTGAAATGGCGATATAAAAATATTGTAATATGACGAGAAAAATTAGAGGATCTAACTCAAATATTGTTAATCACCTCATAAGAGCTCCCGTATCCTGTCTGTTGATTCCGTGACGAGTGATGGCCATCAAATGACCCTTTGCAGTCATTACGTCACAAAGCAGAGCGAGATGTCGGTAGTTTACATAAAGACCGTAGAACTGCAGCACAGCGTTCATTTCCTTTTCGACGGACTTTCGTACAGCCTCGATACCCAACACTTGGAAGATCTCGCAGATATCGTTACTGAATGTTCTGATCGGATCGACGTCGCGCTCACTCAGTACTTTCATTAAACTCGTACCATCAGTTTCCAACAACCACTCGGCAATGGCTTTAAACTCGCCAGTGTCTGTGATTATTATACGCTTCTTCGCGTCTGTTTGCGGCAAATGCATGTACACTTTGCCAATTGCTTCGATACCCTGAACAGAAAAAGAGTATAGAGAAATCAGACGGTCGAAGCTACAAACCGAAAGAAATACAATTGGACAGAAAAAGCTTCCAATTTGACGCTTATTTTCAAAGTCAATTATTCGTAAAAATGTAGATGTTATTTCGCTTTTTAGTTGAAGAAGCGAACGTGCGAAATGAGAATACACTACTAAAAAGACATATTTTTTTTGTACGATATTTGGTTGATAATCCGAACTATTGATTATTTTCCAGTATTTACATTGTACGATTTTTTTTCGCAATCTTCTATTTTTACCTTCGAATAGGTAAAGTATGTAAACTAAAAGAAATTGGAAGATTATAAAATATAAGGCTTTGAACGGCTTCGACATTTTTTTTTATCAACTGCAGTTGGTAAAAAAAAATTTAGTTCTTGGAAAGTAAATTCCACAACAACAACAACAAGTATTTTCTTGTAAAACAAAGAATTAAAGAATATAGGTCAAAATATTGTTACCCTAACATATTTTCATCCTCATAAAAAATTACCTGAAGAGTCATGTCACTGAGCATGTTGGCCTCAATGCACCTGAGGAACATATCGTCTTCCATTTTATCAACAGCGTCGCCTTCCCCATCCTGGAATTTACTATCATCGCTGTTCATAATCCTAATACGAAGTACGAGTTTCTCCGCGTTATCATCATTGAAGATACAGTTCAAATCATCACCAAACCCAGCGTTAATTTTCTCCGCAATTTGCTCCATGGTTAATTTCTTATCAGTCATTCTTTTGCGATCGAGTTCAATACGCAGCAACCACGGCGATATTTTCGTAGGGTCAAAGTCCGGCATCTCGTAGTAGACATTAACGAATTCCTGATCCTCAGCGATGACGGTATTCTGTGGATCCGGATCGTAATAAATCGCAGTATTGGCTGTAACTTTCCTCAGCGTTGTGTGTTCAAGTCGGCAAAGAACATTCTTCGCTTTTTCCGCGTCTCTGGCAGCAGCGCCAGTCAAAAAGACGGTTAGTGAAGGAGCTTTTGGTTTCTTACTGATATTAATAATTTCCTTCAATCTCGGTACACCAAGAGTTACGTTCTTCGAGGATACACCAGCAAAATGGAAGGTATTCAGTGTCATCTGAGTGGCGGGTTCTCCTAGAGACTGAGCAGCCAAAGCTCCGACCATTTCTCCGGGAGAAACTTGAGCCTGTTGAAATCTGGTCTCAATTTCTCCTATAAGCCATTCAAAAGCCTCTCCGGAAAGTCTAAACTCTTCCGAAACGCATTTTGTGCAAAGTGTCGATCGAATAAGACACCGGAAAAGCAGCGTAGCGTTCTCGTTGGCTTGTTTGCTCAGCCGATCCTCTCCGGCCACGATAATACATTTTTCCAGTAAATCTTTGACTCCCTGAATGACTCTCATGGGACTGAGATCAGTAGGAGCTCGCTTATTGATGTGGAATATCTTCTGTACGTTCCAAATCATTCTTTGCAAGTTACAAGGCTGCACAACCTTTGATTCTCCGCTGGGGAAAATTTCTCTGAGCACTGCTCTGTCTCTGTTTAATTGTTCCCATTCTCTTTCGAGTTCAGAGATCACTTCCCCGGATCCCATCATTTCCCGAACGATATCCTCGCTGAAAATACGTCTGAGATATCGCTCGTTGGTTGGGTCGAATTTGAACTTTTTCTCGAAAGCTTTGTTACTTAATTTGATTGTTGGGAGATTCTGGAACTCTACAGTTTCGCCGCAAAGGCCGTCCTCGCCGTAACGCAGCTGAATAAGCTGGCCGACGGAATTTCTCACGGTGCCGTCGTAATGCACCATTACGGACTCCATAGCTTTTATCAAACGTCGCTGGATGTAACCAGTTTCGGCTGTCTTTACAGCAGTATCGATAAGACCCTCACGACCTCCCATAGCGTGGAAATAAAATTCTGATGGCGTCAAACCGGCAAGGTACGAATTCTCGACGAAGCCTCTAGACTCGGGACCGTAATCGTCCTTTATGAAGTGAGGGAGAGTGCGCTTGCGGAAACCGAAGGGGATTCGCTTACCCTCAACGTTCTGCTGACCCACGCAAGCGATAACCTATGAAATAGAATGGTATTTTATTGGCAACTGCTCGGAAATTTTTTATAGACTTAGTGGAGAAATCTGATAGATGACCTTTTCAAAATCTATATTTATATTGTGTACTCAGTGTTTTTAATCCGTTGAAATGTCCGGGGTTTAAGTTAAGTGCGACCTTTATTTTATTATTCAGAGGTGATCTCAATAGGTTAGTTAGGTAAAGTTACAACTGAATACGCAATATTTAAAATATGGCGTTTACAGTTCAATTAAAATAACTACAATGTGAAAAAAAGAATTTTATAAATGTTTTCACAAGTTGTATTAACTTGACTGAATTTTTATTATGGTTTGCTTGGATTTCATGTTGCACTGAAAATTGTTTCTAAAACGAAAGTTGTGAAGTTTGCTGCACGAGATGAATGCTATTTTTTTTTGTTGCTGCAAAATAGTATCTACAAGCGTGGTCGATTCGTATCTTTTTCCTTTTTAAGTGTTTTCCGACGGATAAGATTATGTCGTATAAAAAAGTTATATTATCCTAAATAAACAAAGAAAATTAATAACCTGAGAGATATTGATGTTGGAACCTTTGGAACCTGAGACCACCATAGCCTTCAAGTTGTTGTATTCAGTGAGCGATTTCTTGGCGGAACCTCCAGTTTTATCACGAGCATCGTTCAAAATCCTATTTACTTGATTCTCGAAAGTCTGCCTGAGAGTATTACCGGGAGTAGGCTCGAGTTCCATATTATGCGCCTTCTGTATGACCTCTATTACGTCCTCTTTAGCTTTCCTGATAGCCCTCTGAATTTCCTTGTACGTCTCAGGATCAGCAATGGTATCCCCAATACCGATCGAGTGACCCTCGAGCAGCAGCCAATTGTTGATCACCGTCTGAATGTTACCATAAAATCTGCCGCAAACTTCATGTCCCAATTCCAACATACAAATATGAAGCAAAGATCCAGCCGAAGTACCGAGAGTCTTTTTGCAAAGAATGCCCATAATCAGTTCCCCATGCTCGACCATTACTTTGGTGTCTCCGGGCGAAATCCACTTGTACGGACCATCGTCCTCCTCATCTGGATGTGTGCTGTGCGTTCTTATCATGTTAACATTGCCCGGAATAATAAGGGAAAATATCTGCTTTCCCGTCCAGAGCGGTTTTGGCTTTAGAATGCAAGGCTGCGGCATTTTTCCGTCCCAACTCGGCAAGAACATGAGAATATTCATCATCTGTTCCTTCTCTATGAATACATCACGTTTCGTCATTTTTCTTACAGCAGTTAAAGTGTCCTGTACAATACCCATAACAGGTTTGTTAGCCTGAGGTGTGATAATCTGTCGCGGCGTTACGTGAATGTTTTCGACTTCAGCTCGCGTTTCCATCGATTGTGGAACGTGAAGATTCATTTCGTCGCCGTCAAAGTCAGCGTTGTACGGCGAAGTGCAGCTGAGGTTCATACGAAAAGTACTCCAAGGTAAGACCTTAACTCTGTGACCCATCATACTCATCTTGTGGAGCGTTGGCTGACGGTTGAAAATTACAAGATCACCGTCGCGAATGTGACGTTCTACGCGATATCCGCACTGTAAATGAAGATCCGAAGGCTTAGGATGGAACCTGTAGAAATAAGATATAGATTTTGTAATTTTCGCGCCTAGATCAGTAGAGTTGGAAACGTACATCGATCAACATCGACTAATACGCGACAGCGTTGTAACTATCCCATTCAGTTGTAATAATAATGTTAATTAAAGAAATAAATAGTATATTATGCTACAAGTGCGTAAAATGCGATTTTACGAACGAGTAGCGATCGAGTGTTATACGATCGCTACGAGTACGAAAAACGTACGCACGTGTCGCATACGATATTTTTTGACGTAGTATGCGTAAACTTATTAAAAAAGTAATGTACGTCATGTAGACATTGAGCGGGAGTAGTAGGGCGGACGGAGCCGGTGCAGGGCCGCAGGCTCTGCGGGGGACCAGGGGGTGAAGCCACCAGTGGGTGGGGGGGCATTCAAGAAAATACTTTTTTTAATTACTCGATCTCGATTTATATTTCGATGACAATATTATATTATTTATGACGATACTTTCATATATTAGAAGAAACGAACAAATATTCGAAGTGTTAATAGAAATTTTCACAATATTAATAGTGAAAACAACTTCACAAAATTATACAAAACAAAACAATACAAAAGAAATAGATAACAAACGCGTTACAACGTAATTGATTCGTTCAATTTGACGATTGACGATACATTACTGTACGCCACAATTATTCACGTTAACAGTAACCGATTTTTATCCATCGTTTTCCCCGTGTTCACTACTCATGTATACCGGAATATACCATAGGAAGGTCACAGAACATAATTCCCCATCAAATATGACGATTTTTAACTTTTTAAAATTTTACGCATACTGGTGTGTGAATATTCATTTTACACACCAAAAACAGTGCGTAAAATCAAATTTTACCCATACTACGTCAAAAAAAAAAAAACCTTTTGTATTTACTTTTGCATACAATAAAGTACAAAAAGAATAATTTGACGATATAATAAAAAAATATAATATTGCTTGGAGAATATAAATACAATAAAATGTATATAAAGATCAAACTGTAATTAATAAAGTATAAAATATAAAGGTAGAAAAAAAGGCAATCTTTGATTTTTGGGCTCAGATTTTCCCTTTTGTAATTCGTGTCTACGTTGACAGCCTCTTTAATATGGTTTGGAAGTTCGTTGTACTTTATTGTCGCTAAAATTGATCAAATTTGTTATAAATAAATTAGTTCTACAAACCTCAGATCAATTCTCTCGCCGTTGTCCCTAACGATATATTTAGCGCCAGGATATTGTGAGTTTCCACGTCTGACGAGCTCCTGCATCTTGTCGATGTTAAACGGCGTTACTATCTCCGGGAATGTCAAGTTTTGAGCGATACTGCGAGGCACGCCGACCTGATCGATACGCAGATTTGGATCGGGAGTGATTACGGTACGAGCTGAGAAATCCACACGTTTTCCCATGAGATTACCGCGAATACGGCCTTCCTTTCCCTTCAGTCTTGCTTTTATGGCTTTTAGAGGCTTGCCGGATTTCTGCATCGCTCTTGGCATGCCCGGCATATCGTTGTCCACGAGCGTAGCTACGTGAAACTGCAACATCTTTATGTTTTCTAAAATAACGTGAGCCGCGCCGCCAGCTTGTTCGTTTCTTAGTAACTCGTTGTTGGATTTTATGATATCGGCGAGCTTGTGAGTCAAATCGTCCTGATTCTTTGCTGAGCCATACATAATTACCGCGGGCCTCACTGAAAGCGGAGGAACCGGAAGTACTGTAACTACCATCCAATCAGGTCTCGCGAATTTTGGATCCATGCCGAGAATAAAAGATTCCTCGTCTGTAATGTGTTTTAGAATTTCCCAAGCGCGCTCGGCGGTTAAAACAATTTTCTTCTCTTGGGAATCTTCGTTCACGTGCTTCCATTCAGCTGTTACGTCTAATCCGGAGCGACGCAAGTTTGGCTGATATCTGCCGCAACCTCCGTGGCCCGGCTTACGATCGGCTGTTGGTTGATCTTGACCTTCTTTGTTTATGTCCATTTCGTCTCCTCCCTCGCAAATATTCTTGCTCTTGCAGAGATCGTAGACGAATGTGAGACGTTTACGGGGTTGGCCTTTAGTCTTCATCACAACTTCTTTGATTTTTGGATTGTGAGGACTGACCAACAGTTTAGAACAGTAAAAACAGACGCATCTGAGAATCTTTATGGTTTTTGTGATGAAACCACAGTGGAATACTGGCTTTGCCAAATCTATGTGACCAAAGTGGCCTGGACATTCCGTCATGTTACCCGCGCACGTCTGGCAACGGGAATTTCGGTCTATGACACCCTGTCGAGGATCCATAAGACCTCCCAACTTTGGCCTACCACCTTCCATCGTCTCGGGAAAACGGATGCCGCCATCGGTGACTGACATACGACGCTGGAAAGGAAATTATTGATTTGAGTTTAGAAAATACCTTTTTAATTATTTAATTTTTTTATATACTTCAATTATATATTTTTGTTTTTGAGTTGAGCAACCAACTTTTGCTTCAATTTTTTTTTTTACCACTAACTTTATATTTTTTGAACATCAGTGAAAAATGCAATTTTAATATTGAGCTTAATAGTCATAGCAATGTTGCTGAGCTAGCACAATTTTTTCAATAACAATGTTGCTAGCTCAGCAACATTGTTATTGAAAAAATTTGTTAGCCTAAAGATTATATGCCCTAGTGAAATTGTGGTCTGCATATAGAATTACTCCAATTTTTATTCTTGTCATGGAATAATTGTGACTTTGACAATAAAACAAAGTAGAACCTTGCACATTGCTTCCTCATTATTTTTTGCTTTTTACAAAGCTACCTCTATGAGGAAGTATGTTATTCAATTTTGGCTTGCTCATAGAGGAAAGTTTGTAAACAGTGAAAAATAATGAGGAAGCAATGTGAAAGGTTCTACTTTGCATGCTCGTTTTAATTACATAAAATAAATAAGCATGTTGTGAATTCGCTTTTTCTATTTCGTTATTCCGCTATTTTGTTATTATTGGAGCATTTCCAAAAGTAAATATAATGTATTTTTTTAAATAATTCAGCATTCCATAAAATGAAAAATTTCATACCGTCCATCACTAAATTATACATATATAATGACTGAATATTGTTTCATTTATATACAAAATTTGAGCTTGCAATCTCAAATTTTGCAGAAGTTACAATAGAGCAATAATGTCATTTTTTGCTGCTCTATACCAACTATTTAGCAAAATAGACTAAATTTTAGGAAAGTTAGAGCGAGTTAGAGAAAGTTAGATTTTTTCTAGATCACTTTTCTGGGCGTTTTGGACAATTCTAAGTGTCCTGACATAAAAATCTTGAAAACTTTTTTTCACGAAAACAAATCTTCCTCTACAAAGAAGCAAAAATGTAGTATGTTCTTTTTGTAATATAGAAATCTCAATGATTGCTTGTTTTTGGGAATTGGAGAATCAATTTTTATTGGCTAATCATTTTATGCATGAAATTGCAATTCAAACATGTTTTTTAATTTAAAATATTTATCAATGTGTTGTATATAATCAACACATATTAATTTCAAACAAAAGAATATGACATCTATTATATATTTGCTTAAATTAGGAAATAAATTTTCATCTGTAAACTTTACTGGCTAATTTTACACTCTAAAACATCAATAAAAAGTGCAATCTGAAAATTCTAGTGTCAATCTGTCAGATACATATGATAATATATGATTATTAATATAACACAACAAACTCATATAAAGATTATCTCTTTATTGGTTGCGTTCTATAGTTGGAGAATTATTTTTAATTCCTGGACTTTACGAAATAATAATTTAATGCATATTGATCATTAAAAAAGATTCAATTAGCAACAAGAAAGCTTACAAGGTTAGAATGAGGTAATGGATGACCTCAATAGAACCTGAAAACTGAATTTATTTTTTAAGCTATATCAAGATAGTATTCTTACATTAAATCTTTAATGCATTGAAACACATTTGTATACAAATCATGCTTTTCATTATTATCTAATAAACATTCTTGGTACTGCTTTAAAATATTTAATTAGCACAGCTATGACATGTCCCAGAATAAACAAGATTTAATTAATCAACTCTTGATACTTTGCATTAAAATTTTTTTTTAACTTTTAGCATTTATGATCCTAAGAAAAGTGATATTTTCTCCTATTTGTCACAAATTAGTACAAAAATGATAGTAAAATGTACTATAGGTATACAGCGCATCAAAATATTACTACTTAAACACCCCAACATTTTACCATTACGAAATGTTGTGTAATAAGAAATCCTTATTAAATATCTTTCTTAAAAATCATCAACATCGTTGAATTGATATAAAATATTGATTTTAGGAAATTAAACCTACAAAACACCAATATATTGCATACCTATGAAAATATCCCATAAGTAATTCAATTTAAAAAAGAAGAAAAAAAAGTAGAAAATCGAAGAAAAAAAAAGAAAAAATAGCGACAAGCTCGCAAGTATCATGTATCCCGTTACTAAGTGAAGCTACTATCAGGGTGTCTCACTCTTACAGGGAGAAAGCGCGTATTGCATGAGATTTTAATGCTGCATTCACGGAATATTTTGTAAATCCGTCGAAAATATTTTTCACGATCAGCACATTTCAACTATGACACATTTTTTCAGCGCATACTTGACGTTTTGGTAAGCTCAGTGCGAAACCTATCGTGAGCACGACGTGAATCGCGGTTACCCCCATGACGGAGGTGGTCGACAGTGCGTCACTCTATTTTTCCCGTAAATCTAACGGTGATCGACTTATACGATATATCCTTAGATCGTACGAGTTAAGAGCTTTTTACTCACTATTTCATCCGGCGAAAGTATTCCGAATTGGACCCTTTTAACGGTCCGCACCGGAGCCTTCGAATCGTTCGTGGCCATTTTGTTGCTGGCCTAAGGCTTCTGTGGCCTTCTGCGTCGCGGCCCGCTCTAACAGCCTGCCGCCGCAAACGACCGCCGCACGGCCGCGATCTGTCTCCCGCTAGTTGCATTTAATGCTAAACATCAATAGTCCAGACATTCGCCGATAGGGTATCTTATCTGCGCAGTATCCAAACGCGGGTAATTTAAATCTCCAATTTCATTCGCATAACATAATTTTAGATAATGTATAGAACTGGTTGCATTAATTACGTAACTAAAATCATGTAATTTAAACAAAGTCAAATTTTGTAAATTTTTCAGAAAGTCAGGAAATCCCGTGAATTTTCCAAAAAGTCAAGGTTTATGTAAATTTCTAAAAAAACCTGCATGCAAATATATTTGAAATATGTTCTTCTCGGGGTCATAGCTAAAAAATTTTGATATCTACTACAGAATTTTTGAGAATAATTTCAAATTTTTTAGAGCGCAAAATTTTATTTATTTAAATAATTCGTAAAAAAAAAGTTACAGTAAAAAAAATCTTTAAAAAATGAAAAGTATTTTTTCGAGCATATATAGAATAGTATAAAAAATTATGGAGCGAATTGGGAAGGATTCAGGGTTGAACGCTTACTGAGTTGGCCAGGAATAACCCATATATCCATTTGCGATGCGTTAAGTAACAGAAGATAAATCCATAGAAAGCCATTTACATGGATTTTCTTGTGATACCCTCAAAAATATAAAATACATGAAGAGTGGAAGAGATTTTAGATTTGATATTGAAGTGAATCTATGCGTCATTTACTAACTTTTTTCATAGTATGAGCTATAAGAGCAATAAATCTTCCTCAAATTTTTTTTCTCACATTGGAATAACTCCTATTTTTTCCGTAGGCAATTGCAGGTATCCCACCTCTTACACATAATAGGCCTATAATATAGACGCACCCTTATTTGGGAAATGTGAGAGTGGTTTCACATGAAGCTTAACTTATCTGATCGGGTAACTTCCGTAGCCAATCATGAATCCAATATTCCGTTCTATTGTCGACCAGAAAGCTAAACCGATTTATGAAGAGCTAACGCAAGTAATGCAAATTGCGCTTCATTGAAGATCAGCCTAACAAAATAAGTCATAGACTCTCTATGATTATAATCAACGCATTGAAAAGGTAGATACGTCATCGAATGACCTGTTTACAATATGCGATTAAAATTATTTGCGTGAATAAACGAAGCATCGAATCTAAAAAATAATTTTTTTGTCCACCGTCTAGAAAAGTGCACGTTTCGCAAGCTGTTGTTTCACGAAAAGTGCACGTTCGCGACGTCGTACTGAAAAGTTTCGTGTAGCACGCGAGAAAAATCTTTTTTTTTTTGTTCTGTCATTGATGTTCTCGTCTTCGAGTCGTACTTCAAACCCACCACGCTTACCAAAGTTTTTTTTCCTTAGTGTTGAGATGTATTATTGCAATCAACGGAACAAATTTGCGCTGTTTAGAACAAATGAGACAAGCGCTCATTATCAAATAGAGTGAAATTTTCATTGTAGCACATTTTTATTTCGAAATAAAACAACAGTTTGGACTCGAATAATACTAAGAAGGTACTAAATATGAACTGCAGAGGGAGCAGCTAGTGCCCAGCTGTTGTGGATAGCCATTCGCATTGTAGTTGTAGGTTTGCGTCTGTTTGCTGTTTGGGACCCTATGTTTCCGTAACTTGGCTTTCATTCCAATTAACTCAGTTCGCGGAAAGTAAATTACTTGGGCTATCAGTGAAAGGCGATGGCTACCTCCAAAACTACGAACACGTACAATAGGCAGAATTGGGAAGATGCCGTGAGTAAAACTACATTTAACCCGTTTGATGAACCTTCACATAGACAATGTGCCCTTTAACCACTGTTTCCCTCAACAGGAGTTCCCGATTCTGTGCCAAACATGCCTGGGCGACAATCCATATATACGAATGGTAAGAAACATGAATTTTTATATTTTCTGATCAATACATTTCTCATTTTGCAAAAAGTTCACTTAATTATTGGCATCACATTTTCATACTTTTTTTAAAATTTTCTATTGTTTATTAACTCCACTGGACTCACTTGTTGAAGCATTTCATGTAGAGTGACTTACAGACAACAACTCTGTTCTCCTGTGGAATTACAGTATTTTTTTTTGCCTTTAAGGTATACTCCGAGCAATGTATACTGCATGATTGCTACGCAGGTCGAACGCTTGGTATTTTTCATTTTTTCCAAAGTGTAAGGGAATTTTGTGACTTCCAAAAAGTCAGAAAATGATGTACATTTTTTTCAGAGTATTTTGCAAATATTTCATAAAGTTGAAGAATTTTGCAAGTTTTCTGAAAAGTCAAGGATTTTTTTAGTTATTCTAAAAAGTTAGAATATTTTGTAACTTTTGAAAAATGTTCAGACGTTTCGTAGATTTTCTATAAACTCAAGAAATGGTATTGATATTCCAAAAAATCTGGAATTTTTGTGTATTCTTCAAAAAGTGAGAAAACTTTGTGAAATTTTTTAGAATTTCCAAAATATTAAATAAATTAAAAGAAATTGAGATTTAGCCAATTTCTTTTTCCCTTAACCATTGAACTCTTTATATCAGAATATCTAAATATTTTTGTTCATTATTATCACTACCTCACCTTTATTGATTTTTTCCAGACAAAAGAAAAGTACGGCAAAGAGTGCAAAATCTGCATGAGGCCATTCACAGTCTTCCGTTGGTGTCCTGGTGCGCGTATGCGTTTTAAGAAAACAGAGGTCTGCCAAACATGCAGTCGTTTGAAGAATGTTTGTCAAACATGCTTATTGGATCTGGAGTATGGATTACCGATACAGGTTCGGGACGCGGCTTTGAAGATCAAAGACGACTTACCGCGTTCCGAAGTGAACAAAGAATATTACGTCCAAAACATCGACAACGAAATCGGTAAAATAGACTCAACGATGCCAGCAGGTGCTGTAGGAAAATCGGCAGCTGCGAGCGATCTTCTGATGAAGCTTGCGAGGACAAGTCCTTATTACAAAAGAAACCGGCCGCACATTTGCTCATTCTGGGTGAAAGGCGAGTGCAAAAGAGGCGAGGAGTGCCCTTATCGTCATGAAAAACCAACCGATCCCGATGATCCTCTTGCCGATCAGAACATCAAAGATCGTTACTACGGAGTTAACGATCCAGTGGCTGATAAGTTGATGCGCAGAGCAGCGGCGATGCCGAAACTGGATCCTCCAGAGGACAAATCAATCACAACTCTCTATATCGGTAATCTCGGCGATGTTCTTACGGAAAAGCAGCTGCGCGATCATTTCTATCAGTACGGCGAGATACGTTCGGTGACGATGGTTCCTCGTCAGCAATGCGCTTTTATCCAGTATACACAACGAAGCGCTGCCGAAGCAGCGGCTGAACGTACGTTCAATAAGCTTATACTTGGTGGTCGAAGATTAACGATTAAATGGGGACGATCGCAAGGAAGACAAACGATATCGGCGGCTGAAGCTCCTCGGGAGATGCTTGAGCCTGTGCCCGGACTTCCTGGTGCTCTGCCACCGCCACCTGAGAGCATGGGCAACAATTTCTTCAATCTGCAAGCAACGCCTGGAATAATGCCGCCTATGATGATACCACCGCCGCCGGTCGCTCCGCAATTTATGTTCCCACCGCAAATAGCCGCAGCCGCTGCCGCTGCGCCAATTTTCCCACCTGGAACTGCGCCTATTCATTATCCTAGCCAGGATCCGTCGAGAATGGGCGCTAGTCAGGGTATCGGTAAACCCTGGCCCGAAGAATAAGGACCACAGTTAAAAAAGAGAAGAAGACGATGTGTATGATTTATCGGCTATTTTACATTGAACATTTGTATCGTTTCAGTGAACTATCGTATAATTTATGGTAGCGCATCGCTACTGTACATGCTAGGACGAATAAAAATAATCTACAACTATTATCGGTATATTCTTCAGGACTTTTTCAAAAGCTGTGCCTTCGAAGTTCCTCCTTTCATAAAACATAAAATTGGTTTTTCAGTCTCTCGTCTAGAAATGTGCACTTTTCGTACAAAAATTTTCGTTCAACACCTGAGAGAAAGTAAGAAAAAAAATTGACCCCCGGAGGAGAGTGATAGAATTACCGGAGGGAGTAATGGATCTCCCGGTGGCGGCATCGACGCGATCTGAACTTAGATTGTATGTAATATTTTTGTCGACCGATCTCGAAGTTGTCGCTTATGCACGCAAACGAATGTGTTCAATTTAACGAAGTCGAAAAAAAATAGGATGCTAAACGGAAGGAAAGAACGCGATTTTCACCTCGTGTGAGTGCTACTCTTGTTTCGCGCGGCAGCATACCTCACGTATAATAAAAATCGCGCACTTCCCTCCCTAGTAGCATAATATACTGTTTCTCCTTAGTGTTAAAATGTACTATTGAGTATATACAGTGCAGTTGATGTGGACAGGTTCACCAAGAGGAAGACCAAGTACGATCTGCGAATTACTACTGGCACCTACGGGAATAAAGAAAGAACAACTACAGGTTCTTGGATAATAAATATCGATTTATTGTTTGTCTAACATTCTTCAATTTTTTTCTGCAATTGGCAATATTAATTTTGTTTGAATATCAAATAAAACACCGGAAAACTTTTGAAAAGATCGTGTAATGACTGAGTCTTTTTTGGGTTTATAAGTCTTCATTCTATATAGTTGGGAAAGTCCACAATGTATTCAGTTCGATGGTTAAGTTAATACTAATGAGCCCTAGGGGTAGACATGGACAAAATGTATTTAAAAAAATAATGAATTTTTTCTACTCATTATTTATTTTCTATTAGAATAATGAGTGATTTTCCACTCGTTATCTTTCCGAGTTCAAATTATGAGTGGTTTTTCATTCATTCTTTTTTTTTCAGGTATAAACAAGGCTGGAAAGTAGAAGTTTGCAAATTGGTTCCTCATTATTGTTGGATTTTTACAAATCTACCTCTATGAGGAAGCATGTTAATCTATTTTGGCTTCCTCATAGAGGAAGCTTTGTAAAAATCCAACAATAATGAGGAAGCAATTTGCAAAGTTCTACTTTGCAGCCTTGTTTATGTTGGCGAAAAGTGTTTACAATTCCCTCCCATTTTTCGAAAACTTATTTGATCTCAGGTTAATGCGCAACGACTACCTTAATCGAAATAACGAAAACGGAGTTTATCCTCCTCTTTTGTGTAAATTTTCATCTCGATTCGTCACGCCGTTCGAGAGTTATGAGCAATTCTATTTTGGGACAAGCGGTCATTATAAATTTAAAAAAATATAAATTATATATGAAGCAATGTGTAAAGTTCTACTTTGCATTTTTATTTCCTTTGAGTACAAACTTTTATCTCGCATTATCAACTTTTGCTGATGCTAGAGCGAAAATCGTTTTTTTTTTGTAAATTTAAAAATGTCGTAAAATCTGAACCACTCTACCGATCATCGTCAAATTTGGTACGTGGCATAGCTGCATGTTCCTTTTCATCTGTAAAAAATTTCGGTTAAATTGGTGAAATTCGACGTGATTTATAAAAAAAAATGATTTTTTTCGAAAAATTGAAACATCTATAAAATCTGAACCGCTTTACCGATTTCGCCCAAATGCAATGCCAAACAACATTGAACGTATATTTATTTACAAACAACTATTTAGCAAAATCGTCTAATTTTTACGAAAGTTAGAGCGACCACGCCCTTTTTTCAAAAAATTAAAAGTACCATAAAATCAAAACGGCTGATTTTTTTTTTTTAAATCTCAACATTCAAAACGGGGAAACTACTCCACTTGCGTGCCAAATTTGAGCCATATCGCTCGAACGGTTACTGAGTAATAGTTCATCGAATTCTCGGAGCCCAGGACACACACACACACATACATACGGACATTTTTTCTAAACCACTTTTCTCAACGTTTTGGACAATTCTAAGCATAGTGGCATGAAAATCTTGAAAACAAATTTTCCTCTATGAGGAAGCAATAATGAGTGGTTTTTCACTCAGCATCATTTTGATTTTAAATAATGAATGCATTTCCACACATCATGTAAACTCGAAAAGAATTATAAGTGGGTTCTCACTCATGGTTTAAACTCAAAATGAATTACGAATGCTTTTCACTCACAATTTGTTTTGATTTTACATAATGATTTTTTATTCACTCATCATTCATTTTGAGTTTAAATGATGAGTGGAAAACCACAAATTATTTTAAGCGATAATAAATAATAAGTGAAAGTCATTCAGTATTTAAATACTTTTTCGTTCGAATGTTTTCATCCCTGTCTCGGGCATTTCGCGGGCCCTAGGACCTCCGCGTATGCTTACGCACGATAAGGGTTAAACCGTGAGATTGCTGAGGTAAGCAATCTCACGAGTAGTGGTGATAGCATAACTAAGCTGTTGTTGCAATCCGCTTAATATACCCTCAGATAAAAATAGAGTAAAATCACCTTATTTTCAGCGCCATTAAGAGCGGGAATCCCCACTTTAAATGATCGTTGAATAATTGTCACAGAGAGTGATTAAAATAGTGATCATATTCATCGCAATACAATATTCCATATTATCGATAGCAAGTGACGTAATTTATTTCTTGCAATGGGGCTGTCCGAAATCGTTATGCTGGCACTGCACTGAACATCTCCTCCCCCTACTCAACGCATAATTATATAAACATATGCATATAGATTGTGGTGCGTCATCGGAAAATACAGAATATGTTTTGCACTTTTTTCGAATGCGGTCATATGTCAGCCAGGACATTCGTCCGACATAGAGTTTCCTGCTCCGCGTATACTGATATAATATACAGTAAAGCCTCGTGTAGCTTACAAAAATACAAAATACATCGGAAAGAGAAAAAACACGCCTGAACCTCTTGATTGGCCAGAGCAGAAGGAAAGAGGGAACAGCGCTGCCGATTCTCGCAGCTGATTGGCTCGTTACATAACTTAGATGTTTCGCACTATATAACAGTTAAGTGAGATTCTACTGTAACGTTATAAGAAATATAAATGTGTGTGTGTGTGTGTGTGCTTTGTATTATCCACTGTTTTGTCACTATAGATGGTGTGTCGGAGCTCTTTTTCTACGCGCTTTCGAAAGCCGAATGGCAGCGACGAAACGCGCACAATACTATAATCGTCATTTACTTGGTAAGTGCAAAGAAGATGTGACAATCATTCGTGAAAACAGCAAGTACAAAATAGTGGTACAATATTAATAGTACTATGGCATAAGTTTATGGCTTTGGCAACACACACCTGTACACACACCTGTGTATCAGCTTTGTTAGTTTTTTCTTGCATATTTTCTGACTGTTATTATTGCAACGAGGACTGTGCTCGTACATTCTTCTTCTTGGTCCGCTGACTTTACTGCCCCAAATTATTATTACGTGTAATTTATCGCAGGTCGTAAAGTCGAATAATGTATTAAAAATTATCATTGGATCCACGATTTTTGAACAATTTCATAGCAATTTTATTGTAAGGGTTTTTTTTGTCCAGTTCTTTTCGACGTGTTGCTGCGATCTTACAGGCGTTTGTTTTCTTGACAGGAACAAATATTTGCTTTTAGCATCGTGATAATATGTGAATGGAATGTTGTGATGGAGATAACAAAAACAACAAAATCTTTGAGGCTATCACAGGAATAATTTTAGAGATCTTATCTTGCAGTTGAGATTTTGAAATAATTATTACTAAATGTGAAAAGTTTTTCATTTTCGTTTGATGGAATTAATCCCTTCATGCATAAAAAAAAATGAGTTTATAGTAAATTGAATAACAATTTTAGCAAATCAAAGATATAAAATTGTGTAATAACAAAACAACTTTAGGATAAAACCAATTAAAAATCATACATAAAGACAATTATCTAGCATGTGTTGATCCTTGTGTAATATCCTGCATGCAATCCAATAACTCGTAAAATTTCTTTGGTTAATTTAAAAACAAAAATGGTCAGATACTTATTAATGAGAATTCGCAAATTTTAATTGAAGACAGGAATAAAAATATATCACAAGGTATATATTTTTTCTCATTGACAACATATTTTTTTTACAGGATCCCTGAAGTTTTATATTATCAAGGCTGGAGTTGCATTTCTTATTCCATGACATGCTGAATGAATAACACAATCATGATGTTCAACACTGATGATGAACGCTGTCTTAACCCAAGAAAATCTCTTGGCATTGACGAGGCATGTTTGACTATCTTCAACGATTATCAGAAAGAAACAGCGAGGGTATTTTCTAATGTGAATGAATGTTCCGCTGTAAGTATCCTGAATCAGACACATATAAAAATATAGAATTCAATCAATCTCAGCTGAAGTAATAATTAATAAAAATTAATCATTAAATTAGGCTGAAGGCCTGTGGTTGATGGTCAATTGGCAATGTATGAAAATAGAAATTATAATTTATAATGTATAGAAAAATTTATATATATATATATATATATTTATATATATATTGTCAATAAATTCACAATTACTACTACAGAATTAAATACATATGAATAAAATCATGAATTAAATTAATTAAAAAGTATACCTTTCACCATTTTATAGATAGTAGATCACAGAAAATTTATTCAAATTGTTTATTGCTAAATAAATATACTTTTTTCTATTTTTCTCCTTGTTAAAAAAGGAAGTTCATTCATCCTTAAGTTTAGAACTTCATTATCTATGAATGATAGTAGTAATATTTTTAATGTTACAGTGTAATGACTTTCCGCTTGTAAATGTATCAGCAAGCAGTAATATCACCTTGGTTGTGCCAACACGCTTTGAAATGCACATGTATTACCTTGTGGACGATATGCAGTTTTGTGAGTAAGTATCTCATCCTCATAATTTCCAGATAATACTTCCATTTTTCTAATACACAATGATTTACAGTGGCTCTTACGAATTCGTTGAACACGGCCATTACGGATGGAATTTGACTCACAGAAGTTGCTCCAATTTGTATGTCTTAAACAAAACATCAGACCCGTATATGCGTAAGTTAAACCTTTTAATAAAGCCGTAATAGAAATAAGAGACGTAACAAGGATGGAAAGTAGAACCGTGTATATTGCTTTCTCATTATTGTTAACTAATTTCAAATCTACTTCTATGAGGAAGTATATTAATCAATTTTAGTTTCTTCTAAGAGTAAACTTTGTAAATAGTTAAAAATAGTGATGAAGCAATATGCAACTTTCTACTTTGTATCTTTGTTTTAAACAAATTTGAAAAACTGAAGTTTAGCGAAATTTCGGTCGGCAAGGAATAATAAAGAAAAAATTTTATCCCGATATAACCCGAACCGTTCTACCGATCTCCGCTAAATTATGTATCTAGTGCCACTGAATATTATTCCGTTTGACTACAAAATTTGGGCTCGGTAGTTGATGTTTTGCAAAAATGAATACAATAACGTCAATTTTGCGAAAATGTGAAAACTATAAAATTCGAACCGCTCACCCGGTTTCGGTCAAATTCAATATCAAATAACATTAAATGTACCTACACTTATGAAAAACTATTTAGCAAAATATCTTCAATTTTACGATATTCTGCTATTTTCATATTTCTAAATAGATTACGAACTATTTAGAAATATGGAAATAGTAAACTTAAATTATGGATTTAAAAGTATAATCGATTATTATTCCACACTCTAATAATACCAATTTTATTACAGCTATTTTAGCGGTTTTCCTACTCTACACATCAATCATCGCAATATACAATATATGTTCTCATGGTTTTCGTGCAATAAGGAGACTGAGAAGAAGCGGATTGTCTGACGAAAACAGCGTATGTATTTGACATCGCAAACATCTTTCTTCTTTATTATTTATTCTGGCGTAGAATATGTAAGACATTTTTTTTCAGGACCTGGCGACTCTGGAAGAGCCGGAACCATCTCCGCCTCCAGTAGTGAGTAGTTCTCGATCGAGTACGAGGACACATTCGATTGACACATTCCGAGGGTAATTTCTCTTCAATAAAGCTACATTAATTGCTGTAGATAACAGAATATCCCTAAATCTCGTAATTATTTGACAGAATTGCAATATTGTTGATGATATTTGTCAACAATGGAGGCGGACAGTATGTATTCTTCAACCATAGTCCATGGTACGGACTGACGGTCGCCGATCTTGTTCTGCCCTGGTAAATATTTTTTGTTTTAACTAACCACTAATTAGATTTATTGCGGACGTAGAGTATAAGCACCAATACTGCAGAGGTATAATTATTTATGTTATACAAGACTAGGACTAGGAAGTTACTGAACATTTTCGGTTGGTTGCGAGTCTGGAAAAATTTTCACATGTAATACCACAAGAGCTTTGAAATTATCGGATATTTCCTGACAGGTTCGTTGCAAACAAATGAACGAGTCAAGTTTTCCAGGTTAAAAAATCACGAGCGCGTAGCGCGAGTGATTTTTCTGGAAAACTTGACGAGTTTATTTGTTTGCAGGGAACCTGGAGGGAAATATCAGATTAATTTCGAAGCTCGAGTGGTATTCGGGGGATTATTTTTTCTATCCAAATTGCGACAAATGGAATTGCACCATGAGACAAAAATTATCATTCCGACAAGGAAATTTCATAATCAGAACAAAAACCTTTTAATTCATGTTTAAAGGATTGCAGTTAAATACACAATTGTTATAGACATTTGTATATTGATTCCAGACTGAGGTTATCGATCTAATCGTATTAACAGGGACATTTCCCTTTACTTTTTCATCAATAGTTTGCAAGGATTCAACTCCAAACCTACTCATATCAAATAAAAATCCTTTGACTGCCACAATAAAATTCAATCTGTCAGTTTGACAGATGGTTGACGCGGCTATATGATTTTTTGTTTTATATATATAACCAACACGCAAAATTATCAAAAAATTATCAGTATAATACTGTGTAGCTTGCCCCACGTGACGTCGAATGGTGCAATTCCATTGGTTGAAATTTGGATGGGAAGAATAATCATGAAAATTTCAATGAATCATAATTTATGTGCATAAAAAGTGGAATTAAATGTTGTTTGTTTTTTAAATGAAAAAAGTTCGTAAGTAGTGGGTCAAAATACATCAGTAATGCATTGAAAACAAAATTTGTAACATTGGAGAAAAAATTCAGGTTTTTACCAGAATAGCTATAGTTAAAAAAAGAATGGAAAGAGGAGTTTGTCTTGTGCTTGTGTTGTTTCTAATAAATTAAGTTCTTAAATGCTCGGTGGCGAATCAAAATTCGATGACTTTACAATGATTTCTGATAGCAAATAGATATGCTTATCTTATACAGAATTTTAATGTTTGTCAATGGACAGGTTCGCGTGGATAATGGGCTTAACATTAGTAGTATCCCTTCGAACGCAACTACGAATATCAGTGTCTCGTCCAAGAATCATACTGCGATCGCTTCGACGAAGTTTAATCCTGATACTATTGGGATTGATCATTAATTCCGGTGAAGGAACGACTCTCAATGATCTCCGCTTTCCTGGAGTCCTCCAACTGTTGGGTGTTACTTATTTCATCTGCGCAACCATTGAAGCTATGTTCATGAAGGCTCAGAGAAACTTCCAGGTACTAAAATTTTGAATTTCACGAACTCTCAAATAATATTAGAATTTTGTTATTTTTAAATTTGGCTGTCTCTATAATTGCATTGTAGATTGACATTTTTTTTCAAGAGTTGATATACAGTAAAAACACCTCATCCACTGTATAAATAAATTAAGTATATCAAATAAATATAATAAATATGTTGCAGTATGGACGATTTATGTTTTTGCAAGACATTTTGGACTGCTGGCCTCAGTGGCTGATGATTATTGCAATTGTAGCAACGCATACTCTCATCACTTTCTTGCTTCCCGTGCCCGACTGTCCAACTGGCTATTTAGGCCCTGGCGGTTATGAGTCACGTGGATCATATGTAAATTGCACAGGTGGTGCAGCGGGTTACATCGATAGACTCATTTTGGGCAGTCATATGTACAACAAAACTAATAATCCCATCTACGGTCCCACACTACGGCATGATCCTGAAGGTACTAAAATGCAATTATTCAAGATATTCGTTAAATTTTGTATTTTTTTATTTTACATTTTTGTTTATAACTGTTTTTATAGGTATTCTCAACACCTTCTCAGCGGTACTAATCGTTGCACTTGGCGTGCAAGCGGGACGTATACTATCAAGTTACTATTTGTACCTTACTTCGAAAATGACTCGATGGATTTCGTGGGCAGCAGTGACGGTAATTTTTAACTTTTTTATTTCGTTCTTGAAAGTCAAAAACCAATGGTATTATAGATCAAATAAATTCTATTCGTCAAGATGATCAAAAGTCTCAATAGGACCATGCATCACAAATCCGTTCTTTAATGAGAAAAAAAAATTGAGTTCAAAATTTCTATTCCTCTTGTAGACAATCGGCATTTTAATGAATTATTTAATGTTTTATGGCTACTTTAGGGCATCGCCGCAGGTTTGCTGTGCAATTGGAGGCAACAACACGGCATAATTCCCCTCAGCAAAAACATGATGACAATTTCCTTCGTATTGGCGACTTCCAGCTTTGCTTTTATTCTCTTCGCGATACTGTTTTATCTAATTGACCACAAAAGAATCTGGGATGGAGCGCCCTTCGTTTACGCTGGAACGAATCCCATTTTCTTGTACATGGGACATTATTTCACTATGAATCATTTTCCCTGGGCCTGGATCATCACAGAACCCGCGCACAGTTCTCTGCTGTACATGAACATTTGGACTACAACCTTATGGGCGTTAATTGCTTATGGGCTTTACAGAAAAAATATAATAATTACAGTTTAAGTTATAATAAAACAAAGACCTCCGACGAAGTTTGGTTTCGAATGCATTTGTAATCGACCGTTGTTAGGCCGTCGACTGAATTAATACGAATACTTCAAAAAATGCGTAATCTCTAACGAGAGAAAATACGCTTGACGAAGTAGGAATGTGATAGTTATTTTAATATTAACTGTATCGTTAATTCTCCAATATATAATTTCTTTGTACTAATGCAGTATTTTATAATAAAAAAATTGGTAATTTCTTTAAATATTTTTGTCCTTTGTGTCCTTATATGCCATTCCTAAGATCTTGAAGATGTCTTTCTCGCGATTATTTTTCGCTGCTTAATCCTATCAGAAAAAATATAAGTCTTATATTATTTATCTACGTACTATTATGTTTATTAGTAGTTTTATTTTATTTATGTTTATAGTAGTTGTGATCTTGGCGCTTGGACCTTTCGATACCAGGACGTTTAGGCATCAGGACATTTAGATGACTCCCGCAAACAATACCTACAGAAAAAAAGACCTCTGCAACATATACCCTGGCGAAAGTCCCGTGGAAAAGAAGAACCCGAAAAAAAGTACCAGGAAGAAAAGGGTCTCGGCAAAAATGTACCCTGAAAAGTAGTCCACGGGGAAAAAAGGACACATAAAAAAAGTATCCGGAACTAAAATGCCCGGAAAAGAAGCCCGAAAAGGAAAGTGGTGTGTATAGAGTCTTTTTCCAAATCAATCATTAAGGATTGCGTGGGTGGAAAGTCGGATTTGGTTTGAAATTGGTGTATATGAAGTAGGTTTTCCGGCTAAACATCTGGGACTGTCTGTGTGTAAAGTCTGTTTTGATAACTTTTTCCAAAGGACCTTTCTTCCCGGGATCATTTTTCCACAGGACCTTTTTCCCGCGAAACTTTTTCGAACGCCGAGTGGCAGCGACAAAAGACGCACAATACGATAATTGTCATTTCTTGGTAAATGCAAAGAATACGTGACAATCATTCGTGAAAGCAGCAAATACAAAATAGTGGTACAATATTAACAGTACTATGGCATATGTACACATGTGTACTAAGTATCAGCTTTGTTCGTTTTTTTTTTTTGCATATTTTCTTACGGCTATTATGTCACAATGAAGACAATGCTTGTACATTTTTCTTTTTGGTCTACTGACTGAATAACCTCAAATTATTATTGCGTGTAATTTATCGCAGATAGTAAAGGATAATAATGTATTAAAAATTGTCGTTGGTCCCATGATTTTTAAACAATTTTACAGCAACTTTTTGTAAGGTTTTTTTTCGTTCGTTTTTTTTTGTCGATAAGTTGTTGCGATTTTGTAGGCGTTTGTTTTCATGACAGGAACAAATATTTGCTTTTAGCGTTGTGATAATATGTGAACGGAATGTTGTGATGGAGATAACGAAAATTGCAAAATCTTTGAGGCTATCACAGGAATAATTTTAGAGATTTTATCTTGCAGTTGAAATTTTGAAATAATTGTTTCTAAATGTAAAAAGTTTTTTATTTTTGTTCGATGGAATTAATATCCCTTTATGCATTAAAAAATATTAGTTTATAGTACAGTTTATAATAAATTGAATAACAAATTAAGCGAATGAAAAATATAAAATTGTGTAATAACAAAACACCTTTAGGATGAAACCAATCATACATAAGGACAATTATCTAGCATCTGATGATCCTTGTGTAATATAATGCATGGAATTGCAGTAGTTTGTAACATCTCTTTGAGTGATTTAAAAACAAAAATGGATGTATACTTCTTAATCAGAATTTGTGAATTTTACTTTAAGGCAGGAATAAACCATACTATGAGGGTATATTTATCTAACTGATTGACAATATATGTTTTTTATAGGAACTTTGAAGTTTTACACTACGAAGGCCAGTGTTGTATTTTTTATTCCATGATATGCTGAAAGAATAACGCAATCATGTTGTTCGACACTGATGATGAACGCTGTGTTAATCCCAAAAAGTCGCTTGGTATTGACAAGGCATGTTTGAGTATCTTCAATGACCAGAGTGTACCAGCAAGGGTATTTTCTTATGTGAATGAATGTTTGGCAGTAAGTATTCTGAATCAGACCCATAAAAATATAGAATTCAAGCAGTATGACCTGCAGTAATAAAAAATTATTCATTAAATTAGGCTGAAGAAGTTGATGATCAATTGAATGTATGAAAATAGAAAGTATAATTTATATAATGTATAGACAAAATTTTATGTCCATAAATTCACAATTATTGCTACTGAATTAAATCATTATGAATAAAATTATGACTGTAATTCATTAAAAAGTGTATTCACCATTTTGCTTCCTCATAGAAGCTTTGTTTTCATGAAAAATTTAAATTTCGAGATTTTTATGTCAGGACAACTAGAATTACCCAAAACTTTCAGAAAAGTGATCTAGAAAAAATGTCTCTATATATCTGTTTGTGTGTGTGTATTTATAAAACTACAAAAATTTGAATGCTGATAACTCAAGAACTGTTTTGTCTGTGAAGCTTATATTTGGCACACAGGTGGAGCAGCAAATCCTCTTCAATTGTTGCAATTTCAGAGAAAATCTGTGCGAAAATTTTGATTTCCTCCCTGGCAAACAATGTCACCGCCTTTTTAACCAGTGTTTTAACCAGTCTCAATTAGCCCCTGTTTCACCCAGTTAAACTGATCTTTTAACCTAAATTGATATTTCTTAAGCGATTTTTACTGGTGAATTAACCGATTGTAACCAACATTCTTACCGAATATTAAAAAAATGCATTTTGTTTGGCGAATTCAACCGATTTTAATTGACACTTTAACCGAACGAAACGTTATTAATCGGTTAAATTGTCGGTTAAAACGCGTGAAAAAGTGGGCTAATCGAGACTTATCGTTACTCGGTTAAAAAGTCGGTTAACTTCAGTTATTTTCGGTTAACACTACGATGACACAGCTAGCTTTTTAATTTTTTTGAAATACAGCGTGGGCGCTCTAACTTCCGTAAAAAGAGGTCTATAATGCTAAATAGTTCCTCATAAGAGCATGTGCACTTGATGTTGTTTGGTATTGAATTTATAAAGTAATAAACTAAAGCGGTTCAGATTTTATGAAACGCTGAATAAAAAAATGGCTTTATGGCATTAACTTATCCAAAATATTATCTGTGATATCATGCCCAAATTTAGTATGTGAACAAGATACTATTCAGCCATGATGCAAATATAGTTTGTAAAGGATTGATGATGGGATGGGGCAAATGTAAAAACCTGCAAGGGTATACTACGGAAATAAAACACTACTACTACTACTATTCAGCCATGATAAATATTAAATTGAGTGGCAAACGACATAAAAATTTTGATTTTATGGAATTCTGAAATATCTAAAAAAATAACGATATCGCATTAACTTCGGCAAAACACAAGATTTCAATCAGAAACTTTTAATATGAACAAAATAATATTTAACCATGAAAGATATATAACTTAATGACGAACGTTAAAAATGTTGATTATATGAAATTTTCAATTATTAAAAATTTAACTCAATCTTATTAACTTCAGCAATACTTGAGATATCAAGCCCAAATTTAGTATATAACCAAAATAGTATTCAATCATGATACATATATATTTTAGTGACAAACAGTTTAAAATTTTTATTTTATGGAATTCTAAATTATTTAAAAAATTCATTTGAATTTTTTGACAATTTGAATTTCTAGTAAAATGGCTTTTGAACTAAAACACGTCTGCAAAGGAGAACTTTGCAAATTGCTTTCTCATTATTTTTTGTTTTTTACAAAGCTTATTCTATGAGGAAGCCATAATAGCAATTTGCAAGGTTCTACTTTGCAGACTTTTTTTTTAGAGTAGAGATCACAGAAAATTTATTCAAATTGTACATTGCTAAATAAGCAATTGGAATTTCAATTTTTGTCTTTTTTGAAAAAAAAAAAAAAAAGATTCATCCATCCTTAAGGTTACAACTTCATTATCTATGAATGATAATAATAATAATATTTTTAATGTTACAGTGTAATGGCTTGCCATTTGCAAATCTATCAGCAAACAGTAATACCACCTTGGTTGTGCCAACACGCTTTGAAATGCACATGTATTACACTGTGAATGATCTGCAATGGTGTCAGTTAGTATCTCACCCTCATAATTTCCAGATAATACTTCCATTTTACTAACACACAATGATTTACAGTGGCTCTTACAAATTCGTTGAACACGGCCATTACGGATGGAATTTGACTCATAGAAGTTGCTCCGATTGGTATGTCTTACATAAACCACCGGACCCGTATTTGCGTAAGTTAAACCTTTTAATAAAGATGTAATAGAAATAAGAGACATAATATGGATGGAAAGTAGAACCGTGAATATTGTTTCCTCTTTATTTTTAACTTTTTCCAAATCTATGAGCAACTATAACAATCAATTTTGGCTTCTTCATAGAGGAAGCTTTGTAAAAAGTTAAAAATAATGAGGAAGCAATATAGAAGATACTTTGCATCCTTGTTTTACATCAATTTGAAAAACGGAAGATTAGCGAAATTTCGATCGTCAAGGAATAATATCGAAAAATTTTAATCCCGATATAATCTGAATCCTTCCACCGATCTCCACTAAATTATGAATCAAGCCTTACTGAATATTATTCCGTTTGCGTGCAAAACATATTGAGTCGCGCGCTTGGATGTTGCGCGATGGCAATTTTTCGAAAATTTGAAACGCCGTAAAATCGGAACCGCTTATCCGATTTCAGTCAAATTCAATACCAAACAACATTAAATGTACCTGCACTTACGAAGAACTATTTAGCAAAATATCTTCATTTTTACGATATTCTGCTGTTTCCATATTTGGTAATAGATTACGAAGTATTAAAAAACGTGAAAATAGTGAATTTAAATAATGGACTTCAAAGTATAGTCGATTATTGTTCCACACTACAACAATACCGATTTTATTACAGCTATTTTAGCGGTTTTCCTGCTCTTCACATCCATCATCGCAATATACAATATATGTTGTCATGGTTTTCGGGCAATAAAGAGACTGATAAGAAGTGGAGGGTCTGACGCAAACAGCGTATGTATTCAACATCGCAAGTATCTTTCTTTTTTATTCTTTATTATGGCATAGGATATGTAAGACATTTTTTTTCAGGACCTGGTGACTCTGGAAGAACCAGAACCATCTCCGCCTCCAGTAGTAAGTAGTTCCCGATCAAGTACCAGGATACATTCGATAGACACATTCCGAGGGTAATTTTTGTTCAATAAAGCTACATTCATTGCTGTACATAACAGAATATCTGTAAATCTCGTAATTGTTTTACAGAATTGCGATATTGTTGATGATATTTGTCAACAATGGAGGCGGACACTATGTATTCTTCAACCATAGCCCATGGTACGGCTTGACTGTCGCCGATCTTGTTCTGCCCTGGTAAATATTTGTTGTTGTTGTGGCTAACCACTAATTACATTTATTGCTGACGTAGAGTATAAGCACCAATGCTGCAGAGGTGTAATTATTTATATTATACAAGAATAGGACTAGGACGTTATTGTACATTTTCTGTTGATTATGAGTCTGGAAAAGGTTTCATGAAAATCTCAATGAATTATAATGTACATACAAAAAAATCGGAATCAGTGTTTGTTTGGTCTTTAGATGAAAAAAATTCGTAACTTGTCGATCAAAATACATCGGTAATGCGTTTGAAAACAAAAATTCTTTTTTTATATTGTGGAAAAAATGCAGATTTTTTTACTAGAATGGCTACAGTTAAAAAAGAATGTTTGTAATAAATCAAGTTCTTGAATGCCCGGTGGCGAATCAAAATTCGATGTGTTTGCAATGTTTTCTTGTAGCAAATAGGTACAGAATGTAACAGAATTTTAATGTTTGTCAATGGACAGGTTCGCGTGGATAATGGGTTTAACATTAGTAATATCTCTGCGAACGCAACTACGAATATCAGCGTCTCGTCCGAGAATCATACTTCGATCTCTTCGACGAAGTTTAATCCTGATACTTTTGGGATTGTTAATTAATTCCGGCAAAGAAACGACCCTCAACGATCTCCGCTTTCCTGGAGTCCTGCAACTGTTGGGTGTCACGTATTTCATCTGCGCAATCATTGAAGCAATGTTCATGAAGGATCAGAGAAACTTCCAGGTACTAAATATTTGAATTTCACGAACTCTGGAATAATATTTGAATTTTGTTATTAAAAAATTTGGCTGCACTTTTGTTCAACTTTTGTTTTCAAGAATTGATATACAGTAAAAACACCTCATTCGCTGTGTAAATTAATTAAATACATAAAATAAATATAATAAATATGTTGCAGTATGGACGATTCATGTTTTTGCAAGACATTTTGAACTGCTGGCCTCAATGGCTGATGATTATTGCAATTGGAACAACGCATACTCTCATCACTTTCTTGCTTCCCGTGCCCGACTGTCCAACTGGCTACTTAGGCCCTGGTGGCTACGAATCACGTGGATCATATGCAAATTGCACAGGTGGTGCAGCTGGTTACATCGATAGGCTCATTTTGGGCAGTCATATTTACAACAAAACGAACAATCTCATCTACGGCCCCACTCTACGTCATGATCCTGAAGGTACAAAAAATGCAATTAATCAAGATATTTGTTAAATTTTTTTACTTTTTTATTTTACATTTTTGTTTATAACTCTTTTTTATAGGTATTCTCAATACCCTCTCAGCAGTCCTTTTCGTTGCACTTGGTGTGCAAGCAGGACGTATACTATCATGTTACTATTTGTACCTTACTTCGAAAATAACTCGATGGTTTTCGTGGGCAGCAGTGACGGTAAGTTTTTATTTTTTTATTTTGTCTGAAAATCTACAACTAATTGTATTATTGATCCAATAAATTCCACTCATCAAGAGGATCAAAAGTCTCAACGAGACTACAATGGGGTCACAAATCCGTTCGTTAATGAGAAAAAAAACATTGAGTTCAAAATTTCAATTCCTCTCGTAGAAAATCGGGAATTTAATGAATTACTGTATCATCAATTCATTATTATTTTTCATTCGTAATATGTGTTTTATGGCTGCTTTAGGGCATCGCCGCAGGTTTGCTGTGCGATTGGAGGCAACAACACGGCATAATTCCCCTCAGCAAAAATATGATGACAATTTCCTTCGTATTGGCGACTTCCAGCTTCGCTTTTATTCTCTTCGCAATACTGTTTTACATAATTGACCACAAAAGGTTCTGGGATGGAGCTCCCTTCATTTACGCTGGAATGAATCCCATTTTCTTGTACATGGGGCATTATCTGACTATGAATCATTTTCCTTGGGCCTGGATCATCACAGAACCCGCGCACAGTTCTCTGCTGTACATGAACACTTGGACTACAACCTTATGGGCATTAATTGCTTATGGGCTTTACAGAAAAAATATAATAATCACAGTTTAAGGGATAATAAAAAAAGACCTCCGACGAAGTTTGGTTTCGAATATATTTGCAATCGACAGTTGTTAGGACGTCGACGAAATTAATACGAATACGTAAAAAATGCGTAATCTTATGAGAGAAAATACGCTTGATGAAGTAGGAATGTGATAATTATTTCAATATTAACTGTATCATGAATCCTCCAATATATAATTACTTTGCAGTAACACAGTATTTTATAATAAAAAATTGGTACCTTTTTTTAGATATTTCTGTCCTTTGGGTCCTTATATGCCATCCCTAAGATCTTGAAGATGTCTTTCTCGCAATTAATTTTTTCTGGTTCACCAGGCAACCCTATCAGAAAAAATATAAGGCTTATATTATTTGTATAACTACTAGTGTGTTTATTAGTATTTTTATCAATTAATGGCAATTCATTAATTGATTAATGGATTCATTATATTTCGTGGTTAGAGCATTTTTATGTTATGACTGAATCCAGCCAGCAATACCTTCTAATGTGAGAGGCCTCAGCGAATATTCGTTCAGAGTATATTTTTTATCGAGAGCTCGCGCTCTCATATCTCTGTTAAACATATCACTACCAGTGAAGTAAAGAACAGCACAGTAGTATTGGTCGTGAGGTGATAATCGTATGTCCAATCGTCTGTAGGGCTTCGATTTGTCTCCTGGAAGTCTACATACTCCCTAAATCAAAGAAAATCCGTTGTAAATTAGGCAGCTGGCATAACAAAACATTTTGGTGGGTACATTTACGTATCGTTGCGACCATTTCGATGCAAGTGTTTTTTGAGGCTTGCGATTTTGGCTCTACGACGTTTCGGCATCAGGCTATTTAGATGACTCCCGCAAAAAATACCAGGGTAAAAAAGACCTCGATGAAATGTACCCTGGAAAAAGTCCCGTGGAAAAAAAGTACCCGAAAAAAAGTACACGTCAAGCAGTACCAGGAAAAAAAGTGTTAAAAAAATGTAGCATGAAAAATAGTCCACGGGAAAAAAAGGACACATAAAAAAGTATCCGAAAATAAAATACGTCGAAGAAAAGTCCGAAAAGAAATTGGTGTGTATGAAGTGTTTCTCCGGATCAATCATTAGGGATTGCGTGGGTGTAAAGTCGGATTTGATTTGAAATTGGTGTGTATAAAGTCGGTTTTCTGGCGAAGCATCTGGTGTGTATGTAAAGTCGGTTTTTCACTTTTTCCAAAGGCCCTTTTTTTCCGGGATTGTTTTTCCGTGGAAACATTTTCCACAGGACCTTTTCCCGCGAAACTTTTTTTTCTAACACCGTTCTGATGCCAAACCGTCCTCGTATCGAAACATCTTGGACGCCAAAGTTACAAGCACCGAAACACGGGCGTCGAAACGTTCTGCTGACTGAATATTTGCAATTTTAAGTAAATTTTTAAATTATATAGATATTTTTGTATCGTTCGCTCTAGTTAATGCATGTAGAGAATTTTAAATCCTTTAATATTTATGTATTATACCATAAACTTCGTTCCTCCGAGCGAAATCGTGTCGGTAATAAGTTTCTTTTTCTCAAGACACTCTACGACATTCTTCAGTAGACCTGTTTTCTTTTTCGACTCTTTATCACTCGAATTATAACCCGGATGCGTTATCAGGACATCAATATCTCCGCTCTCCGCATTTCCGCGTCTGTAGCTTCCGCAAATGGTCATCATATATTTGTCATCCAATTCTTGCAGTGCCTTCTGTATAAATTTCTCTATACAGACAATCTCATCGCGGGGAATTTTTTTTTCAAAATCCTCGAAATATCTAAAACAATAAAAAGAACAGGCTAGATTTTAATTGTCGCCAGTCATATTCCAGTTTAACTATCTTTACAAACAAAAATTCTCTTTCGTATTGAAGATACTGAAAACATTGATTTGAATAAGAATACAAAAGAATTATTAATGAATTAGTTTAAGAAAAGAACAGCTTAACAAATGTTAAATAACAAAAGAAGTCTCATAAAAAGCATCTCTATTGTTATTCAATTTATGAACTTTTTCAAATTTTGAAAAAACCCAAAAAAAAAATATTTGTGACAAGTAGTTATAAGAAGAAAAAAAACTATTTTTGGAGCTCTTAATGATTCCTTTTTGGAGCACAAGACATACTTAAGGCCAAGCTTCTGATGATGACTTAATTTGGTCTTATTTTTCTTCAAGTCTTCCAAAGTTTTGATGCCAGCATCAACCAATTCTTTTGCTTTTGATGGACCAATACCAGAAACTCTTGTTAACAAATTAATAGCAACATTACTTTCATCTTGATGAATCTGAAATTATATTAAAAATATTAAATTTATTAAATTTTTGTCACTGAACCATGTTGATAAATTATTTAAAACGTACGTTCTCCAATTTTCGCAATTTCCCAGTCTCAAGAAATTCGTCTATTTTCTTCGCTATTTTTTCGCCGATACCAGGCAGTCTTTTAGCTTCATCTCCATTTTTTACTCTATGAGGTAATTTACCGAGAGTCCCCGCAGCTTTTCGATAAGCGTTGGATTTATAAATATTCTTGCTCACGTTTTTCTCATAATTTGCGAGTTCTGATGAAGAATAAAGTAAATGTTGAATAAAAAATAAATTACGTGCAAGGTTAGCTAAATTGGAATTAATTACCTATGAGAAAGTCGCACAAATCGTAATTAGGATTATTCAAATTCCCAGGCGCTTTTCTTTTGCTCATGGTAACTTTCACTAATTTATTTACTGCTGAAGATCAACACAGAAATTCAAGAAAGATGTTGTGAAGATAAATCAGCTGAGCGGCGTTTCGCAGCGAAAAACAAAACAAAGCGCGTGCGCGTCCTGCGCTCACGACGCGACCGTAATTTTTTCACCGAAAGCCGAAAACTCCGAAAACGTCTAAAGCGTCATCTTACGGAATGATAGGTTATCTCCGAGAAAATTACCAAAATGTAGTAAATAAATAATTGCAAATAAATAATAGATACACATCGATCTAAATAAATATCAATAATTGAATAATATTTATTCTTCAGATATTTATGAATACTGAATCGAGAAATATTTCTTTAAATTAATTTACAGTGGCGGGATTTCGAAGACAAATCGAAGCGCCATCTTACGGAATAACAAATTTTCTCCGAGAATCTGACAAAGTTTCACTAACGAACTACAAATTAATTGTAATATAATAAATATCTAGAAGGATAAATAACAGAGGGAGATTATGATTCTGAGGTTATTAAAAAAATTAACATCACATGAATTATAATTTTTTGTATTGTAATAAATCAATTATTTTTACGTACAAACATGAAAATCATTGTGTAATTATAAACTTCAAAATTTCTGTTCGTGTATATTGTGTAGAGTATATTTTAAAAAGTCCCTTTTTTCTTCAAAATACATATAAATAAAAAATAAAGGCATCCTAGTTTCATATAGAACATGCATTTATATATGCAAGTCATAATTCCTGTCATAATTGCTTTTGTCTATAAGAAAATATGACAACTTAAAATAACTTTGAGGCCTTCCGAATTTGTCATGGTTTTACATACAGTGTAGGCAGCATGAGAGTGCATTTTTTCTTCTGTACTCAGCGTTAAAAATCTGTTAGAACGATTTAAATTAGCACCAAAAATAAATCAAGTTTCAACTTTTGGCATACCAATTAATCAACGGTTTTCATTGTTTTTTTCCCATTAATACTGCATGTTCTCTAGTGCTGCCTAATCTCGATGAATTGTTATTCAGATACACAGAAATCTTAGGAAAATAGACAAACGTTTATGTGTTACAATTTACTGATAATTCGCGTTGTATTCGAGCACATATACATATATCTATATTATTTTAATCCTCAAGAGTTTTTTTTATACATAGAATGTAAGATGTGGGCTCATTGATTATTCCTCAACGCTCGCTCCGCCTTTTGTGCTACGCAAATTGACATTATTTTATGCTGTGACAATATCGTTAATTCCGTAGCATTGCTTCATCAATTCGTCAATTGTCCGCGACTAAATATTCCGCAATAGATAATCATCAAACAAATTGCTGGCTGCTTAAAGAAAAAAATGCAATTATGATTTTTCCGGTACGAATTCCACATGAAAATCAAAAGCCGATTCAGAGTGACTAGAATATTTCACAATTTACTCATTCACTGTTGAATCACGTTAATATTATTATAGTTAATTCATTTAAAAAAAGATAATAATAAAAAATAATATTAATAATAATAGTTATATGTGATGAGTTAATAACTTTGGTTTATAGCGCTGTCAATGCTTCTGGCGTTGTTACTCAAACACATTGATGTTGATAGCAATTCCTTTTTTTGATTATCTGCAAATTCGTGATATATTACAGACTTAAATCTTTAAAAATTCGATGTTTTATGACTCGTTAACTTATAGCCTTCAAAACGTGTTTATGAGATAATCGTTTGTTGGTAGACCACAAAAAAATAAAAATGAAAATAAAAAGTTAATTGTCCGTTAAAATGACTGTTGAAATAACGTCAATATTGAACAAATGTACTACTTACACTAGACGTAACTACACGTATGATGATACTTATCGTAGAGAGCGAAACGAATAATGCGCCAGTTTCGGATAACTCGATAATTAGTTGCGCGGTCCATATTTTTAATAAGGAGTTAATCTCAGCTAGAAAATGTCGTTATTTTTCGTTAAATTGCCGAGTTTAATCGTACATAAGTATACAAAATTGTGCACTTTTATTGGGAAGAGCACCGAATTTCATTCGTTGATGGCTGATTCTTCAGACCATCGGTAGAAAATCGTTTGTTTATTTAGGAAGTTACTGACTCGAGAACATCGAATCTAACAGCTACTGAGAGATTATCGCAAATAGCTTTGTCCAACGTAGAGTTGTAATAATTAAATTATTTTCGAAAATAATCTATTTCGTTATTTAGCCCGAATAACTTGATATTCATTTTTTTAGTTGTTTCAATATTAATAAGAAGAGGTATAAAATAAACTTTTATATTGCAAATGAATAAGATTATAATTTATGTGAACCCTTACTGACTTTCGTCTTAAATATTTCGGATTTTTTAAAAAATTATTAATATCTTGGGTGAGAAAAATAGGATTAAAAAAAATGAATTTGAGATATTCTTAATGAAGTTTTTTCTCCTATTCTTTGTTGCCAATAATAATTTTTTTTAAAATCCATCCCTTGAAGTCGATCAAAAAGATCTAAAAGGATGCCTTGATTTCGGATGCCCTCTTAATGGCATATCAAAAGATGCTATTAAGGAGTATTGAAAACTGCTCGATTAATACAACATTTTTGCATTTTTTTTTGTTTAGGAAAAATGAATGCTTAATTATTTATAGAACAAATAAACAAGTAGGATAAATTCGAATCCAATTATTTACAACTCTAGTTCAACGAGACTCAACTCCAATTGAGTAAAGAATGCCACCATATAGATAACTCGATAGAGGATCTATGAGATCAGACGATTAACGTAAAAAAAATAAAAAATAAGAAAAAGGTAATAATAAAGCAGACCAACATCAGGTTTTTTTCACAAGTGGAGCCTGGTGTACAATTTCTCTATGCTACAGTATGTACATTTAGCAAGCATCGGCGTGCTCTGTTAAATCGTCCTTTCCTATAATAGTAGTATTCTAAAAAGATCAACTCAATGTTAGGTTGCCGCGATTAGAATGTGGAGTATATCGTACTCGTTCGAGAAAACTGAAAAGCATATAACACACGTTCCCCTTTATATATCGCGCTAGTCTAGAAGGTTCTTCTTTTTTTTTTGGATATAAAAAATAGCATGTTATGCGTACAGGAATATCGAGCTGCTGCCGTTAATAATGTCCCATATTATTCCGAGCAATATTTCATTAAGAGGTAAAATACGTAAATTAGTCATTGATTATGTGCAGTCATCCAGACAGCACAAATCTTTAAAGTCTCTTAACAAACGTTGTATGCCTCCATCTTTTAGCGCCTGCCTGTCAGAAAATTTTACCAGAAAGGAAATGTCGTTAGAAAAAGAATTTCCGTCAGAGAAATTGTTGTCAGCCTTGTTTTTTTAAACTCAGATTCAAATATTTGGTTCTGTCGTGGCTTGCTTAAGGAAAAATGTATAAGTTATAGTTTAAGCAGTTCTGAACATAATTACAAAGTATTGGAGTCTGTCACAGCCCGAATTGCTGAGAAATTTGACGTTAATATAGTACAATGTGGCCTCTTATGGGAAAGGATCCGAATTTTGACTTCGGATGAGAAATTTATATACGTAAAGTGAATTATCAAGCAATGAAGAGTGCATCGCGCAATTGTCAAAACTACAAGATTCTGCTCGAACCATCAAAAAGTTATCTTACCGGGCTTTTAATGAATATAACTGCAACTGAAATGAAGCCGAATTATGTAAACATACACGAAAATGGAAGTCAATTGAGCATACATGTTGAAACTGTTTTTACTAATGAGTCAATTTGGTAATACTGAGCATCTACATACGAATTTGTATTCTTAATGTTGATATTCCATGAAAAAAGCCAGTAAATTTTGATCAATTTACAGTATTTCCATGACACATAGTCAATTGACTAGCGTGCATCGACAGGACCTCCTTAAGAGGCTTTCAAAATATGTGCTGCTTGGGAACGCATTTGACCTCGTGGCCTAATATAGACCGAGTAATTAATGAGATTAACAGCAGAAACGTTAAACGTTATTACCGGGTAATGAGTTGTACGATATTAATTACGGAAAAAGGATAAATGATTCGAAATGCCTGAAAGACGCTGTATACTGTGGACACAATATGAAAATTGTTTGAAGCATTTCAAGCGTTCTCGATATAATATATAAATAAGATATTGCAAAATGCACTCTCGTTATTAGTCTTATAAATCGGGTACATATATATATGTATGTCAACATATATATGCGTGGCCTGCACTACATGTTTTAAAAGTTTACCTTCAATATCATTTCCTGAATGCAATTTATGTCTCATTCAACAAGTCTTGGGTACACCTGGCGGTTTAACTTAACCATCGAAATTGACACACGTTGCTGTGGCATTCCCGTTCTCCGGTCACGCGAATTATGATAATTATACATAGATTCAAATTAAAAAAGTGAAAAAATGTTTAAAAAATCACGTATCATTAGCAGATCTCGTTTTCTTCATTTTTTTTAACTTCTTAAACGAGAATCGCGTGGCAAAATCTTTTCAATTCTAGACAATAAAAAACAAACTTATTATCCGTCGTCTGATTATTAATGTACATTACTATATGGCAGTACAGCTCGAGTGCTTTACGCATTCGTCGTAGTTTCTGTGGAAAATATGGAAAGATTCGTTGATATTTTTAAAGAGTTCATAACGCTTAGCACTAGACAAATGAGTGCTGAATTTTTTAAAGTGTTTCTACATTTTCTTGTGGTTTAATCGGCTGTTTCGAGGGGTTACTACCGAAAATGGCTGTGATTTTTTAACAACTAAACCGATCAAAAATCTGTACGGTCAATCGATAAAGCACCTTCCAATAAATTACTCATGGTATTCGGAACAATACATCAAGGTTTAATTTTTTTTTCAACAGTGAAAAAACATAACATGGAAAATTTGCATAAACTAGTTGATTTTCTTTTTAATTCGCGACTGTGGATGTATTTTCATATTAAAAACTAATGCTGCTACGCGATTAACACTCCGGGACAGTTGATTAAGCTACTAGAAATTGTAGAAACGCTGTTAATAATTTAGCACTGATTTCACTAGTGAGAAACACTTCAACTTCGTTAAGTCATTTTTTTAGTATACTTTTCAAGAATGTGCATGGATATTGTCTAGAACTGATGTTTTATTGTTTTTCTTTTTTTTCATTCACTACTATGGCACAGCTTGCCGATTAGCGGCACTTTTCATCACTCGATTTTTTCTATTTTTATTTTAACCGAGACTACGTTACGCACGCAGTAGGCCGGCGACCTCCAGTCGCGAAGGAACGAAAAAAGTATCACGTGCCGTTTTTTAAACATCGACCCAATAAAAGGACTAATAATCCATGCACACAGAAAAATGATAAATTCGACGAAAAAAATAAAATAAATGATCGCGTTTTCAGTCGGATAATGAAATACTTTTGTTATTATTTATCCTCGAGCTCAGCGAGTTACACCTAAACTTTCATGACCGGTTAGTATTTGTCAGATGCACTAATTCCGGGAACTACGTATTGTACTTTTGCTGAGACGAGAAAAATAATTGCAGCTGCCAAAATGTCATGTGTATCCGACTTTGGACGTCAGTACTGAACTTACGTAAGATTTATATTAAAAAAGACAAAACAATAATAATAAAAAGAAAATGAAAACCGAAAGAAAAACAATCGGTGATAATCGGTTGACTCAAACTGCTTCATCGTCCAACGAAGCAGTAGTACTTTGTTTCTGATTATTTACTTTTTGTTACCTAGACTGCTCGTCGTTTAGGTCATGGATTTTTGTTTGCGTATCGCTTTCTTTCTTACAAAACGGTGCATCTTCGCTGTCGACGCTTTTGAGGTTCCGGTCGCAAAACTGCACGAACTGCTTCGTCGAATACTTGCTTGAGGCCGCGTTGCGTCAATGCCGAACATTCCATATACTTAACGGCACGTACCTGTTATAAAAACCAAATTTATTTTCATGAATTTTGAGTGGTGGGCATTTTTACTTATTTCAATTGTTCTAAACACAGATAGTCAAAATTAAGGACGGTCGAGTGTTCGTTTAGGCGTTAGTTTAGGAAATTTGGATCTCGAGTCACATAATTGCTTATTGTTAATTAACAGTGAAGTCATTCTTCACTGTTGATTAATATCTGAATTTTTACATAGATTATCCTGAATATATTTTTTATGTTTTGCAATAATTTAATTGTAGTCTCTGCAATGGTATAAATTAGAAAAATGTGTTTCTTGAAAACAGTGAAGACGAATACGTTACAGCATTTTAGTTGAACTTAGATCCTTCATATCAATGTGTATAAAAAAAATAGCATATTTTTCATGATACTGTTGTAACACTCGACCCTTGTTAATTACGTAAAAAAATCGTTAATACTGTATTTTTACAATATTGTATTTTAGTCAAAACAGCATTAATTTTTATAATGTTTGCCATTTTTAATAGTTTGTTTTAGTGTTTTCAAAGATAATTTGCATATCATCATCTGTTATTAATATATGTATAGAAACTGTTGTAGCATGAAATGAAAATAAAATTGACTGTAAACGTTGATTGCTGAGATCACTTTCTCTGTCAGTTTTTTTTTTTGAAACAGTAAACGATAGAAAATAAATACGTCTCGTATTCAGTTGGATTCTTACGATTTTTAAAATTGTTCTGAAAATCAAAATTTACTTTATACAAAAAACAGTACAAACCTTGTTAGCTAATTTTTGTCCCTGTTCGCGTTTAATGGCACTGAGACCTTGTTCGGCTAGGAGAGTGAGTGTTTCTCTGTCATCCCGTAAGTCGATTTTTGTTCCCACAAGGATCATAGGCGCGTCTGGGCAGTGATGCTTTATCTCTGGATACCATTTACTGGTGACATTTTCGAAAGACGAAGGACTAGTTACTGAGAAACATATCAGAAAGACATCAGTCTGAGGATACGAGAGAGGACGCAGTCTATCATAGTCCTCTTGACCAGCTGTATCCCAGAGTCCCAGACTCACAGGAATTCCGTCTACAACCATTGGTGCTGAATAGTTATCAAACCTAAAAAATCAAGAATAATTTATATTTATCAATAGATAAAAAAACCAGTTTAATCAAATTCAATGTTAAAAAAATAATTTGAAAACAAATTAAATTGGTTACTCAATAAGCAAATTCAAAGCCAAGAAGAAGAATATTATAAAAGAAATTAAATCATTTGAGTCAAATTAGTATAAAAATTTAAAGCTAAGAAAAGAAAATTGCAGATCAAATCAAATTAAGTACATTAAATTCAGAAAAAAACTGAGAGGTAAGATAACAAAAGAAAAAAAAATGCAGTAGAAGTTAAATTGGTTGAATATTGATAACCAAATTCAAAGGTAAAAAAAATAAATAGCAAACCAATTCAAATCAGATTAATGAATTAAGAAGCAGTTTCAAGCTTAAGAATGTAACATTACAGAATAAATCATATCTGTGGAATGAATTTGTAAAGGAAATTCAAAGCTAAGAAACAAAAAGAATTGCAGAAAAAATCACTTCCTGTGTGCTTAGAGCGATACTCCTTTGAAACTATTATTAGCCACCCTAGTCAGACTACCATTCTCACACTTATGGGACAAAAAATATGCTTCCCCCACAGCTCTATATATATACATATATATACCAATATAAATAAGAACAAACTGTTATTAATACCTAAATCCTTGCTACTTACACTGTAGGCACATATTCGCCAGGAAAACTGTCTGTCGTATAGGATATCAACATACACGTTTTGCCAACAGTTCCATCGCCAACCACAACACATTTAATTGGCCTTCCGGAACTCATGGTGTGGCGTACCTAATATAACAATAATTTTAAAAAATTAATCCATTTGTTATCAAAACTGGTATCACTTTTTATCTGTCATTTTTTGCGAAAACAATTGCATTAATGAATCTCACGTTTCATAATACAAACAAATAAGCTTAACAATAAATTATGATTCTACGCACTTATTTTACGAAAGAATTTAACACCGAATTTACTTGCAGGTTAAGAGTCTGTAAAAGTAGTAGTAGTATTGTAGTTGCGTTGTATTAGTAGTTGTGTTAATATGACGAAGCGAGGGCTTGTCCGCTGCACGTTATCACATTATCTCAAAAACTATAAACAACAATTGTGTCTATCGAGGAAAATAAAACTTACCGTAATACGTAGTTAATACGCGGTTCGAAATAATAATTATATTTATTAATGAGATTATTAGGGCGCGAGTAATAGATATTTTTCTTCAGCAAATCATGCGAATAGGTTTCATCGCCATGACGGTGTTGCGATTTTCGAGATTGAAACGGACGTAGCCCTCTCGCTCACTACACTGCTTGGTGACAGATGTTCGACAATCGCCTGCTATTCGTCCTTCGTTCCCCTTCGCGCAGAGAGAGACCCTTCTTCAAAACCGCCGGCCGGGAGGACTCTATTATTCGGACGATTACAATAGAATGCCCATGGAAATATCAAACGAAAAATCTTTTCGGCCATTTATGCTATTTTAATTGATTCCATTAATGCCATTTTATCAATTAGCGGTTGTTACATATATACGTATGTTGGGTGAGAGGTTTTAGGAAAGGGAGTTGGGTAAGTTTGTCCGAATCGGCAGTGTGGCGCACATTGCTTTTGCGCTTGTGAATAGGCGAGAGAGAGAGAGAGAGAGAGGAAGAAAGAAAAAGGAGAGAGAGAAAGCGAATGTATTGCTCTCCCTTTCTCACTCATTGAAAACGTCGATGCAACTTCATAATTTCGCGAACGTAGCCACAACTCCTCGAAATTTTCATGTTTATTGTAATTCGGATTCTTTTTAATTCAGACAAATTCTTCAATTTATTTTCATTCCTGTGATAATATTGAATATTCAAAATAATGATACCGCGCATGTGAGGCGCAAATAGGCACAGTAAACGCATCACCTGGATCACGATGTAACGATGGTTTAAGGGGAGGTGAAACCTACTCAGTCGGTAACAAAAACTGTAATCAATCTTTCAGAGGACACCGAACGTTTTTTGATAAAAGAAAAGTTTTACGTCATTCCTCTCTTAATTCTGCATGATGTAAAACTTTCATTTTTTCCAAAAAAGATCAAGTTTTTGAGAATTCTTGTTCCAAAAGATATTCGCTATCTTTGTCGCACTCATGGAGGTTTCGCCTCACCTTAAGATGACGTGTTAGTGCTCGGTCGGTAACAAACACTGTAAAGCGTTGTTCTTGGTCACAATTGATATTTCAGGCAAAAGACGAGAAGTATTGACTGCGACTTGGTACCCTGCTGTTAGTACTTCTCGACTTTTATTCGAAAAATCAACCGTGGCGACGAATAACACTTCGGGAAGATTCAGCTATCTCATTTGCACTTATGGCGATCTAAGAGAGACAGACGATATGTAACACATCACGTTAATACCGTAAATTTCTGATACGGTAAGTTTCAGTGTTGATGACACTTATCGTATCGGAAATTTAGGTAATTTGAACTTAGGGCTTATTAAAGAATTTCTAAATCGTACTTTTTAAAGAAATTCTAAAAAAATACTTTTTAAAGCATTTCTAAATAGTCCTTTTTGAAATATTTCGAAAAAGTACTTCAAGAATTTACAAAAACGGATTTTTAAAGTAGGAGCTTCGAGGAAAGTGATTTTTAAAGATTTAAAAAATAAGGGCTTCTCGAGGTTCTTCAAGATGGTACTTTTCAAATACTCGTACAAAATGATTATTCATGTAGTATTTCGAGATAGTACTTTATTAAAATGCTCCGAAAAAGTACCTTTTGAAGTTTCTCGAAAAATTGCTTTTTAAATGTTACAGTATTATGTACCAAAGTATTTTAACATTCATCAACGTTATTTCCATACTGTATTTTTTTTTCTTGTTTTTACTCAAAAAGTACTCAGGCAAGTGGTAATTTCTAGTGTCGTAAATACTTGGTAAAATGACCGCTCACGACTCACGCGACGTTGCAAGTTTAGCTACTTTGGCAACGTCGTGACGTCTGCCGTGCTCGTTCGCTTACGGCCGCCATTTTACTAGTGTGTTAGTACGAACTTGCGTAAAGGCACTTGATCGCCCTTTACGATATCGACGAGAAGTTCCCCGTAGCCGTGAGAACCTCTCGGTTCTTCGCAACGCTGGTGCAATGAATCAATCGAGAAATTTTACATCGCTGCTAAATCCGAGCTATTTGCAAAATGCCCAAAACGCTGTTACGGCAAACGCGGCTGCGGCTGCGGCGGCCGCCGCTGCAGCTGCTGCTGTTTCTGCTGCCATCGCAAATGGCACTCCGATAAACTCGGGATCGCCTTCGACACCGCCTAGTCGAAAGCGTGAATCCGAAGGTAAGAACAATATTTCATTAATTTATTGAAGGTTTATCTGATTCTTTCATCGCGCCAAACCCGTAATTTTTTAATACCTTCACATGTCTATGTATGTATGGTCGATATTTTATCTTAAATTTACTATATTACCGTTTGTTTAGAATATATTTCGGGTGATGGAAAGCACGATAAAGAATCCAAAGAGGAGCGAAGAAAGCGAAGGAAGACCAGGTGGGGTGGTAGCGAACATGACAAAACATTCATTCCTGGGATGCCGACAGTGCTACCGACGAACCTCACACCGGAACAAGAGAGGGCTTATCTCTGTAAGTTGATTGCCATTTTTCTTGTTCTCTCTCATAGATAAAACTACTTATAAGCTATATAGATAATACCACAATGTATAAATTAAGCAAACACGACCAGTTAGGAAAATGATTTACCACTTTTTTTCTTTCCTTGTATCATTTGAAACCTAATTCGTAGAGTAGACGACTAAACGCAAAGTGTAAGTATGAAAAAGAAATATGCCATGTATCAAAATTTTAATAGTTTTTGAAGGTAAGGGAGGATTCTCGTTGGAGCTAAATATACCAAATTATTTTTGGAGTCACACTAGGCTTTGTTTAATGTGATTATTAATGTGAGTATTTTTATGTAATTAAACGAATAATTACTGTAAAAATAAATGATTGCTTTTTACAGAAAATATCACCCAAGACTCCTAAATAGTTTTGTATTCACTCTGAAAATTTTGTAAATTGTTTATATATAAAGTTTGCTTATCCCCCTCTGTCTTTAATTTTTTTTTTTTTTTCTAAAGTAAAAAATGATGAGAAGGAATCTGCGATACATACATAGCAAAAATGTATATCGAAAAGTAGCATTAAAAATTGACAATGTCTAACTGTTGGGGTTTCCGCCCCCTCTAACCCGTTGGTTTACAGTTCAGCTGCAGATTGAGGAAATCAGCAGGAAACTACGCACGGGAGATCTGGGAATACCGCTTAATCCTGAGGAAAGGTTTGAGAGAAACTTACGTACCACAAACATGAACGTACATATCTACATTAGCTACCTATCGGCCTATCGGCAGCGGACACGCGGCTGTACCGTTGGCACTATAAGAGACACATGTCGTTTATCGTGGAATACATGTGTGCGATCCAAATAATACCAGGGCACGCAAAATCAAGCGTCGCTATCGTCGCAGGAGATGAATTTTGCATAATATTGGTTTGCCCTAATCATTCTCTCTCTTTTACTAATTAATCTATCTATCTCTCATTTCGTCGTTTTTTTTTTTGCGAAGCAGTCAGCATACACTCGCGTCATCTAGCAACTTCCTGTCTAGGAACAAGGAAATTAATATTTACACCCGTTAGCTATTTTTTTGGTAATCCCGGTGAATGTTTATATTTGATGTCGACGGAGTACCCAAAAATTATCTGAGCGTGCACATCGAGGGTTTCGAACGAAAGATTTGCACTTCCTGCCTATGAGACATTCTCTTTCAATGTTTTTTTTTTAACCTCTTGGACAATTTTTATAATTGCTCAGATTTTAGTAGAACTTAAAAGCACTTTCTGCGAATTTGGAAAATTCTTTGCACAACAATGTACGAGTTGCTTTTTTACAAATTTTTATCTTAGAATAGATAAATAGAACGTGATAAACATTTATTTAATTTAAAGATTTGAATGCAATTGTTCAATTTTCGGTTTTTTTTAAATAAAGAAAATTATTATTTTTTAAACTAGTCAACTTAATTTAGTTTTCGCCTCTGATTAGCCGAAAATCAAAATAATTTGATCTTTTTTGCTTGTTTTAAAAAGGAGTTAAATTTTACCTAATATTCCATTTAATGAAAAACGAGTATCTTGATCTAGAATTTTTCTTGACTTATTTTGATCTTCTAAGAAAGAAATATTGTTAAAACTGCAGTTCCTAAATCAGTTGACAAAAAAAACTGATAAAAATGTCCAGTAAGTGCTCTTAAGTAGTAGATAATTTTGGCAACTGATGAAAAACATTTCAGAGGTTCAAGGAAAATTAGGTTCAAGTGATAGGGAATGTCTCGTATAGAGAATAAAAAAATCTACAAGTCTTAAGCTGCTGTGATTTGCACGGCATTTCGATAAAAGGGCCTTAACAGCGATAATATGACGTTAACGCTAATGAGGCAAAATTTGTCATTGTTACTAGGCTATGACACCAGGTATTCACCACTAATCGAACAATTTATTATCCGAATAAATTGCAGCAAAACAGTGAAATTCTCTCTCCCGTTAAATCTAACGTTACGTTTCAGGTACAACTCGAACTTAATACATTTTTAATTGTTCCTTAATTAATTAATTTACTCCAATAGGTCAATGATTATATTTGATACTGTTGTACTATAATCCCGTTTGTAAATTTGTTTAATATTACGTTGCCGAGTGTACTGACTAATTAAACGAAAACTATTACTTCCTAATAATCACAGGATTTATCTTAGCAGCTGACGTCATACCCATATCTGCCGGTATACAATTGTGCGGTCTACCAGTGCAGTTACCTGCGTTAATAGTTTACATTTTGAAGGGTCGGTAACACAGCGTTCTTCACAGCAGCCCGACTTATTATCGATTACATTATTCTCAAACATCGACACAGAAACAATGTTGGAATTAAAGATAAAAAATTACTATACACACCTTCGCGACTATAGTTATTAGCAGAGTCCAACATGCTTCATGTGTGTCGAACGTGGAACTTACAAAGACCATTATTCAATTGATAATCTAATTTTTTTCTTTAATCTTGGTTAGCATTAGCGTCTTGCTAAGACAAACAAGACAGAGAGTCAAATATGTATAGGGATATTATCAGGTCGCTTGTACGCTAGTACCATCTTCGTGCAAGCAACGTGTCGTCAGTTTCGTTTCAATTTTTCTTTCAGATCACCATCGCCCGAGCCCATTTACAGTAGCGATGGCAAACGCTTAAACACCCGAGAATATCGCACCAGACGTAAACTCGAGGAAGAACGTCACAATCTTATTCAGAAGATATTGAAAATAAATCCTGAATTCAAACCGCCTCCGGATTACAAGTGAGTTTCATAAATACTGACAATGCAATTACGTACTAAAGTCGTACTAAAGTTTTATCGTTCTATCGTTTTAATCTAACAATTTAGTTACTTTTCTTGAATAATGAGTTAGAGTTTCTGTGCAATTTCATAGATTTTTGTTTTTAAGAATTTAAGATACATTTTTAAAGACTTATTAAAGTTGTTCAAACTGGTTCAAACATCTATTCTACCTGATATAGCATCAACGATTTTACTTCATGTTTTAATAATAAAAAGGCGCAAGAGTTAAGCAGCACTGGCTTACGGGCAAACTGCTGTGCGAGAGGTAGTTTTTCTGAGTTTCTAATGTATTCTCATACGGTAGTAACACAATAAAAATAAAGCTGCCTGTATCGACCAAGTTTTTCGGTGCCCTTGTTCAAATGCGATACAGTACAGTACACTCTCAAATAAGTTAAGGTCGCGGGAACTAAAGCCGATTTGGCCATTCCGATAAGTTAAGGTCCCCCTACTTGCGCAGGCCGTTCCCGGGCGCCCTTCAGGCTAGGAAATTTCCCTTTCCTTAGATCGTCGCACGTCGAAACTAGGGGTGCGGTCGAGGGTAAAAATGACCGTAACTTCAGATCTCGACCCAACGACGAGAGGGGAAAAAAACTGCAGTGGGGGTTTCCATTGGTCCTTATGTCGCACGAAACTAACTGCCGTGGTACCTCTCTGTCACTCTTGCAAAAGCAACGCGTTCGACCGCAGGTAATGTAAAATGGAAAGGGTAATTCGCTTCCCCACCAGTAGGTAGAAAGAGCTCAGAAAAGGGTCAATCTTAACTTAGCAGAGCGTTAATCCTTAACTTATCAGAGTGACTTAACTATTCGGAACTTAACTTATCGGAGAGTCTACTGTAATGCATTAGGAGGAATGCTGTGAGCATTCTAGGGGGTCTCTAACAAGGAACGGTAAAAGGGAAGCAGGGTGAATGTATATAGATTGAATAAATTTTACACACGAAGGAATAAAGAATAATAAGAAGGCGCAACAAGAATGTAGGTAAAAATTACGGATTTTAAAATATTTCAGACCGCCGATAATCCGCGTACATGATAAAGTTATGATACCACAGGAGGAACATCCCGATATAAATTTCGTTGGCTTACTTATTGGGCCACGTGGTAATACTTTGAAATGTAAGTAATTGCTAACGACTTGCGTTTTACTTGTCTCAAAATATGATTCTCATGGTAAATGTCCTGATTCATTAGCTATGGAGAAGGAAACCGGGGCAAAGATAATAATTCGCGGCAAGGGCTCTGTAAAGGAGGGCAAAGTCGGACGTAAAGACGGACAACCTTTGCCGGGCGAGGACGAACCTTTGCATGCTTATATAACAGCAAATAATTTGGAGGCTGTTAAAAAAGCTGTCGAAAGGGTGAGTCTACAATACACTTGTTATTATGAATCTAAAGATTTATTTTTTATTTTGGACGATATAACGATTATGATTATATATGATTATTATTATTATTATTATCTTCTTCGTAGATTCACGAAATAATCAGACAAGGCGTCGAAGTTCCGGAGGGTCAAAATGATTTGAGGCGTAATCAATTGCGCGAATTGGCACTGTTAAACGGAACGCTGCGCGAAAATGATGGACCTCGCTGTACCAATTGCGGAGCGTCAGATCACAAATCTTGGCTGGTGTGTATTCTTCAATTTTATTACCAATGGCAACAGAGAACCACCTGTATTTAACAAAAATGAAGATATCTAATTTATTTGCTGATAAATTTTCCAGTGTCCCGACAAGCCAAACGTGACTAACAATATCGTCTGCTCGAGTTGTGGAGGAGCTGGACATATAGCGAGAGATTGTAGATCGAAGCGACCTGGCCAGGGCGGTCCTGCGGCTTCAGGAGGTGGTGGTGGCGGTCCAGGAGGCGACAAAGCTAAGATCGACGAGGAATATATGTCGCTGATGGCTGAATTGGGCGAAGGTCCTCCACCAGATAGATCAAAGGGTGGCGGCCAGTCAAGGCACAATTCAAATCCGAACTATCCAGGACTGTTCGATCGGTATGTAGAATTTCAGTATAATATACAGTTATTATTTGGTATGATATATTTATAACTAATAATAACTATTAAGATCTATAACTAATAGAATATGTTACCTCCGGTAAAATAAAACTTCATATTATTATTCATTTGATTTGGTGTTTTGATAGTGGCTTTGCGATTGGAATATTCTTATAAAAAACTATTTATTAAAGACAACGAGTTTCGAACTATAAATTGTTTTATGAAGATCAATATATTTTGTGGTGCACAATAGTATCTCTGACATTGTTTACATGAAAACAAACACATTAACAGTGATACACAGTGGATTGGTTAAAAAAATGCCACTAAAAATGTTTTTCTTATTCGGTTGGTCATCAAGATTCAAGTACTTCCGCTCAAAAAACAAGCTCAAAAGAAACGAATGAACCGTCAACAAAATTTTACTACTTCATCTCGGAGGTTGAAATTTTAAAAAAATGCAAACAATGGGTTTTTTCTATATTAAAAAAATGTAAATATGGAAAGACCGTTTGGTACGTATGTTCACGAAAAAATTGGGGTTTTTGTCCAATTTTAAAACCTGAGATTTTTTTTTATCCGGCAACAGAATAAGTCGATTCCGGCGGTTTGCGATTTCTTGGACATTTTGCAGCCGTCGAAAATTTTTCAAACCATTCTGCCTTTTTGTTCGTAATGTTTTTTTCTTTTATATCGCTACTGTTGAACGATCGCCGAGAGCGACATCGATATTGTTACAATTCGAATAAGCGCTGAAAGTAAAGCTAACTTTATTCCGCCGAAAATAAGGTTGGCACAATAGTCAAAATAGTGACTGCATTTCGGAATTCGTAAAAGTAAAATATAAGGACATTACATTTTGTGTCAACACCCTACACAGTGACTAAAGAGAAAATGTAGAGCAATATGCACTTCAAATTTTTTTATTTTTGTTATTTATATAAAAATTTATAATAGTGCGTTGGTTGACTATCATGACCCGGAGATGCCTTAACCGGTTTAATACACAGCTACGGCATTACGAAGTTTGGTTCAATTTTCGATCAAACCCATTTTCTCGGTCAGCGGTTCGGGAACCCGATGTTACCCTTGAGTGGCACATTCCGTTCTAAAATGCACACAGAGAGAAATTTGGCGATATTACTAGCCTGCACGCTACCGCTGTGGCACGAATGAGAACGAAGTATCCCAATTTCGAAACTGAGCCGTTACTGTCGTACTTGTGGAACGATTCTTTCCTAAAACGGGACGGCAACGTTTCCGTTTAGCCCGTGCCCGTTAGATTGGGAAGGCTGTTCGACGTAAGACAATCGGTGCGTTGCAATGTGTTTTCACACGGTTGCGGTGCGGTTTCGGTAGGCAACTATCATTACTATACAGAGGTCGGTAGCGTCGCCGCATTTCTCTCCGTGCAGTATCAAATAAAGTTTTTGTTGTCGTGCCTTTAAAAACTCAGGAAAACCCAGAACTTGATAGGTTACAGTGGAATCTCTCACAGCATACATAATGCGGTGACATGTGATAAACTTAATCAGGCACGTGAACCGTTCGTTCCTCTCACTTTCTCTCGCGAACTCGTCCAACGCTGTGACGTGCCTCTCCATTTACCGATGTACGCGACGAGAGCGTGCGCTATGAGAAGTTTCCAGTGTAAATAACCAACTTTTGAAAACCGACTAAAACAAGCATTTGTGGAAAATGACAAAGTTATATTGTAGAAGGCCTAGATGATATTTGTGTTACAGCCGATTTTTAATTTGAAAATTCCGATTTATAATAGGTGATACGTAGTTGTTATTACGCGTTATTTGAATAATATAAAATGCAAATTTTTCGAAATTCAGACAACAACCACCCCGTGCCCTAATGGCAGCGCCGGCTCATCCTCCACCACAAATGATGCAAGGTGGTCCAATGATGCCGCCGCCAGGAATGGCGCCGCCGCCGTGGAGTCAGGCCGACGTGAATAACATGAACGGTATGAATATGCAGTGGCAACAACCGGTAAGTATGCCACCGCCTCCTGGTGTGATGCAGCCGCCGCCGCCGCCGCCGGGATCAACATCACAGCCGAATATTCCTCCGTTGATGCCATGGATGACGGGCAACAATCAGCCTCCACCACCGGGACAAATGCCGCCGACGCAGATACCACCGCCGGGAATGGGAATTCCTCCTTGGCAACAAGGCCAACAGCAGCAGCAACAGCAACAGCAACAACAGCAAGCACCAATGCGACCACCGCCTCCTGGAACAGCGCCACCACCTGGATATCCGGGATGGCAGCCACAGCACATGGGAGGATGGCCACCGGCGGCTCCGGTTCCTCCTCCGCCACAGCAACAGGCACCGGCACCGCCTGGCATCGACCTCAACAGTTTGCCTACTCTATTGGCTCAACCTCCTCCGCCTCCCCCTCCAACTAGTTAATATGTATATCCGAGCTACGTACGCTTATTCGACTTACCGGAAAAACCTAATCACACAAATAAGTCCCAAGTTACCCACACCGGACCAAATGACCCACTCGGCTGAATAATCATGCCATTAAAAGGTCAAGAGCAGCAATAAAACATCGTTCTCCTGATTTTTCGTATTTTGCACAGGACCACGGATGGACAATATTCTAATAAAATTGTATTCAAAATAATTTTCGGTTCGACTGTGAATAATTATCAACTGATAGGAACAATACGATTTTTAAGGATTGATGAACGCGTATTAATTTTTTCCACTAAAAAAAAGATGATTTTTTTATCGTCGTATAATTACTCATAGTTTTTCGAACCGAAAAGGATTTTGGATGCATTTTTCTTCGAGGCTCCGACAAGGACATTCGCTCTTGTTCTATCAAATCTCACATAAATCGTTTTTTTTTTCGTTGTGGTTGTCATTTTACGAGATTGCTTGAAAGTATATTATCGACGTAGAGACACTCGAAATACCTACTCGTATATGTCGCTTTATCTGTTCATTGATGTTTTCAATTTCAATCAATAATACTTCGTCATTTGTACACTAATTTGTACTCTGATATTTGTTGACTAGACATCGATTTTCACTCCACGGTATCATGAATACGCATTAATTTTGTATATAGAAACAAGATAATGTCGCCAAGTTCTAGATGCAAGGCGCTCGTACAATTATGAAGAATATACACAGCACAACAACAGCAGCAGCTGCAGCTACAGTAGCTACAGCAGCACTACAACAACCACCGCTACCATTAGCCTGTTTTCAATTGTAATGTGGTTTACGTTTATAATCTCTTAAAAAGAACCGTATTTAGTTGTAATTGAATTATCAATTAGGCATCAGGGGAGGCCACCGCTATCTTATGTAATGTCCACATTATTACATAATAAAAATTATTGACCGAAATATTTTTTTCATTCTTTCCTTTGCTACAGCATCACTATATTAGAATTATAATAGTATGTTAATTATAACCGATGGTGTCTAATAAGATGTTCGCAACAAAGTCGAGGACATTTCTAGGTCGTTCAGTCATTTCGTAGAATAAAAAAATAGAAAATGTTACGTGACACGTTGCACGCCAAATTCTAATTTTCTCTTAACGTGATGTGCTACACTTTTTTGTCGCTCTCTCTCGCCCTATTGCAATCACCAATGGCGCTTTCTTACTCGCGCTCACGGCGACTGTCGGTATAGCATATCCCCTTAAGTCTTGTTTTCGCTAACCTTGCCAAACTGCAAATCACGTCACCGGATATAGCAAATCAAGATACCACCAATACCCATCAACTCCACAACTGGTTCCATAAAACAAGTGAACTTTACTAGCACCGAGACTATGAAATAGCCTGCCACCATCAGTACGATTATCCACTTCAGACACTACATAAATACTGCAAAATCGTTGCCCCGCGACGGGCGGTCTGAGTAGCTCGTAAACAGGTCTTGGGGATTTAAACTTATAATCACTATTCTTTTATACAGTAACAGCCGTTTATACATCTAAGAAGAAACTCCAAAATGTTAACTTGCACACAATTGTACACGCATTCACTGTTTTTGTAATGGTTAATAAAAATCTTGTACTACTACTACTTATAATCGCCCTAAGTTATGTAATCATTTTCTTACAAACACGTTATACAAATATTTGTATAAATATTGGGAAGATGTTCACGCGACTGCCTTATGGAAAAAAGTTTAAACTATTATAAGTCTCTCTAAAGGATAAAAAGAAACATCTGGGCTTGTAGCATAGTATACTATTACGGATCAATCAGTTGGACCACAGCGATCGTATGATACCCATGTATCGTAATTAATTAATATATATGGGTAACTCCATAAACTTAGCCAACTTGATAAACGTTTGAAAAGGCAAAAAAATACAAATTTTTTAAAATAGTTTGCCGTCGGGCTTTGTCAATGTTAAAGTGAACAAAATACTCCATAACAAGAATTTGAAAAGGATCTCAACATTTTTTTTTAGTTAGATCCGAAAAACAGAAAATTGAAGTAGCCAAGTACTAGTGAAAGTACCTCTTGATGTTTGCTTTTTTTCGACGGTTTCAATTTTAAAAAAGACGTTAGTATATAGTTTTATTGGTTTTGTTATCGGTAAATTGTAGACTAATTTTTTTCCACATTTTCATGCATACTGGAACTATATCTTCCACTTGAACAAGAATTTTTTTTTCTCATTTTTTTTCTGGCAATTGCGTGATTTAATCATTCATAATATTATTTAAAAAATGAAATAACGATTATTTTCTTTTTTAAGGAAAATAATCGTTATTTTCCTTTTTAAGGAAAATAATCGTTATTTTCCTTTTTAAGGAAAATAATCGCTATATTCAGATAGAATCCAGATATTCAAAGAATTGCCTCCGCGGAAAGAAATAATTGGTTGCCCAAGATAGGATTCTATCTGGATTTATGCAGTTTTTGTCCACTTCCATCAGTTTCTATCAGTACGTTTCAACTTTTTCCAACAGGGATGGTTAAATACGGTCTAAGCGACAAAATTGGTTGGGAGAACCAACTATTGGGTGTCACAACCAATCCATTGGACGTTACAAACAACCGATTGGGTGTCACATCCAATGGATTTGGTTGTGACACCCAATAGTTGGTTCTCCCAACCAATTTTGTCGCTTGGAGCGTATTTAACCATGGCACTTGGTTAGGGCAACCAATTATTTCTTTCCGCGCACTGAGAATAGAGTTTATTCACTACAACAAAATATATTTAGTTGAGCCCTTTCTTAAAATATTTGATAACAGTACAAAATTTATTAACAGCAAATAAAAATGAGAGTTCTCATAACAAAGTCTTATTCTGACGGCATTTTGGCCAAATGCACGATTTACTTATGCAATTTTTTTGACATAACCCCAGCAGGTTGAACCACGCCTGGAATTGATGCTGTTCATGGTCGAATCACGGTGAAAATCACGCGTGAGTTTCAACACCGAAAATCACGGTCGTATCACGGCGGAAATCACGGACCCTCTTATACCGTTTAAGCTTTTGAGCTTGCGGACCGTGATTTTACAATAAATAACGGTTGAAATCACGTCCTGAATCACGGCTCGACGGAATTTTCAGTGCTATGGTAATTGTCAAAATCACGTCTTAAATAACGGCAGTCTTAACGTTTCTGGGATTTATCTTGGCGTGATTTTTCTTTTAATCATGGCCTATATGACGGCTGAATTCATGGTACTGAAATTTGTCATGCTGGAATTTGTTCCAGTAATCATGGTCGGAATAACAGCTGAAATCTGTTGGGAATTTTTCTGTGCCCTAGCATATATTGTACCACTCATAAAAGACAGTAAAAATAACCCACGTCAGTACATGGGTGGACGGTAACTAACGATAGTCCGTACTTATGCATGGAACGACGAACAATCACTTGCGAGAAAGGTTTCAGCTCGTTCGCCATCTAGTGGGCTAACTACGGGCGCCTCTCTTTTGCCACGCGGAGACCCGGCTTAGCTCCGCTAGATGGCCAACGACCCGAAACGTTTCTCGCAAATGATTGTTCACCTTTTCCTGCATATAAACACGCAGCTTATCGCAAGTTGCTGTGCTCTCATATCCGGAAGGACCACGTTTTGGAGATGTCCTAACCATTTGACATAGATGGCCTAGCCATTTAGAAAAGAGGACCAAGAAAAGACGACGATGTCTTCTCTTCAGAGTTTCAAATGTTACACATTTTATATAATTAAAAATTAAATACTGACGGTAACAGCATTTCATTGGCATCACGGCAACGTGACATCTGTCGTGATTCTAACCGTGATTACTAAAGAAAATCATGACACGATGGATTTTATGGCCGTGAATTCAGCCGTGATATCGACCATGATTAAAAGAAAAATCATGACAAGTAAAACCCGGAAACGTGAAATCTGCCGTGATTTTGCGAATTATCACGGCACTGAAAGTTCCGACGAGCCGTGATTGGGGCCGTGATTTCAACCGTTATTTATTGTAAAATCACGGTCTGCAAGCTCAAAAGCTTAAACGCTATAAAAGGGTCCGTGATTTCCGCCGTGATACGACCGTGAATTTCGGTATTAAAACTCACGCGTGATTTTCACCGTGATTCGACCGTGGTCCGAACTGCTAGGGAAGTGGTTCGATGTTTATTATAAATAAAGAACGATTTGGGACAACAACTTCGGATTTGTTAATAGTTACAAAAACCTATATTTGAGTAAAGTGCTGTCTGTTTGGCGTGATTATTACGTTTGTTTACAAATGTCGACCCTTAGAGGATGAGTTCGTTCTCGCGCGATCTTCAACGTAATCACGGCACAGTCGTAGTTTGGCAGTGCGAGCGAAACAGTGCATAAGATGCACAAGCTCCTCATTTCGTGGGGCTTGCACGACGGATTGGAAAAAGCCTTCGAACGTAAGCACAGAAGTATTGTACTAATAAATAGGTTAGAGCATATACATGTAAGGAAGTCTAACGTTGCCACGTTACAATTGCAGTTTACATATCGTCTTTTGAGCGAGATGGGGATTGTCGATTCAATCGATGTCGGACGTATCATCGTAGAACTTCTAACCGAAAACGTCGAGTAGGTCAATTTGTCTGTTATTGACTCTCCAAGTTTCGAGGTAACATGGCTTCGAGTAAACAGTATTACACATCCGAAATGTAACCATTATATAAGAAACAATTACATTAATGTAATTGTAACCGTCGATTATATTGTTATAACCGAATACAAAAATATTTATTTATTTATAAGAAAAATGTATAATAAATATTCTGTGGACACCAATAAGGGAAATATTCATTCAAATATAAATTTATTAACTGTTAATAAATCACTATTTGTGCCAATTGAAAGGGTCAAATAAGCGATTTGTTAATTATAACAAAATATTAATTTCGCCATATTTAACATTATGATTTGTTAAAAGTTAACAAATCCTAGTACCCACAAATAAACTCTTTTCTCACTGCGTCGACGTTTGCCGAGGAGACCGTTGAAAATATTTACGCACATTTTCAACGGTCTTTAAGGGAATAAAAGTGCATGAGTAGCGTAATAGATTTTCGAAGCTTCCGTCGATCAAAGTGTGTAACGAGGATCACCCGTGCCTCAACTGCGATCCACGGGAATTATTATAATAATTGGCGATCGAACACTTTAAAGTTATACCGTAGATCAAAGACTAGCATGTAAACCCAACCCACACAGAACGTACTGTCCATTGGACGTCCATGAATGGTCCATCGGTCCGTAAAACGTCCACATCCACGGTGGACGATATATGTATCTCTATTTAACGTCTATAGCAGTTTTGTAGTTGGACATATCACAGTGAATAAAAACGGGACATCCATTGGACATATACAATACGTATCACCTTGATCGGCCGGAATAGATATAAAATGGATGTCCATGGAACATTAAGTAGAATACCTCGATTAGATGAATCTGTAGTACTTTAATGAGACATCCAATAGACGTTCAAAATTCATTTACAAGGAGATGTATTTGATAGATGAAATGAGAACGTCCATTGTATCATTTCATGCTTGATACAAAATGAACGTCATTCAGGGCCATGACCCAGATAGAAAAATGTCGGCACAGTAGCGGCATGGTGACTGCCCGAACAGCACGGCGTGCTGGCAGAAATGCGGTATGTGCGACGTCATTAGGCATTGTTGTGACAGCACGGCGAGCTGGAATCCGGTACTGTGTCGGCATAACTCCGGCACAACGTGCTAAATCCAACACTGTACCCACACGGTGCCAGCACTTCGAAACGCTCCACAGCGTGCTGGAGGTGTGCGGGCATAAAGTAGGATTACAGCCTGCCGTGCCGTCACAATTCTGCCTACAGACGTCGCACATTCCGCATTGCTGCCGATACGCCGGACGGCACGTTATTCTATCTGGGGAGGTGGACATACACTGCACCGTCAATACGTCAACTGGACATCTAATGTATGTTCAAACTTTGTCTTCGCGAAAACGGACCTAATGGACACCGTAAAGGGAATCTCCCAAAAAACACCTTGGGTGTATGAGAATCTGAGATAAGTATACTTAAATCAACAGTTGTACTATTCTTGTATGTAAAAAGTATCGTTGTATGTAAAAAGTCATGAAATAATTAATTACAAAAGTAAAAATATTATTATTAGTGGCAATAAAGATTATGACATGATAACACAAAATTGCATGAGTCCGTTTATAAAAATTAGTTGCCCGGCTATAGGATCGGTTATTGGTGATGGCAATCGACGAAACGGTTAATCGTGTGTATTCAGCTAATGTATTTAGTTAGTTAATTCGCTAAGTGGAACGGCCGGACAAGTAATTTTTATAAACGGGCTCATGCAATTTGTGTTTGTGTCTTTATTGCCACTAATAATATTTTTACTTTTGTACTTAATTATTTTATGACTTTTTGCAAGAATAAATACAACTGTTGATGTAAATGTACTTGTCTCAGATTCTTATACACCCAACCCAGACAGACATTTCGGAGCACGGCGACTGCACAGTGGCGTAACTAACTGCACGGCGTGCCGTCAGAAGTACGTTATGTACGTCCCGAACGTAACAGATACTGTAACGTTACGACGTGCTGAATCCAACACTGTGTCTGCACTGTACCAGCACATTGTGCACTTTAGAGCAGTTGCACGATCAACTGGAACCGTGTAGGTACAGTGCTCATTAGGTCTGTTCAAAAAAACATAATTTCTTTATAATCGGTTGCTCCTGAAATGCTGTATTGATTACCACAAAAAAAAATGTTTTCGCGAAAGCTGGGAGCTGTGTGATGATATTAAGTACTGCCGCATCAAGGCCAAAATTTATTAAAAACGGCGATTTTTAGAAATTTTTTTTTTTACTTGGTGAAGTGCTCATGGAGATTGTGGTTGCTTTCGATAGACTATGAAATTGTGTAAAGGCAGAAACATGTTCGATAATGTTTAGTACTGCCGCATCGACATTGAAGTTAACAAAATAAAAAATGAAATCTTTTAAAACATTGAAATATTCATCTGCTCATCGACTATTTCGCGCGTTTTCAACTGACAAAATGGCTCATGAAACGGGAGTCCTGTATGATCAAATTTAGTACTGCCGCAACGACATCACAGTTTCCCAAAATTCGAAAATCGCTTATCATCATCGTGATTATGGTCTTACATGACTCCCGTTTAAAGAGCCATTTTTTCATTTGAAATCCCACGAAATAGTCGATGAGCAGACTAATATTTCAATGTTTTAAAGGGTTTAATTTTTTGATTTTGGTAACTTCAATGTCGATGCGGCAGTACTAAACATTATCGAACATGTTTCTGCTTTTACACAATTTCATAGTCTATCGAAAGCAACCACAATCTCCATGAGCGCTTCACCACGTAAAAAAAAAGTATAGGAATCGGCGATTTTCACGAATTTTGGCCTTGATGCGACAGTACTTAATATCATCGCACAACTGCCAGCTTTCGCGAAAACATTTTTTTGGTGATAATTAATACAGCATTTCAGGAGCAACCGATTATAAAGAAATTATGTTTTTTTGAACAGACCTAGTGCTCATTCAGCACGTCGTGGCGTCACAGTATCTGGCACGTACGGACGTACATAACGTACTTCTGACGACACACCGTGCTGCGCGGTACTGCACGTTTGTCTGTCTGGGAAGGTGTTTATTTGGGGGGTTTTATCTACTTTTTGCAAAAAGACTCCTTGTCGATTTCATACTAGCTTTTCCATGTTATCGTACAAATTGTGAATCACGAAGTTCTGCTATACACTTTCAAGGCTTTACATTTTTAGTTGTTCATTCCGTTTAGTTGTTCATGTGCGGACATGAACAACCGCTCCACCGCTCCAGAAGCTTTAGAACGAGGTACCGTTTCCATTTCGACTGTGAAACGATCGTTTTTTTCGATGTCAAAAATCATGCGTAGTTTTCACGGTGATTCGACCGTGGGCTGATCTGATCTGATCTGATTCATTTTCAGTTTCACGCTGGCAAACAGTGTAACCGACTGTTAACTGGTATTTTAACCAGTCTCGATTAGCCCCTGTTTCACCCAGTTTAACTTACCTTTTAACCGAAATTTTTATTTTTTGAGCGAGTTTTACTGGTGAATTAACCGATTGTAACCGACATTCTTACCGAATTTAAAAAAATCAATTTTGTTTGGTGAATTTAACTGGTTTTAACTGACAATTTAACCGAATGAAACGTTTTTAATCGGTTAAATTGTCGGTTAAAGCCGGTGAAACAGTCGGCTAATCGAGACTTATCTTTTCTCGGTTAAAAAGTCAGTTAACTCCAGTTATTTTCGTTTAACACTACGGTGACACAGCCTGCCAGGGTAATCATTTTATTACGGCTCTTACATCTTGTTTGTTATATATTGTCACAAATATGCACATTGTATAGTTCTCAAAACTGTTTATTCTACAGGGTACCGTTGTACTTAGTTAAATAAATTGAGCTAAGAGCTTCAGAGGACCAAGTTTCATAGCGCACAACAGCGCTCTTTCCCTTTAGCTCTCTGTCACTGAGCAATTTTTCGGCTGTTTCACAGGAATTAATGTCAAACTATCTGATGAGGATTATCACAATTGCTGAATTGCCACCTTACTTTCCCTCCCGTATTCATTTATTCTTCCGTACTTATTTTTCGGTTAATATTTCGATTTCTATTATATATTCTTAGTGTTTCTCTCTCACTCCTTATAAATCCTTATAAACGTTTCCCATTCTATGGTCCGAACGAAAGGCGCCGTGAAAATTATAGATAGAATCCATTCGTCGATAATTGGTCTACGCGCAATTTTCCGATGCCGGTAAACAATCTCGTATCCAGCTAATGTCACATATGACGCAGTACAGTGGATACGTGTATAAATATATACGGTTGCAAGATTTACACGGGTCAATCTCGTAATTCCCCAAGGGCACTTCAACCCATGATAAAACCCCTCTATACATATATATAGTTTTGTTGGAGTTGAGTTTATTCTTATGGGTTTTATTCTTCAGAGTTTCGAAGAAATCTCACAAATTGCATTCGGTGTGTCACCCTACCGTCAACAAAATTACCAAAGTATTTTGTTACAGTGACTGCCGGATCGTCATCATCATCTTGTCCCACGACGGATGTACCATTGGGAGACATGCCAACAGTCTGACGCAGGGTGATGGTGGAGGAATTGCTAGAGACTCCCACGACCGCCCTATTGATTCCCCTTCGATTGCTTGGGAGGCTGGCTGAAATTGAGATTTCTCCGAGGAATCGTTCAACGCTATTGCAAAAATGTTGGACAAATAAAAAAAAAAACGGCGAGAAAAAAATAAGGTCACGCGTGTAAAGTCTCGATGGTGTTGGCAGTGGTACGCTCGGTTTGGTATGAGGGAATCAAGGACGCGAGGTCAGAGGTGATTCGACTACTAGCTTCGAAACGACTAGCAATCGATAGGATGCGGTAGGAAAGCTCTATAAGTCATGTGAAATCACTTCCAGCTCAATGCTGTTGGCGCTATTTGCTATCGGAATAGTCACTCGAGCCTCTGATAGAAATAGTTGCTCTGGATGGGTGGCGATGTCGTTAGCTCTCGGGACGAAAAAGTTGGATACGTGAAATATCCACTTTTAGATTTTTCCTCGAGTTAGACAGACGAGCTTTCATATTTTTTCCCCCCATCATTCCATTATAAGCAAAGCTGCGTTCATCGGACGGAATACGTGTGAATGTTTTGTTTTTTGTTATTATGGATATAGTCTATTGGGATGCGAGCTGGCGAGAATAAAATCGTCTGTTCTAACAGGTGGAGGAAAAAACTTGATACTATGAAAAAAAAGGCGGGGCATTCGTCGCTAAACGAATGCACTGCACAATTAATACCCAAGATATTGTTTTTATTTCATTTTTCATACGATATTTTACACACTTTTATTCTTGTGCACTGGTTCAATTTATTTTTATCCCTCGGGAGCTATTGGTTTTCAGGCTGAACTCACGATTTTCAAAGGGTCTTTGTGTGTGTTTGTTCTCTTTCCTCGTCTCCTTCTCGGTTATATACACCATTGTAATATAACAATTTTCAAAGTGATGCTCTTTTACACCGTAATACGTGCACAATGGCAACTCGTAAATTTTCACGCTACGTACGTTCCATACCGCAGCTTCGTTCCATATGACGTGAGCCTGCGCTTTCCTTTGGGCCCCACGAATGCGCTCGCATATCCATCCGTTGTTTGTTAATTAATTTCTCGGGTAACTGGACACTCTCGCCGGATGATGCATATTCCCGCTTTTCCGTACATACACGAGTATGCACGAGAAAATTGCAATACGCGTCAGCTGTTGACACTCCGGGTACACAATAGATCTTGAACCAAAGCAAAGTATGGGGGAAAAGTTCGTTATTATTATGAATATTATTATTATTGTTAATATTATTATTATTCGCTTTGAACTTTATCATGTTCTAGGCCCTATAAGGGCCTGCAGACATAGAAAAAAAGTCCCGTAAACGGCCCTGTGAACACAAAGTAACATTGATGTTGTTGTAAATGGTGGAGAAGTAGCGGCTATGAATTGTCTAACTCCGAGTCCCGTGCAGAAATTTATCGGGGAGTCCTGATTTACGATCGGATTCCTATCTGGATTGGTTAGGAGTTTCCCAAAAGTGGTGGCCTGGTATGAATCCAGATGGACCCCAATTTGCAAAGTGAAATTAATTATTAGCGTAACTGGGGGAATCACAAGGTACCCCGATGTAAGGTTTTCTTATAAGAATCCAGGCGGATCTCAATTTGGAAAGTAAAATCAGTTATTGGCGTAACTGGGGAAATTACAAGACATCTCAAAGTAAGGGATCCTTACAAGATTCCAGCTGGATCCCGGTTTGGATTTTCCAATTACCCATTAGTTATGTTAGAGATTTCGCAGGGGCAAGGTAAATAGGGTATCCTTATTAGAATCCAGCTAGAATCCGATTTGAATTTATAAATTAGTTATTAACGAAGTAAGAGACATTGTAGAGACTTTTTACTTGTGATCAGAATTTGTTCGAATTTTCTCAAAAGGGGGTGCTCATAAGATTTCAGGTAATTCCAGGCGATGATATTTGAATGATACCATTTATTGTTGGATATTTTTCATAAAATACCCAGAGTCGACTTTTCAAGCTAGCTTGCAAGCTCATGCATTAAGAAATTCTATGACATCCGTATCTCTCTCCATAAGTAAATCTCTATATGTACGCGTCAAGCTACAAGTCCTCTCCATACATACAACGGATTAAGTATCAAAATAGTATCAACATTTTCTAAGATTTGGATAGCCGAGTGAGTTAAGGCACAGCTGTCGTCCTTTATAATCTGAAGGGTCGGTGGTTCGATCGCCGGTGAGTGACAAATTCATCAGAATTTTTTCAGGAATGTTCTTGTGCCAATCAGTAGAGCAAGTTCGTATATCTAGTTAAACGTGGAAGTAACCCCGTAAAAGTGAAGTCAAATATAATTCTTAATAAATTTTCAGACTTTTGGGCATCTTGGATTCGAACTGGATCCGATCTGGCGTCCATATTGGGATCCCGATCAGAATCCAATTTGCGAGCATTACATTCATCTTCGGATTCTGATTGGATCTCTAACTATAGATTCCGGGCAAGTTCTGCACGGATTGTTGAGGAGTGTAGAAAAAAACTCACAGGATAAGTATAATGTTAACGTAATGTTTCGGTTCCGGGTGCGGATTCTCTACTAAACTATTTTTATTATTCTCGTATCTAGAGTATGAAATAAGACTACAAATACAAAGAAAATATGCGGCCATTTTAAAACCTTTTTAATTTCATTGAACAGTATTAATGATTAATATGATTATTTTTCCCATCCAAATTTTGACCAATGGAATTGCACCATTCGACGTCACGTGGGGCAAGCTACACGGTATTATACTGATTATTTTTCCCATCGGAATTTCGGCCAATAGAAACGACGCATTTGGCCTCATGTGGGGGAACCTAGGCGATTTTATTTTGGATATTTTTCGGATATTTCCTAACAAGTTGCTAAGCAATAAAAACAATTTCTGAACAACTTTCAACCTGAGAATTCTTCACGTCTGTCAAACTTCTAACGAGAACTGGAACGTGATCTGAAGAATGAGCCGAAATTCCGATGGAAAAAATAATCCGACAAATACCCCTCGAGCTTCAAAATTAATCGTGTATTTCCCTCAAACTTCCCTGCATATAAACAATCGAGTCAAGTTTTGCAGAAAAATCCCTCGCGCAAGCGCTCGGGATTTTTTAACCTGCACAACTTGGCACTCTTGTTTGTATGCACCGAAGTTATCGGGAAATACCCGATAATTTTGAAGCTCTTGGGGTATTACTATTGATTATTTTTTTACACCATAGTGAGTCGGGACGATATTATATACACACCAACCACATTAAATTAGAAAACATTAAATTGTAATTAGTAATATAATTATCAGTCACAGCACTAACGGCTATGTATTAACGGAGTAAATATAAATGTTGGATGGGGCAACTAACCTGTGTATATTAAACGAATTGGAACCTCAAAACTCAAAATTCAAGAGCTCCATAGCTTTTGAGAAGATCACATTTGGATATTGCAGGCATTTGCGACTGAGAATGTCAGTTGCAGTTATCCAGAATTAACCCAATCATCACCCAATATGGTGCGTCAAATTTTAGAGCAACGGCAAATGTTGGTAGGCACATGGCGAGTTCTATTAAAATTGTTTTAAAGTTGTAGAGTCAAAATTAAAAACCCGATGAAGTCAATAATAAAACAAACCTTTACATAAAATAATTAATGCCAATGAATCTCATCATTGATGTTGTTGTTATAGAACTATTTTCTACTCAGCAATGCAACTGTAACATTGGAAGGATTTTCTGTAACAGATACATTGCTGAGTCGAAAATTGTTATATAATGACAACATTGATGTTACTTTGTATTTACTGGGGGGCTACGTAAACAAAAAACAAAAAAGACACAGAATACGATTATATAAAACGCTGTGAAAAAATAGAGAATTTTTTTCCATCGACTTTTTCTGCTAGGATTTTTTTCCCTGCGACCGATTTTTCCAGGGGAACTTTTACCCGGCAATTTTTTTAACGGGAAGTTTTTTTCATAGAGACTTTTTTCCAGTTGATTTTCTCCGAGGAACTTTTGTTCCTCGACATTATTTCTGAGAGACTATTTTCCGGAAAATTTTTCCCTTACCCTCGTTTTCCACATCACCGATGGTCATTTATTCAATGCAAATGTATTTAAAATACTCTTTGTATAGATATCTATGGTTAATTATTATGCAAAACTTTTTTTTTCATTTCTGCAATAATTATGAATAATTCACAGGAATCAGTCTGTTTCAATAAATTATTATATTTACTAGAGTTAATAATCCATAATCATTGACTCATGAAAGTATTTTAAATACAAAACCGGGAACACCCAAGTTTTCTGCCCCAAGCTTATAGAACGCAAGTGCTGTAGCACCTGCAAAATTAAACACCCCAGATTTTTTCTTGATATTCTAAAAATAATCTGTATGTGTCACCAGAGCAATCGGATTTACCATTGAAAAATTACTCGCTTACCTGAAATTTGTCTTGCGATATGGTTAAAAAATTTCCATAAGGACCGAGTCATGCACGTGAAGCTTTTTATTAACGATCTTTTTAAGCCTTTAGATTTGCCATTGAAAAATTACGTGCTTACCTGAAATTTGTCTGCGATACGGTTTAAAAATTTACATAACGACCGCGTCATGCACGCGGTACCTTTTTTTTAACGATTTTTTTAAGCCTTCCTGATTCCATCGTCTTGGCTCTGGCGTAGAATCGAAAAGTACCGAAAGTATCGCTGTTTCGTGACGAGAATTCGTCAGCGAAGTCAATACCATTAGGAACGTGTGGGGTTACGACGTGCGATGTTCTCTTTCGCAGGTATAACTCCCTCAAGTACTAGAACCCAGAATTCTCTTAGACGTATCTTGGGAAAAACACATAAAGGGCCAGAAAGCACATCAGAGATTAATTATCGGGGCTTCCAGTCGCTGATTGAATTTGCTCGGTTCGGAACGTAATACTTATTAGTCGCGATCGAGTTGCAGTAAGCAGCGCTCTTTATGCTCAAAGCCTGCAGACCTCTGCATAGTCTGTAATAATAGTGTGGCGGTATATATTGGAGGACAGTAAAAGGAAGAGACGATCTTTACGAGACTGTAGGGGCCTACTACCTTTGCGCATAAATTCGTTCGTGCTGAAATAAAGAGATGATCTGGGGGACCGTCTTCGCGTAAAACCCTCCGTGAAATTCTCTCGCACTGAAGCAGTAACGTGTTCGTCGTACCGCATACCTTTTTTCGTAATTGGCATGGGATTCGGGCATGAGTTATCCCCGCCCGAGGCCGTTTTTCTGTCTCACTAACTAATTGAATTCTGCTAGCGTACGGCATCCTGTGGTGTAGTAATATACGTATATATATTTATAGGTTCCAATTTACTGCAGCTTTACCGCGACTTTATTATGGCGTCAATCGCATTTTGTTCTGGAATTGATCATGTTAAGCTTATGAAAAAAGAGTACAATAATTAACATCTTTATCTGTATTCGTTAGTTCCCTTCACTTCAATCTCTCACAAAGTTACAAAGTCAGTTCTCGGAGGTTACGATGGGGATTTACATATTTTTTACTGGCTTTGAAAATTTCAACTATATCTGGAAGAATATTTACGAGAATCTTAATGAATCATAACGAAAAACGAAAATAAATTATTTTTTTTGGTTCTTTTTTGTGAAAATTTTTTATTTTTCGATGAAATGAATGAATACTAAATTCGTATTGAGGGGACCAAAATACATCCCGGGCTTTTTATCGGATTTCAGCTATCCTAAAACTAACTCAACAAATTCTTTTTCTTGTTTTGGTATATTCGCATACAATGATTTTTCCGGAGTATTCCCTAGTGGGTTCGACGACCGTGGTTTCATTTTTAAATTACAGCAAAAAACCGCAAAACCACCTCAGTGTTTTTTATGCACTTTTCCGCACAGCAATTCACCGCAAAACCACTGAGCGTTTTTTTTGTAGCGTTGGTGGTTTTACACCGATGTAAATTTAAAAAGATCTCGAAATTTCGTAACGTTTTGTGTTACGTTCTCGTCTTTATTTAAGAAGAAATAAGGGGAATATTGGATCGTTGCTCAAATTGAAAACCCAGATTTTAAATAATTACACTTATTTTCAGGTTAACAAATAATTATAGTTTATTCAAAGAATATTATTGAATCTATCAACAATTTAGAAGCCAGATTAAAGAAATTGAATATTGAAATAAAACATGCCCAGATATGATATGCAATAATATTAATGTACCGTGGATTAAATACTCAACGCAATGAACAATTATAAAATAACTTCGCTAAACGATTCTCGGCGCACAGTATATAATATTAAAAGAACTCGCGGGATAACTCGACGCGGACTTGTAAAATGTAAGCGGAGCTACGGCTCAATGCAACGAAAGACTTCGCGTACCGCCGAATGTTCACTTGAACATAATCGATTGAAGGATGAATAAACACTGAAGACAAAAGTGTTGAAAGAAAGGAAGAAAACATTAAATGGGTAAAAAGAAGGGGAATTTTGGTGGCCGTGGTGAGGCCCAAGGATGCTGACTGCGCGCAGCACGCGCGGTCAGCGAGATTACGTACAATATAGAATACGTGAAAAAGTCACGTATTTGGAAACGAATTGTCGCGATCGCTCGCGAGCGGATATGACTCCGCTGAATTTGGAGATGGTCGTCCGGTGTGCTCGGAAGATCCACATCGGACGACTTATTCGGCATTTGAGAAAAATAAAAGTTAAAGACATTGAATAATTTCAAACTGGGGAAATAATATGTTAATAGCTATTAGTATATATGTAATGTATTTAAAATAGAAAAAGGGGTGGAAAAATGGCTAGGACGTAACATTTTGTAGTTTGTATAAATAATGATAGAAATCACGACTCGACGGAATTTTCAGTGCCATGGTAATCCGCAGAATCATTCTTGTGACTGATAAACAACAGTAAAAATTACCCACGTCAGTACATGGATGGGCGATAACTTACGATCGTTCGTACTTATATACAGAACGGCGAACACTCACTTGCGAGAAATGTTTCGGTTCGTTCGCCATCTAGCGGGCTAACTTCGGGTATACGCGCAATGACCGGCGTAGCTCCGCTAGATGGCCAACGACTTGAAACGTTTCTCGCAAGCGATTGTTCATCTATTCGTGTATATAAACACGTAGCTATCGCAAGTTGCTGTACTCTCATATAACTGAAGGACCACGTTTCGGAGATGTCCTAACTATTTGACATACCGTGGGGGCACCAGTTGCCGCACGGTACCGGGTTTTCGGAAATCGCGCGTTTTTAAGGCAAAAATTTGCAAATTTTGCATACCCGTGTTCGTTAAAGCCCAATAATTTTGCTACAGAATGCGATACTATTAATTCATTTCCCAGGTACAGAGAATTAAAATACCAAGATTAAACTTGATAGTTCGATGACTGATCCGGTCAACGAGTGGTCGGTAGTGTCTGGACGGTAGAATTTCTTTATACTTCATAAGGATTAAACAACAAAATGTAAATAAATGAGAAAAAATAAAAAAATACTAATTCTTCCTCATTAAATCCCGTTTCCGAATTCTGCATCCCCGAAGTGCTGGGTGCTGTAGTTATCGGATTTCCACACCTTCTAACCTCAAAGACATTGTCCTATCAAAATGCCGCAATAGTGTTAAAAAAATATTAAGTTCGTTTTTGTCATTATTAAGAGGCAGTGATAGCCCCTCCCCCCGCAGAAATTTCAAAAGCTGTTTTCTCCCAAAAAAACAACACAGATTGGGCTTGCATTTTGAGGTAATACGCGGAAGTGTCGTAGAATTGGGCTAAGCTTCTGGCTCCTCAATCGATTCAGTGGTTTTTTTTTGGTGAGAATTAGAAAACAAATAGTGCGAGAGAGACAGATCTATGTTCGAGAGACACAGAGCTATAGGTGTTTAACATACGGTGTATCACATGCTCTTAAGGGGACCCAGACACCTAAAAAAAGTAATAAGAGAAAAAATTCTGTAAATGGTACCCTTCTTTAAAAAATTGTTACAGTTAAACCTCATTAAGTACATCCCTAGCAGATCGAACAACCCAAAAAAAACCGTATTTCCAACCCGGTCGAATTGAGCCACAAATCCAACCGATAATTCTTGTCAATCCAACCGAAAAACCAACCGTGCTTGCAAAAGCTCGCAGCTTGCGAATAGGTTGGTCCTCGGGTAGTTGAGACACAAGTCCAACCGGAATACCAACCGTCGCAAGAAGCATCGCTCGGTTGGTCTCAGGGTTGTGCAAGGTTTTGCCAACCCGAAAAACCTGCGCAAAAAGCAGCTACCGGTTGTTCCCTGGGTTTGCACAACCCAGGTCCAACCGGATTTGTTAGCAGTTCAAGCCACACTTAGAATTCACGGTCCTGAAATTCATCGTGCCATGATTTCTTTCAGTAATCGTGGGTAAAATCACGATCCTGCTGGGAATTTTCTTGTACCCTAGCGTATATTCTACGCTACGGTATAAACAACAGTAAAAACGACCCACGTCGATAAATGCGTGAACGACGTTTTACGATAGCTTGTACTTATACATGGAACGACGAACAATCACTTGCGAGAAACGTTTTGGGTCATTCGCCATCTAGCGGAGCTAAGCCGGGTTTCCGCGTGAGAAAAGGAAGGGGGTCCACCTCTTCACCATCGCCGACGCACGTGCACCCGAAATTAGACCGCTAGATGGCGAATGAGCCAAAAAGTTTCTCGCAAGTGATTGTTTGCCGTTCCATGTATAAGTACAGGCTATCGTAAATCACCTTACGCCCATATACCGACGTGGATCATTTTTATTGTCGGTTATACCCTAGCCTACAACATACGTTAGGGTATAGAAACACTCCCAGCAGGACGGTGATTTCGACAATGATAATTAAAAGATATCACGCCACGACGAATTTCAGGACCGCGAATTCTAAGTGTGGCTTGAACTGCTAGAATACCAGGTTAGACCTGGGTTTGCACAACCCAGAGACCAACCAGTCGATGCTACTTGTCACAATTGCAATTCGGTGGTCGGTGGTGGTTGCGACAGTTGGAATTCCGGTTGGACCTGAGTTTTCACAACCCAGAGACCAACCGGTCGCTGCTTCTTGCGCCGGTTGGTATTCTGGTTGGCAAAACCCTGCACAACCCTAAGACAAACCGAGTGATGCTTCTTGCGACGGTTGGAATTCCGGTTGGACTTGAGTCTCAACAACCCGTGGACCAACCTATTCACAAGCTGCGAGCTTTTGAAAGCTCGGTTGGTTTTTCGGTTGGATTGACAAGAATTATCGGTTGGTTTTGTGGCTCATTCCGACCGGGTTAGAAACACGGTTTTTTTTGGGTTTTCGCGGTTGTTTTCACGGTTGTTCGATCTGCTAGGGATAACAAGTATTATAATTCTCCAATTTTGTAAAGAACTACAGTGCACAAAAATGGAGTGAGGTCAAAAGTAAAATGTTTCACTTGTAGCTTTCAGAGCAAATCGGTGAACCAATTTTAGTATTCAGTATTTTATTTTATCTGTCGAAGAGTGCATTCTGGATTGAATATAGCAATTCTAGATACAGTGAAAATTAGGTTAACTGTAACTAATTCATTACTGAGTTTTGAATAGAGAAAGATTTATTTATACATTTAAAATCATATCTTTGTCATAAAGAACTGAAATAAAATTTCCTATATATGTTCTCCTACAATAAATTCTCTCGTTTTCCCCGCCAATCTCTCTTTCTCAACATCGTCCGAAAACTACATGCCTGATTTCCGAAAACTGGGGTGAGCTGTGTTGCATTTTCGTCAATATTTATTAAATTTTCGAGTATTTTCATGAAAATTGATTGTTTTTCTGTCAGAAAAATATAAGGGATCATTTCAGAACCCTCACACTTAGCATTTGATTAGAATACAGCGAAAAAACCGTTCTTGAAGTAAACTTGAAGGTTTTCCTTAACCGTCCGAAAACTGGTGCTCCCACGGTAGATGGCCCAGCCATTCAGAAATGTGGAATGAGAAAAGACGATGTTCTCTTCGCTTCAGAGTTTTAAATGTTACACATTTTATACGACTAAAAATTAAATATTGACGGTAACACCATTTAACTGGCTTCACGGCAACGTGACATCTGCCGTGGTTCGATCCGTGATTTCTACCTTTATCTATACAAATTACAAAATATTACGAAATTTGGAAGTTTTTCGACATTGACATCGGTTTTTTTGCGGTGTTCGAAACAACAAAACCACCAACGCTAGATAAAAAAACGCTCAGTGGTTTTACGGTGAATTGCTGTGCGGGATCGTGCGGAAAACATTGAGGTGGTTTTTGCGGTTTTTTACCGGTGACAGAATCCACTACGGTTAAGGGGATGCTGGAGTACATATTTTTACCGACATTGGTCCGTAAAACTAGGCTATTTCGTTATATACACTATTTATCGTTATTACACTACGTATATATACATCAAATTTGACATGAATGCTTCGGCGTCCAATCGAATTGCGGTTAAAACTTACGTGAAACAGAAAAAGTCGTATCCCTGATAAAAATAAATGATAGAAAACGATTTTGAAAAATCTTATTGTTCGGAATACGGACTTCGGTTCACGAATTTACGAAGTACTATCATAAATTTATGATCGAAATTCTATATGTTTCTTCCATATCCTATAATATTATTATAAATAATATAATTTTCGTATTAAATTTATTAATAAAAGTATACGACCTTAGGAGTAATATTAGTAATATTACATTTTTTATTTTAAAAAAAGATTCATCAACAGATCTTTGGAATCAAATAATTATCATATTCAAGATTCATTACGATACACGGAGAGAAGAGTCTGGAAATCATTACCCGATTTATATAGTATATTAAACTCGGTTTATTTAGCGCTTCTGGCGTCTATTACTATATTTTACTACACAGTACTGTATCGTGTTTTACTGTGTGCTGCACGCCACACAAGAATCGTTACTATGTTTGGGTTTTCAAACCGTACTGTAAATAAACCAAAGTTTGTAAGGATGTATTCGCGAAAGTGTCTTGAAGACATCTTACAGCTTGACAATGGTCGTGACTTCCAACAGACAGTGATTACGATTCGCAATATACGAAGAAATTCATCTCTCAATTTATTAATAGAATCTATAGTTACGGGATCGGTTCCGAAAGAAATACGCACATTTCACATATATAAAGTCGGGCATTCATTTCCCAACTACAGGCTATAGTTCTAAACAGTCTATTACCCAGATAGACAAACGTACCGTGGAAGTATCCTATCGTGTCACTGTGGCAGCATAAACGCGTCACACAACGGCATGCTATGTCGGAATTAATCCGATCCGACCGTCGTATTCGGACGAATACATCCGAATTGAGATATTATGTGACGGTATACCGTGCCTTGCAGGCTCAGTGGCATTCCACTGTCGCCATGCTGTAAACTCAGATCATGTATCCATGGTGCCATAATTGGTCCATGTCGTGGTGTGAACTGAGGTCTGAGGTGTGAATGTCATTCTGTTACTATGGTGTCATTTTTACACAATTTTAAAAATGATAAATGCAGCATGGTGGCAGCATAATGGTGGAACGCTATGCTGTGCTAAAAGTCGTTATGATGTGTACAGTTGCCGTTGTGTTGAATCGAGGCATGTGTCGAATTGCCGTTGTGTGGAGTCGGTGGTGTTGAGTCGGTGATGTGTAGAATCGGGTTCTGTAGAAACGACGTATTGCCACAGAATGGCGTTCACAGCTCAGACACTCAGTGATACGACATGGAGCAATAATGGCACCATGGAGACATGCTCTAAGCTTGAAGCATGGCGACATTGTAGTGCCACTAGTGCAACACGCCATAATATTTTAGTACCACAAATATGACTTTGCCTTGGCGTCATCATAAGATGGCACGGTATGCCGTCACATAATAGCTCAATTCAGACATACATCGCTACATTAATTCCGACATAGCGTCCGTTGTGTGACACGTTCACGCTGTTCCTGTACCACCAAATGTCTATCAGGGTTAGCTACACACGAAAGATGTGCGGTGACCGCTATACGTTTGGCGGTGGCTGAGTGTGTTTACATTGTCAGCGGCGTTAGGCGTCCATTGTTCTCGGTAGTGTAGTGCAACTAACAAAGAATTGTGAAAACGAAAACGCAAGTGCACGTCTTTCTTAATAGTACCTTGCAATACAAGAGCGAGAAAGCGATCATTATATGCAGGTTGGAAAGTTGATCGCAGGAGCCCCACGAGTATCACAGCAGCACGAGCCGAAGGCGAGTGCTGTCTGTGGTACGAGTGTGGCGAGTATACTTTTTGTAACAAATGCATGAGAAGTGCTACCGAGTGTAATGTCGCGCGCGTGCGAGAAGTGATTCCCGTGCGAGAAGTCCGTGCGAGAAGTAAAATAGCATCGATGGCCGTAAAGCGCCACTTACGCCACGCGCGGCAGGCATGAGAAGTAGCACTTCTCATGCATGCGTTACAAAAAGAAGTATTATCTATGTATTCTTCGTCTATACTATAAGAAAATCGCAATATGTCGTCATCATTGTAAATCGGTACGTAACCTGCACTATTTGCAACGTGACATAACCTGCCCTTTAGTGACCTCCGAGATCAGGACGAAAAGTAGTGATGGCGTTTTTATTTTTAAATAAAAACGCAGATACAGAAGTAAGTACGTAACCGGCCTAGCAATCTTCACTATGTTGCGTTTAATCAGCAATATATAACGTTGATAAGTAACTCGTGAGCACAACTGGCACCGTTTGCCATACTGTATATTAGACACGAAAAATTTGCGTTAATGTACTGCATGGCAATCATCGCCAGACTGGTCGAATAAACCGAATTTACTATGCTGTATGGGAAGCATCGTCAAATTTTTTGAATTGCGATTACCAGAAAGGATGAACGTCTCTATTTTATGGTTATAGCAAATATAATTCTAGTAGCAATCATCAAAATGATAATAGTTTCAAATACGAGGGGAAGGCAGTGGCATAGTGGATAGAGCCGTGGCCTCACACGCAGTGGATCCCCGGTTCGATTCCCGGCCGGGCACCAATGGAATTTTTCTATATGCTTTTTTCTGCAATTCCCCGGTGGTTCGGAACCCACCTTAAACTGTAGGTCCTCTCCCGATGTTTAGGCCTCGTCCGGTGGACAGAGCCGAAGCATCGGCAGGTTGCGGGTTCGAATATCCATGGTGCCGTAGTCTCGTTGTGTACTATACTTGAACGTGATTAGCTCCAGACGTATAGGTCGACATATACGTCTGTAGTTCAATATTTACACACATCGAGGCGCGACTAGCTCCGGCGCTGAGCGAAAAAACCCAATACCGACTGTATCGGCGCTGGTTTTCCGCAGTTTTTCTGGGCCCTTGCGCAAATGCGATACAGGGAGATGGGATTCAGCTGCGGCCGCAGGAAATGTGAGTAAAAATGGAAATGTGAAGGGATGGGATGTAAAAGGCAATTGAAGCCATACAGTGGAATAAACTACTAGTTTCAAATACGCCGTTTCCTTGTATATACGATTTCAACGTTTGTTTCCAATAACTCTGCAAGTATCGTTTATTGAACCATATTATCATCACTTCAACCATAAAACCTTCCTACATTCGTTTTATCACGTAAAATCGTTAGATCAACGATATGTTTTTCGCTCAGTGTTCTTTCAGTCTAAACACATACTATAATTGTGAGATGACAGAAAATGATAGGATCACTCTATCGATGCCTCTTCGATTGCGAACGATTAATGTTGAATCATATATTTACGATATAACACGATACACCACAAACGGATAAAAATTGATAAGTGACGAAACGGAAATCAAATCTACAATATGATAAATTCGTTAGTACATTATACATACCGATAACGTATCCATCGTATTCAACCCATAGAAACCGAAAATTATAGTAAACTAATAACAACGATTAAATTTGTATAAATTGATTAAACTTGCTGTTATTGATGCTGTGTTTTATAACTGTTCTCTCTAATTTTGTTAAGTTTTTTAGTTTCTAAGTAAAAAAATGTCTCAAAGATCCGTTTAGGAGTTTTAATAATTCCTCTTTCAGCTTTGTTTGTGTTTTTGTTCATGAACTTTATTTGAGGATTTAGATCATCTATCTCCAAATTAAAAATTTTCCTAAATGTGAAGTTAACTGTTTTCTCTAATTTAATTTTGTTTTTTTTTTTAAAGAAGGTTGTGTTATTCATTGTAGTGTTATCTAAGTGTTTTGATTTGAGCCCTTCTTGTCTACAGCGCAGTAGAAATTTTAGTTTTTGTAAGCATTTAGTTTTCGCTTCGCTTTCATGTTTACAGCATTTGTAATCTTTGATGATCAATGTTGGTGATGATGTTGTTGGTTAGGTGGATGGCTTAGTTGTTTATCACCCGTTATGATATGATGATGTTGATTGTGGTGTAGATTACTTGTTTATAGCCAGATATAAACATGATGTTATTGGTGCTGTGGCTGAATTGTATATATTAGGAAGATGGTTAGTCGGCTATTGGCGGCCAGGTTAAAGAATTAGTATTCCTTATTACGTTTTGACCCTGGTCTGGGTCCTCTTCAATAAATAGTTTTATTCTTTACTTGTAGTGTTTGTTATTTGTCTGTATGGTGTGGTAGTGTAATTGTTTTCCTCAATTTTAGAGTGGAGTGATCAGTGGTCACCGGACTCTCTGGCCCATGTGTATCACTCGTTATTAGGTTATCTTTCGATGTTATTTTCACGATTATTTGACAATATATTTTTCGCTTGATGAGCCAGAGAACCCGGCAAACAGACTGTTTCATTATTAATAAAAGTCTGAATAGATAGATATGATAACATACGATTAAATCCCATTCAAATTCTATCGATCTGTATCAGTCTCTATTATTTATTTTTACCAGGGAGTCACTGAAACTTCCCGAAAAGCAATATGACCGCGATATGTCAAATCAAACCGGACGTCAATTCTTTGAAGTTTTCCAAATATTCCAGAACCATCAGAATGTCGACCACACAAGGCAAATCCACGTATAATGTATACTGGGGTCGCGTGACAAAGGCTCGGAACCTTTGCCAAAACCGAACAGACTACGTGCCATTCTCTGCATTTTGGTGAATTCTTTTAAAAAAGAAGCAAATTAAAAATCTGTCAATACACCGAAAGTTTTGGCGAGATGATATTTTCGAATATTCATTATCCTGATTTTTAGGAGGGTGTGGAGTCGAAAACTTGTAGTTTCCACATTAACAACATTGCAGAAGCCTATCTGATCGGAAATCGAAAAAATAACCGATACATTTTCAACGAAAATTTAGGTCGACATATCTGGCGATTATCGAAATAATCCCAGCCCATTTTTTTGCAAACAAGATTGCAAAGGGAATTTTTTGTGATAGAATATACGTTATAACAAAAATCGATAAGTACTCGATTTGCGCACATCCGATTTGTCAAAAATTACATTACCAATAATACTACAGAATATCGGCGTTGCAGCGGCCATTTTGTCAAGTGGTGGCACGCTGCAGTGATCACAAAAGGATGTGGAGATATGGAGACAGATATTGTTATCTCCATCCGGGACATATGTACCTTTTCTATCGTTTATAGAAGGACCAGGAGGCAGAATGAGAATAAACGACGGCGCGAAAAGTTGGTCGAAGGGTGGTATGATGGCTTTCACGCGTCTCTGAATTGCGGATTCTGTTGGGACTACCGGAGCTGCGATCGTGCGGTCAACCGTAACGACGTAATTGGTCTCTTCTCACCCTCCGGTTGAGTTTCCGACGTTGCGAATGTACAGTAGCCGAGTTCGAGCGCCAGTTCTCTCGCTATCTCTTCAATTCATCCCGATCTCTATTCGATTACTGAAACAGCGTATGAATTTGAGGCGTTGAATTCGGCGAACGTAGTTTCCGAGTAGCAGCTAACTATTGTTCCGCAGCAGAATAATTATTGATTTCGAGGCTGCACTAGAAATCAGATATGAATGGAATATTATTAGCAGAATATACAAGCGATTATAAAAATAATAGTAATTCGCGACAGATTAAATCTTCGTCTGCAAAGCCGGCAAAACGACGTTCTCCTTTTAAAAAGTCAGTAGCAATCAGCTATGTTCATGCACAGAGAAAAACTCTTAGTTGGGCTTACTAAAATATTGGTTAAAAATTTTACCAAGAAAAGTTTGGTAGGCGCAACCAAGTTATTGATTAGGCCTACTAAATACTTGGTTGTCTTACCAAATCCTTGGTTATGTTAGCTAATAACTTGGTTATGTTAGTCAATAACTTGGTTGTGCCCACCAAGTTTTCTTGATAATATTTTTAGCCAATTTTTTAGTAATTCTAACCAAGCTTTTTTCTGAGTGTGTGGTTCCGTTTTATGTATTGTGTTGTGATTTCCCTGGTTAAACGATCCGATTAGAACCAATAAAACGGACAAAAATCCGATTGAAACCTGTTAGAACCGATTAATTTTCAATCGGAATTTTGTCCATTTGATCGGTTTCTATCAGTTTCAATCGGAATTACGAAGCAGGGTTGCTATGGCCGAGGCTGAGTTCGTGTTTTACAATTGTAGGACGAATATCAGAAGCGCTTCAACGCCTTTGTCCTCCTAACCCTATTCCATAATAAATAACCGCAGTAAAGTAGAACCTTGCATCTACCTCATTATTATCCAAATTTCACATTCCGACTCGAAGTTCCGGATAAAAACGGATAAAAAAAAACGAAGATATTGCGTACTAACATTTACCTTTACTGCTGAATGGAGCGATTGTGTCTGACGGGGAAGGTATTTGCCCCATCCTATCAGGTCCAATGACTGGACAAAATGACCGTAAACACAACCAGATTCATTTTTGCCTAAAAATAACGACTATCCACCGTTCAGAATAATCAACTTGTGAATTTTGTAACTGTTCAACCACACCAAATAATTATTTCGATAACTGCCCCACAAACATCGGCCACTGGATGTTTAGAAAGTTAACTATACCGATTAACCGCCTCGATAACTACAAGCGCATTAAAAAAAATGAGTGCTATTGCGTTAGTTTCAACGGGTTATTTTTACCTTTTATTTGTATATTCGACTTCATGCGGTGGTTTGGTACATAGACAATCGCCAATAAAAAATGTACATTTTTTAGCCTAGGATTTTTTTATACTTGATATATAAAATCGAAACTTTTGTTCGCAAAGGTACAAGTAGCCGAGTGGGCTAAAGCGCAGATTAACAGTCACAGGTACGAATCCTACCAATGACAAAAAAATACATTCCGTGTTGAATAAAAGGGAAAATAAAAGGGAGAAATAACCTTTAAAATCAAACGTAATAACAATAATTTTTACTATTGTGCTTGTAGTTATCGAGGCGATTACTCGATGCAGTTAACTTTCAAAACATCCAGTAGCCGGATGTTTGTGGCACAGTTAACGAAGCAGTTATTCGATGTGGTTAAACAGTTAAAAAAATTCACAGAGTGGTTATTCTCATCCACGAATAACCGTTACTTTCAGGGAAAAATGAATCTGGTTGTTTTTACGGTTATTTTGTATGGTTTTTGGCAAAAATTAACTGGTCGCCGAACCTGCTAGGGCAGTCATGACTTAGAAGGTAAAAAAATATACATGTTTTCTACAATTAACTGGCATATTTGACTGACGTATAGACGACATACCGAACGCAAGTATTGAAACGTAGCAATTATTTTGGTGTCTCTATACCCAGACAGACAAACATGCCGTGGAAGCATCCTATCGTGTCACTACGGCAGTATACCTGTGCTACTCGATGGTAGGTTATGCTGGAATAACGGAGCGTTGTGTGTGTCCGAATTGAGCTACAAAATGATGACACAGTGCGCCGTGCAGGCTCACAATTAGTGACATTCCACTGTCACCATGCTGTAAGCTCGGATCATATCTCCATGCTGCCATAATTGGTTCATGTCGTATCACTCAGTGTCTGAGGTATGAACGTCATGCTGTTACTATGGTGTCATTTTTGCAGAATATTTGGGATGATAATTGCAGCTAGGTGACAGCATAATGGTGGCATGCTATGCTGTACTGAAAGTCGTTATCTACCTTGCCAGCTAGGCATCGTAAACGTTTTATTTTTTTGTATCTAGTTTGTATCTGCATTCATTTTTGTTTTAGTTTTATTCTTGTCTAATATTTCAAAGTCCGAGTCAGAAGAACAAGAGAGAACAGAATCTTTTATCTTCTCCGATATTAAAGGCTCGGTAAACCCAAGTGGTTTCACCCATTTATGGAGTAGATCCCTGGTATGTAGTCGAACTCAACTTTGCAGTCTGATATGTATACGCTGAGGCTTCAAAACCCTTCCCTAGTAATCTTGACAACCGTCGTTTCCTACTGATTCACCGTAAAGACCACCGTCAAACAACCGGGTGGTTTTTTGCAAAAAATAAACCACAATTCGGTCGTAACAACCGTGAAAACAACTGCCCTAACAATGTTTTTCGGTTTTCCATGGTAAACTGAAAGAAACGACCGCATGAAATTTTTTAGGACAGTCGTTTTCACGGTTGTTACGACCAACTTTCGGTTTTTTTTCGCAAACACCAACCGGTCGTTTTTTGGTAAAACGGTAGTCGTTGAGTTTGCTAGGGATGTGAGAAACGCACCGTCCGTTTGCCATCTATCGAAACATTATTTATGACGCCATCTAGTGGCATCATACAAAACACTGTGTGAAATGCTGTCTCTGTGCTACCAAATGGCTGTCTGGGTAAGTTTCCCTCCGAAATTTTGATCAGGGAAAAGTACCTCTCTGAGAACTTATGTTGAACAAATGTGGTTCTTTTTACCATTTTTCTCGAAATTTTAGACAATTTTGAGTATATCGACATTAAAATGGCATACATTTTTTGTTTCACGGAAGAAAAAGTGTGGTATTGAAAATGCGATAGTTGTTCAATGTAGGTTATGTATTGAGTGCATTATGCGTATCGTTTGTTAACGGAGTTGTTGACTTTTGTTGGAATAAAGTACCAGACGGGTATATCGATACATCCTGCGGGTTTGGTCTGGCATATCCTGTAAATAATTACACGAGCCATTTGCACTGGTATGCCACGATTAGGGAATTGCGTATATCTCACTCAGCTACCGTTCTGTCTCGGTTTCACTTCCATTGTGATCAACCCCTCATACGCTTCAGTTGATAATTCCCTACGGCTACATAGTGATCGCTTCTGCGTTTCTATTTGCATTGACTATCGTGCCTCATTATCGAAATCCGATTTCGTGCGCTAGAGAGAATTCTCCAGATGGAGCGGTATCCTCGTGTCCTACTAAGGTTAGTCTCCCATTACATAACAAGAAATTAAAAAAAATTAAACATGGCTGTTGCGATTCACGATACAGCTAAATATGGCGAAAAAAATAAATGGACATTCATGAATTTTTAATAAGCCGTCTCGGAACTTACTACTGACGCTGTTTCGGATCTATTCAAAGTGTAGGTTACATTGGCACGTTTATTGTTCCAATCTTTCAGAAAAAAATATGATAGTTTTTTGGTTAAAAGAGCCGGGCTCAAAATAGCGAATAATCAAAATAGCGAATGGCTGAAATATCGGATTTAAATATAACGAACGTGTCCATCTAGAATGGCCATTATTGTGGAATTCGCTATTTTAGCCATTCGCTATTTTGATCATTCGCTATCTTGAACCTCACTCAATATAGTGCTCTCAAATGGCAACACGGAGATGAAAATAGTATTGGAAGATACTCAGGCTGCCGGAGTTGGATCGACGTGAGCGAATCAACCTTTCGGCTGTCCTTGGACGTTAAATTCACTCGTCTTGGTTCAATCCAATTTCAAAGGCTCTGATGCCGCTTTTTGTTAAAAATATATGTCTTGGAATTACGAGGTGACCGAAAAAAATGCGTTTATTTCGGAATTTTTTATAAGCCTTATAAGCCCGTACCATTGGAAACGAATTTAAGGAGTTGGAGAAGCTTCCCCTGAGCTTCTGTTCACCGACGAAGATTCGCGTTACGGCCGAGAATCGAGATCGAAGCACGTCTCAAGTATTTATCAAGCGAAGTGGCGCGGTTTCCGTGCAGACACTTCTCGCCGGCGTTTGCTACTCAGCATACTATACATATGTATATAGTATATATTCCAGCTTCAGTATATCTGTAGTATATATACGTAAATGCACACATATATATATAGATGTACATACATACATATAGTATATTCTATGTATACATGTATACTAAAGAGACCAAGCGACCCGCTGCTCTCTCATCGAGTAAGTTCGAAAACGTTGTTATCGCGAAAGCGGCCGAGGAAAAAGGGGTCGTTGACGAGGGCGTGCTTGGCGCTACCAAGCGGCACCTACCGTTCCAAGTGCACGAGGGTGAAAAACGAAGCCTCTGAGAAATACTCAGACGGGCAAATGGAGACTAAATAAAACTACTCTCGCTGCGAAAGGCAGCTTCGTCGAATATAGTATTCCAACAGAGTTTGATGTCCCAGTTATTGACCGGTACATCAGTAATCAACGGCGTTGCAGTCAAGTTTGCAGAATGATAGCGCAGGCGATTACTGGTAGATGACTGCTTTCAGAAAATCATCTGGAATCGGTAACTGACAAGTAATATTAATTTCTAAAGTAGGTGACTTTTTTGGTAACTGAAAATTTAGTCTATTTCTTTTTTATGGTCCGGGAAAAAATGATTATATATGATCATGTATGACCATATATAACCATATATAATTATACATAATTCTATATGATTATATATGGTTATATATGACCGTATATAATGATTTTTTTCCGGGTGAACAAGCCCTGATAAATAAACGTGCTGTGGGCAGAGAAACGCTATGCCGTCGTATACATTGCAGCATCTGATGCAAGTTCGACAACAGCATGCTATATTCTGGCATTGTGCTCTTTACGCATAGTGTCGGCATGTTCTAATGCTGTAAAACGTGCTGTAACTTTGAAACCACCATACGGGATTCACCATGCTGTGTCGGAAAAATTGCATTAGATACCGTAGTTCTAAACGACGTTCTGCCGCTTCGTGTCGCCATTTGGTACACCGAGAAAAAAATTGGTAAGACCAACCGAATGTGCGGTTGCGGGTGGCGAAATAAATATTTGGTTAATTGGACATGTATATTTGGTTGAACGAACCAACGCATAGTTGAATCAACTTTCCTTAATTCACAATAATTATTATTTCGTTCACGGAACAAAATATTTCTTTCGCCATCCGCAACCGCACATTTGTTTGGTTTTTTTTCTGTGTAGTTACCATGTCAGTAAATTTCGGTCTGGGATGTTAGAAACTTAGAATATACAATAGTTAGAAACTTTAGAAATTACTACTAAAAAGAGTTGCTCGATCTGTTTTACAGTTGACATAACTATAAAAAAAAGTAGTCTCATATGCTTAAATTTAATAGTTTTCATCTTATATACCGAAAAAAAGGTTTAGTAACATTTACCTCGCAGCTGTGGTCGAATAAAATTTGTTTGAATCAAACGAGGCATATTTGAATCATTTATACCGACGTTGTTTTAATAAAACTGGTATGTTTGTGTCTAAAGTGTACAGCAATCACCAGTAACACAACATTGGTTCAAAAGGACCTACAATTGAAGTGATTCAAGAAAATATTTCTTCGATTTAATCGCATATGCTGTCAGCGTTGTGGAGATAACAACGTTAATTCAACCGCACATTTGGTTGGGTTTAAAAAAAATCACTATTTCAACTGATCGATTGAGTTGGGCAGAATAATGAATAGATTTGAAACAATCGAATTATTTACTTCATTTGATTAAATATTTTTATTTCATAACAAAATTATTCAACATGACCAAATAATACCAATACTTTACCCAAGCTATTTAATCAAGGCTACACTGTATTGCACTGTGGTTACGAGATATTTGATACATCGAAAATGAAATATAACTATGTCAACCAAACGATTCAACGTGGTAGAAGTTTATATTGGTTCTATCGACCTAAAGTATAGTAAACACTGGACATCGGGAACAGTGGTGCTTTGGCGACAGTAGACTATCGGCGGTTTCTTTTTCTGCGGGAATGTCGAGATATGCTTTTTTGAAATTTTTTTTTGTTTTCCCTTCTTTAAAAAGTTAGTGGGTAACATATCTCGCATTTTCGAGATTTATTTATAAGTATTGTTCACCGAGAGAATTATATAGTACTCATTCCCAGATTCGTATAGTAATAAGACACGTATATTCCAGACACTTCGTATGTGTTTGGAAAAAAATACCATTTTTCCACTGTGGATTCCGATTACTATGCGAATCTGGGAATGAGTACTATATTCCTTCTCTCGATGTTGTCGCACGGAGAATAGTATATTGTGCAACAAGGGCTGAAAGTCTGCGATTGCGACGAGTGTGAGATTGCAATAGTACATTATGCTACAAGGGAGGAAAGAGCGCGATTTCCACGAGGTTAGCTGCCCGAGCGAAGCGAGGGCTGCACGAGCACGAGGTGAATATCGCGCTTCCTCCCGCGTAGCATACGATTCTTTTCTTCCAATTGCGTTGAAATATGACGTGATTTATGTCGCTGAAAAGCGAGAGGAAAAATTCGCTGCACGTGTGCACGTGCAGCGGGCAGATATGCGAGGCAAAACTCGCTCGGGCATCGTGGCCCCTGTTTTTGCGCGGTTCGAGGCTCGCAGCGCGAGCGCCGCGGTACGCGGCGTTCTCGAACCTCGAAGTGAGCAAAAATAGGCAAGATGCCCTAGGGAGTTTTGGCTCGTATATCTTGCCCGCTGCACATGCGCACTGCTCGCGGTCAGATATCGGCGACTTTCCTCCCGCTTTTCAGGGACGGAATCACGTTATTTCAGCACAGTCAGGAGAAATGATATTTTTTTAAACAAGTGCATGAATAGTGGTGCTTTGAATTGTAATTTTGCGGGACGAACAGTGAAAAGTGAGGTTACCACCTTTCCGCCCTAGGGTTGAAAGTGAAACAGCAGGGTCGAAAGTGAAGGAATCGCGAACGGCGCATGCGCAAACCTATCGTTTCAACACTGCTATGAAACTAGTCACTTTCGGCCCGCAAAACTGACATGAAAAGCACCGCTGTTCATTCACTTGTTACAAAAAAAATAATTACTTGCCACAACCAACCCATTTTCCTAATTCCCCTATAACTCGGCTTGGTTATGACAAGCATCAGTATTGGTTGCACGAACCAAGTTTTGTTGGTAGAATCCCTGTCAGTTGCGGTAACCATCTGTGATTGTCACCGTACCTAATGGATTGGTTGTTACAGCTATTTGAGTAGGCACGTGCTCAAATACCGGTTTACTTGCATAATGCAGGTTGCATTATTGTTTATTGTACTACAATATACAATTGTACTAATTATGCAATGTTAGTAAGACTTTAAAAACTTCGTTTTGGAGGTTATGTAGGAGAAACACGCATCAGTGTCTACTCTTTATTCCATCAAACTTGATTTAAATAATAGTACAAAAATAGAGTTCTAGTTCAGTCACTAGAGCAAGCAGGTTTCGCAGGCCCCAATTTGCTTCGTAGGAAGACTCTGCCAGGTCCTAACATGAGAATTCCCATTGCAAGTTCATTCGCAGCGGAACTTACCTTTACACTAATTCTTTTCTTGCGTAGTAACGTTTTTTTATAAAATTCCTTGTAACTTCTGCGAACTAATCTGCAATGGTAATTTGTATATTTTTACTTGACAGAATCCTTCAGTGAAGACTGTTCAATCTTTTAAATCCACTGCGTTCCAGCAGCTTAACCTAAACTATAGAAAAAATGTCCACCTATAAAATGTTTCACTTTTTGTAATTACCTAGGAATATTTTTCATTAAAATGAAATATTGTATATGTGCAATTACAGCATTGTTGAATTTACATGATTTTTAGATGTCTTGTTCCTCTCAGTCACATTACACATGTATTTCCAAGGATTCGAATGGTAGTCTCAACCATTGGATTTGTCGTGTATACTATATGACGAGAGCTAGTCGTGAATGCTTAAGGCTACCATTCGAAGTGGTTGGGTTAATGAATACATGGGTTGTCGCAAATTATACCGAAAAATCGCCGGGACAACAAATTGAAAACGTAGTTGGCCCAACCAATCTTTTTTCTCGGTTTAATTTGGTTTAATTGCGGTTTATTCGTTCTCCGATTGGCTGTCGGATTAATTATAAGATATATAATAAGAAACTCGTACTAACCGATGAGCAGCATCAGACATGTTAACGCATTTTGACAGTTCCTGGGCGTACGAGGTTTGAGGGTTTGTTCAGGTTATTTCGAGAAAGGCACTGCTACTTTGTCGCGTAAGCACGCTTAAGAAAAATTGTAAAAACCCGGCAGAGCGAATTGAATTAAAGTGTGATGCATAAGAAGAGAGGGCTGTTCTTCAGTCGAACTGTTTGCCATGCAGGAAAAAAATCGTAGACGACAGAAGTAATTGAACGGAAAGAACTAAGAATTTTTAAAAATTGATCTCTGGAAAAGGCAGAGACAAAGAGTGGCAGTGAGGAAACAATGGTAAAAAAATATGTAAGCTAATTTTCGTGATTTTGAAACTTTATATACACAAATTGGTATATACAATTTAAACGCACAAATGTGATAGAGAACTTTTCCAGTACACAGAAAACTTTTACAGATAAGTAGTGGCAAAAATAGAGGCAAAGATGGTGGCAGATAGGTAGAGGAGCAATTCATTTTTCACCATACCTGCGCGGAAAGTTCGACTTCCCGCCCTACGGGCTTTACGTAATTCGAACTTTCCGCTGCAGATATGGTGAAAAATAGTATACTCCACTGGGGAGTGAAGTCGACTATCCCCAACCGCGTGTTTACCCTCGCCTTCGACTCGGGTGGTAATCTTGCACGCGGTTGGACATAGTCTACTTTCCCTCCCTAGTGGCGTAATATACTATTTTGTTTCCTCATATAGGAAAAGTTTGATTTTATTTCCATCGTCCAATAATTCGTTTTAGGGGAAAATGTTCAGTTGCAAAAAATATAATAAAATAATATAACATTAACTGAGAAATGGGGAGTCTGCGCGCGGAGTCATATGGCGAGGAGCCGCTGGTAGCGGCTGGGTCACGTGGTCTCAAAGGAAGCTTGTTTCCCTGTCGGCATATGTATTTACATAAGTACATTTTCCCTTCGGTTATCCATTTACTGTGAATTTTCCTCCATTTCTGCATAAGCGACAGAGCAAGTTGCTTCTTTTTACGTCTTTCATTCAACTCGGTTTGTTCGCGTGTAAATTACTCCTTACGAGCATCCAGAAAAATAGTGTGAGTAAAAAATACTGGTTTCACAACTCCACCCTTTTTCATTCGCACTAATTTCTCGAGGCACATAGAAGCTGTTCAAAGTCAGTGTGATTTGTTATCTTCGTGATCGTGACCTATTCTAAAGTTACCCAATTTTTATTTCCTGGGTCGTGACCCGCGAGTATACTTAGTATTATTAGCAGACGGTTGAGGCTATATTTTACAGCTTTGTATAATGGGCTGCCATCATAGCGATTGCTTTTTCCCAGTTCGTAACTTTTCGCCTATACCAGGGTACCTGCTATGGGTATATGCGAATGGAAGTCAACCACACTGTGGAGGAAAATCTTCGTCACGCACAATCCGCTGTCGACGCCGCTGTTGAAATCGTAATGGCAACACGAGAGCGATTCGGGCCGCCCCCGACGGCGAGCTATAAATCTTCGTCAGGATAGCGACCACGCTGTCACACTGAAGATTGAAGGACATTGGATTGGAGGTTGCGTGCGGATTAGAAGCCGGGGCTTTCTTTACTTCTTGTAATAGTCCTCAACGTGGATGAATGTAGTCGAAGAAATAATGACTTTTCAGAGACAGTAGATATTATCCGTATCGTGTGCACGATATCCTTTCTTTAAAAGATATGTGTAACGATAAATCTCAAAGTCCCTCTTCAAAAAATCAGGGGGTAAAATACCTCGCATTTTCGATGTAAGTATTGTTGTCGGTTTATTCGTTCTCTGATTGGCTGTCGGATTAACTGAAACTCGTTCTAACCGATGAGTAACTTCCGACGTTCATACGAAGTTTAAGGATTTGTTAAGGTTATTTCGATAAGGGCATTGCTACTTTATCGCGTAAGAATGCTTAAAAAAGATTGTAAAAGCCCGGCAGAGCGAATCGAGTTTTGAAGTATGATGGATAAGAAAAGAGGGCCGTACTTCAGTCAAACTATTTGCCATGCAGGAGAAAAATCGTAGACGACACAAGTAATGGAAGGGAAACCTTTTGGAATCAAAAAAATCGGATCTCTGGCTAGTACATCATGAGGCAGTGGCCAAAGAAAACGTTCTAAACTACTTTATACAATTGTTAAGGTTATCAATTTATAAACATGTATAGAAGAAAACCGACAATTTTGATAAATAGAATATTTAAATAAACTACAACCTGTCACTATCACGTATTTTTTTTAGAGTGATGAATAAAAATAAGTAAAAAGGACTATGATAAAATACAACAATTTCCGGGTCTGTTCGCAGATTGAAAAACGTGCTTTGCCGGGTGGTATGTCATGCCGTCAGAAACGTCTCTTGTACGTCCGTATATGACGATATTTTGACGATACGCCGAGCTGAATCCACCACTAGGCCCACACGGTTCCAGCACAACGTGCAACTTCAAAAATGTTGCACGATGTGCTGGAACCGTGCGGTGACAATGAAAAGTGAACACGTCATAACGTCACATGCGGACGTACAAGACGGACATCTGACGGCACGTCGTACGCTTAGTGCCACCACTATGCAATCACTGTGCACCCGAATTTCTATCCGGGTTAAATTTATTTCGATTGCGCCTTTGTAACTTATATGGCTGTTGACTGTAATAACACAAACTCTTGAACGTAATTTATTTTTCTTGTTTTATATGTTTCTATGACACCCAAGTACTCTATTTTCAAGACCCTATGGCTTTTTTATTGCTCGGTAACCACGCGAGTATACATCGGTGTAAAACTTCCGGCTGTCGCCTTGGAAAATTGCGATTTTTCTTACAACCTGGCGAAACCGATTGACAGCGCCCTAACTCATTCGTGATTGAACGACCCACGGTGGTTGACGTATAGAACACTTTACGTGATGCTGCTTGGTCCCCGAGAAAACGAATAGTATAGGATATATTGTTGGGATAAAGTGTTTGATTTATCGATTGGAAAATTATGAGATGAGATTTTTCGGCGGATGCCCTTTAAAGCTATTTCAGATTGAAGGTTTTTAAATCTCTTATCAGAATAAACATTTAAAGGATAACATCGCTTCTGCATATGTAGTGAATTTTTTGATCATGATCAAGCATTCATTTTAATGATTCTATCCCAGTTGACATAACCTATTATTTTTAAATTAATTATGTTGTAATCCATGATTAATATTCATGTACAGATGAAAACAAGCGTTTTTTGTTGTTGTAATTACATCTTTTAAAATGGTGAATACATTCTTGTATATGGGCTTCAAAATCTAGATATGGCATAACACCGCTGTCTTTGATTAATGTTGATTCCCAATACTTAAACTGTCCGAGTTGGTTGCCACTTTGTAATACATTCCTATCAATTCAAAAGGTGCAACAGTAATGAGTTTTAGAATTACCTTGAGAAAATAATCACTCAATCAAGTAATAACTAATCAAGGGAGAATGTCATTTCCCCCGCCATTTTCATAATTTTAAAACCTATTTTTTTCAAATGGCTTAATAAATGGGGTTCAAATATTGATAGGATACGCGGAATTATGGTGGAAATGAGCTAAGCTTCTGGATCCGGGATGCTTAAAAGCCTTTTTTACAAAAAAGCAGATAGACAAAAGCTATGAGCGACTGTGACAGACGTATATCCGTTTACCATTGGGTGCCGAAATTACCGCTGGTGTATCCCTGCCTATTAACATCGAAAAGAGTTCCAACATCTCGCAATGCTTTAATATTATTATTATGGGGCATTCCTTAGTACGCCTAATTTCAATTTTATTACTATCCGGCCCCATTTTATTTCTCATTACATTCCAAATTAATGCCTCCCCCCACTCCTATAAGAAATATTGTTAATTCTCATAGACTAAAAACACAAAAATACATTTTTACTCTATGAGAATTAACATTATAACAACATTATAAAATCGAAAAAACAGCTTCTCGCTCAGCAGTTGACGCGCAATCCAGTGCCCGGTTTAGCGGTCACCCATCGAAATTACGGCTGCAAGAAATGCTGCTTAACAGGAAGTGATGTACACGTTGGGATTTCATTGTTCAATATTAAACTTCTCGCACATATGAATTGAATTTTGGTTTTCGACTGTTTTGAAAAACGACTTTGCAGGTCGCGAATTAAGAAGGTTAGCCAATTTTTATATCTTGATACGGCGCACTCTCCCAAAATTTGAGCCTCATTTATCAAGCCGTTTGGAAAAAAAAGATTTAAAAATTTTTAAGTGGTCGGGAAGGGCAGTACCTCGTTTCTACACATCCCAAGTGAACACAGACCCAACTCGACACAGGCAATTGAACACGAATTCAACTCGACACATGGCAACTCGACGCAGTAAAACTGGACACACCACTAACTCGACGCGACGAAAATCGACATATCATTAATTCGACACAGCAAAACTCTTCCGTGTCCTAACTCGACACGACAAAACTGTACCTTGGCTCAATTCGGCACGACGAAACTCGACATATCACCAACTTGACACCGCAAAACTCACCCGTAGCTCAGTTCGAGACAGCAATACTGTATCTTGGCTCAGTTCGACACGGCAGAGTTGTCCCATGGCTCAACTCGGCACGTCCCAGTTCGACACAGGTAGGGCGATTGGTAAACGAGGTTAGGCGCAGTTGATCACAGACTCAACGCGATACATATGATAAAACTATGTGTCGCGTTGAGCCTTTGAGCCTCTTAAAACTATGTGTCGCGTTGAGGACGTGATTCCTTTGGTTTAAGTAAATAACTTACAGCTGTTGATTTCAAATCGTGTATATTAATTAAAGGACAAAACCTGATTCATTTTTGGTATCAAACTTGTCGTAAATCATCTAGTGTTTTATAACACTACGAAGTCTTTTATTTTACGAATAAGTGTGCATAAAAACTCTTACACTAACATATTCAGTTAACAAGCTGGAATTTGTCACAGATGTTAAAAAATTTAGGAGTTATGGGACTCTATCCTCATAATATAACATAAGGCGATCTAAGTATCGAACGCTAGTGTCAGCAAATCGGTTACCCATCTAAGTATCGAGTGGTCATCGATTTAAATATAGACCGCCAGGATAAACTAGGCGGTCACCCAACCAAGTACTGATAGAGTCAGCCAGACGGCCACCCATCCAGCTAGTGACTTTTAGGGTCAACCCGGTGGTCACCTGTCTATTTACTGATCGACAGAGTCAGCCAGGTGGTTTACCCACTCAAATACTGATGAACTAATTCGTGCAGACAATGAAACAAGCACCTTCATTGAATATCTTAATAGATGGCAATAACGATAAAATGATATAATCGATGATCGTGAAAAGTAACTGAATCCCTTTTCATTTTCAGCACGTCAAATGCAATCATATAATTCTTTAAAGGGCTGACTATATTACATTTATTTTATTTTATATTACAGTCATTCAAACAGACAAAAAAATTGTATAATCGCATGATCTGAATGGCCGAGTGAGCTAAGGCGCAGTGCAACATCATCCGGAGGGTTCCAGGTTCGATTCCCGTGAATGTAAAAAAAAATTATAAATGGTTTTTTTTCAGCTTTTAATATGTACCATCATGTAGAGAAAGACGCAATATGTAATTAAACGTGCACGATTACTCGTTCGAATAAACACTAATTAATATTTTTTAATTAAATTCCTTTACTATTCTAGTAGGTTCTTAGTAGAGCAACCTTTATAGGCCCTATCAGGTTTTAATGAGGGGGCAGCAGGCTTGACCGAATTATATCAGGGCCGCGTCAAGCTGGTCAGGAGGGTCCTATCGGGCTACTTCTTCAGTACCTTATAGGGCCACTGCGTTACAATACTGATCAGGGCCTAATATGGTACCTTATTAGGACCTGATGATAAATAAGGCAATTTCTGCTCGGGGAGGGGGCACCAGGCTTGACCGAATTATATCAGGGCCGCATCAGACTGGACAGCAGGGCCCTATCGGGCTACTTCTTCAGTACCTTATAGGGCCACTGCGTTACAATACTGATCAGGGCCTGATATGGTACCTTATCAGGACCTGATGATAAATAAGGCAATGCCTTATAGGGACCTGACGTCAGCCCGACGGCAATTTCTGCTCGGGTTGCGCCATGGTACAATTTAGCCGTGTCGAGTTGAGCCATGGAGGTTTAAGCTGTGTCGAGTTGCCCCACTGTAGAGTTTGATTGTGTTCAGTTGCGCCATGCACAGAAAAAAAAGATTAGTTGCCATAACCAAGAAATGAGTTGACACAACCGATCGATTATTCTATTTCCCTAGCAACTCAAATGATAATACCGACGATTCGAATGATAATACCGACGATTCGAATGGTAGTCCCAACTATTCGAGTGGTAGTCCCAACGATTGGATTAGTTAACCTAACTAACCCAATCGATTAGTTAACCAATGGATTATGTGGATTAACCAATGGATTAGTTAACCTAACTAACCCAATCGAGAACTAATCGTGAATAGTTGAGGTTACTATTCGATATGGTTGAGACAACTAATTTTTTAGACATTGTGTACACCAAATCGAAAACGTAGTTGCCACAACCAATCATTTCTTTCCGTGTGGTACAGTTTCGTCCCGCCGAGTGCGCGCGGGTACACTTTTGTTGTGTGGAGTTAGGACACGGAAGAGTTTTGCTGTGTCGAATTAATGATCTGTCGATTTTCGTCGTGTCGAGTTAGTGATGTGTCCAGTTTAACTGCGTCGAGTTGCTATGTGTCGAGTTGAATTCGTGTTTAATTGCCTATGTCGACTTGGGTCTGTTTTCACTTGGGATGTGTCGAAACGAGGTACTGCCGTCGGGAAGTGACGTTGCCCCTAAAGAACGATTACCATTGGGCGGCGAAATTCCTATCAATGTATAGCCTGGGGTATCGCCGAAGCCACTCACCCATCGCACGTCCACTGCTGTCGGATCGATCCTGTAATATCTATTAAGTCGTGTGATGTGCTCTATCGTCCGGCATTACAACTTAATCTTCCATAATCTGTTCAAAACATGTGTTCTGTGGGCTAGTGCATGTAACATTTAGCACTAAATGGAATATTCACGAGACCAAGTAGAAACCCTCCTGAACAGGCAGGCATATTTTTCATGGTTACTTGATAAATTCAATTATTAGTGTTAGGCAAAAACTTACTTAGAGCCAAATTGATATCAAATTTGACACTGAATTTTTTTTGCTAAATTATTTTGAATATTATGTACATGTACAAGTAGAAACACCCCGGCATAGTCAAACATACATTTTTATAACTACTTAACCAGTCGGGTTATTAGTGTTAGGCAAAAGCTCATTCAGAGTCGAGTTGATATATAATCTGGCTCTAAAAATTTTTTGTACAATTTTTTTAAATTTTTATATATGCCCCCGTACGCCTTATTCAGGCTTCCAATTTACCCATTTCTCCTTTCCCTGTTCCTTCATAGAGACCCCCCTAGATTGCTGTCCGCAGCCACTCAACCTAATGCCCTACTGTATCGCATTTGCACGAGTGCAGAGGAAAACTGTGAAAAACCTGGCCGGTACAGGCGGCTTTATTATTACTGCGTTTCTCCTGAATTAGAATACATTAGAAACTCAGAAAAACTGCCTCCCGCTCAGCAGTTGGCGCACAAATCAGTGCGTGGCTAAGCGGTCACCCACCCAAGTTATGGACGCAAATAATGCTGCTTAACTCTGGAGACTACCGAAGCCACATACCGACTACGCTTCCACTGGTGTCGGTCAATTTTTTGTACCAAATTTGTTCTAATATTACGAAAATACCATCTACAAGTAAACTCTCCCGAATGGTTCAAGTAGAAATCCTCCTGAATAGGCAGACACATTCTTCATGGTTACTTGGCAAATTAGATTATTAGTCTTAGACAAAAACTGACTTAAAGTCGAATTCATATCAATTTTGGCACTGACTTCTTTTTTGCTAAATTATTTTGAATATGATGAAAAAGCACATGTACTACAAGTAGGAACACTTCGGCATAGTCAGACATACATTTTTACAACTAATTAACCAATCGGGTTATTAGTGTTAGGAAAATGCTCAATCTGAGTTGAGGTGATGTATAATTAGGCTCAAGAACTTTTTTTAAACTAAATTAGTTCTAATATTACGAAACTACCATCTACAAGTCAACTTTCCCGAATGGTCAGACACAAATTTTCACAGCTACTTGACAAATGTGGTCACTAGAGTTACGTGAAAACTCACTTACAGTCAAGTCAGCTTATTATTACGAGTGTATAGTACGATAGTTATAGTGCTGTGGTGCTTCAGTGGTCGGTGATAATTCATCAGTGGACACTGCGATTGTTCACCGAACGGATTAAATCGGCTTACGCGGCTCGACGGTCGGTTGCATTCTGACAACAACGCGAGAGCCAGTTCGCGGGTACATAGCTGCCCCTATACCTACTACACAAGCGCAAACCATCCGTTATTATAGTCCCGTGGTCTCTGCTCGTTGTTGTTCCCGGGCTTTCCAGTTAACTACCGGAATCGCAGAATTGAACATTCCCAGAACTCTGCGGATTATAGCTGCCGAATATAAGCTCAATTGAGAAATCAGACCACGAACATCCCGCTCTGCGAATTTCGGGCTTCCCGGTAAGCACAGATGCTAAATATTGAAAAACCATTTAAGCCCGATATTACATCGGGAAAAATATTTAATTAAATCATATAGAAAATTGAATAATCTTCTATGTGTATTTATTTTAGAAAGTTTTTTGTTTGTTTGTACCGAGCCAGATTGTTATAAGTCTCTCTCTCTGCCCCCCGCCACTTGCACCCTGTTATTCGGAGGCCCCTTATGAGCCCATCATGGGCCGAATTATTCTGTCCCCTTACGAGCCCCCTGGGCCGAATTATTCCAAGACCTCCTATGACCTTCGCCTGATTCGAATTATTATGTCCTCTCTATGAAACCCACAGAGCCGGACGATTTTAAGTCCCCTTATGACTTCCTGGATCTCAAAGGACGACTTAGAAAAATCAGTGTCTGGGGCAGGATCTCATAGGGAGACGTAGAAAAATCAGACCCAAGGGAGTGGTCTCAGTGAGCCGGAAAAATAAGTGTCTGGGGAAGGATCTTACAAGGGGACTTTATGTTTTAATTTTTAAAGCCCAACTCTAATCTAAACCAAACCCCAGTGCGTGAAGCGGGCGAAACTCTGTCATCTGATAGTTTGTTCAATAATATACTAAGATTTAGGAAAGATTGGAATAATTAAGGTTTGAGTGAATGTAAGTGTAATAAATAAACAAATTGATTTTAAAAAATGTTACTACAAATAATAGTTAAATCAAATACTTAGTAACAACTTGTTAATAAATCTTATATTAATTATTTTAAAAAACAGGATATTTTTGATAAAATTTGATTATTATAAGATGAAACTCACTTTCGTTTATTACTGTGATGTTTAAGACGTCTTTTCATGCCTACGTAGCACATTTCGTTATTATCAACATACCCTATTCTTTTTGTTTTATGTGCAAGCTTTTCACACGACGCAATCTTGAAGAGTGCCATGTTGATATACCCGAAGGTGGATATAAAGATGCTAGACACGTCGGGTAGGGCTTTCCTCGTTCCTTACCGTCTGACGCACGTATATCCACACACGTGTTATACACGACGAGCAGCAAGTTATCTGGAAATGAGGTTCATGGTTGTGGCGGTATCACAGCACGATGTGCCTCGACGACTAGTTCAACATATGACTATTACGGTACCCATTGAAAGTGTCGGGTCGAGCACGTTTTTCACCCCCAAAAAAAATCGACCCATCGGGGAATACCGTTAATCAGTCAATAAATTAAACGTCTAACAAGATCGAGCATGGGTTTGGTTGGAAGGCATCGCGCCCCAAGGTTCCGATCCTTGAGTGAGTCGCAACCCCTGTCCAGGACACTGATTAATGGTTTTTGCCTCTTTGCTTCTTGAACGGGACTCTCACGAGGAACAAAAGTCATCGCTTTTACCCTCTGACTTACGTATACGCCATGATGAGTTTGAGAAATGCATCGACCGCGCACGTAAGGCACTACATATTACTTTATAGTCCACTATCATCGTTATCTCTATATATATACTTATATATAACCATTGCGGATATATATATCTATCACAAGCTTATATAGGCAATGCTATATAGACATGTGGGGTAAAGGTGGATGATCGTTAGCGGGTGAACGTACATCGTCCTTCGTTTAAAACGGAATTAACGGAGAATGCGCGTGTTAGAATTTTCATAAATCGATTGTGAGAACCGAAACAATTATATCGTTTTGATAAATTGTAATTTCGGTACGGAGAATAACAATTATCCATACACCGAGAGAAAAGATTTCATTGACGCCAAAGAAATGGGTGGATTGATTTTTTTTTTCATTGATTTCAACGAAATATTTCTTTGATTTCAATGAAATAGTGCATTTAAATTTCAAAGAGAACATTTCATTGCCTGTAAATAAAGATTTACTTAGTGAGCATATAATAAAGAAACAGTTTCATTGTTTTAAAGAGACGTTTTCGTTCGATCAAAGAAACGTTTTCATTGATCTCTCTCTCACACCTAACCTCACTTTTTTGTTTTCCGGTTCTCCCGAACGAACGGCTTCGAGTGTCGAGGAGCCAGAAGCTTAGCCTATTTCTGCCGTACTTCCTTACATACTCACAAAATTTGAGCTTTATCTGCCGCGTACTTCAGGAAAAAATAGGTTTCGAAATTTTGAACTGGTAAGAAGAAGGTTTCATTGAATCAGAGACGATATCTTTGAAATCAATGAAAAAGGTTCATTGGTTTAAAGAAATCTTTCTTAGAATCAATGTCACTACTTTTCATTGAGTTTGAGATCATTCGAAGAAAAGATAGTATTAAAATTCAAGTATTTCATTTCATTGGCAAAGATTTTCGTGAATCAATGAAATTTTTTCTTTCGGTGTAGTAATCAACTTACGTGAATAAATAGGCCTCAGGTGATCAAATTGGTTCGACTAACCAATTAATTGGGTGAAATAATAAATTCGTTGCATGCTACATCAAACTTTTGGTTCACCAGTTTATTTATTGGCTTAACCAACTAGCTAGGCTCACACAACCGACTTCTTGACTAACCTAACTAACGACTTGGCGAACCCAATAAACTGCTTTACTGACTCAACCAACTTCATGGCTGAGCGTACCAATGACGTTTATCCGGTTACTTGGCTGTTCCAGCCAATTTAATGTCTTGAAGCCCATCTAGCCAATCATTGTTCACTATTTTTCCTTACTTTGTTTGCGAACTGCAATGTTGATATTCGATGAGACTAATAATGAGGAGGCGTTATGTTTTTTTACTGATAAATATTTTTTATTTTTTTGGTTATATCGAACAGAATGACGAGAGCGTTGGCTTACAATAGCTACCGTATTCTCGTAAGATAAAATTCATTCATCCATCGTATTGTACTGTTTGATCAATGTGCCGGATAATCAAGGCGATAAGACATCAATTCCTGGAACAAAACAAGACAAGTCTTCTTATAACAAAACTATATGATACTTAATTCGGTTTTTCGTAAAATCGTTAAAATTTAAAAGACGTTAAAAATAAAAATCTTGATGAACCAAAATTAAATCGCGTTAAATAAAACGTCGCAATTTCTGAGTTTGATTTTGTTTGGTCAGATTTTTTGCCTTGATAAACTCTTAAGTATCAGACGCAATACTACTTTTATCACTCACTGTCTTACACTATTTATTTAGATAACTTCTCTTTGTCAATATTTATATTTTCTGTGGCGATAAAACGTCTCAAGTAGACACAATGTTATCCGCGGTCATATTTTATTGGAAACTTCGGAATCGATTATTCCGGTCCTTTTTTGTCTTTTATCGCTCAAATTTGGAACCCAATTTGGTAAGAATTTTTACTTACAAAATGACTCTGCAGCGGCCATTTTTATCCTTTCGTTGACCAGGTGGGCATTGTTTCGGTGGTGCATCAATGATGTTTTTCCAAGAAAGCTTTGACTCCCTGACGTCCGAAAAGTCGGCAGCTTTTAGTGCTTCAACATTAACAGCAACTTCCGCGGGTTTGATGTCTTCATCATTGAATGTGCCCTTAGATTCCAATGATTTCTCATTCTTTTCAAATTGGACAATCTCTTTAACATTTTCTGGTGCTTTGTTGGTCAGAAACATCGAAGGCTCATCATTGGACGTCATAATCTGCTCTCTGAACAATGAATTTGCAGAATCTCCCTTTAAATCTGATTTTATAATCTTCTTCGTTTCCAGTCCACGCAAAAAGCAAATTCCGCTAACAAGAACAAGAATCCATACTGACTTTGACGGGTTGCCTGAAAGTTTCGCCATCCTGGATGTAATAATTTTGAGCTTAACGACCGCTGTGGGTAGCCACAAACTCTGCAGGGATCAAGATTGATTATTCACAACAGGAAAGCACCACACCACGTTTATCCGGTTGCTGCCTATGTCTACTTGATGTTCAAATATTTATAAGTCGATATCCCGCACGTACGCTTCGACTTACTGTTACAGACTAAGGTATTTATGGAAGAGCACTGCGAACAAATAAAATAGCCACGTGAGATAAGATTCGCACACTAACATTTGATGTCTATGATTCTGGTGATAAATATATATACAAGATAAGGGGTGATATTAATTCAGCTATCGATAAATATGTCGCTTGAGTGTTGCTGACGTTTTATTTATGTGTTAATCTCCTGATTATCCATTTCCTTGTGTCTGAGAACGAAGATGTTTAGCGCGTCGCAATCAAAGCGTTCTTGGAAATTCATGACCAAGTATCTGGAATATAATATGACGTCATTGGTATAAAATTTGTTTCTTACACAATTCGCTGAAACATTGACATCAATTTTTTTTTCTTTTTGTCATGATGACGTCAAAATGTACACTGAGTAAGACAAGGATGCAAACTTGAACCTTGCACATTACTATCTCATTTTCTTTGCTTTTTATAACGCTATCTCTATGGGGAAGCATGATAATCGACTTTGGCTTCCTCATACCAAGTAAAGATTGGCCTATACGGCATTAAAATATCCCATGCAGAAATTTCGGCAGGGATCCAGCTGGATCCGGCCTGGTATTCCCATCTTCCGGTCGGATTCTAGACGGTCATCGGATCGGATTCCAGACATGGGATGTAACGCGCAGAAACTGGATTCCGATCGGGATATCGAACTGGGATCTGATATGATGGCTGACTGGATTCCAACCGTTAGATAGGCATACCCATGTAATAATCGCCAGATCTTACAACAGGTTCAACACTCGGCTAGTACATGGCTATCAATAATCGGCCAACTATGGTTAACTAATTCTGGGCCAACACTGGTTAATTTCCGGCTGCCATGATTCTCTCACTGTTCATGGTTGCCTTTCAAACACTCGACCCGCAATGGCTCTCAATAGTTGACCAAGTAAGTTTTCCCAATCCTCGGCCATTACCGGATAACACACGGTCGCCGTAATTCCTTCATAATTCACGGTTGCCCTTAAAATCTCAATTCTTGGCCAGTACACGACTACCAATACTCGGCCAAAGATGGTTAACCAGTTTTGGGCCAACACTGGTTAATTCCCGTCTGCCGTGATTCTTGCAGTATTCATGGTTGAATTCCGAATGCCAATACTCGGACCGCAATGACTATCAATAGTCGACCAAGTAAGTTTTGCCAAACCTCGGTCATTACCGGATAACACACGGACCCCTTAACTTCCCCAAGATTTACGGTTGCCTTTAAAATCTCAATGCTCGGCCAGTCCATGGCTACCAATCGTACATATCAAATTAATAAAACTGGGGACCACTGTCTTAGTTCCAAAGCGTTTCTCACGCATGTCAGCCGGTCGTGGGCAGACATGGGGCATTATTCTCATACCAATGATTAACATAACCTCAATATCGCGCACTGTCGGTACGCTAGCGACGACCAGCAAAAAAAAAAACATATTTCTTTTCCTACGATTTAAACAAGATTTTGCACTTCGACTTTTTTGGATCGGCCATTTTTTATCCTTTATTTTCGAGCTTAGATTGGTAATCAATGGTCTTAAGAAACTTGAGTACTCAATTTTATGAAAATGAAGTCACTTTGTATATTAGCCATCATATGGGATTCGAAAAGGCTCTCTGTTTCGTGTTTCATGCAAATTATATAATTTATTGTCATTGGGATCGCGAGTGAAAAGTGTAAGACAGAACAGAATCTTTTATCTTCTTCGATATTAAAGGGTTGGTACGCCCGAGAGGTTTGACACATTCGAAGAGTAGACCCTTCGTGTGTAGTCGAACTCAGGCAGCTTTGCATTCTTATATACGTTGAGGCTTCAAAACACTTGCGAGAAATGCGTCGTCCGTTCGCCATCTAGTGGTATCATACGAAACACTGGTGCCTAATTCTCCGCTAGATGGCGAACGGACGGAGCGTTTCTCGCAAGTGTTTTGAACCCTGAGTGTATATATAAGAATGCAAAGTTTTCCTGTGTTGAACTACACACGAGGGGTCTACTCTTTGAATGTGTCAAACCTCTTGGGTTTATCAACCCTTTAATATTGAAGAAGATAAAAGAATCTGTTCTGTCTTATTCTTTTGACTCAGCATTTGAACTGTTAGACAAGAAAAAAACCAAAACTAAAAATGTCTAGCTGACAATAAAAAAATATCCATAACGACTTTCAGCACAGCATAGCGTGCCACCATTGTGCTGCCACCGTGCTGCATTTATCATTTTAAAAATTGTATAAAAATGACACCATAGTAATAGAATGACGTTCACACCTCAGACGTTCACACCACGACATGGACCAATTATGGCACCATGGAGACATGATCTGAGTTTACAGCATGGTGACAGTGGAATGCCGCTAAGCCTGCACGGCATGGTATGCCGTCACATAATAGCTCAATTCGGACATACATCGCTACGTTAATTCCGACATAGCATGCCGTTGTGTGACGCGTTTATGCTGCCACACTGACACGATAGGATACTTCCACGGCACGTTTGTCTATCTAGGTAAACTCGTATACCTCTATTTAATATGTTATCTACAAGTTCGCACTACACTAAATTTATATAAATGCGTTTGAAAATTTTTCCGACTTCCGTCCTGACTCATTTTCAGTGATAGTTTGACTATTTTTTGTTTAATAAAATTTATGGGATACGTTAGTTGAAGAACAATTTTGACGAAGTTCCCACATGTTCATTTTGTCAGACGCGGTAGGATAGGTAAAATATTTCCCTTCAATTTCCATAATGATCCCTTCTTTTTCATTTTTTCCGTCGAATCTGCAGAATAATAGTGCATTACGATACACTGAGAGAAGAGTTTGTGAACAGTTAACAAATCTTGGTTAAATATGGCGAAATGAACCATTTAGTTGTTCTTATTGAATCTCACTTGAGCCAAATAAGATTTGTTAACTATTAACAAATGTCAGCGAGCTTCATTTGCGACAAGCAAATTTTATTTAGCTCAAGTGAGATTCAATAAGGATAACTAAATGGTTCACTTTGCGATATTTAACCAAGATTTGTTAACTGTTAACAAACTCTTCTCTCAGTGTATAAGTGCGGTAAAACTTTTTATGATGAGTGTTGCAATCACACGTGACAAGGAAAAAAATTCGAATGCGTATTGTACAACATTTTACCGCGTAAAATGTAAAGTAAAATTAGTTCCGCGCAAATCGTTTAGTAACGAGAAGACGATCCGGGATTTATTCAGAACCCAAGTTGGGTCCGTCTTAGAGGTCACCCCTAACAAGTCCCGATGCACGATAATACTGCTCACCATTTAGAACTGGGACACGATGTGGAATCCATCCTGATTTCAGATGGGTCGTCCCTTTTATGGTAAACCTGTCAAATCCTGATCCATGATAAACTGTCATTCAGTGGAAGTGGAAATCCATTCGGGATCTATTCGGATTCCAAGTTGGGTAACCCATTTAAGGAAACCCGAGCCAATCCCGACCAGGATCGAGTCTCAAACTGGGACGCCCAGACTGATTTCTACATAGGATGAGCTGATTAATTCGAGTAGTTCACAAGTTATAGTGGCATTAATTTTAGTTCCTTAATCGCACACACACACACACATATTCGAACATTCTTTCTAAAACACTTTTCTCGATGTGTTAGACCATTTTGAGATGGTGACACAAACATTTCGAAAAAAATGTATAGGAACAAAACTTTCGCTAAAACATAGTAACTCAATAAAAACTATTTTGGTACCAAAAAAAATAAAAATAGAATTTCGGTAAGCTACTTATTTGCTGGGTTAACCATAATCTTGGATCATGGTTAGAATCAATTTTGTAAATCATATAATTGGATTATGGTCAGTATCAAATCTAAACTATTACGATTCTAGTCAGAATCTACGCTTCTGAGAATACACAATTGACTTAGAAATTGATAGTTATCGATATTGATGAGTATCAATTGATTTCATATAATCTGAAGCACCTGTTTGAGTTCACAAGTCTGATTGGAAGAGGCGAATGCCGAGATATTTCCAGCAGTTTATTTTAGATCACTTCTTTTTATCTTCTCTATAACTAGTCCAATAGTTGTAGAGATTATGATCGCTTTGAGAGCGGTTTGCGAAATCAGTGGTCACTCACCTATCTTTTGTCCGTTTAGTTTTATTCCATTTATTAGACTAACAAAGGTTATCTACCGGAAAATTAAAAAATCCGCATATTTGCTAAACAAATATATTTAACTTTATGAAAAATATAACGATTTTTAATAAGTTCTGCACATATTACTAGGTTATATACATTAAGAGTGTACCAATGAGTGAAAAAAATATAATGATAAAAGGAGGCTATATAAAAGTAATTGAAAATATTTTTATCCGGCATTGTAAAAATATTCGTTATGAAAATTAATATATATTTATCGGAAGTTTTTATGTATAAACCGGTATATTAAATATAATTTACAAGTGAGATGTAAAAATAATGAAGAGTATATTAAACACATTGAAAAATTAATGATTAATATAAAAGTACTGCAATCCCCTTCTAAAAAGTCGGTGGTCGTTTTATTCGTGCTCCGTTTGGTCCTCGTTTAATAAATAAATGACAGCTGTGTCAGAATCGAAGGACAAAGCTCGCGGGCGCTGCATTGTATATAAAATTTAATATCCTGTTTTATGTATAAAAACTTCCGATAAATGTATATTAATTCCGTGAACATTTTAAAAAGTGGGAATAAACGCTTTTAGAAATGATATGCAAAGTGATTGTGTAAACACAGGTGTGTAAATAAATGCAAATTCAAAACAAGTGAAGGGTGAAAAAAATGAAGCGAGAAACAAAATCGCGCAGCAATTTTTAGATTATAAAATAAAGCGTAATTTATATGGGTACTTCCATACCAATTCAACTAGACGAAAAGAATGTACGGATTAGTTTCAAAATTGGTCAGAGATAATTATAAAAAATTACTTGGAATTAATTCTGCAGCTTTATCCGCTCTGTAAAAATACAATTTCACTGGAAGTAGGATTCGGTAAGTATAATACATTATAAGGCAATATAATCCCTAATTACAGTACAGAATTGTATTTTTGCAGAATGAATAAAGCTGCAGAATTAATTTCAAGCCACATTTCACCATTATTGAACTTTTGCTTTATCCATGTGAAAGAATCAATTATTTACAAAATCATGATCGCCCCATCAGTTCAGAATAACACTCCAATAAACACTCGCATCCTTTTCATACGCTCTACCTCCATTTATAATGCAATTGATAAAAAAAGAAGAGGAAAATGTGCTGTGATTACAATCTCAATCAACCTACTGACTAAGGCAATCCAACAGCTAATATTTAAATACAAAACTCATTCATGGCTCGAAGCATGCGAAAAAATACACGCAACAGAGAGAAAAAAAATTATTGGAAAACTATAAAGAGATTGTCAGGTTACAACTCACGTATAATCGACCCGGAGCTGACGGTTAACGATCTATGCATTAGCGAACCCTAAGGGAAGGCATAAGTTTTCACAAACCATTTTAAAGATGCATTCAGCAAATGCAACGAAGCCCAGTTCGACGACAGACATCAAGAGGTTGTGGATTTTTAGTACCAAGAATTTTGTAGGGACACTTCTATATGGGTTCTAGGGCACGAACCTATTCGATTTGAAGAATTAGCAAAAGTCATCAGGAATGGAAAGAAGACCGCACCAGGACACGACAAAGTGCCGATGTCTGCAACTTCTGTCGGTCCAAAAACTCTTTCTCTGGTCAATGAAAAAGTGCAATAATAATCACGATCCCGAAGCCGAACACGGAAACGTTTAACCCCGAAAATTACCGGCCTATCATACTTATCCCCACGCAAGGAAAAATATTTGAAAAAATTATCAAGAACAGGCTCACATCCGCACTAGAAGATAACATCCCCTCATACCAGTTTGGATTCTGGAGGGGCAACTCACCCACTGATCATTTTAGCCTCTTATATCCAAACGACGAAGTTTATCAATAAACGCACAGCAACATTATTTATGGACATAAATAAAGCATTCGACAGCGTATGGGACAGAGGGCTCTTATACAAACTGTGGACACTCAACTGTCCAGCTTACTTGCTACTCATCATTGACAACTTTCTCAACAATCGCACCCTCCGAGTAAAAAATGCAAGCAAGTTGTCGCTCTCATTCAGCCCAGAACAAAGTGTTCTACAAGGATCACCATTCTCGCCTTTGCTATTTAACTTATTTTGCCACGACATATATAATTACGACTTACACTCAGAGAAATCGTAATAGCACAGTCAACTATAAAGTGACAACTATTCATTTTTATTATATGCAACTATTTTTATAGTTACGATAACTACGAAAATAGTTATGGTAACTATTTGATAGTTGTGTCAACCATAAAAAAATTATTGTACCAACCATAAATGAATGGTTGCCACTTTATAGTTACTAATACCATAATTTTCTCTCAGTGTAGAGGGCAAAACGTATGGCGACCCCAATTGTTACATTCTTCATTATGCAGACGATACTGCTCTAATAACGGACGCAAAATCTATCGAAGCATCAACTCTGGCCCTTCAAGAACTATCATTGTCAGACAAATGCATTAACTAGTTTACGAAGTGGAGATTGAAACCGAACCCCTCTAAATCAAAACTATTACTGTTCAATCACTATATCACAGAAAACTCACCGTTCATAACAATGTATAACTCGATCAAACCAATGACTTCGGCGAAATACCTAGGCATAACAATGGATAACACACTCAGCTTTAAAAAAACGCACAAAACAAGTAAAAACAGCAACAATCACACTCGTAAAACATTTTCGGATAATAACGTATAAAAACAAACAGATAGCAATTGAACAGGAAACAAGAAAATATAAATGCATTTGCCTGCCCCTATTGGAATACGGACACCCGCTCTTCCTCAACAGCATCAATCCCACCATAAAAAACCTCCATACGACTGAAACAACTGTACTCCGAAAGCCTACCAGAATTAGGGAACCAAACAATCCTCTCGACAACCCATCAAATCTCCTACTATACGAAGACTCCAGTATGACGCCCCTACCAACAAGAACCAGAAATTTAAGCGCGGATTTTGCGCAAAAACAAGATTTCAAAATCGCTGCGTTACGCAATATCCGGCCACCTAGCATCAGAGCAAAAAACAAACTTCCCACACACACAATAATAGAAATGCTTATAACCCTACAACATAGGTAAATGGAGCCGCTTAATAAACATTAAACACACATGCGGAAAAAAAAGGAACCGTTAGACAAACCGTTTCTCTTCCATGTACGCGACCTAAATATAAAACATAAATTTTAACTTACGTGGTTATTAAAGAACATATACTACTACTACTACAAAATCATGTCGAATTATGCAAGTCATTCAAAAAAGTTCTTCGTGCTTTTCGCTCTCTTCTTTCAACGAATTCAAAAAATTCGAAAAATAATGAATTACTGAAGATATTCAAAATACCCCTTCAAAATTTTTGTGACTTTTATACCTGTACAAAAATTACAAACGAAATTTCAGAAAAAGAAAAAAATGGGTTTTGAAGAACACAAATATATACGTTTTGTACGAAATATGACATGACATTTGTTAATATGTATCCATTTGAAAGTATCACATATTAAATTAAAGATAGGATCTTGCCACTTCGATTGACGTATGGCAGATTTTATTGAAGTTTGAGCATTTACGGAATAAAAACAGGTATCAAGGTATGGAGTGAGAAAATTAATATACAAATGTTTTCGACGGCTGATTTAGAATGGAATGACCCATATGTTAAATATGATAATAAATGGAATCACCCGATGTTAAATGTGATGATAAATGGAATGACCCGATGTTAAATAATTTTGTTTTAAAGTTAATTCAAATTGAGTTATAAAAATAAAAATACTCTTAGTGTTTTTTCTATGCATGCATTAATATTACATCGCACATGCATATTAAATAAAGTATGCCAGTTTATGCATAATAACTTCGAGTACTTACTGTACATTAAATTTCACTGTAATTATACTTTCATGTATTGCTATTATTTTTCATATTATACAAATCTAAAATATAAACGTTCTGTCAGAGAAATGTTCTGCAAAGTACAGCTCACTCAGGTACTTACATTGTAACTATGTAATCTTTTCCCCGTGTACTCTGTACGACAATGAAACGTTGATTGTTTGCAAACAAAGTTTTTAAGGAGCTTTCGAATTAAACCGTAAATAGCAATGGCATCGGGCTGGCGCGTCTCTTGATATATTCAAAAGCTGGCCATTTACAGAAAACGAATCCTCTTTCGACCTAGTGAGTTATACGCACGACAATCCTACGGATTTAATAACTCCATCGCTAGCGAACACCCAGAGAATACCCCCAGCCTGTTTCTTGATGTCTTTTTTATGCCCCAGAGGGTACAAGATAGGATACCCACGGGTCTTGGATTCTTTACGCATACCTATATATATATATGTATACTTCACATATATCGAGCTTTTCCACTCTAGTTGGTGGCGCTAGAGACTCCCTCCGGCCTTGCAGCTTACCACGAGAGACAGAAGAACGAATGGCGAGGCTCAATAAGAGTGAGAAAAAGAAGGATAAAAAAGAACGAAAAGAAAAAATATGACTCCGGGAGATTTTCATTCCTCGCCGAGCCGATCTAACTACAGTTCCCACGTTTATTCTACTTTTTAGGAGAGACTGAATAGAGTGAGGAAAGGGATTGAAAGGCGCGCGGGTAAAGCACCCAGACGGAAATATACTTATATTAAATCGCACGGCTTATTTACATCCACCTCAGCGACGTATGCAACGTAGAATTTTCTTCTTCTTTCTGCCTGCCACTAATATCTATTATGTCTATCTGTATATGAAAAAATACTTCACTACGGTTTATACACTCAAAGAGCTTACATGCATCTTCAACTCTACGCACTACTGCGAAAAATATATTGTTAGGTTGTGATATTTATATAATAAATAGTTACTTACATTTAGGGATAGGTATTTATTTAATGGTAATTTATTTTAAATGGTTCTTTGAAATACATGATTATGATTCATTATTATAGTAAATTTAGCATTACGACATTTCTGGAATAATTATAAATAATTTCGAGGAATTTGGCCTTACACGAAAATCTGTCTACGCTGCAACACTGCCAAGCTGAATCTTCAACAGTTCTGGGGATGGAATGAATGTTTTTTTCCACTGTAATGCGGCGTTAAGATCTTATCTGATCGGACATTTTTCGCTGATTACACATCTGGAAGTATTTTGATAAAAATATTAATACATCTTGATGGAAAATATTTCAAAATGGGGAAAATACCTCTACGCTGGATTTTCCATTTTTTACAGATTTTTAAAAGTTGTAATAGCGAAAATTAAATTTTTTTGTATATGGGTCATTCCACGGGATTTCGCACAAAAAAAAACCCGACCGACTCCAATTTTCGCCTAATTTTTTTATATTGTTGACTATGTCAAACGGAGTATCTGTGAATTTTTTGAGAATTTTATTCTTATATTTCGACGAGCCATAAAATAAAAGGTGAAAAAAATGAAAAAAAATCTGACGTCAAGTGGAATAATGATATCGACAAAAATAACTAGATCAAAATTTTCGTAATTCAACACAGTTTACGGTAAAAATAATCAAAATAAAAAATAAACATAACTTCTATTTTATTTATGTCTTCTACCAAGAAAAGGTAATTTCGCTAATTTGGCCCCCTCCGATTTCAATACAAAAAATCACGAATATACTACATGGAGTCCCAAACATTTTAAGCACAAGCCCAAGATGGAGAACGCATTTTACCCATGTAAAAAAAAATATTTCGGGTAATTGATTTTTTAAATTTTCTTCCAATCTTCTGCGTATTTTTTTTTGTAATTGGTAATATTAAAAGGAGCTTATGTGATTTTTTTCATAATTTTATATGTAGATGTATTCGATTCATTAAATGTAACCGAATTACAAATTTTTTAAATTTTAAAAAAAGAAAGCGATCAGCTGATCGCTTTCTTACTCACGCAGTCGCCGCTCGAGCGCTAGCGTCGCGAGATACGCCTGAGGCGTATAGTAATTTTGTTATTTTTTTAACTTAATTGGAGAGGTCCATATAAGTGAAATGGTACCTTTTTTTGTAAAAGACGCAACGAAAATACAATTTTTAAAATTTGTAATTCGATTACATTTAATGAATCGAATACATCTACATATAAAATTATGAAAAAAATCACATAAGCTCCTTTTAATATTACCAATTACATAAAAAAATACGCAGAAGATTGGAAGAAAATTAAAAAAATCAATGACCCGAAATATTTTTTTAAAAATGGGTAAAATGCGTTCTCCATCTTGGGCTTGTGCTTAAAATGTTTGGGACTCCATGTAGTATATTCGTGATTTTTTGTATGGAAATCGGAGGGGGCTACATTAGCGAAATGGTACCTTTTCTTGGTAAAAGACATAAATAAAATAGAAGTTATGTTTATTTTTTATTTTGATTATTTTTACCGTAAACTGTGTTGAATAACGAAAATTTTGACCTAGTTATTTTTGTTGATATCATTATTCCACTTGACGTCAGATTTTTTTTTCATTTTTTTCACCTTTTATTTTATGGCTCGTCGAAATATAAGAATAAAATTCTCAAAAAATTCACAGATGCTTCGTTTGACATAGTCAACAATATAAAAAAATTAGGCGAAAATTGGAGTCGGTCGGGTTTTTTTTTGTGCGAAATCCCGTGGAATGACCCATATATACCCTTACTCTTTTTTTTGTTAATTTTCAAAACCCCTTTAAGAAAATAGGTTAATAAAAAAAAGTAATCGTACATTGAAAATTTCGATTTTTAATAATTTAATAATTTTAGTAGTAGTAGTAGTAGTAGTATAAGATTTGTATTAACCATTACAAAAATAGTGAATGTGTGTACAATTGTGTGCGTGTTAATATGTCGTGATCGAGTTTCCATGGTTAAATGGCCATCGACCGAGGTCCTTCAGCCCGTTTATTGTGACATTTTGGAGTTTCTTTTTTTTATGTATGAACGGCTGTTACTGTATACAGGAATACTTACAAATTTAGTGTAGTTTGAACTGTGGACTTATTGATTATTGTTTAACGTTGACAAAATTTGTAGTATTGTGTGAGTTGGCAGTTTGTGTTTTGGTCTAATGTAATCATTTTAATAATTAGAAGTTTCACATTGATTGCGCAACTGGCAATCTTTTCGTCGAAAAATAACAAATTTGAATTAAAGACCACAAAAACCTATATTTTTCAGGTTTATCGTTCTTTCATATGGAATTTTTAAGTTATCAACAACAAATTTATCATTTTCGTAAATCGTATTTTGGACCGTCTGGTTTTTAATTTGGTTTTTTTTTGTTCGAACGAGGTCGTCGACAAGAAGAAAATACCACTAATGCAATTACGATAATTTAATTGTTGAAGCCGGGAGTTCGTTTCGAAAAAAAAACGTAAATAACGGAAATAATATTTATGCAAAAATTTTCCATTTCGACAGTTTCAAATTAAGAAATCTTTCAAAAATTTGAGCCACAACTATCCTCATTTGTTCTACAACGTTTTAAAGTTTGATTGGATTGTGCTCTTTTTCTTTCACGGCGAAAACAGGCATAATCCGAAGTTGTTGCCCCATTTTCTTTTTAAATTATAGTCATTTTAATAAAACCCTTCATTTTTTTCCAAAACATAAAAAAATTAATATATAAAAATTCATTTATTAGGCTCTATACTGATTTATTACGCCGCGCTGAATATGAATGTGCCACGAATGGGCATTTATTTTACCGAGAATTCAAAGTTTTAAAAAAATCGTATTTTTCCAAATCTTTTAATTGGTTTTATTTTCATTGCGATTCATTAAGATTTTCATGAAAATTCCATATGTTATAGTCAAATTATGTAGAATTAGTTCGTTCCAGAGACTTAAGGTAGATAATGTATCGTAACACTGAGAGAAAAAAAATACTGATGACTATAAATTTATAGTGAAGTACAACCTCAGTCATTTTTAATAAATTATCTGTACTAATTATTTATAATCAATGCAGTAGTTAATAATAGTTATCGTAACAAAAAGTATATTGTTTTGAAAATTTAGCGATAGATGCGATTCATAGAAAATTTCATCACAAGCATAGTATTCTTTGAGAAATTATTCAACAAGTATGAAATGGTAATTGCAACAACAATATTAATAATGTTGCACTAACTATAAGAAAATAGCTAAGGTTTTATTTCACTATATGTTCACTGTTAAAGTAACTACGGCATTATGTTAAGCGAACTACAGAATTAGTTGCAGTAACTGTAATATAGTTAAATTAACCATTAAATCTGTTAAAATAATTATTCAAACTATTCCATGGACTGAAAATCTACACTGTTAGAAATTTTTGTATCAAAATTAATATAAAGTATTGGAAGTTTGTTTGCGGATACGCGTATATTAAATTCAATATACAAATATTAATTAATATATAAAAAAATCGTTGCAAAATTAATATACAGTATACTAAACACTTCATAAAAGTTGTGTTTATAATATAATTATTGGAACTTTACAATATATCTGTATATTAAATGAAATTTAATATAATTGAAATATTAAATGAAATTTAATATACCGTATCTGGAAAAGAACTTCCAATACATATATTAATGTTCAAAATATTTTTAACAGTGTATACTGTTAGAAATTTTGGTATCAAAGTTAATATAAAGTGTTGGCAGTTTTTTTGCAGATACGTGTATATTTAATTTAATATACAAATATTAATTAACATAGAAAAAAAGTTTGTAAAATTAATATACCGTATACTAAACTCTTCATAAAACTTGTGTTTATAATATAATTATTGGAATTTTACAACACATCTGTATATTATAAATTTTATAAATGAAATTTAATAAAATTTAATATACCGTATCTGCAAAAAAACTTCCATTACATATATATTCATTTTCAAAATATTTTTAACAGTATACTATACAGTATAATAGTTGCCTAAACTACCACGATTTCTCTCAGTGTACAATATCAAGTTCGAAGCATATTCCAATGTATGGGTACCAGCCGATCTGGACAAAGTCGCGGAAGAACGTTTCGTAATTTTCTGATCGCCATGGTAACCGGAAAATTCGGTTGAAGCTTCGTTTGGGTTTTGTTTGTAAGGGAAGGCGAATAGGGGAAGCGAGCAGACAGCCAGGTGAACGGACTGCAGTAACCTGCCCCAGGAAGAGCAGGATACTCCATGCGGAATTATTCATGCGGCCGAGCTCCGCGCGCTGCTACGTAGTTTCAGGTCTCGCATTAGTAAAAGCGTTCATTTTCCGACACACGAGAAGCAACGGAAGCGCGCCATACCATCGGTGGATTTCTCCGACAGTCTGTATAGACGTTGTATTGCAGTTTGAAATTCTCCGACTCCCAACTACGAAGTTAGAACGATGTTGAAGTCACCAGGTTTCTCGAGTTTAACGGATGTGCAAAAATGTCACGTACATAGGGCGCATACAAAGGGCGAGAAGCAGCTAAAGAGGATTCAACGTATAAAACATAACGCAGGCTCGACTATGAAACGTACAACGGCCCTTCCGATTGTCTTCCACTTTTATTCATTTTTTCTACTGTTCCCTTTTTCCTTGTTCCAGCTTTTTTATTACGAGAAAATTCTCGACATTCTCGCTATATAACAATTAAAGGTTGTATGGAGCATTCTATGTAAATTTAGACACATTTCTTTTTTCATAATCAGTAGAATTTTACAACTTGCTGTGATTTTTATTTCGAAATAATTCAATCGGTTATTTTAGAAAATACTGTATATTTTTTATAATTTAGACGTTAGTATAGATTTAAAATAAAATATTGTCAGTGTTATCGATCGACATCTCGAGAAAAAAAATTCATCCAAAATGAATGGAATTATTTTTTCAAATCGAAAGATTAATTTGTTTCACTGCGATTTTCTAAACACAATAGACACTGACTTGTGGAATTTCTGAAGGTACAGCGGAATAAAAATGGCTTACTGCAGAAACACAATCCTATGAAGAAACAGTTTATTACGTCGACAACATTATTCGACAAACAGCATTAAAAGCTGATGTAATAATACAACTTTAATGACGTGGCATATTTGGAACTCAAAATAAAAAGACAGTATAAAAAAAATGAATAAAAAATCTAAGTGTTAAAAAAAAGTGACTGAGTTGACAGAGAATGTCTCATACATGTAAGCGAGTGTAAAGCAGTATGTCAACCACAATTATTCATCGCCTTATAACGCGTTCACGGCCGGGCGCGTAAAAAAATGCGGTCTATGCGTATGCTGAATACACACGTTGTTTCATTTTCACAGTGGATTTTCCGCATGTTTTTCTACCTTGTTGAGTTGCGTTGGCGCAAGTATGCGAGATTTTTGCGTTCTTGGCTCCTTTTGGTCGTATCGCCCAAATAACGTTATATTCTTGTGTAGCGGGGCAAAACACATCGAATAGACTATGGGTTAATTTGGAGAATTAATGGACAATATTTTTTCGCGTTTTTGTCCTCAAATATTTCGCGAAAATACCGAAATTTTTCCCTTAATAGATAGATGGGACGTTTTATCAACATCTTCTCATGAATGTTTCTCGGCTCCTGTTGATCCTATCTTTAAACTACTGTCTTATTCGTAATCTACGGACAAAAATGCATCGAATAAAGGCACACGTCAGAAATATCATATCTCGAAAAGATATCGCAGATATAATGTGATTTAATTAAAGTTTAGCAAGGAGAGGTTATAGCGTTCTCGAAGTAGGTTTATGCTTGCTACTGCAGTTTAACGAATTTATTAATAATACAAGCACAAGTGTGTTCTATCTAACAAAGACGGTTATAGCATGAGATTCCTTTAATTTACAATTAAAAATAACTTCGTTCTCCGAGAACCCCCGAACATTATCGTTTTAATAAAAAATTATATCATTTCTGTAGCAGAAATATCGTTAATAAACGAAACATCAGAAAAAATGCTTATTAATAGAAGAGACTTTGCTTCTACTTAAAACTTTTATTGTTGTACAGAACAAGTATATGTGCTTGAAAATAATTGAAAACTCCAGTGATACACGATGTCCGCCGCCGGAACGCACCCAATTATCTGTTGAATCGATTGGCTTCCGGAGGGCGTACACGGAAAGAGAAAAGTAGTTCTGGCTACCAATTCCAGCATATGCTGTGCCGCGTGTTAGTTATTGAAACTAAATCGGAATCGTAGTCTCAATTTGTTTCGATTGGTAGCAAAATAATATGTATGACCAACAACTTGGTTCTCGCAACTATCACGGCGGCTATCCAATCCAAATGATTCGTTACGCCAACCAACCGGTGAGTTGGGGTTATGATCTCGCTGCTCTTCTTCTTCTTCTTCTTCTTCTTTTCAATTTGATAGGGACTACAAATGGAGGCAATTCCATGTGGCCTCTGGTTGTACCCAGAGTTGGGCAGCAAAAATTACTTAGTTCAGAAATTACTGCTTTAATTACAATTACCTTCAGTAATTGTATTGGATTTGAAATTAAATACAATTACTTTCAGTAATTGTATTGGATTTGAAATTAAATACAATTACTTTCAGTAATTGTATTGGATTTCAAATTAAATACAATTACTTTCAGTAATTGTATTGGATTTCAAATTAAATACAATTACTTTCAGTAATTGTATTGGATTTCAAATTAAATACAATTACTTTCAGTAATTGTATTGGATTTCAAATTAAATACAATTACTTTCAGTAATTGTATTGGATTTCAAATTAAATACAATTACTTCCAGTAATTTGTATTTTGTAATTTTCCATTACAATTTTGCCCAACTATGGTTGTACCGTGCGGGCCAATGGTAAGATTTTTGCTGGTGCACGGAAAGAAATGTTTGGTTGTGCCAACAACGTTTTCGATTTGCTGTACACAATGTCTAAAAAATTAGTTGCCTCAATCATATCGAAGAGTAACCTCAACTATTCATGATTAGTTCTCGATTGGATTAGTTAGGTTAACTGATCCAATCGTTGGGACTACCACTCGAATAGTTGGGACTACCATTCGAATCGTCGATATTATCATTCGAATCGTCGGTATTACCATTCGAATCGTTGGTATTACCATTTGAGTTGCTAGGGAAATAGAATAATCGATTGGTTGTGTCAACTCATTTCTCGGTTATGGCAACCAATCTTTTTTTTCCGTGTGCCATCCGTACCAATAGGCGGCAACCAGACTGGAAATGTTGTCCAATAAAATAAACGAAAAAAGAAGCTGCTCGGTGACGGCGACTTCTATGTAAATATTGTCATTCGAGTCTGCCCGTTGACTCGACTAAATTCTTGTGTACTGTTCTTGAAATTGAGCGGATTAGCCTTCGTCGTATTGTCCTTGGATAATGTATACTCGGACTTGTATATGTATTTGAACAAAGGTGATCGTGTGATGTCGTATTTTTCTTATTTCACCAATGTATCAGCTTGGTAGTTTCAAATATGAGCCATAAAGACTTATGCTTCGGTTGAAAACTCTCCATTATTCTTTGTATTAATTAAATATTTTATCTTTATTCAGTATTAACGTGATTAGCCGTCTTCCAGGCATCACGCGCACTGATTTTAAACAAAAACTATCAAAGCCTTTAACAGGACTTAGAATATTATAATATCATTGTATAATTGAGAGTTGAAATTAACCGAATTCCCGGCATTTCGCACACTGAAGTTGAAAATATTTAACTTCGAGATAAATAATAAATAAATAAACAATTAAACTTGTCTTGGAGGTTCGCTATCTTCCAAGCTACCAGCTGGGAAGCGACACGGGAACACGTCCGTCCTGGACGGTATCCACCGAGGAACTCCCGATCTCAGCTGCTCATTGTTACTATCGATACTCTACCAACGAGACTATAGTTTCTTCAACCGACCGAGTAGTTGGCGCTATTCTAACTATTTCGATTGGTTGTCGGGACCAATAAATCAGTTTTTACAACTACTTTTTTCTTTCCGTGTATGAATATGGGATTTTTTCCTCCTAATAACTGAAATCTTAGTGTTTATAGAACCATCCTTGGTGCATAAAAAGAGACTTCATTTGCCGAGAAAATTGTACATGGAACTCATTTATTTTCTGGAGCCTAGAGCTGAAAAACCGTTTCAATTTATCCACGTTTCAAACTTCACCGTAATGGAGTATGCGTCGGTATGCTTGCTAATGTCTGTCCTATCGCTCCCGATGTGACATTAACGCCAGGGACAAACAACAAATTGTCGTTTACACCACACCGCCGTTTCTGGCTTTTCATCCCTGCCATCCCTTTTAACTGACGGTGACAAAACACATACACACACACACGCGTTAGCCTTTTAAATACAGACGTGTCACGCGTTAATTATGATGCAGTACCATCGTCAATTATCAATACGATAAATTTCTATACATCCTGACTGCATTCGCCTATTGTTCCACGGCTTGATATCACCGACCCCGGGGCACAGTTTTCCGGAGGTTCACCATAAACTATGTGCGACCATTCCGCCTTTACTGGCGACAGCGACGTGATGGCTCTACACGTTCAATCGAAGCCGGAACGATCGTTCATGAAATATATTTATTTCTACTCGTTGACCCGGCGCTATGAAGGCATCCATCAAATTTCATACTACTTTTACATTTCCGTTGTTATCTTTTTTTCTATTAAATTCTATAGGAAAACGCGAAACACCTAAAAAATTTTTTTGTGTTTTTCACTTGAAACTTTTGAATCATCGAAAGAAATATTGACAGATTCGTAATTAGCGCGGAATTTCAGGGAAAATACGCTTTTCAAATGTAGTGAAAAACCACTTTTTTTCCGCTGTGATTATAACCTGAAAAGGCAGGATTACAAAACTTCGAAACTTTCGGAAACGAAAAGAATGACAATAATATCAATATCATTATCACTATAATACCTCCAGTTTTAAGGGATCTTTCCAGTGTGACGGCCCGAAAAATAGCCTATTTTCACGATTTTTTTTCGGACGGTTACTATACGCCGATCAATTTGAAATTTTTATGACATATTAAGGTAATCATGAATGACAGAAAATATTTTTTTACAAGACGATTGTTATTGTTTAAATTTTTTTTGATTGTTGAAAATAATGTTGATAAAAAACATAGCCTCATGGTGGACATTCTGGGGGTCGCAAATCTGATCTGAAAAAAAAACCCGAACCATCATTAATTAGTATGCGATTGGCTATAGCGCTAAGGAGGCTTTTTTTAAAATCAAAATTGACAAAATGGCGGCGGTTTGAACAAAATGCACCGAATTTAGACGTTTTTTTCGACAGTTTTTCTTTTTAAAAAAATGGGAAGATTAAAAAAAAAAGCTTCCATAGCACGATAGAGAGTAGCGTGAAGAATGTTCTCCTAAATTTTGAAAACAATCACTCGAAAACTGTTCACTGGAGAATGTCCACCGTTTTGTAAATTGTCGTTTCACGAGAATAACGCGTTTAAAGTTTCGAGTGTAGAAATTTCATATACCTAAATTGTGAACTTACGACTAATCGGCGATGCCAGGTCCATAAAGTATGCCATCGAAGTATTTCGAATTTCGCTTTAAAAATTTGTGAGTATGTTTTTGACCGTATATTCTAATGGATAAGACTAAAAAAATAGATTTTTTTTTCACACTGGAAAGATCCCTTAAGCCCATGAGAAAGGTTATGCAACAACTTTCGAACTTGTTGAATTCGGTAATACTGGTTACCATTATGAAACCTGACCAATTACGAAGAAAATAAACATAGCCCAGAGTCGCTACTCCATTATTTCACAGAGCTCTAGTAATTACAGTGAAACTGTGCGTTTTTTGTGAGTGTGAAAAAAATTGTTTTTTTTACGCTATCTCGAAGTATTTTGTCCCACTAAAATGAATATGCCCTTAATTTTACTGAAACATTGAAATATTTCATGGAATGATCCTGCAAAGTGTCATTTTACCGATCAAAAAACAATCTTATTATTATTTATTAAGATTTTTATAAATATTATAATATATTTTTAATCACCGGAAAATCTTCGGTGTGATAAGACGTTAATACTTCATTGAAGACAAAAAAAAATTTATCCCCATTTATGATAAATAGAATGAAACTAAAATATGTTCTCCTTATTTGGAACATGCTGCTATGCAAATTATCTTGCAAACAGGTAAACACCTATTTGATAGACAAATCATAATGCTATGATATAATATTTTATTTATGACTACGGAAGTAAACTGCTTCGAAGTTTCGTACTGGAAGTGGAGTGAATTTGTACAGCGCTTGAGAGCATGCATATACAGTTGCATTCTCATGACGGGTCCATTAGTTACAGAACGAGGGTGCACTTTGTACCTTAGTGTCGATCATCTGTGGGCGTCACGTGGCCTCAACCCGCATATCGCAACAAACGAGACACCATTTGATTTCCCGAGTAATGGTCTGCTCTGCAGTCGACGGTGCTAGTAGTATATAGTCTTTTTGTATAACTATTGGCAACGCGGCTGGTGAGTATTTTAAGCCCCTAACACGAACGCCCTATTTTGCTTCCTCATGGAGGTAGCTTTATTTTCGTGAAAGCATTTCTTTTTCGAAGTTCATGGAAGAACACTCAAAATGGTCCACAACATTGAGAAAAGTTGTTTAGAAAAATTGTTCGTATGTTTGTATGTAATAAAGTGCCAAAAATTAATTCTACGATAACTCGTGAACGACTCAATCGAACCAGCTCAAATGTTAATGCCATGTAGAGTACTGGTCAGTCTTTACTTTGTATTAATTTCATAAAAATAAATTCACGCAGTCCGCTTTTATGAGATTTTTAAGATTTTGAAAAATGATCACGAACGCTATAACTTGAACAAATTTTTAGCTATCGGGCTGAAACTTCGTATGAAAATTGAACAAGTGAAGCAGCATTTGGTATTGAATTTTAGCAAAATTGGTAAAGCCATTCGGAGTTTATGGAGTTTTTAAATTTTCCAAAGTCTGACATCGCTCTAATTTTCGCAAAACTTCAGATAGCGACCCGAAATTTTGTATGTAAACGAAATATTATTCGGCCATGATATTTATTTATTTATTCAAAACAAGGATGCAAAGTAAAACCTTGCACATTGCATCTTCATTATTTTTTGATTTTTACAAAGTGTCTTTTATGAGGAAGTCAAAAATGATTAACATACGTTTTTGACACTTTTTTTTATAACACTTTCTTCATTTTGTATTTGTTTGCTTGTTGGGTTAGATAACCAATTTACGATCTCATCATGCGCCTAACGAATGATGGGAAGTGAGCGCATAATGCAATTAAAAACTAATCCGCATGACGATTGGCCTCGGCTTCATTTTGTACATCGCCCTTCGGGATATTTTCTTACATCCTTTTTAGGAAGGGATAAAACATACATTATAGTAACAGGTTTTTACCGACTATATGAAATTATGAAAAACAGAAAATAATATTCGAGAAAAAAATGAGAGATTAAATAGTCCTATGCAGAAATTTAGCAGGGATCCAGCTGGATCATGCCTGGTATTCCCATCTTCCCGCGCGGAATAAATTAGTCCCGGCGGGACTCCTGCAGGGAATTCTGCCGGGAGTCCTGCTGGGAGTTCCGCCGGAACTCCGTAAGTTCCATAACACGTCTGCGAGAAGCCCGCGAGAGTTCTGTAACGAATTTTGAGGGTAGCTCGTGATAAAAAAATCTCAGACGGTTCGTATGGACTGTGTTTACCGGTGTATCTGTACTGCATTAAATATATCGATTTCAAATCTTTTTCAGATCATGACCGTCCATTATTACGATTTAGTATCGGTCAGTAACTGATTAAAGTTGCGAACGATTTGTAGCTCGACATATTGCTGGATAAGTTTATAGATATCTCAATCGATATATTTCTGGATATCTCGCTAGATTTCTGACTCGATATATTGCTTGATATTGCGCTCGATATATTTCTGGATATCTTTCTGGATATCCGGAGCTTTAAAAACAACCGCTAGTCATGACGTAGTCATGATATCAGAGTGATAACTAATAACGGCCGAAATCTCGTGGAAACAGCTACCTTTCTCATACCGGCTAGGTTGACGGTACTGCTGCACCCACTTTTAACTTTATTTTATTGACTACATCAATGGTACATATCAAATTAATAAAACTGGGGACCATTATCTTAGCTCCAATACGTTTCTCACGCATGGCAGCCGGTCGTGGGTAGATATGGGGCATTACTCTCATACCAATGATTAACATAACCTCAATATCGCGCACTGTCGGTACGCTAGCGACGATCAGCAACAAAAAAAACATATTTCCTTTCATACGATTTAAACAAGATTTTGCATTTCGCCTTTTTTGAATCGGCCAGTTTTTATCCTTTGATTTCGAGTTTAGATTGGTAATTAATTGTCTATAAGAAACCTGAGTACTCAATTTTATGAAAATGAAGTCACTTTGTATATTAGCCGCCATATTGGATTTGAAAAGACTCTCTGTTTCGTGTTTCATACAAATTGTATAATATATTGTCATTTGGATGGCCATATTGGATCCTCCATTTTGAATTTATCAATTCAAGTTTGAGTTCTTTAATCAGTGGTTTCAAAAACATCTGTGTACCAAATTTTTTTTAAATCCATCTGATGACCCTATGATTGTTATCCTAGATGCAGTTATCGTGGACTTAAAATATAAGAAATTCACATAGTCGGTTTGGTCTAGTGGTTAGCGTGCTGGTGGTCGTATAGATCATAGGTTCAAATTCCGCCAACATCACTTTCCCGAAAGCTATCGAAAAAATTGTGTTCGTGGACGATTTCCTTTTTTTTCTTTAATGATAATAGAATAACATTATTAAATTTTTTAATTAATAATTAATTACTAAATTAATTATACCGATTATCTCCCGCCGGTACTTGCCCGATACTGGCCGTGTTTGTTCTCATTCCTGGGCCGCATGGGCCCCCAGTACACGGCCGTACACAACTACCAGTACTGGGCCCAAGTTATCATTCAGTAGTTCGTAACCAGCACTGCCTCATCCAGCAATGAGGCAGTGCTCGTTACGGTTGACGCGCCATTGCTGGACCAGGGAGACTGGCCACCAATTCAGGCCCAGTACTGGGCCAATTGGACTCTCCTACATGGGTACATGGGTTATAATTCTTTTAAATAAATGAATGCATACATTACTTAAGGGGAGGGAGTCAGGTCAAAATAATTAAATTTGTAAATTCAATATCATCCAAATTCTCTTGCATATAAAAATGATCAATGAACTATATTGTTGGTACTCGATGAAAGGATTTTTTACTGCCATCTGACTTGCGTATGCCTTTCCATATTATCTTAAGCAAAGGTCTTAGGTTTTCCACTCTGCGCGTGATTCAGACCAAACTGCTAGGCAGATTGGGCTAGTTGATGTCTCATTTTCTTCTTCATAAAAAGATACACCGGCTAAATGGAGCAAAATATTTTTTTTTTCATTCTGAAAGCAAAATTAATAACTGATTTAGAAAATAGCATAAAATTTATTTAGTAATAATTATGTCACTTGAAAAATATTACCTTTTATTAACTTTTGCTCCATTTAGCCGGTGTATCTTTTCATGAAGAAGAAAATGAGACGTCAACCAGCCCAATCTGCCTAGCAGTTTGGTCTGAATCACGCGCAGAATAGGTTTAAAACCAAGTTTTGGCAAATGGCATCTAAAGCTTACCACTCAAATAAAAATGTTTATGCTGTTTTCACCTTTGGGGCACCTTAGTACCTTTAATGAACAAAATAAAAATATTATTTGCAAGTCAGATTACAGAATATTATTAATAATGTTATTAATAAATGTTTTTTTTTTTACAAATAAATAAGTAAATGAATGCATAATTTGAAAAAAACCTGTAAATAATATGGGGATGATCACTTTTATTGACAACATCACTGAAAATTTATCCAGTGTTGACACATTCACAAATGTGCTGCACAAACATTAAATCATCACTTCATAACAAATTTACATATCTGGTCACTTCTAATCATTGTTCATTCTGTTTTAAACACTATTGATTGAAAAAAAACCATAAATCGCCAACGGAATCAAACTAATAACATAATATGAACGAAAAATAAAAACGTCAATTCGAGGTTATGCGTCTCGCATGTAGCAGAAGTAACTTCTCGAGGCAGTAACACGCTGCGCATGCGATACGTGCTAAGATATCACAGCGCATGTCCCATTATTCGCGCGAATTCGAATATAATGTAAGTGCTACGTGTTGCGTTGAAGACATCACACTCTCATCGCGTCATTTGCATCGCATTTCGCTAACTGATTTAAAAAATGGTAAACAAATAAAAATTTATTTACAAATACGTAATAAACTTTTTATTATATAGAAAAAAATCATTAAAAAAACAGGTATATTGCAGAAATCGGCCATTTTTTTCGCATTCAGGTCTAAGATTTTGCAGGTTCAGAGGGTATACTTAACTAAACGAAACTGCCGAAGAGAAAAAAAAAAAAAAATATTTGATTTTTTTTTTCTTCAACACCCTTAATTATTTTATGTGAACAAAAAATCGGCCATAATGTCTGCATATAACAAAAATAAGTAAATAAAATAGTTAAAAATTCAAATATAATATTCTGGTAATTTTTACGACTTTTGAGAAAATTAAATATGAATGGTACCGTAGAAACTTAGCCATTTTTGCAAATTACGGCTTATAACTTTACTAATAGATAGATTACATAGAAATAAATGTTTTTACAGAAAAAAAAAAATAATCGATTTTTTTAAATTTTTGACCTGACTCTCCCCCCTTAAGACGCTGTAACTATATTCTAAATTCCGATAACAATAAAATCTGCAATAAGAACGGCTTCAACAAAAGATCATTGTTTCTGTGTTGGACGACGTCCATCCCAGTCGTGGAAGATGATGAAATGTATAAGCTCGTGTACCTGTATTTAACCCCTTCGTTGGCAGAGAGATTTCAACAAAATGTGCCCAAAATGGCAGGAATTTTTTTTATCCTTGATTTTGATGCCAACCTGCACTCATGGGTTTTTGCGGTCGCTGATTACGAATTTGAACTCAAAATTGATAAATTCAAAATGGCGGATCCAATATGGCGGTCCAAAATTCAAAAAATTATTGAATCAGGGTAGATGTTGGCACTCGCGGGTTTTTGAGGTCGCTGATTACGAATTTGAACTCAAAATTGATGAATTCAAAATGGCGGATCCAATATGGCGGACCAAAATTCAAAAAATTATTGAATCAGGGTAGATGTTGGCACAGTTGAAAAAGTTCGGATTAGCAAATTTCACCGAAATCGATGAAAATTTTTTATTTCGGTCCACCATTTTTAATTTTCTCATTTTGCGTCCATACTTGTAATCAGCGACCTCAAAAACGCTCGAATACCAGTTTTCATCATAATCGAATGGAATTTCTTATTTTGGTCCGCCATATTATCACTGCCATTTTAAATTTGCAATTATTCAGTTCGTATTTGTGATCTCCGACCCCAAAAAGTCTCGAATACTGGGTATCATCAAAATTTAAAAAAAATGTCTGATTTGGTCCGCCATATTGGCCCCGCTATTCTGCGTTTGCAATTTTCAATTCCATATTCAGGATGAGCTACCTCATAAACTCTCGAATACCAATTTTCATTAAAACTGAATGAGATTTTTCATTTTGGTCCGCCACATTGGCGCCGCCATTCGGAATTTCTAAATTTTGAGTAAATATTCGTAATCAGCGATCTCAAAAACATCAGGGAACCAATTTCCGTCCTAATCGATTGAAATCGTCTATTTCGGTCCGCCATATTGGCACCGCCATTTTGAATTTTTTAATTTTGAGTAAATATTCGTAATCAGCGACCTCAAAAACATCAGGGCACCAATTTTCATCCTAATCGATTGAAATCGTCTATTTCGGTTCGCCATATTGGACCACCATTTTGAATTTCTAAATTTTGAGTAAATATTCGTAATCAGCGACCTCAAAAGCATCAGGGCGCCAATTTTCATCCTAATCGATTAAAATCGTCTATTTCGGTCCGCCATATTGGCGCCGCCATTTTGAATTTTCAAACTTTGACTTCAGATTCGGATTCAGCGACCCCAAAAACTCCCGAGTCAACTCCGCCTGACAAACCGAAGCAAGTTAAACCGGAAAAAAACCGGGTGCTCACTATTGCGTCAATGCCAACGAAGGGGTTAATATGTTATCTATAAGTCCGCAGTATACCAAGCTTACCAAAATGTGTTTCAAAACTTGACAATTTGTAATACTTATCGGATATATTACATTTATGAAAAGTAAATAATTAGTCAAGTGGACGCGATACCGTGAAGACTTTCATATTTCCGTCTTGACTCATGTTCGGTGATAGTTTTACTATTTTTTGTTTAATAAAATTTATGGGATACGTTACAGAAGTTGAGGAACAATTTTAACGATATTTCCGCATATTCATTTTGTCAGACGCGGTAGGATAGGTAAATGTATTTCCCTCCAATTTTCATAATGATCCGTTGTCTTTCACTTTTTCCGCCGAATCCTCAGAATAATAGAATATTACGATATAAGTGCGGTAAAACTCTTTATGACGGGTGTTGCAATCACATGAGTTAAGGAAAAGTTTTTTGAATGTGTATCGTACAACATTTTACTGCGCAAAGTGGAAAGTAAAATTAGTTTTACGACAAGACGATCCGGGATCTATTCAGAATCTAAGTTGAGTCCATCTTAGGCCAACCCTATCAAATCCCGAAGTACGGTAAACTGCACGCCGTTTAGAACTGGAACACGATCTGGAACCCGTTCCGATTTCAAATGGGACGTCCCTTTTAGGGTAATCCTCGCAAATCCGTATCCATGCTCTAGTCCAGTGTTCAGTATGGAAGCGGAAATCCATTCGGGATCTAGTCGGATTTCAAGTTGGATAACCCATTTAAGGAAACCCGAGCCAATCCCGAGCAGGATAGACTCTCAAACTGGGACCAGACTGATTTCTACATGGGGTAACATTCTAATATCTTGGCAGGCGGAAATTCTACATAACATGAACCAAGTTTACGTCGAAATCACACATTGATGAATTTTCTAATAGAATTTTCCAAACCTTGATTTAATTGGTATTAAAAATAATACATAAAAATATATGATCTCATATGCACTTAAAAATAGTATTTTCCATTCAACAATTCTGTAAAAAATGGACGCGCCGTAACATTCCATGAGGAATGAAACCTTCATTTTTATTTCATCAAAATAAAACGCATTTACATATAAAAATAGAATTTCAAAAATACTCAAAATTTAATTGATAAATGCTATGTAATAATAATTATCAAGTATATCTAATGCGTATTTGACTTCCAACGAACCACATATCGACCTTTATCGTAATTGCTCTCACCACCACTAGCCCCTCATCTTCACGGTCATTAATTTAGAATTCAGTTGAGGCAAAACTCGTTAAATGCTTCAAAGCGTTTGAGGTCTTTCTACGTGGCTTCTGTGTACTTACCGCGTCCCTATTCCCTGACGCTGTCTCACTACTCGACGCTCTTTCGTCGGCTCGGGCGCTCTGAGTGAAGAGAGTGGAACTCCACCGGAGATGTGCTTGTGCACGTTAGAGGTCCTTATCACTTCGAAGTGAGCGAGCAAGGGTGCTGCTGCTGCAAAAGCTTTGGTGCCCGCGAAGATACTACTCACGCCCTTATGGCAAGTTTATAGAGGTAAGAGTCTCCAGGATACTTCACAAGTGTCTCTGTATACGAGCTCTTATCGTTTCAGCGTGAACTGAGCACGACCCGGCATTTTCCCTGGAAACCGTAACCACATATTTATATATATTTTTTTCTCCTTTTACTGACTGCTGATTCAAATTGTCGCGAGCGTCTTTTTCGCCATTTTGCCATAAATAAGTAGCTGTGTGTCAACCACAGGCATTCGTTTTTCTGCCTTCTGACGGATCACAAAATATTACGTGATTTACCTCCTTAATGTCTTCAATCTTCATGGAAAAAATATATTCGACGATATCTGATTGATCGTGGAAAAATATATACACACGTATTTGTTAACTTATTTTCCGGTAATATTTCTCAGATATATTTTAGAAAAAATGCTGTATACGACAAATTGGGGATAAGCATGTGACATACGAGATATATATTTTTTGATGAGGGTAATGGTCTGTCCATTGATCCCTTTTTTGATTCGTTTTTGACTGTCAATCTAGCACAAAGGGGGAATAGATATTTTTAATGATCTCCTTATAAATGCTATATTTTGATTTTGTGAAAGCAGAATGTTTTTGAACATGTAAATTGAAAAAACAATTTAAAAAAATGTATTCCTTCATTTACCGGGAAATGGTATTGTGTCTCAAATATTCGATAATTTGAATAATGGAATGATCGTTATTTTGAAGAGTAAACAAAATTCATAAAATAGAACATTTATGTTTGATAAAAATTATTTTTGTTTATTCAAGAAAATCAACTTTTAATTAATTTTAATTGACAAATAATTATTTTTTAGCTAGTTTTTCTTAAAGGCACCAGCTTTAGAAATGGGGGTTTTTCTTGTGCATTGGTGTTTTTACGCCGGTTGAGAAAAAAATCGGCGCTGGATAAAAAAATTTGTTTACTACTTGACAACATTTTTTTCCCATTAGGAGTTCGGGCCTTTTGCTCTCCAATTTGACGTGAAATTCTATATGCACTTAAGTTTGGACATTCTAGATTTAATACAGTACAAATATTGCTAATTTTAAAAAAATCCTATGATTTGATTATCTTTAGTGAAGAGTTTTATGACGGCTTATTGATACTGAATGTCGTCTGCGTCATATTTCATTTTAGTTGTACAGAAATTAATGTTTGTCAATATAATTAGCATAAATTTTTATTTCTTATACGTCGCTCGTAAATTCAGTAAAACTCGTCACAGTACAAATGTTGTGAATTCCCAACATTTTTAAGAGTGCAGTCATCGAGTCCAGAATGTCAACAGTCAATGATTAATTATGTCCATCAGACACATGATCTATCTACAAGGGATTATAATAACACTTATAATTAGATTATGATTATAAATAAATTCACTGATTTTTCACTTAGATAATCTGTTTCTTTACTATAATTCATTCGCTGTCTAACGTCTAAGATTGTCTGGCCAATGATACGTCTTTGTTACCTTTACAACCGAGTTTTTTACAATCACTGTAGGAACTAGCCGGAGCCCGAATGTCTTCGGGTTTCTTGTTCTTTTTCTTCTTTTTGTTATACATAAAACGAGGATCGTATAATACATATGTATGCTATAATTAATGCTGTAGAATATCGAGGGAGAGGATAGTTCTGAGGTTATTGAAATGTGTTTCCGCTTGTAGGTACATACAAATTGCGATGAGTACGTATAGTCCGACATATATACTATATATATATATTTTTTTTCAAATATAATGACCTAATAATTATTCTTCCACATAGAAGTTTGGACAGATTATAAAAAAATCAATAAAACAAATATGCCGATTAGGTACTTTTATATAAGCGTCACATTTCCGTGCAAAAATCGTCCCATATTCCCATACGTTTTTTTTTGTTGTTTAAACGTGAATTAAGACGTCATTCATTAAAATAAAATAACAAAATTTTTCTCACACGGCATTCAGACAAAAATCACATACTTCGTCACGTTGTTTTCCACATACGTGTTAACAGTCATTCTCTCATCTATTTATATCACAGTACGTATATTGTAACTATATATATATTTATATATATATTATAATATTTTATCCACATATTTATCAGAGTATCGCGTGTGCGTGTGTATGTTGTGTCTTTGTAGGCTAGACAGATAAATTCGCACGAGACGGAGTTTCAGTGGTTTAGTTCACAAGAGTTACACATACGGAGACATGATTTTTTTTTAATTATAATTTTTAAAAATTAACATCTTCATATTCACTCCAATTAGCAGTATTACCGTACTAAGTGGAAGCAGATGTTGAAATGCAACTCTTGAGCATAGACTGTAGCAGATATTATCATTATTTATACTTTTTGTTTTTTTTAAATTCTTTTTTTAAATAAATAATATTCTACACAACGTATCCACGCTAATACACATTACATCTATGAAGTTATTACGAGTTTTGAGCTTTATTTTTATTTATTTTTATTCGAATTTATTCACCATCTTCTGGTTGTAGTCGTCGGCTTTTATGTTTTCGTAGGCCTCTGAATATCGATCGATGCATCTCCCGTCGACGGACGGACGGACAGACAGACGTATTTACTATTCGGACAGCTGACGTTTTGGGGCCAAAGTATCGCCGCGTGCAGCTTGCTATACAACTTCCGTTTATGCTCGTGACTTGGACAGCAAGTTCACATGTTTTCGATCTGAACGTTATGGTGGAAACGCTAATAAGAGAGAGAATCCACGTACAGCTCGTGAAATTTTTCTTCGATATTCTCCTTCGTCGTTTACGGAAACTTTTCTACCAGCACCCACTTCACTTTTACTCGAACTCACGTTCACAGTATGTGCGTCATCTTCAGGTTATGAAGGGTTAACTTCGCACTTAGCGTAAATAGATCAACGTATTCGTTTTTTTTTATAAAGGTGCTTATTTGCCTACCACAGTTACCAGCGATACTACCTTAATCGCGGCTGCGAACGATTTAATGTCGTTCCGCGGACAACCGAGAATTACGACTACGTTAACTCGGATCGCTTCAGGTTAGGTTATAGCGACAAGTTTATCGAACCCTTCACACACTTCGGATTTTACATAACTCCCGAAAGTAGTTTACTTTCCATGCCGACTTAAAGGCGTCGTTTTAAGAAGAAAGGTCAGAATTGGTGAAGGATAATAAGCTTTTTTTTCTTTTCTTTTTTAGTTCGGCGTATAATAAGTAGTGGACGTAACCTTCATATACATGCGTACATGGACTTGGAAAAATGTGCATACCAAGGAGAAAAAAATTGGCGTAGTTTTAACGTAATTGAGGGCCAACAGATTGTGTAGAAATTTCTTGTACAATTACTGGTAAGTTGTGATCATTTTCTTCAAATGGTCGTTATGAGTATCATACCAATATGGGATTTTTTTTTAAATCGTTCACTAAGCATGATTTTTATACTCATATTAACTCGATAATAACCACAGTTTTTTGCCTCTAATTACACATGCGGAATAAGTTTTACGGAAATCTTAATGAATCACAATATAAATCTTAAAAAAAGAACCGAAAAATAACGCCGTTTTGGATCGTTTTTTTTAAATATGATTTCTCGGCAAAATTAATAATAAAGTCCGCGCCAAGCGGGTCAAAATATATTGATGTGGCAAAAAAAAAGAATCGTACGTTTTGGACAATAATTCAGGATATGACTGAAATGGCTATCCTCCTACCGTGAACGGTTTACGATTCGGTTGATTGCTATTGATCTTTTTGTGCTCTCAACAGTCGTCGGTGTAGTCGTCAGACACGCTGGGTTCGGTATCAATTCATGCATTGAAATTTTTTGTTCATGTCAAATGTCAAAATTGATAGAAAGGGAGCTTCGTAACTTTATAAGTGAATGGTGTAGGGACTTCGAATTACACTTGTTTTCTTCATAATGGAACGAGCGTTGAAACGCTATGTGGCAAGTACGGATTCGTTAAGTTTGAAATTTTTGTTTACAGATGTTTAAAGTTGAAGCAGTGAAAATTGAAAATTTAGCATATTTGCGACTATTTTAAAAAGTGATCTTGCCAGTGCCACCGTTGAGAAAAAGTAAACATTGGTCCATTCACAAAAAAAACAGTCATGGCCAGTTGAAAATTCCAAACTTTCGGGATTCAAACTTTTCGAGGTGTCTGAAGTCGAAATAAAATTTCGACTTTTACTGAATTTTGAAAACCTATCTGTTTGGGAATTTGTCGATGATTGTGAAACTGACAAATTTCATATTCGTAACTAAAAAATTGCTCGAAAAAACCTACGATGAAATTTTAAAAAAGCAAGTTTTTTGTTGTTTATCATTTGTTTAAACGAGATCATTCCCGCTAAAGGGTTTGTTAAATCCTTTAAGGTTATTAATAAATAAATGCTGCCAACTCCATTTAGACGATTTCGTCACTCATCCTGAGTGTCTAAAAAAAATTATTTTACTTTTCCTCATTATCCCTACTGCGATTCGATAATTTTTTCATAATTCAAATCACCAAAAAACATAACCAATACACAATGGTCTTTATTCATATTATCGCTCTAAATTCAGAAGCCCTTTAGCATTATGCGTTTTCTCCGTCCTCCGTCCAGAAAAGTGTACTTTTCGTAACCTTGTGAAAACTGCCGTTTTCGGAAGAGTTTCATTTAGTACTTGTGAGAAAAACTTTTTTTAGCTTACGTAATTGTAGTATTCAACTTCGGCTCGTATTATTAACCGACAAGCGTAAAAAAAGTTTTTTCTGCCTAGTGTTGAAATGTATTACGCATTTCATTAGAGTAATTTTAGCGTTAGCTACTTCAAAGCCTAATTTAAGTGTCAAATATAAACAATTGCAGAATCTTGCCGCAAAGCGTTTCAGCTTAGAACCATAACTAGAATAATCGGATCAATCGTGTATTATTCTCATTGCAACGAATAAATTTTTTTCAAAAGGTAAATACCAGGAATAACGCGAATTCAGGGGATAAAAACGACGTGCAACGATCACGGAAATGATTCGACCAGAATTTTTTATATTTTTACGCTCTCACCCAGTTTCCATTATTTTTTTAATTTCATTTTTCATTATCTCCCTCGTGTTGAAAATTCTTGTACACTTTTTTCCCCACTTTCTGTTGTTCATTGTTTCGATTCACTCGTGCTGAATTACACCATGAATAATTCCAATATTCACTGCACGTTCGGCGATCACCAATTTACACGATACTCGCTCTGTCCTTGCTTCTTCATGCAATTAATCAATCGCAGCGGCGCAGCCGGGTTACTCCCATGGGTTTAAGCCCTCTATTTGGACGCACGAGTTTCCGTTGGCAATTCCGTAACATTCGCTATGCTCTGTCGTTTTCCCATCTCTGTCGCTATCTCCATTATTTTTTTATTTTTTGTCTAATTTATTTGCGGAAACGTGCAGCTGCTGTTCGCGAAGAGTTTCTACCGGGCTTCAGCATGAATTTTGCATCGACTGCATGTACATTGTGTAGAGCTTGCCAGTCTTTGGGTTTCCTCAGCTATCCTTTCGGTGAACCACGAAGAAGCGGCTGCTTCCCATTGTTGAGAATTTAATTCGCGGCCTGAGGACTCCCGATCGATGGGCTATAGTACCTCCCACAAGAATAACGGCTGTTGGTGAACGCGGCTGTCTCTCTTGTTGGCTTCCTTTTTCTCCTTTCTATGATCAATACATCCAGCGTTCTCAAACTTTTTGTTTTTTTTTTCAGGGCTTCACCAACATCCTGCATAGCTTGCAACCACCAGCACGCGATCATTGTAGGATTTTTCTTTTCATCTCCTTTTAAAGTGCAAATAGAAAAAATATGGAATCACCATCAGCAGTATGGTTGAGTGTCAGGCCAGTGTCAGCTTTGATGAAGATATTTAGAGCAAATGGTACGAACGCGCATAAATGCGAAACGAGTTAGTTCTTTCAAAAGTGATTCCTGTTGATGGTCCAAAAGATTCCCACAAGGGAAGTTTTCGATGTCAGATCATGTGAAATCCTTGATTGATCTGAACCCAAACGAATCTTAAGTTTACATCGCTTTACCAAGTTTTTATGTTCTTATGTAACGAAAATGTTTGGGTTTCCTTAGATCAAGAAAGGTACGGCGTTTCATTTTACGGACTATCTGCCTTAAGATAAAAGGGAATGCGGCGATCACTTCCAAGACGATCGATCGGTCGATGCTTCTCAAAACAGATGCCCCGATCTTTTCACGTGGGTCAGAACGATATCATTCACGTTTGCATCCAGCGCTTCCGTGATTCCCTTCAATGATCCGTACGATCTCGACAGGGAAGTTTTCGATGTAGGATCATGTTAGAGTCCTGGATTGATCTGAACGCAAACAAATTCTAAGTTTTCAACTCTTAGCCAAACTCTAATGCTCTGAAGTAAAATAAAATCATTGAGTTTACTTAGATCAAGCAAGATCTGGCGTTTTTTTTACGGACCATCTTTGTTGATATCAATCGACCATGGCAATCGCTCTTAAGATATTCGATCGTTCGATACCTCTCAAAAAGATTCTACGATTACTTCATGTTGATGATCGAAAGCTTTCGTTTACGTTCGCATCAACGCTTCTGTGATTCCCATTGATGATCTAAAAGATCTCGACGAGGGAGACTTTCTATGTACAATCATGATGGAATCCTTGATTGACTTGAACCCGAACGTATAGTACTCTTATGCAATGAAAATATTTGAATTCCCTAGATGAAGGGATGTACGGCGTTTTTCTTTAGGGACCCTCTTCCTTGATGTCAAACCAACGATGACCATCGCTTCCAAGACGATCGATCGGTCGATGCCTCTCAAAACATTTGCCTCGATCGCCTCACGTGGATCATAGAAAGCTCTCGTTTGCTGGATTAGCCGCATTGTCGATGGATTCACGTTCGCATCCAACACTCCCATGATTCTCGAGACGATCACCGTTCTCATGATCCGTCGATCTGATGACATAGTTGTTAACCGGATCGCCGTATTGACTTTGGTAGAATTCTTCTCTCATCATGTGATTGAGATTGCCGCAACGGAAGTAGAGGATTTCCCTGAAGGGTTTACGAAAGTCTCGATTGAGGGTAGCGTATATAATGGGATTGAAAAGACTGTTGCAGTAGCCGAGCCATAGGAAGAGGCTTGACAATGACTGCGGTATGGGATTTTTATCGTTGAGGAATGGCCTGACCAACGCAAGTACGAAAAATGGTAACCAGCAGACGGTGAAAGCGCTCATTATTATTCCCAACGTTGTGCTGGCCTTTCTCTCCTTCGCAAGCTGAAACCTTAATTTCTTCTGGTGTGGCGAGCTGGAAACACTGTTAAGGTGATTCCTCACCAACGTTGACTTATTCGTCGTCGTCGTCAAAGTCGTCCTCGTCGACCCGCTCATCACCGTTTTCTCGCTCTTCTGCAACATCGGACACTGCGACTCGTTACTCTTTCTTGGACCTCCGGCAAAACATCTGGCCGCGTGTACGCTACACTGTAACATAAAGTAGAATAGAATGTTAGGTTTGATGAGATGTATTTTCACGAATGGTATCGATATTCAGATTTATAGTGAGGACCAGGCAAAAGTGAAAAATCAATAGCGCGATTGAAACTGGTTGCTTGTCGCTCGATGATCGAGATCTGGAATTTGTGGATTTTTAAACTAATGTTTCAGACGGATTTGCTCCGTGTCCTCATTATTTAGTGAAGTAGATGTAGTTCCAATCTATACGCGTTAACAATTTATGTTTGGTCTGGAAAACAAAGATAAAAGACTTATTTTGCGGAATATTTTGTTCCACTTTATTCCATGACCATTTAACAATTTGGTTGTTCCTGTATTCGGGTGACCGTTTAACTTCCCAACGAGGACACAAAAACAAAAATGAATAAATAAGATCGTGAAGCCCTATATTGAAGTCCTTTTTTCGTTCCGCCTTTTGGATATCCATAAATCGTGGTTCGCAAGTTCCCGAGTAGAAATTTCATCAGGCATGCCTGCTGTCACACGAGTTCCAGATCAGTTTTAGGTACGGTAACCTTATTTGGGGCCGCCGTAAATTCACCTGCTCAGGTCCATGTAAGGCTGAGATATGGCATTCGTACTTAATAATTCCGTCTTTCCACCGAATCAGGCTGATGTCAGGCTAGATATGGTAACCTTATTTAGGGGTCGTCGTAAGTTCACCATATAGACATGCCATTCATCGACCTTATCCGTTTCGCATAAGGTCTTCCTGTGACAATTTACTTTTACTTTTCTTGGTCGGATCCGCATACGATCTTCGTATGGCATAGTTTTTTTTAATATTCCGTAAATTTACATTATCAGGTTCGTGTAAGAGCTAGATACGGCATTCGTTAAAAACATTTAAAAATTATTGTTATGCAAAATCAATCTTTTCAGCACCTTGCGTGTGCTGGATTTTTTTTACATCTTTATCCCATCGAGAAGTATTCGAAATTTTCGCTGAAACGCACGTTGTACGGGACTTTACCGCTAGAATTATTTTGAAATCTATCCAGGTACTGACCGTCAAATGCCCGTACCTGGATGGGTGACCGCCCAATCATGTTTGAATTTTGAATATTTCGGTCGTAGTCACAATAAATGGATGTACAGTCTTGACGTGTTTTCATTTTAAGTATACTTCAAATAGACAATAAATATATAAACTTTCTAAGATGTCAATGGCCGAGTGGGCTAAGGCGCAGAACTGTCACCCAGAGGATCAAGGTTCGATTCCCACCAATGGCAAATAAATTTACATGTGTTTTTTTCAGCAATTAATATGTACTGAAAACTAAATAAACTCGAATATATCCAATAGAACGTGCAAAATAAATCGAATTCGATGAGCGCAGATAATTATTTTGTAATTAATTTGCCGATTTTATAAGTAGGTGCTTAGTAGGGCAGCCTTGATCGGACCCTTATCTGGAAAACTTAATCTGGCCCTGATCATGCGCTGCGTTACATTCCTGCAAGGCCCGTATAAGGTTGCCAGGCAGGGGTCTTAGATTTAAATCCATCTACCACGCTAGGACCTAATATTCCCCGTTGCTGAATTTCTACTCGGGTTGTACTTCGGCCGAAAACGGGATTTGGGATATTCCGTTATTCAAACTTCATTGATGGAAATCTAAATTCAATTACCATAATGATGTTTTCATGAATTGTATAGGCTAAAGTAGGATGTATAACTATGTCAGTAAATGTATCAATGCTATTATAGTGTAATGGGCCAAGTGGTTTTGCATCACTAAAGATTTCCATTGTTGAGTACACGCACATAGTTACGATGAGAAGAGCTACCGCAGTACATGGGTACGTCGAGCACAGAACTATATTTGTATCGTAATTCTATTCCTCACGCTCATTCAGAACAGATTGTAGGTACACGAAGTGTAGACATCTACTTTACGCTACATCGTCATGTACGCCGCACTAGTTTCAAGAACATGAGGTTATGCTTTGATACTACAAGTCCGTCCAACTACAGGTAAGTACTACATGCATCGTATGTCGACTAAGCTACAAAGGCAGAACTTCCTGGAGCTTCCCATGTATTGAAGCGAGCGAGAGATAAGTATGCAACAATAGGGTGAGAGGAGAACGTTATTCTTAACATCTTAGATGACATAGAAGGCTTTTGATCCGAAGTTTGAGTTATGCAACTTCGGATACATCATCTAGTAGAAAGTACTTTGTTTGGATGTTGACATAAAATCATGATTGCATTTCAAGATTTTGGGCGATGGCGTTTTCTCAAAACACTTTTGAGTATCTCACTCCATTTCCAGAAGATCGATCTCAGCTTGTTGAGAACTTTGGAATATTTCACTCTATTTTCAGAAAAATATCCCCAGCTTTTTGAGGATAGTTTTGGTAATTTCGCGAGATATAAAAAAAACCTTCAGGTTTTTGAAGACAGGTTTCAACATTTTATTTAATTTCCAGAAAAGAGACCTCAGCTTTTTAAGGAAACATGTGGTCATTTTATTTAATTTCGAGAAAACTGTCCTGAACTGATTGAGGACACTTTTGGCCTCTTTTCCTTAATTTTTAGAAAAGTGACCCTAGATTTTTGAGGACGGTTTTGGCGATTTCACTCAATTTCTATAAAAGGACCTTCAGATGTTTTAGCACACTTTTACTATTTCGGTTAATTGCTAGAAAAGTGTACTCGGCTTTTTGAGGACTTTTCTTTTGAGGTTGACGTTTCTGCTAAAAATAGATAAGTTCATAGGTTCTTTGGTATTTCCAATAATATTCTGAAAAGTCTTCATAACGATAGGGCGTAATCTCACCCTCAGCTCGTGCCAAAACGATAAAACCCTGCAGTTGATTTCACCCGCCGTTGGATCCGATTTCCAAGTATCATCTAACATAGGAATTCGCGAAATGAACCAGGAATCTAAGTATCCGTTTATACCAGTTCGTCTTTTATAACTGCAATTGGTTACTGCACACGTATTGTAAGTGTACACGTGCTGCTGTTCTGCACACAGAAAGCATGGGCAAAAAAAGAATTCCATGAAATTCAGTACCATGAATGTTGTAGCGACGAGGTGAAAAGCGACCTTACATCGTATATACAACTACTACACGACAGTGAGAAGTTTCATTTCCGATTCACGGTTTTTCCGTTCCTCTTTTACCTCTCGCAAATCACCAATGCCTCTTTCCCTTCAATCCTCTTCCCGATAGTCGCAGCAGCAGCTGCCTCTTTCCTATTCGAGCCAACTAAACGCGGGGAATTCAATCGGACAATTTTTCTTCCTCGCCTCCGAGTGTTAGGCGACGAAGGCTGCGTTTTCCTCGGGGAGACGAGACGTCCCGATAAAGCAGCTGAATGGACGCTGCTTTGCTGCTCGCTTCGGAGACTGTCGTTCTTATATTGATCGATGCCAAGAATTCGCTAAGTGTGGGGATACCATTAGGGACTGTATGTATTGCCTTTTGTGTCAGAGAGTAACAGAAGGAGGAGAAGGATAAAAGATAGTAGAGTGGGAGAAGAGCTGTTTGTATAGAGGCGATCTTAGCCTGGAATAGGTACATACCTACTTCCTTTTCCGCTCATCCCACAGGAATGAGGGAGCGAACAAGAGGAAGGCGGGAATGGGAAAGCGAAAGAGGGCCAAGGTACAAACAGTTGTCGGCTCTCTACTTTACTATCTCGCTTTCTCCTATTATTCCTCTTGGTTGCTGGGTTAATGGCGTTTCCCTGAATGTAAGATTCCACTATGATCTCTTCCTTGCGAACTGTCGCGATGGGAATCGAGCCGCAACGACCTCTTCACCCCTATATCACCTAACACATTAAAGTAAATTGGTTGTTGTTGTCACTGATTCCATATATGCGAATAAAATCTATATGCACGCGTACATAGGCATTGTTTATTACTGAGCGTCCTTTATATGCGAAAGGCTATTAGAACCAATCCAAACCCATAAAAGCGGTTTATCAAGCCAAATATTGGATTCGCTACGTTTGTGCCGATGACGTCAGAAGATAATATTTTAATACTGTGAATAATTCACGAGTGACTAATGGGCAATCTGAAAAATGATGAATATTTTATAAACTAGAACGAAAAATTCGCTATGGTTGGAGAATAAATTTAACGGGCAATTGTAGCGCAAGCTTTTTGCAGTGTGTGGAATTATCCCCGACTTTTTTTTTGTAATTATTTTTTAAGGCAACCTCGAAATATTCGATCATATATGTATACACCTGAAAAAGACATCCGTTTTACGACTAGTTCCTGTCTCCCTGTGACGGTGAATATACGGGGCGTTCCACACCAATTCGACCTGCGTCTGGCTCTTGACCGTTCGGATTTCAACCGCGATTTTTTATGCGATTGTTCTGACTCTCAAAGGCATTCAGTTTTTCTTCGGATTTTTTAAAACTGATTTGAATTATCTCCAATTTTTTAAAACGAACCAAAATCTGAAATAATTTTGTGAGTGATATAAAAAAATTTAAGCGTGGAGCTGAAATAGGCCGGTATACCCTTCTATTTTTTCGAGTTTTTTTTATAACTAAAAAAAAATGTCTAGAAGGAGAAATCAGAAACACTGGATTTTTGAGATTGGTTAAAAAATTTTCCAAACCAATTTATTATTTGAAAAATATATAGTTAATTCATAGGTCATACTTGCTTATATACCGAACAAAAATGAGCCTGATCAATCATTAGGCGGCGATCAACGTGGATTTATGCATTATACACGCGCATCGTCATCTAATTTTTTTATTAGGTTCATTTTTGTTCGGCGCACAAGCTAGAATGATCTATGAATTAACTTTTTTTCTGTCTAATTTAAACTTTTCAATTCCTGTAATTTTGGCGATGCCCTTCAAAATGCTACGGGAAAAGAATTGCAAATTGTAAATTGGTTTGGAAAAATCTGAAAACTTTTAAAAAATCCAGTATTACGTATAGAAAGGTTTAAGCAGCCACCTGTAGGAGGCTGATTTCTCCTTTTAATAAATTGTGAACAATTTTTTACAAAAAAGTAAAAAAAAATTATATCTGTTACAGTATTTTTCAGAATTTTTCCAAATTTTTTATTTGTATTGATCAATATGTTCGTTTTAAAAATTTGCGGATTATTTAAATCGGTTAAAAGAAATCCGAAAATAAAGTGAATGCCTTCGAGAGTCTAAATAACCGTATAAAAAATCACGCGTGAAATCTGGATGGTCAAGCGTCCGAGGTCGAATTGGTATGGAATTTCCCATACATTTCCTGCCCAACGTAATCAAAGTTCAATAATATAATCTCCGTCGAACCTCCGACGAACGAAGTCCACTGATCGATAATGTCGATTTGTGTATCTACGTTTGTATGGCAATTTCATATTTTCCTTCCTTGTTGTTTTTCATTATTTGCTTTGAAGTTTAAACCGATGAAAAATCTGGTAGAATTTTCAGGACACTTTCGACTATTTCACTTAAATTTTGTCAACGTGTTCACATCTTTTAAAGACATTTTTGACTATTTAGTTTAATCCCTAGAAAAGTGTCTTCGTCTTTTTAATGATTTCGAGAACAGAAAAGTGTCCCCATCTTTTTTAGAATATTGAGGACAGAAAAGTATCTTCATCTTTGTTGAAGACTTTGAGTACAGATAAAACTCTTCACCTTTTAGAGTGCGCTGTGATAGTTTCCTGCTCTATGTAACCAAAGCTTCAACGTTCATCCGTATAATCCCCAAAATCATTACTCTACTAGTCCAGACTCTAATCAACCGATCATTGAAATCAATTTATGTTCGTTCACGTATACACGTCAATTCCACGATCCTCGTCCTTGTTGATTTGGTCCGTAGCTTTGAAGTTCAATCCAATGAAAAATTTGATAACATTTTCTAGCAGCCAGTCTACAAAGACTGGAACATCAGGAACATCAGCTGTTTGCCGTCAAATACTACACAGCATCACACGGAATTGCGGATGCACTTTAGGACCGGGCATATATATAAACACGCACGTATATATATATATATATAATATATATACTGACTCTCCTCGGAAATCCGATTTTCCCCGGACTCTCTACGCGTTCGATATCACTACCATGGCCTCTCCGGTTTCCAGCTTCTACACACCAGTCTGTGTGCCATATGTATCGCGAACGATTGGACCCAGAATTTCGATGAATTCGCGGTGTGGGCGTGTTAGTCCATGAGAGCTTCAGCCGGTCGACCAGAGGGTGAGAAAGCACACAAGAGTACTACAGGAAAAACACCATTCTACGTTTTGGCCAGTCTCTATGGCTTGTCCTCAATATAGTGATTGGTCGATGAGAGGGATTGAAGTAATGGAGACAGTGTTATGCCAATAAATAGCGTTTGGCCATACATTAAGTGGCCAATGACTGCACCGTTTAGTGGAATATAGTGGATATATATATATATATATATATATATATATATAATATCCCACACATGCCAAGAGTCTCGTACCAGTACGTACACGTGTGAACCCATTCGATATTCGCGAGTGAGAGAGAGATCCGGAAATCGATAGACCACGACCGTAACTGCCCATAAAAGTTTTGGAATTTTTATGTCTCGCTCGAGGCTAAAGGATATAAAAATAAAAAAGTGGGCGGCTCGAAGGATAGCTTTCGCTATTACTATATTTTATGCATGGCTACACAATACAGTGTAGTATAGTACTATATACTTTTTTTAGATCCGTTAAATTTACTTAAAAGTTTTTAGTGGTTATCGCTTTATAGTAATAAAACGTAACTAATTTTATTATTATCGATCTTACGGTGGCGTATCGAGGACTTTTTACAATAAACGCAAAGTTGACACATCCGATTTTTATGTTTAAAACAATTAAAACTAGTCTATGTTAACATCATACATTTTTCTATTGTGATGAAATATTCCACAAAAATTAATATTTCATGATTTATAGAAAACCATAAAAATAAAGTGAGTTAAAAAGGGATGATATGGTTTCAACTGACTGCGAGGAAAAAATATTCATACTACATTTTCGATAGTTTTTATTAGTAGCCAATATTCCTCTGGTCATTGTCCACTGATGGGCATCATTCCCGTTTCTCTCATGAATATTTAAAATAACTCGTTAAAGTACATGGCGTAATATTAACCAGAACTCCGTCTCTGCCTCTACCTGAAATATTTAATCTTTTCCCTCGTGGCTGAACAAGTCACCACTGCGGAGTCTCATCGTGGCCTACTCAGAAATCCACTTCTAAACGGATTCACATTGCCGGGAGCATGAAATACCAACACAATTGTAATATACTTGGTGTTACTGTGAATATTCCGGCTGTTCTGAAATTCCGGTTCAAGTGTATCTGCAGTAGCTCTATAGCTTCTGTGTGCAAGCTGCATTGAAATTGGGTGGACATAGGGATAGCAATATTATACGAGTATTACCATCCTACGTAAGCATTAGTACCCGAGGCCCTATCCGTATTTGGGTATCGTCGATGGCTAATTAATTCAGCGTACACATCCTACATTGGATAGGTATCCAATGGTATGGGAATGATTAATTGCGATTGAGGGCAAACAGTCATCAGCCAGATGCCGATGCAAGAAATTATTTATTATTTTTCCACAAATCAATGGCTCGTTTCCATAAAATATCAAAGGCGCATTATTTGTGTTGCGTTGGTTGGCAAAGCTTTCCTCAGAAACTCTGATTATATGATAAGTAGGATAACAAGAAACTTTAAGTTTTAGTATTTTAGCATGGTTTTTGTTCGCAATCAGGGGGATATTTTAAAACTGCAGTGGGTTCTTGAAACCCGTCAATTAGATGGATCAGTCATTGATCAGTTGGACCTACCAATTAATAAGTTAGGCCAACTAGTTCATAGATGAGATCAAGTAATTGATAAGATGAACCAAACAAGTTGATGATGGTCGCACACAAATATATTTATTTTGCGAGATGCGAGAAAAGTGTTTTTTTCCGCAAGCTCCGCGTGTGCAAATCGCACTTTTCGCAACTTGTAAAATAAGATTTTGTTCGATATTCGCACGAAAAGACACACCACTCATTAGAAAACATTTTTCTGCCCTCGTATCAACATGCAATATTCTGGCGCATGACTAACCATACAATTGGTTATAGCAGCTAACACTTAACTTCGTGCACACTTAGCAAAATGCGAACAGAGTGTGGCTAGGAGCTCATTCGACTATACAGTTGATTAAAGCATCTAACAATTAATTTCGTGCGCAGTTAACAAAATGCGAACAGGGAATGTGCGGCTAGGCGTATGCAGAGTTGAGAATTGTACTACAGTGATTATGCTGTCGAAGACGAAGTGTAGAAGCGAGACGTTCAAAGATACGAGGTCGTTAGAATTATGAATTATGGAACAGTGTATCTCAGAGCTGGTGATTACGCTGTAGTACTATTTCAAGAGAACAAACAGTTTGCTGATTTAATTACAAGTAAGCAACTTGATGTTGTACCTATTAACGATACACTTTTATAACTGGTACATTTCTATTCTTATTTGTAGGAGGGCGATTAACTACTCGAATTTTTAACACTTGCTCGTTTTTAATATACTTTTCGGTACACCGAGAGAAAAATATAATACTCATTCCCAGATTCGTACAGTAATTAAACGATCAAACGAACTTACCAAGTGAAGTTCGATCGTGATTATATGATAAGCCTCGTTCGAGAGATAACACGTAGTAGCATCCTTTCCCGCTAGGTGAACCAAACGAGGCTTATCATATAATCACGATCGAACTTCACTTGATAAGTAATATCTTTTTCTATAATTGCTCTTGCGAAGTTAACTTTTATTGGTGCAATGGGTCGATTATAAAACCTTGCGGAACACTGTGAATTTTTTGACCATACAGCAGTTTTCCTTATTATATTAGTATTTACCCCTTCTCGCAGAGCAGCTGAAGACGCAGTATGCCTAGAACTGTGGGGTTTGAACTCATTAATGTCAACACCGCTCGCAACTAGTGCTTCTCTAATCCATCTCCCTATTGACAGTGCTGATATCGCTTTATGAGGTTTTTTTAGTCGATATGAACAATCTCGTCTCAGATCCCCTTATATTTTTAGTTTTCTCCAGATAACAATCAACGCGACTCGCTACGCAAAGTTTTGGTTTTTCTTTTCGATATGGTAAGTACAACCGAGGTTCTTTACCTCCGAGTCTTGTGGTCTTAATCCTGTCCGTTATACGTATCTCGAGAGCTTTTGGCGATCTCGTAATATTGTTAATATTTATTAGCGATATGGTTTGGGCCCTATGGGCTGAGGATAAGGCGATAAGAATTATTGTCTTCCACGTCAAAGTTTGCAAATCCAGCTTATCGATAGGTTCCATTGTTTGTAAATGATCAAATACAATGTCTACATCCCAATTCTCAGAATACCTAGGTTTTGTGGGCTTTAATTTAAATAAACCCTTAAATAATCGCGAAAGTAGTGGGTCGTTCGAAAATTTCTCTTGAGAAATCAATTCAATAGCCGCTCTAGCAGTATTCAGAGCACCATAGGAAGCACCATTCTCGAATTTCACGGTGAGGAACTCTGCTACCGCAGACGCCGTTGCTTCGTAGGAATTAATGTTCAGTGTCTGGCAGTGGCACCACCATTCCTTTAAACTTGAACTATACTGCTTGAGTGTCGATTCAGTAATTGATGCCAGTACAATATTTGCTGATTTCTCCGACAATCCTCGTCTCACATATGCCGTCCTGACCCCCGCGTTGCCACCAGGGTAAGTTTGCGCGCCAGTGGATGTTGCATCGTTCTACAAGGAGATAACAATAAGTCTGGAGAAGTTCCTAATTTTATAATATGTCCTACAGTTATTTCGCAGAACAGAGGATACCATGGCTGCGTAGGCCATTGAGGAACTATCGTTATTCCTATCGCCAGATCTTGTATAATTTTCCAGAACGCTGGTAGGATCATCGCGAAGGGAGGAAATGCATAAAAGTAATATTCCTTCCAGCTGATTTTGAATGCGTCTACCGCTTCACACTCGGGGTTTCTGTGCCACGCACAAAATCGGTCGCATTTCGAGTTAACACGAGAGGCAAAAAGGACGATTGTAGGATAAGTTAAGGTTTCTACCACTCCTTGGAACGCTTCGTTCGATAATTCCCATTCGGTATCCTCCAGGAAATCCCGCCATTCGCGATCTGCCTCTACATTTTCTTTCGATGGAATATAGGTGGCAAATAGCCAAATATATCGCTGCTCGCACCAAGTCCATATTTCTCTAGCTACTTTGTTAAAACTTAGTAAACGCGAACCGCCCATCTTGTTTACGTAGGATAACGCTGTCGTATTATCGATACGTAATAGTAGTTCGCATTCGTAAAGATCTGCCGCAAAACTCTTTAAGGCTAGGAGAACTGCCAATAACTCTAATCAATTAATGTTGAGTTCCCTCTCTGACTGTGACCATAGACCGCCTGTCGACTGACCGTCACACGAGGCACCCCAACCCGTTGTCGAGGCGTCTGTGTATATTACTTTGCGAAAGACCATAGTTCTGATAGAATTTTTTGTCAGAGGTAGTGATTCTTTCCACCAGCGCAAATCTTGTAACTTATTCGATAACCTCATTTAAGCGTCATAATCTCCCGCGTTTAATATAAGAGCTTTTTGCTTTTCTCTTTCGAACAACTTGCAATACACCCAACCGTAGGCTACCGCTCGGCAACTTGCGACTAAACAAGCGATGAAATGGGCAAATTGGCGAATCGTACAAGCCTTTAATCTCGTGAATTTATTCACGTTCTTGCCCAATTGACAACGTTTTTTCTCGGTCAATTCTAGAACGTACCGTCGTGAATCTAAAATAAATCCAAGGAATTGACATCTTGTATCCGGGACTAAGCAACTTTTTTCGAAATTTATTATAAATCCTAGTTTCAATGATAGGAGTTTTTTTGCCGCGATGTTATTGGCGCAAGAATCAGAATCACGACCAATGCATAGAATATCGTCCAAGTATATGGCCGATCTGAATCCTCTAGACCGAAGCCAATTCATAACTGGCCTTAATAGTTTCGTAAACACGTAAGGACTTGACGATAGTCCGAATGGTAAACACGTGAATTGGTACGTCTGGCCTTTGAACACGAATCTTAAAAATATTCTGTATGATTCATGGACGCGTACTAGGAAATAGGCATCTTTAAGATCTAAACTTGCAATGTAATCTCCCGGCGACAGTAATTTCGTGGCAGTTCTGATATCCTCCATTTTAAAATGCCTTGTGTCCACGAATTTATGAAGGTCTGAGAGGTTTAAGATAAATCGTTTACCGCCCGACGATTTTTCGGCCAGAAAAGAACTCAATAAAAATTCGTCCTGTGCTGTCTCGCAAGGCTCTATCGCCCCTTTGGAAATTAACCTATCTACTTTCTGTTTTAGGTGTCTAAACTCCGATTCTGACCAATGTGGTTCTGTCGGTGGTTTGTATTGACAGGCAGTATTTTTAAAAGGTATTTTGTACCCTCTTATATATTCTAAAATAGTATGATCTGAGGTTATTGGCCTCCATTCGCTGAGAGCGCTAGTTATAGGTTACCCGCAATTCGCTGTACCTCTAGCGTTTCTTCTGATACGGGGTCTTCTGTTGAGACTTGCTCGACGAGTGGCCTGACTTGGTCTTGTTGTTTGTCGAGTACTTGTCATTGGTCGAAGAGTGTCCTTGTTTGGTTGTGGTCGATGTCTGGTAAAAATATTTCGATTTGCCCATCAGTGGAGCCTTGGCATTCCCACCTGATGGGCCTTTGAAGTTTACCGTACGCCTCGATGTGTTAGATGTCGCAGATATCGGTGGCGCTGGTGGTTTTAGATCTGTCTTCACTTTTTGCAATGCTTTGGCCTTTATAATATTATCAGCAAGCTTAGATCCATAAAGAAGCTCATCTGGTTTTGTTGTGTCCAGTACTGTTCGAATTTACTTATTAATACTGGGAAGGCTCTTCGAGTTTTTGAGGCTGCGAAGAAAACCTGTGTCAACATTTTTGCTGCGTCACACAGTTTTTCCAGCAGATTCAACTTGTCCCCCTCTTCTCCGCAGTGTGAAGCTAAAATTGCTGAGATAGCAGCCCCCTGCGCAGCCAGAGCAGAGCCTACCAGCTTCTGAGTGTCTACGAAATGGTCATCTCTCTTTATTAATGCCTCCGTTGACATAGCTTTAATTTCAGCATTTTGAATTGGTGCTTCGAGAACGCAGTTGCTAAATTTGCGAGGATATTTTGTCAACAATTCCTCCCTTTTTTCTTTTTTGAATTCTGTGGTTAGCCACACAGACCAACGGTCCGCGTGTCCTGCGTGAAGAGCGCCCAGTGGAGTTTCCTTTGGCGGGTCCTCGCCCATTACTAAGAGGGTAGTAATGGGCCTCATCCAGCTGGTTTTCTTTTGAAATATTGAGGTCCGCGGCCTCTGTCGATTCGAGATCATAAGTCGGAACTGCGTCATTTGAGATTATGTTCGAGGTTATGTTTTCCTTATTTCGTAGGATCGCCGCTGTCGAGTCTACGGTCAAGCCAAACATATCTCGATAAATAAAAACGGCTGTGTTCTGTCTCAAAGGATCTGACGGTACCGAATCTCCTCTGGACTCGGTGATACGTTTTAATTTTTCCTTAAGTCTCGCCATTTTTTTGCCAGTTTCTTCTTTTTATACTCCTCCACTTCCTTTGATCGTTTCCTCTTCCCCATTCCCTCGATGTAGGTATAAATTACCGTGATAGTGTGACAAGAATGTGCTGTTCGTTCGCCAGACGAAAGAACAATGAAATGTAACTGTCGACGCTAGACGAGCCAGGGGCACGCATGCGCGCTGAAATCTTTTCATTTTCAACTTTAAACGTGTGGTTCACCTAGCGGGAAAGGATGCTACAACGTGTTATCTCGAGAACGAGGCTTGAATATAAAGGGGATACAATGTGGAAAAATGGCACTTTTTTCCAGACACATACAAAGATCTATTAGGCGTCGCCCGCTGTACTATTTATGCTGCTGTACGACGCTATACAGCGCATCTCATACTCTATATTTTGCGCCCACAAATGTTCGGAATAATCTTCATACACATACAGGGTAAAGCGATTCACGTTACGAAAAATAACGCAAAATCTATTGACAGCCTGCAAAACGTCTGTAGTTTAGTACGACATAAGACTTACGAAACATATAGCTCCCCATGAAACGTGGATTACCTGTAAATATAGAGGTTCTTAAAAAAATACGTGGGTATCGTTAATATCTGCGAGCATGCAAACTCTACGACACTCGGTGAATCGCTCAGCATTCTGCCGTTAAGACCTCAAAGTTGCCCGAAAAACCCCAGACGCTTTCGCGAGCGACTCCCGCCGTGTTTGCCGATAATCGCGTAATCACCGAAGAGCAAAGAAAATCGTCAGTCATTCGGACAGTTGCCACAGACAGAGTGCAAAGTGCCATTCCCACCGATTTGCATAACAAAAATGTAAGTACTTGTAACGATATTTAGTTGTTTGTAATTTTGTAATAAGCATACTTAACGTGGAATCCCGAGAGTTAAGAGTAGTGAATTTCGGGTGCAACCAAGCTTAATTCGATGATACATGAATAAACATGCGTCACGCAGCCATTGCGACTTTTTTCTGTTCGAAAAAGTTTTCAGCGATTTAGAAATGTTTGAATCTTTAAATTTATCTTATACCTCAGGTATATTAGCTCCTATATCACCCCATTTTACGAGATTCATTTTTAATATATGTAATTTTATTTTATGCTAAATTATTATAACGAACCAATGAAGAGAAATATTAACGATGATTTGCATTCTAATAAATTTAATAGAATCCGGAATTATTCCCTGGCATATTAAAACCAGAAAGCTTTCAACATCCACCGAGGACCGGAATCAAAACTCAGCTACAAGAGCCGGTGCTATGCACCTATGAAATTTTCGATATCGAGTCACCCTCGGCCTCCACCCTCTCTTCAGCCACTATTCAGGTGGTTTCGGTAGAAACGGACACTGCGAATGTTGCTTCGTTACAATCACTATCGGTAAGCTTAAGTAACTATAATAAGATTTAACAGTACATCAAATTCTATTATTTTGAGTAATTGATCTTAAGTGAATGAAACATTTTAGATCACAATCACAAGATCGTTCATCACCAACAACGGATTTTTGAATCCACAAGCGCGGAAATTTTTGGTTCACTTAATAATCAACTACGAACTCAAGAAATCGGGAAATTTACCATTGTTTGGAACACAACAACTCCGAGAGTTCACGTGGGTTGCTTATCGAGTTATAGAGCGAAAATATTGAAAATTATATAAACTTTATTTATCGTAAAACAAAAAGGATTTCCACGGAGACGTTGATTACCTATAGTAATGAGATCGCAGCACTCTTCCCTTCCGAAGATCTCAAAAGATATTTCAATCGTTTTCGAGTAGTCGAGAGTGACCACAAAAAAGCTACGGGAAAGCTATGGGATCACTACAATTATATGAAAGCCGTCTTGAGGGAGCAGGGTGTCTTGGCAAAACCATCGTGTAAAGAACTCCTTCCACAGACCGTGACGCTTGAAGGTTCGTACTTTTTAATTCGTGGATTACGGTTTGCTTGGTTTGGTCGGTTTTAATCTTTACTTCGCTTGTGTAGACCACGTGGCAAAAAGCTCAAGTGGTCAGAGACTTATGCTCGACCATTCGAAACTGTATTAGATACTTGGAGGGCCACATTCGACGCTCGAAGAGAATTACTGTTACAACAAAATCTAATGATGTTTGATTATTATTCCAAATTTATAAGTCTCCGCATACAAGAAGGAGTGTTCTTGGTCAGTAGCATTCATTACATTTATTCAGTCTATTATTATTTTCAGGAGTTTTAATTGATCATGAATTACAGATTCAAAGTGACTTCACAAAATTGTATCCGAATGCAGCAACTGCGCTAACATGTAAGTAGGACCTGAACAAGAGTCATCTTATTTCGAAGCTGAAATATTCAAAGGCTATTAAGGATATTAAAGAAAAAGCATTGGTTTTACTATTGCCGAGACTCTCAAAAGGTGAATCATTGCGATCTGTTATCAGTTTCGAAATTTGCTCAATACACAGGAAAAGATTATAATTAGTCCGGCATCATTTTGCAGATCAGAAGGTTGCAGCTCTCTTTCACTTAATGACCGCGATTATACCGCAAGATCGTAGTGGCGCGAAAAAAAATCGAACATAGACAAATCAAAAAATAATAATCCCCGGACGACTCTGCAAGGGCGACGAGATTCGTTTACTTTACTAGTCCCTGTAAGTTTTCAATAACGTCGCATTTTTTAAATGTTTTGACCTGTGGTATACATGTCAAGTTATATCTCTTGGTTGCCTATATATTAATGTAGACTGCAGCTCAGTTGAACGTAGAACTAGAAAGACTAAAGGTAAACTTAAACAAGAGTGGACAGACGTTTCAACCAACCCCAATTATCGTGGGAGAAATCGAAAACATCGAGAGTTGTTACGTCGCTGTCAATGACACACTGTACAAAACCAACGGCTACATGGAAGCTATCGACATAGCGGTCAAGATTTTTTTCGTAACCCACTCTGCATATCCTGAACGATCCAAATGTCTATGGCAATTAATTGAAAAAGGTATCTTTGCCATTGATGATCAACCAGGAAAGTGTCAATCTTGGATAGAATTTATTGCGGGAGAGTTAAGAGCGGTAGTTAAAAAACCTCTGATACGGCGTAGTTAATGACGTATCGTTAAGAACGACTGTTTAAATGATCTCTACTAGTTCGTACTTTCAATAATATCGCTAAGAAGATTCGTTCTAAGATATTTTAGCTTTTCGTAGTTTTAATCGTATCGTCGAAAATATAATTTCTTCAAAACGCTTGCAATTTTTAGATTTGAGAATAATTATCACAAAATGGTTCCGTGTTCTGCTTGTGATTGTTCACTAGCCAATAACAATGCGCTCTTGAGTTACATTGCTTTATATCATAACCACTTAGCAGTTTTTCGGTGTATATACGACACGTGCAGTAAGACGTATTCATCTTTTAAGTCGTTTTCAAAACATAGGAGACTAAAACATTCCGATACGAACACGTCTTCTAACAGTCAATTTGTTATTGCATCTCAAATACCCAATAAAGATTTCTCGCAAAGTTCTAGCACAAGCAGATCTTCAAATTTTCTGGCTGACAATTCCTTGAATGACCAATGCCTGGTAGATATTGTTCCAGAAAGTGGCTGAAAAGTTCCCGATGACTATAACAATTTATATTTAGAAAGCAGCGATTCTGAAGAAGAGATCCCGTATTTGAAAATAAAATCACAAATTCTCTCGACTAGAGCTCCGGAGCCGAGTCTGAGTCCAGGAACTTCGAATCCACATAGTGGAATGACAAACAGAGCTGCTACATTTATATCGAATATGTCTAACTTTTCTGAGATCCCTCGCAAAACAGTCCATGAAATTGTGAATGAAGTTTCAGTATTTGTCAACGATATTCTCCAATTAATTGAGCAGAGAGTAGAGTCGAGTATTGAGCAGACTGAGAATTCGGATTTCGAATGTACAAAAATCAAAGAGGTCCTTCGAAACTTCGCAAATCCTTTCAAGGGTCTAGTATCAGAATTTCAGCCAATTAAATATTTCTTTGATCGCGGAACTTTGATATTACCGCAGCAATACGTCATTGGAGAAAGAGCGGAATTTAAAGAAGAACATGGCGTACAAATACTACGCCATGTTAAAGTAAAAGCGGAACTTATTCCGCTTCGAAAAGTTTTAAAACAATTTTTTGAATTACCTGCAGTATTAGCCGACACATTACGATACTTGAAACGGTTGCAATCAAACACTGACATCATTTCCAATTTCGTACAAGGCTCATTTTGGAGAAACCAAATCAGCTCGTTAGGAAAAAGAACGGTTGTGCCAATCTTCATGTACTTCGATGATTATGAGAATAATAATCCGCTCGGGAGTCACAAAGGAATCGGTAAATACGGAGCGGTCTACGTGACTATTCCATGTTTACCACCGACATATCAGTCAAAACTAGAAAATATATTTTTGTTCTTACTATTCAACACATTGGACCGTGAAATTTACAAAAATAAAATTATATTCTCAAAGGTAGTAGAAGAACTGAATTTCCTTCAGGGAACTGACATCGACATTACGTATTCAGGCGAAACTTTTCGAGTATACTTTCAATTAGGTTCTATCATCGGCGATAATATCGGCATCCATTCGATTTTGGGATTTGTCGGAGGCTCTAGAGCAAATTATTTCTGTCGATTTTGCTTAACGCACCGCCCGAGAATACACGAGATAATTCATGAAATTCAATGTGAACTGCGCAATAGATCGAATTATCAAGACGCTGTCGACTTGAACGATTTGTCGAGAACGGGTGTCAAGGAAAATTGCGTTTTTGACGAGGTTCAGCCCTTTGATGTTACTGAAAATTTGGGAGTTGACGTCATGCATGATGTATTAGAGGGCACCACTCCGTACGATATAAGCAAGATTTTACGACACTTCATCTATGAAGCCGAGCTAATCTCTCTCGACGAACTAAATAACCGAGTACAGGCGTTCTATTATGGGCCCGGTGACGTTAATAATAAATCTGCAGAGATTTACGAAAGCCACCTGAAAGAAAAAAAGTCGTCTAGCAATGTTGTCCGCCGAAATGTTGAGGTTTACAAGGCATATATGCCAAATCCTAGCGTGCGTGGTCCCCGAAGGTAATGAGCATTGGGCAGTGATGGATTTAGGTAATAGGCAGTGAAGCCAATTGCCTAGGGGCGCCATTCTGCCAGGGGCGCCAAACTGACAAAATCGGCGGCCTTTTTTCATTTTTTTCATCTTGTAAAAAAAAAATTTGCAAAAAAAATGTAGATGTTGAAAAAAGACCAAAAGCATTGATAAATTAGTACACGTTCGAAATCCAGTATTGACTCTAAAAGAGACACGAGGGGCGCGTATGGAGTAAGGTGTTGGCCTGGGCTGTGGATATGGTCTTTTGAGATTTCAAATGACGTGGGAATATGTACCTGAAGACGAAAGACTTATGTGCCTTAACTTGACTTAATGTAGGTTAATGTAGCTTAACGTAGGTTAATCCAAATTAACTTTAATTTAATTTAAGTGAAAATTCCTACTAGTGGTTAAGAAAGGGTTTTCTGTAAAAAGCAAATTTGCTGTACAAGCTGGAAATAAATACTACTACTAGTACACGTTCGAAAATAAATTGAAAAAGGGCGGCCACTTAGTCGAGTTATCCGATCGTCTTTCGCTATGTTCCGTACTCGCGAGTTATAGGACAAGACGCGTCTCCTGGATTTATATTTCTGTTTATACATTATTCTCACACGGAAAAAAAAGATTAGTTGCCATAACCAAGAAATGAGTTGACACAACCAATCGATTATTCTATTTCCCTAGCAACTCAAATGGTAATACCAACGATTCGAATGATAATACCGACGATTCGAATGGTAGTCCCAACTATTCGAGTGGTAGTCCCAACGATTGGATTAGTTAATCTAACTAATCCAATCGAGAACTAATCGTGAATAGTTGAGGTTACTATTCGATATGGTTGAGGCAACTAATTTTTTAGACATTGTGTACAGCAAATCGAAAACGTAGTTGCCACAACCAAACTTTTTTTTCCGCGCAGAAGCGCTCAGCGCCGCACGCCGCGGTATACGAAAGCCTAACGAACGGTGCCGGTTATCACGGTTGCAGTGCGCTCGCTCGATTCGAGGTGGAGCCCTAGCGGATATGAAGAACCGTAAAATAACCGAAAAGTTACCGGTTATTATGGAACAAAAAATAACTCCAAAATAACGCAGAAGCAACCTAGTGACCATCGGGTAATCGTAAAGTGACTCGAAATGAACCCAAAGGTCCGTTCTGGGTTACTATTCGGTTTCTCGAAGAACTTTCAAATAACCGAAAAACAACTTTGAACAAACTATCGGTTACTTCTGCGTTACTTTGAAGTTTGTTTTTGGTTAAAACATTGGTCGCTTTGTAGTCGCGTACCTTTTTGTTTCAAAGCAACGGTCGCTTTGTCGCTTATGTGACGGCCCTGCATTGCATATAAGAAGATAATTCGAATGAGAGAAAAGCATAGGTGACATCAGTGCAGTGGTTAGCGCTCTGGCTTAGGAATAGACTATTCCGGCTTCGATTCCCGGTGATCATCATATCTTTTCTCTCTTCGATACTTCAGCAATGCATCCGCACTACCATCCTACACACTTCCCTAAACGCCCGGTCCAACCGTTATAGTAACATTATGGTTGTCTTACGGTAAAGCCAATGGAAGTGAACCTTATAATGACGGTTACTTGTATATGACCGTAAAGTAACGACAAAATGACGGTTGCTTGGATCCGCTAGGGAGACGTCCAAAGTTTGGCATTTTGATTAAAACAAGTGAATAATTGAAATATGAAACATGAATAATTTTAATAAAAAACTAAGTTGAGAAAGAATACTCTTCTCTTCTTCGAGAGAAATATTCGACCTGGCGCAGCCGTCGTCAGTGGCTGCCAGGGCTCTGAGTTTAACAAATAATTTCTTTTATATTAATTCTGGGCGCCAAATAGTTTTGAGGAAACTAATAAACTATCTTTTATCTCTATTAATTCACTTCTTATGTCCGGCTAATCGCAGGGTGGGTAATTGGATGACCGTAGGATTTTCAAGGATTGCAAAACAATAAACACAATTTTCAAGTCAAAGATATATAATTATTCAAAAACTCACGTGGAAAATTCTCTCACTAGAGTTTTAATTTTGACAAATTCTTGTCGTCTATTTTGACGATAACAATCCACTTTCTTGGCAAAACGATCCTTTGACAACTAGTAAGATGATATGACAATTCCTTAATACACGTTAATATTGTTCAACAACGTCGTCGAGATTTTTGTTACAACAAACGAACGCGTTAACTCCTCGAGGGCTGACTTTTCGCCTGTCTGACCCCTCTAAGGTCCGGCGACAAAAGTGATTTTCGGTGCCGGCTCGTTAACCGGCCGGCGTACGTGATGCGTGATTAGACAAATATCACGGTCAATTTTCGATCGATATGACGCGGGTGCGCAGTCAACTCTCGCGTTGTCTCACTCGGTCTCGTGTAACGAGTATACGGTTACGCACCCTGCTAAAAAAGTACGATAAACAACGATAGAAGACAAAGGTGATTTTGGTTCTGAAATCTTTTGTCTTGTATCGTTGTTTATCGTACTTTTTTAGCAGGGCAGTGGTCTCTGTCGGGAGATGGTAAAGTTCGACCATAACTTGTCGATATATATCGACAAATGATAGTCGAAATTAGTGACAATAATATAAATTTGAAAATAATGTTTCCTACGAACACTCGAGGAGTCGGGTTGAGCGTTGACGTCAAGGAAAGAGTTGACAAAATTATTATCCTGTCACAAAGTAGATATCAATACAGGGAATGTAAGCTTGCTAAAGAAGAAAGCGAAAGGAACGTGCTGCAAAAAAATACCTATGATTCGATCATTCCTCGTAGGATCTTCTGCTTCTTCGGGTTGTAAGATGGAAAAGATAATACAAATTCACTGTCGTTTTCAGTAGAATCCATTAACTACAAGTAAATCGAAAAACACATCGTCATTTGTGGGCCGTCATGAATTGGTTAGTCTAGGGTGCCGTGAGTCTTAAATCCTCCATTAGTATTGGGAACTTTTCAAATTATTAAAAAGTCTCGTTGAAATTATCTCTAGTGTGTCAGTCGTCGAAGGTACTCATAGTTATCTCAAGATCGTTGTTACCGAATATTTGGAGACTTATCGCACGCTATTTCGTAATTCAATGAAGCCTAAACATCATTATCTTGTTCACTACCCACGAATAATGCAAGATGTCGGAGTACTATGGAAAATCGCTTCCATGCGTTATGAAAGCAAACACCGGGAAGGCAAAACGATTGCGAAAAGTGTAATAAGTCGTTTAAATGTTTGTCACACTATTGCTATAAGAAAACAGCTGCGTGTAAATCATCGGTTCTTATCCGGCAGAACTACCGATCCACTCCGCGAAGTAGGCCCTACAAGATTTATATCACCGACATTAACTAAACCTTCGTGCACCCGATCCCTAACATTTGCGTTGGATCGAGAATTTTCCGCTGCGAAGTGGGTCACGTATTTAGGACACAAAATTGTGAGAACCTGTATTTTATACATTCCTTGCGCAGAGGGACCAATGTTTTATCAAGTTTGCGAAATTATTCTACACAATAAGAGTGAGCTCTTTTTACTAGTAAAACAGTTTGGAGACTGGAGCTACGACACTCATGCTCAGGCATTCAAAATACACGACCCTGCGAACTTTGAGAGGAAAGTTTTATTTCATAACGATTTGGCTTCGTCTACGATACCTTATATGAATAAGGTGAGTAATAATGTTCACTACATTAATAAGTGTTGGATTTAATTTTGTAATAGCTAGTCAATAAATTTCCTACATTTAAAAAACAAGAGATTTTTAAATTTTATTCCTTAGTAACTTAAACATCAGCGTGTTCAGAATTATTATTATTATTGAATTTGCATTTCTGGATTTTTTTTGCTTCCTCATAGAGGAAGCTTTGTTTTCATGAAATTTTTTTTTTTCGAGATTTTCATGTCAGTATGCTTAGAATCACCTAAAACGTCGAGAAAAGTGGTTTAGAAAAAATGTCCGTATGTATGTATGTGTGTGTGTGTGTGTGTGTGTGTGTGTGTGTGTGTGTGTGTGTGTGTGTGTGTGTGTGTGTGTGTGTGTGTGTGTGTGTGTGTGTGTGTGTGTGTGTGTGTGTGTGTGTGTGTGTGCGTGTGTGTGTGTGTGCTGGGCTTCGAAAATTCAATGTCCTCTCACTCGGTAACCGTTCGAGCGATCCGGCTCAAATTTGGCACGCAAGTAGAGTAGCTGCCCCTCTTTGAATGTTGTGATTTTTGCCAAAATATGTGAAGTCATTAAGATTTTATGTTGATTTTAATTTGTTGAAAAAAGGGCGTGGTCGCTTTAACTTTCGTAAAAGTTCGCCGATTTGGCTAAATAGTTCTTCATAACTGAAGATACGTTCAATGTTATATGGTATTGAATTTCGACGAAATCGGTAAAGCGGTTCGGATTTTATAGAATTTTGAATTTTTCGAAAAAAATAGATTTTGATCTAAATTACGTCGAATTTCAACAAATGAACAGAAATTTTGTACAGACGAAAAATAACATTCAGAAATGCCATGTACCAAATTTGGTGATGATCGGTAAAGTCGTTCGGATTTTACACCATTTTTCATTTTAAAAAAATGTAGATTTTCGCTATAACTTCCGGAAAAGTTGAGAAAGTACGACAAAAATTTGTATCTAATCAAAATTAGATGTAACGGTGTTTGCAGAGGTGATTTATAGCTGTATAAAACACCTCTGCAAAAGAGACACAAGGTATAAAAAAAAGATGCAAAGTAGAACCTTGCACATTGCTTCCTCATTATTTTTCGCTTTTTACAAAGCTTCCTCTATGAGGAAGCCAAAATTGAATAACATACTGCTTCCTCACAGAGGGAGCTTTGTAAAAAGCGAAAAATAATGAGGAAGCAATGTGCAAGGTTCTACTTTGCATCTTTTTTTTTTTACCTGGGTTTCACGAAACGAGTATAGTGCGGTCCTCTATGAAATTCATAGTGTGGCACAAGCGCGGTGACTTTTACTCCCCAAACAGTGCTACTGTTACTCACGCGTCAATCTGGGAATGAATTCTAGACTGTGCCGCGAGCATCTCAAGCCTCGATAGATTTGCACGCTCATGGCGGTTCTGTCAACGGTATAGTAAACATAACCAAACTTCCAAGATGGATCCCATTTACTATGTTGTCTGGATTTTATTCCCAAACTTTTTGAGGTGTCTTAACTATATTTTTTTCCTTCGGTGTATATCATAGTGGATTGCTGATATTCAAAGAAGGAATAACAGGAAGTCTTGCCAACGACACTCGTCGCAAAGCTCTCTGTTGTCACGATCAATAAGTTATTTTCTTCAGATATGCAGGCTTTGTTTGAAAAGCTGCATACGCTCGTTGCGCGAATCCTTTCCGAGTGCCTTTGCTCGAAAGATGTATCGACATGCATCGAGAACGAGCCCGAAGAAAAGTAAATTCAATATTTCAGGATCTTCTCGGCGTGTATTGAATATGTCCCAAACCACAGACCTACTGACGTATGAACTATCTACAGTGTACCTTAGGCCGGGGGGATGAGAATCTAGTGTATGTATTCAACTTGGGAATCGAGCATCATAAATCTCTGATACCTACATTCGCCCACGGTACGCTCTTCTTTTTTTACCATATTTTGGTTTTTCCATCTCTTCGCAGCTTTTCACGAACATTTCCACTGCAATTTTATATATAGGTCGTGATAGAACATAGACAGAACACTCGGTACCCATAAGAATTAGATGTACCATTTTATTTTGTCGCTGACAAAATAAATTACATTTGTCTTACAAACTTTTATAATTACATTTCGTTCTGAGGACAAATTCATGTGAAAAAATAACGGTAGTTTTCCAGAGGGACTGAGTATAATTAGAGCCAGAGGGGGGGGGGGGAGATGATAGGGGAATAATCGGAGCCTGAATATTAATAGGGCATTTCGTTTCAAATAGAATTAAAAATTCTTTCTTAATAGTTTAAGGATGTTGTCTGATGTGCGAGTTTAAGAAAATCATTTTTTTAAACGTTTTTCGAATGTACAATATATTGACAGTGTACTGTTAAAATTTCAGGACAAAATTCGAAATATTGACGAAGTTAGTGCCGTAATCGTTATGACCAGTTACCTACCTTTTTTTTTATTACGTCCGCTTTAATCATAAAGAACATAAACACTATATTGTAAAAGTAAAAAAAAATATTTTTGTATAATTTAAGATATAAATAATAACATGCGAAAAAGTCGAAATGATTGTATTTTATTTTTTGAAAAAACGTTCATGAAATTAGCTTCAAAAACAGGGCATCACATGACACTACATCATTAAAGTCAAGAAATGGATATCTTGACAAAATGTAATTAATCACTGTATAATTTAACATTTTTATACAATCCTTTATGCTATGCTTCGTAGTAATTGATTATCAAAAAAAGAACTCATAAAGTCACAATAGTCTTAAAGTGACGTTTGCCATATTTTCTTCTAGTGCTAGCAGTCTTTTTTTCCAATATTCCGGCCAGTCACTGGTTGGATGTCTAATGGCAATATAGCTTAACGTATATAGTTACTACAGTCGTCATGGATGTTGAGCGAGCGAAAGTAATTTTGTCCTGGAAGTCTGCCTGATTATTTATGCACGGAAAAAGAGGAGACTCAGAGATCTCGAAATCCCGCAAGACCCCAAAGCAAGTTCGTCATCATGGCTTTCCACCATTCTTGATGAAAAGTTTCGCAAAGGCGTGTGGGATGACTCAACCTTTTTGCTGAAGCCGAAGCTGATTTTCTTAAGAGTGATAAGGAAAAAAATCTTGCTCTTTCTTAACTCCTTGCATTATTCTTACTTCGTACTCAAACATTTTTTAATAAAGATATTTTTACTAGAAATATTTTATTTTTTCAAATTATTTATTCTTTCCATGGTATGGCTTCAATTGCCTTTTACCGCCCATCCCACCCTTCCTCCTATCACTCCCTACCCGCAGTTCGCTAAGCTAACCTAACTTTCCATGCGGCCGCAGCCGACTTAGCTACACTGTACCGCATTCGCCATGAACACGGGGAAACTGCGGAAAACCCGTGCTGGTACAGACGGCCATATATTCTTCTGATCTCCCGGTGTATATACGAAAGTAAAGTACTTAAGTGTAGACACCAAGGTCTCAGAAAAACTGACCTCCCGCTCACTGATTGATATGCCAGCCGATGCACGGCTAAACGGTCACCCATCCAAGTTATGGCCGCAAACAATGCTGCTTAACTCGTGGGACCGCCAGAGCCGTACACCGATCGCACAACCATTAGTGTCGGTTTATTTTTACTAGAAATATTAATCGTTTAATTATTTTTATACTCGAGTTACCAAGATTTTATAGAGAAAATGTATTTCACGCGTCGATGAAGAACAAATATACTTAACCTCAGGGGAAAAGAGATTTAATTTTCTTTTTTAATTGGCGTCGAGTCACTACCGCGACTCTTGATATAATTGGATCAAACAAATCATACTTAAGTTCGGTATGAATATACTTGTTAAAAGTAAGACATTTTTTAGAATAGACGTTGAGACGACTTGATATTCGAGGCAGCTCTCCTGACAGCTGGTGTTATTCCACGTTGAGATCCTATCACGCTGGCTAACCGAATTACGTTCCGCATATTATCGTAGGTATCACGTGCCGCTGTCGCTTCGGACGGAATTTCACGGTAAAAAGCTGTCAAGCCTCGCCCACACTTTCTTTTCACAACTCTTCGCATGCCTCCAGACCGCTTTCTTAACTTTTCCTCCTTTCCGCGTATATTCAATATCAGAGGTGTGTCCTTTATACGAAGCCAATCTTTTTGACGTCGCGGTGTAATTTTAAATAAGGCTAAGACACTGATCGATTCGACGCTTCCTGTAAGCACTGCCTGGATCAATCTTTTACTAACGCGGTATCACGGTTCATATTAAGATAATTTAATCTGACGATAAGGAGGAATATAAAAAAGCGAATATATCAATGAGTAGCAGGGCTTGTCGCATCCTCGCTTTTCGGCCTTCACAACATTTTGGAAAAGGCGTTTGAAAGTTAAATAAATGTTCGAGTATGCCTTGCTGCAAAATGTGCATTCATTTATGTGAAAGTTGAAGCGGTAATCAAAATTGTCACTAATTTTTAAGAGTCTCGTGTCATGGGTAAATAAATTAATCTCGTATAACTAGAGAACGGGTAGATTGTGAGACTGTAACTTGACGCGCAACTGAACCACCTGCTACCCTTTTGTCGTGATCAATTTAACTAAAATTCGTTGGCCTCTTTATATTTTATCAAAATTTTAGTTTTTTTTCATACAAAATGACAAAACATGGCAACCCGTGCAATTTTTGAGCTACCGACTTGGACATTTTCAACATTTGCGCTTATGATTAAAACGTATTATATTTTGGCACAATCAATAATGCGATTTGAAAGTAATTCAATTTCTTAAAAGATTTTCATCCCTTGATTCAACGCCTATGACTTGTGAAGGGCTCGAAATATTGGACTGAAACTTGGTACGGGTGTAGAGCAGATTCTATCCGACAAATGTGGTAAATTTAGCTGAAATTGAAAGAGTTATAACGTTTTATGAGATCGAATTTTTTGCCGAAATGTGAAACGGCGTAAATATTCTAAACCGGGCAAATAAATTTTTTTTTAAGTAAACAATTGTAGATTAATGAAGTACCAACTAAGGTTAGTAGATGGTAAGTTAATCCGGGACAGACAATGGGTCTCAAAAAGCTATAGAATTATTTCCGAGATTTTACTAAGTTTCCTCTACAGAGAAATGCAATATTAATCAATATCGTTCCCCATAGAGGTAATTTTGCGAAATGTGGATAATAATGAGAAAGCAATGTGCTAAATTAAAAAATAATGTACAGCGGTATTCTACTTTGTGCCAGATGAAACTTAAAAATGCTCATAAAAATGCATTTCAACAACTACCGACAGAAATCCGTGCGTCTGATTAAATTGTTTTTTGCTTGAAAATTTTCCAGGATGTTTACGACGATAAGAAGTGAAGATCTGCTAAATATTAGACCCCTACTAACGGTTTTCTAATTAATATGAATGAATTAATTTTTCGATTTTTGTTTAATTGTATATTTTCCATTATTTTTAATGAATACAGGTGAAAACATTAAATTATTTAAAAAATGGTTTCGTAGGCACAAATGTATAAATTTGCTAGAAAAATATTAGTTCCTGCGTGAAAAAATTATTAACCTCTAAAATATCCGTTTTTAAGTGTTTTAATTTTTTTCAATGCATTCCCAGATATTAAAAAAAATGAAATATGCATTTAAAGATCGTGTATTTATTAATTTAAACTGAAATTTACAGAGTGGGATGGTTATATTATTTTGTTACATTTTTGCAAGTGAACATTTTCCTCTAAAACGAATTATTGGACGATGGAAATAAAATCAAAGCTTCCTATATGAGGAAGCAAGAATTTAACTGGTCCTCTACCTGTCTGCCTCCGTCTTTACCTCTATTTTTGTCACTACCTACCTGTCTCTACTGTAAAAGTTTTCTATCACATTTGTGCGTGTTCCGTCGCGGAAAAATATCGTAGCTTGCAAATGCCATTTCTTTATTCAATATTCAACACCGTAATAAATTCAAGGAGTAACGCCGTTCGTGTCAAACATCGAGACATCTGCAGACCAGATGAGAATCTGGAAACGTTTTCTAATCCTCAGGAATTCACATGGAAAACGCACGTACAGAATAACTTGAAAGAAGCAAACACATTTTTTAGTGGTTTATGGTAGTGGCCATCGGCTAGCGAAGGATTAACCAGTCGCGGACCGTACGCATCGGCACCCCAAGACTGCAATTACTGGGGGTCCCATGGGTCGCGAGAAATCCCGTGGATACCTGATGGTCCGACGCTGCCGAGGCGTCAACGCATCCCCACGTGTTAACGAAAAACCCTTCAGCGTGCAAAAAATTGACACTAGCGACGTTACCTCCCACTCCCAAACTTATTATACTCAATGTTGGAACCTTTTTGAGTAGTCAGTCGTCTTCAGCTTCTCAGACAGAACGGACACTCCAAGAGTCTGATCGTCAGCTCATGGCTACACAGATTCTTGTCTTGACATTATTAAGTTAATATTTTCCGATTCAAGTCTGTATCCAATTCTTACAATAATAACAGTTACGTTTGTATATAATTTTCTTCTGAAATAAATTAGTGTTTGTTTTGTTATATAAAATAAATACCTGCGTCATTTTAATTAATCACGTGGGAGTTTGCTATCTCGCGGTTCAACTTAATTTGAGATTCGGACTTACAATCCGCGTCGGCTCCAAACGCCATCCGCGACAGCGAACATTTTTTGGTCCTTCGAGCCGGATACAGAACCCACAGTGCAAAGTGTAACCGGTAGTGATAAAGATAATAGTGTCAAGTATACAAGTGAAACTGGATTCGTCTATGCGTTTAGACGCTCGCTCTTAACGCTACGCGTCAAACTCATAAGACTTACTTAAGTGACAAGTGCAGCATTCGTCGACAATCGTCGAGAACAGGACCGTCCCGGAGAATCGTCGCTTGTACAGCTCCAAACAAGGCCACGGCTAAAACTCACGATGTCGATAGCACCGGAGTCTATAGCAACACTCAAAACGCTTATTCGACAAAGGGGAAATATACAAGGTTCCATCACGGCCTTCTCCAAAAAGCTAGACGCGTATGAAGCCGCTGACCCCGGTGCGCGGAACCCGTTCGAGCTCCAAGCCGCCCTCGACGGGCTGCGCTCACGGTACGAAAAGTTCCCCGAAGTGCAAGACAAAATAGAGGAGATCGACGAGAACGAAGTCAGTAAACGGATTCCATTCGAAGAGACATTTGACAAGGCGGTAGGAAGAGCGTTAGAATGTCTCAGCCACAGCACCTCTTCAAGCCCCAGCGAACGCTCAGTGTCGTCGGTAACTCCTGCAGCAGTGCCAGTGAAGTTGCCACAACTGGACATTCCAAAATTCGATGGATCCATTGAAAAGTGGAATACTTTCTTTGATTTGTTCTCGTGCCTGATCGACAAAAACGATGGTTTATCGTCAGTGCAAAAACTGCAGTATCTGCGAAGCTCCGTGACAGGGAAAGCTGCTATGGCCATCGATTCGCTGCCAACAACGGACAGGAATTACCAGTGCGCAATCGAAATTTTAAAGAAAAAATTTGACTGTGTACAAAAAACTCTGCGTCGTCACTGGTCTATAATCAATGATTATCCACGCCTCCATAAGGATAGTCCAGCGGCACTCGGAGACCTCGTTGACACGGTGACCCAACATGTGCGCGCGTTAAACAATCTCGGCCAGCCGACCGAAAGCTGGGATCTACCACTGATACATCTGATTTTAACAAAGATCAGCTCGGATACTGCGTGGCACTGGGAGCTTACCATCAAGGATTCCACGTTACCCAAGTACACAGACCTATTGGAATTCCTAGAGAAACGGGCAAACTGCTCAGACTCTTCATTACCAAACGCCAATCCAAAGCAACAAGGGCAACACGAAAATCTACGCCAGGGACAAGGTAAAAATACTTCAAGGAAGCAGGCATTCGTTACAGCGAGTGTCTCGTCCTGCGCAATCTGCAGGGAAACAACTCACTCAATAATGAAGTGTCCAAAATTTCTGGGTATGCAGTGGACTGAACGACAAAACGCGGTACGTGCAGCGTCACTCTGCTACAATTGTCTACGGTCCAACCATCTACTGGCACAATGCACATCTCGTAATTGCACTCAGTGCAACAAAAGACACCATACACTTTTGCATAAAACAGAAATTCAAGGACAGACGGCAAGGCCAACGGTATCGACGACCCAGTCTTGACTAGCCGAAGCAGAGCCTCCTATCAGTCAGCAGCGCCACACGAGTTCTCTTGTTACCTCACCCACGAGTGAGCTGTTAGTTACAGCTTTGGTCAACGCGGTGAGTGTCAAGTCTCAGACTTTCACATGTAGAGCATTGCTAGACAGTGGTTCGACGACAAACTTTATTACCGAACGTGCAGCTGTCCTATTGGGACTACCAAGACGCAACTGTACTATACCGATAGGAGCTCTAAATACAATGACAACAATCATCAAACAACTAGTCACCGTTACAATACGCTCCAGGCACAACAATTATGAGAGGACGCTAGATTTCTTGATTTTACCACAGATTACTCAAACCGTACCAGATCAGCAGGTCAATCGCGAAGTGTTGAACATTCCGCGGAACTTGAAGCTGGCGGACCCCAGCTTCCACCGTCCTGGACCAGTCGACATGCTCCTGAGCGCCGGGATCGCACTGTCCGTTCTCTGTGTAGGGAAAATTGGATTGTCAGCAAAGGGTGAGCCAGACTTGTTCTTGCAGAAAACTCTATTTGGATGGGTCATCGGAGGGAGCGCGCCAACAGCGCAGCCTTCACGACAACGCAACTGCCACGCTACGTCTAATATTCTCGAAGTAGATCTAACGAGATTTTGGAGACTCGAAGAGGCATCTACTCCCGTGCGCCATCGGAGCAACGATGAAGCTATCTGTGAGGACCATTTCCGCAAAAACGTCACTCGCGACAAGAATGGAAGATACGTCGTAGCGCTCCCATTCAACGACAAACAATCGCAGCTAGGCGAATCACGCTCCAGAGCGATCCGTCGATTATCGGCTATTGAACGGAAGCTGCATCAAAATCCTGATCTGGGCCTCCGATATAACGCTGTTCTCCAAGAGTATCTTGACCTTGGACATATGACGGAGACGAAACCAACTGATCAAGGATATTATCTACCTCATCACGCAGTTATAAAAGAAGGTAGCCTCACAACCAAGGTACGAGTCGTCTTCGACGGATCGGCGAAGACGAGCACCGGGATTTCTCTGAACGAAACTCTTCGTGTCGGACCCACCATCCAGGATGATATATTCTCCTTACTACTCCGCTTCAGAATGCACCGATGGGTCCTCACGGGCGACATTGAAAAAATGTACAGGCAAATTCTCGTCCGTCCTGAGGATCGAAAATATCAGAGAATCGTGTGGCGCAACAGAGAGGGCATAATAAAAACCTACGAGCTCAACACAGTGACCTTCGGACTATCAGCTGCACCATATCTCGCTATAAGATGCCTGCATCAATTGGCCAAGGATGAAGGACATCAATTCCCTATCGCAGCAAGGGTTTTGGAACGAGATCTCTACGTAGATGATCTACTCACGGGGACTCAGACCAAGGAAGAAGCAGTCAGGCTGCGAGACGAAATCGATCAGCTGTTGAAACTGGGAGGCTTTAATTTGCGACAATGGGCATCGAACGAACGAGAGCTGTTAGCAGGACTTCCCGAGCAAGACGTAAACCTCCAACTGCAGCTGGGTGAATCGTCAACACTCAAGACGTTGGGCATTTTTTGGAATTCAGCCACTGATGACATCACATACACGGTGAAACTAGCAGATATTGCACCAAGAGTCACCAAACGCAGCATCCTCTCAGAAACAGCTAAGATCTTCGATCCATTGGGATTGTTAGGTCCTGTCGTGATCCTCGCCAAGGCCATCATGCAAAAACTGTGGATGCTGAAAATACACTGGGACGAGGCGTTACCCACTGAGATCCACACGGAATGGATCAATTTCTACAACCAACTACCTCTGCTGAATAACCTCAGCTTCAAGCGAGGAACTATGTTGGAGAACACCAAGGAGATACAGCTGCACGGATTCTGTGACGCTAGCCAGATCGCGTATGGAGCCTGCATCTACTTACGGGCAATCACCGTTGACGGCGAAGTCATCACCAATATCCTCTGCGCCAAGTCAAGAGTTGCACCATTGAAGCCAATAACGATCCCTCGCTTGGAACTCTGTGGAGCACAACTTCTCGCAAATTTGATGGCCACAGTACAAGAAGCACTCCAAATACAAGTAAATCGCATTATCTACTGGACCGACTCAACGATTGTGCTACATTGGCTGAACACTATCCCTCAGCGTCTACAAACGTTCGTAGCAAATCGGGTAGCAGAAGTTCAAACAAAAACAGATGTCAACAATTGGAGACACGTCCGGACACATGACAATCCAGCAGATCTTATCTCACGAGGACAACGACCAGACGTGTTTGTGAAGCCGTCAATTTGGAAAACTGGTCCAGACTGGCTTCGGAAAGAAAAGTCATCGTGGCCGATCCTCAAACTTACATTTCCAGACATACCACCGGAATGCAAGAAAAATATCTGCCTCGCGACAATACATCCGACCAACGAACTTCTGACTCGATATTCGTCGATAGAGAAAATGCAACGGATTGTTGCTTACTGTCTCCGATTCAAAATTCACAACAAACAACAAGGAAAGCTCACGCTCGCCGAACTCACTGCTGCACACAATAAGATCATTCGTTTGATGCAAGAGGCGACATTCTCGGATCTTATTGATGCGCTAAAAACACCAAGGAAGGCGAAGGATTTCCGACTTGTCAAATTAGCAAATTTGAATCCATTCCTCGACAAGGAAGGAATCCTACGGGTCGGAGGAAGACTACAGAAAGCGATGATTCCTTATGCGCAACGACACCCGATCATATTGCCAAAGGGTCACCACGTCACTAAACTCATCATCGAACGAGAACACCAGCTACAGCTCCACGCTGGTGCCCAGGCGACGTTGTACGCAATACGACAACGTTATTGGCCTATAGATGGACGAAATGCAGTACGTCAAATCACAAGAGCGTGTATAAGGTGTTTCAGACAGAAACCTCCATCGGTCGAGTATATCATGGGTAACTTGCCCGAAGCACGAGTCACAGAGTCGCGACCATTCACCAACGTGGGAATTGATTATTGCGGTCCTTTCTACATCAAGGAAAAAAGACACCGAAATAGGAATCGTATTAAGGTTTACGTGGCAGTTTTCATCTGTTTGGCAGTCAAGGCGGTGCACCTAGAGGTGGTCAGCGATCTCACCACCGAAGCCTTCATTGCTGCTCTCGATCGATTCATCGGACGGCGGGGAATCTGCAGCAATATCTACTCCGATAATGGCACTAACTTCGTCGGAGCCAACAACGAGATGAGAGAGATACACCAGCTTCTTCAATCTGATAAACATCAACAACAAGTCAGCCAGTTCGCGATCAATCACTCAATCGCTTGGCACTTCATCCCACCACAGTCTCCACATTTCGGAGGTCTGTGGGAAGCAGCAGTGAAGTCATTTAAACATCACCTAAAAAGAATTGTCGGAATGGAAATGCTCACATACGATGCCTTTAACACGTTGGTCATTCAGATCGAAGCTGTTTTGAATTCACGGCCGTTGACAGCTCTCTCGTCAGACTCAAACGATCTGCTCGTGTTAACGCCTGGACACTTTTTAATCGGTGAAGCACTCAAGTGTAGACCGCAAGTTGATTTCTCAGATACGCCGACCAACAGATTGTCAATGTGGCAGCATATCCAAAAATTGAAACAACACTTTTGGGCCCGATGGCACCAAGAGTACATCACGGAACTCAACAAACGCACAAAATGGACACAAGGTGAACACCACATCCAGACAGGGACCGTGGTGCTCTTGAAGGAGGACAACCTTCCTGCTCTTCAGTGGGCCATGGGTAGGGTGCTCAAGGTTCATCCAGGAGCAGACGGTATCATTCGCACAGTAACGGTGAAGACAGCCAAGGGTACATTCGACAGGAATGTCAAGAAACTGGCTCCGCTTCCAATACCGGAAGAAGATCATCCACCGACCATCACCACCAACGTAGACCCTGGTTCATCGCGCCATTAAGCCATTTTCGTTGCTATACATTAAAAACACGTCAATTATTGATCGCTAACTCTCTCAACGGGGGGAGTATGTTCCGTCGCGGAAAAATATCGTAGCTTGCAAATGCCATTTCTTTATTCAATATTCAACACCGTAATAAATTCAAGGAGTAACGCCGTTCGTGTCAAACATCGAGACATCTGCAGACCAGATGAGAATCTGGAAACGTTTTCTAATCCTCAGGAATTCACATGGAAAACGCACGTACAGAATAACTTGAAAGAAGCAAACACATTTTTTAGTGGTTTATGGTAGTGGCCATCGGCTAGCGAAGGATTAACCAGTCGCGGACCGTACGCATCGGCACCCCAAGACTGCAATTACTGGGGGTCCCATGGGTCGCGAGAAATCCCGTGGATACCTGATGGTCCGACGCTGCCGAGGCGTCAACGCATCCCCACGTGTTAACGAAAAACCCTTCAGCGTGCAAAAAATTGACACTAGCGACGTTACCTCCCACTCCCAAACTTATCATACTCAATGTTGGAACCTTTTTGAGTAGTCAGTCGTCTTCAGCTTCTCAGACAGAACGGACACTCCAAGAGTCTGATCGTCAGCTCATGGCTACACAGATTCTTGTCTTGACATTATTAAGTTAATATTTTCCGATTCAAGTCTGTATCCAATTCTTACAATAATAACAGTTACGTTTGTATATAATTTTCTTCTGAAATAAATTAGTGTTTGTTTTGTTATATAAAATAAATACCTGCGTCATTTTAATTAATCACGTGGGAGTTTGCTATCTCGCGGTTCAACTTAATTTGAGATTCGGACTTACAATCCGCGTCGGCTCCAAACGCCATCCGCGACAGCGAACAGTGCGTTTACATTGAATATACTACTTCCTCCATAAAAATTTTCTATCGCGGAAATTAAGCTTACATATTTTTTTACCATTATTTCCTCTCTGCCGCACTTTTTCTCTGCCTTTCCCTGGCCACTGCCTAATGATGTACTGGAACCGGAGATCAATTTTTTTAGATTCTAACAGCTTTCCGTTCAATTACTTGTGTCGTCCACGATTTTTTTCCCGCACGGCAAACAGTTCGACTGAAGTACGGCCCGCTTTTCTTATGCATCACACTTCAACTCAATTCGTTCTGCCGGGCTTTTACAATTTTTCATAAGCGTCCTTACACGGCAAAGTCGTAGTGCCTTAAACCTCGCACGCCCGAGAACTGTCAAAATACGTTAACACGTCTGAAGTTGCTCATCGGTTATCACGAGTTTCAGTTAATCCGACAGCCAATCAGAGAACGAATAAACCGACAAGAATACTTATATAAAAAAATGCGAGATATGTTACCCACTTTTTTAAGGAGTGGATTTTTTAAGGAGTCGACTAAGGTTAGCGGACTCGGGCGCTTAAGTGTCCGAGTCTCGTTATGTCAGTTTTGGCATTTGACATTCACAAAAAATATCAATGCATGAACTTGGTCACAGTATGCTTGTTGGGACCGCCAACCAATCACAGCACGAATAAACCGACAACAATTAAATCTCGCACTTTCGATACTAAAACTCGAAAGTCGATATATCTCGCCACCAACTTTTTAAGAGAAGATAATAATTTTATAATTTTATAATATTCAAATAAAGAGAAGTCTATTATGATGGTTTTCAGAGGTTTCGAACTATGAAAATGTTTATTACATTGTCTTTAACATTTTTACAGTCCTAACTCAAATTACATATTTATAAATATGTAATTCATACCGAATTACATGTAATTAGGTTGAGGACTGTAAAAATACCAAAGACAATGAATAAACATTTTCATAGTTTGATAAAAACCTGGTAATGATCAGGCAAATAAAAAATGAGGTACTCGGATTTGTGTCGGCAGCTGGTGCAATAACCCATATTCACTTATTTTCAACCTTCAATCATTACACTAAAATATTTGGAGCCTTAAGTATGCTATAGGAATACTAAATGAATTAGCCAAAGTATCATTTCCATTTTGCACGCAGTTAATCATTAATTGCTAAAGATCAGCCGTATAACGTGTTCGTTCTAATTGTTCAATATTATCCAATAAAGCTATATTAGATTTGGATCGTTAGTACGAAGTCGATTCAGTGAACAGCAAAGTGAACGCGTGAGGTTGAACGAGTGAGGAACAGAGTGTGGAAAGAAAAGGAAGCTATAGCACAGAGCTGGCATTTGCGTCAACAGGTTGTCGAAACTGTGGCAGAGCTATAGACCCACATCCTTGCCTGCCCCAATCTCGATTCGATTTTTCCTCTCGCGGCCCCCTTCCCATACTTTGCCGTAGCCGGGCATCTCTTTCTCAGCCTGCAAGTCGCTCACATCGACAGAGATGCTTTTACCCTTCTTGTAGGGCCACTCCAAGAAGAAAACCCAACAGACGACGCTTTCACTTTCTATCTCCTTTTTCTTTCCCTCCACTATACAGTACTACATATATATATATATATATATTTCTCCATTTTCTCATTTCCTGCAGTCTATCTTCTTTTGTTTGTTCCTTTTTCGTTACCCTTATAATTTTTTCTGTGTGCGTGTGTACCTTCATTTCTTGGATCCGGTTATCTATTGTCATTTCGGGCTTCATTGTCTTCAAATTTCCGGTTAATGGTTCGATATGGAGTTGCCATTTGGAAGAAATGGTTGAAGTTACAAGTCTGTTTGGTAACTTTAAGGCATGGTCTAATTTCTGGCAAAAATGGTAAATCTCTCACTCTTGAATTATAGGAATACTAGTTTCTGATACCAAATCCGGAAGACAATTTTTGATACTAGTTTCAGATACCAGTTTCTGACTTCACCCATTAGCCGTTTATCGAGTGACCTAAAAAGTTAAAATGCTCCAAGTTATTATATAGGGGAGAGCGGGGCATAATGGCTGCGGGGCACGATGGAACAGGGGCATAATGGCACACCTCGTCAAAATGGGACCAGCGTACACTGAAATGGTTAAAGAATTATGTTATAGTTTTATTGCCAGGATATTAATCTCACGATATCTTTGAAATTGAATTTAATAGAATATAAACATCTATTGTTTTTTATATCGAATACCTAACTTATTTTATATTTATTTTGAATTACATTGAACGCAGGGTTCACAAATATATTCGACGATACTTTCATCGCCACATTGAGAGAAAATAATGTTACTAGTAACTATAAAGTGACAACTATTCATTTTCAATTCGTACGACCAATGTTTTAATAGTTGCCACAACTAACAAATAGTTACTATAACTATAAAATAGTTACCATAACTATTTTCTTAATTACCATAACTATGAAAATAGTTGCATGGACTAAAAATTAATAGTTGTCACTTTATAGTTGACTGTACTACTGCGATTTCTCTGAGTGCAATAGCACACGAAAAGAGCGCCCATTTTTCACACGTATTACAACGTATCCACGACTCCGTCGATTGTGAATATAAACCACTAAAAAAAGGCATGGTATATCCTCTTCCGCATTCGCAGATGCGTTCACGGAAACAAAAGATTAGTTGCCATAACCAGAAAATGAGTTGACACAACCAATGGTAGTGCCAATGATTCGAGTGGTAATACCGACGATTTGAATGGTAGTCCCAACTATACGAGTGGTAGTCCCAACGGTTGGATTGGTTAACCTCACGAATCTTGCGAGAACTAATCGTGAATAGTTGAGGTTACTATTCGATATGGTTGAGACAACTAATTTTTTAAATATTGTGTACAGCAAATTAGAAACGCAGTTGTCATAACCAAACATTTCAATCCGTGTTTGACTTTTTTTTTCAATAATTCTGGGCTTTGCCATTGTTAATATTGTTCGTTATGATATGAAGAACATTTGTATAAATTAACAACTCTCATGCTGTGTGTGGAAGGACTATTTTTTTTCCGTCGTGCGCATTAAGTCGACTAAAAATGTGAAAAATATGTCGTTTTCTGCAGGATGTCGCGTGGCAATGTACAAATTTTCACCCCTGAATAAGTGTCCCTGTTCCATCGTGTTCCGTAGCGTATTGCCTCGCTCTCCCCTATAAATTTTGCGGATGTCGTTGAGAAATCTATAGAAAGATCTATAAGTTTTTGTTGAAGTACGGTTCTTGGAAATTGAATTTCAGCATGAATAGATTTTCTTCCATCCAAATTTCTTCAATCTTCAATATGTGCATCTTTTTTTCTGTATCCTCCGGAGCGAATGTCCCTGAACGACTTTTTGGAGTAGCTGATTCACTACCCAGTTCTCCAAACTCCAACATCCACTTCCTTCCGGAATCTCTTCTTGGCGCGGCCGATGTACACCATTTAAACTTCGACGCAACTCTGACGTAGAACGTTCATCGATTTTAGAAGTTCGACGCGTTTGTAGACGTACAATGGTGTCGCCGGGGTTCTTGGCAAACGTTGCAGTGGAATCGCAGAAGTAATGTTACTTTAGAACGACTATCTTGGGATACATGTCTTCCCGACTGCCCCTCACTTGACAAACTTGAACTTAACATCACTGTTGAAGTACCAAGGAAGTTCATGTATCGTACAACCTGGTGTACGATATCACTAGATATATTTCGTGTATCAGGTACTAAACAAACTTCCTAATCTGAGGTTTAACTGCTCGTTCAATATTTGATGAAACAAAACGACTTTACCGATCATTTTAACAGAAATTGGGAGCAAAGATTTTTGAATCTCAATATAAATTCCTTTAAAAAACTTTGTTATTCAAATAACGATTGTTGTAATTGACTAACTGGAACGATACACAATTAGTAAATGATTAATGTAGTGAATGATGAAATTTATAAAGTTAACATCCAATTGAAAAAAGTGCCAGAAAAATTGGACCGCTACATTGATTCGGATACAAATATTGGCACCGATAGATTGGACATCGATTGGCTACGGCTTATTTGATAGGTAGGTTTAAAAAATCTAATAGGTATGAATATCAAGATCGGAAATATGTTTGTTGATTTTATACATTTTACATTTTTTGTATTCGAATACAATTTACACTTGCGCATCAACAAAACAGTTCTCGTTCAATTGAACAAATGTCGCAAATGTCGAAATTTAAAAAATGGATAATTAAGTTGATTGATGAATTGGTTGATCAAAATGATGCAAGGTTGTTATCCAACTAAAAAAGCGCCAGTCAAATTCAATCGGTTACAAACATCGATATTGGTAGATTGGACATCACTCGTTATTAGCAACGGATTATTTGATGGGAGGTTAAGAAAATTTAATACATATGAAGGTGATGATCACGCGGAGAGAAAAACTTGTGTTGCCAAACATTCCCCATGCTCCTGCAGCAACTTTTGTTTGCTGAAATAGTGACAACATAAGCTTACGTTGCCGTAACAAATGTGGTTTGTTACCGCTTGATTTGCTACCCAAGCAAATAGCATTTGCTGTGGTAGTATTAATTAATTTGCCGTTGTAGCATTAAATTATTTGCTTCAATAGTAAATCAACATGTAATAGTAGCAAATCGTTTGTTGCAATAAATGCTTTGTTTGCTAGCATAACCCAACCTCTGCAATCCGTACGTTATTGTTTTTCGCGTAAGCCAAAGCAAGCTAATTAATAAATATCATTGTGAAATTAAAAATGAAAATGAAAATATATATTTTTCGTCTCAAGGATTATTTATTGAGACATTGTCAGTAGTAGTGGATGGGGGGGGGGGCGGTTTCTGTCGAAGAAAATTATTCCTACCTATACCGAGATTCGAACCCACGACCTGCCTACCTAACTTCCTAACAACGCTATCGCTACCGATTGTGCTATCGAATACTTGCTGATTTCGAAAATCTAAATGGCATAATAATAGTGGAAGCAGAAGATAGCGAGAGATAGATGGAGAACCATTACATTCTGACTGCCTTCCTATTTCCACCATTACCCCAGCAATTTATTCAAAGTTCTACGCACTAGTAGCTTTGTTTATAGCTCTACATGGAAAGAAAAAAAGTAGTTTTGGCTACCAATTCCAGCATATGCTGTGCCGTGTGTTAGTCACTGAAACTAAATCGGAATCGTAGTCTCAACTTTTTTCGATTGGTTGCAAAAATAGTACGTATGACCAACAACTTAGTTCCTGCAACTACACGGAGAGAAAACTTTTGTTGCATCAACAAATCAGTTGCTAATATAGTGACAGCAAAGCAAAATCTTACATTTTTTGTCGCCATAGCAGACATTTATTTGCTATCGGTACATAATTTTTGCTACAACGGCATTTTGAATTGCTACGGCAGTAGGTAAAGGCGTAGAAAATGAAGTTTTGCCACAACGACTTACGGATTTTTCTTTTTGTACCAATCAGGGTTATGGCTGCAACATTTTCAGAAGTTGAACGGAACTTCCAACGATGGCAACACATGAGGCTTTGAGCTGAGGCACTGAAAAATGTAATTTTCCTACTTATTGATTCAACAACCAATTTCAGAAAGTGTTGCTACGAAGAATCACTGTAGTATTTTTCTCTACTATGTAATAATCTTTTGATCCACGTATTGCTTATGTTTTTATGCATGTAATATCGACATAATCTTGCATTAATAGAAATATAGACTTTGCTTTTACATTTTTTAAAGCTCAACATTTTTGCTATGCTGTTCGGAGCAAATTACATGCGTAATAAGATTCTCTGATTCTAAATTTTTGAACTAGTTCAGATTTTGAGGGGGGAAGAAAAATGTCATGGTCGGAATTTAAAAAAAAGAATCCGGTTTTTTGTTACCAACCGAGGTATATAATTCCATTTTAAAAATGTTGGAATCTGATTGCTCTATTTTCCAACAAGCCCTGTTAGTCGCATCTACGATAAGGCAGCCATAAGAAGAAGCAAGAAATATAGCAACTTCTAGGAAGAATTTTAAACGCTTTTTAATGTCGTATGCAAATCAAGAAGGATCACCACGCGTCACCAACGACACCCAATTTATACCTATATATATGCTTTTACTCTTTTTATCTTTTGCGATAAAATCTTCAAGCATTTTTCAGTATTAGCATATTCCACTACGGAAAGCCTTATAAACCCTGTGACAAACGAGGACAAATGTGGCCACGTAATAGTAAAAAACGCTGTGAGTTACCAGCTTCCAATTTATATGCTTTTCAGGAATAAATGTTTCATCAATCGTGTAATTAAAAAAACGAATTACATTGCACGGGATAATCTTTTCAAAATAATTATGTTTGAAGGCAGAAGTGCTGGCCAAATTACACAAAATGAACTATACAATTAGATAATGTAAATAAAATTACACAATAATTATATGACTTCAATTTCGAATAAAAATTAGAAACGCAAACGACTAGTTGCTTTAACATTTTTTGTTTTTCGTTTCTGTATTTTTCTTGAGTTTTTATTGAATATTTAAGACGATTGTTTTGTATTTTCTAGAAGGCTTTTTAGTTGCATCCATAACGAGGGAGGTGGAAGAAAAAAATAGTAGATGAAGTGGCTTCGAAAAATATTATCCAATCCGTTTTCATGTCTCGTGAATAAAGAACGAGAGAACGAGCAAGGTCACAAATGGCTTGTACTTTATATCTATATCGGTTCTGTTTCCTTCTTTTTATCTTTCCCGAGAAAATTTTTCAGGAATTTTACAAAGTCTTAGGAGGTTCCGGAAGGAAATGCCTTATCAACGCAGTGACAAACGAGAACGTATGTCTGCTGGTAAAACTTGGAACTTTGAAGTTTTTCCCCGGCTCTGGAGGTTGGATAACCTTTTTCTACGTCATTCTCTAGATCAAGCCAATTTCTCTTTGCTTGTTTTCGTTCTCCTGTAATTTCACTAAGCGGACATTTTGCCTTTGCAGTAATACTTGGATGTAACGGCTGAGATAAAACGTGTTAAGGGATGCAATTGTGGAAGCGAACAAATTTTTATCGTGGCCTATGTCGTAGAATATAGATCGTTCTAGATACGATGTAAGTAGTGAGCACGTGGCAAAGCAGTAAGCACATTTTGATGGTCGTACGCTCATGCAGATATAAGTTTTATTTTATTTTCAACTTTTTTTCTTTCTTAGCATATTTCAAATATTAATTTTTCCGGTCTGAATTTCTTACCTGTAATATTTTATAGGTCAGTTCAGGAATTCTGCGGCGTGGAAACAATTCCGGTTGCTTCCCAAGAGCTTCCATAAGATCTTATACTCTGCTTTCTCGTCTTGACTTCCAACACTGCTACGCCATCCCACTTTTATAATCCCCGCTTTTGCCAAGATTGAAAATTTCAACGATATTAGTGTCCTTCTCATTTTTTCTTTTTCAAGATCTTTCGTACGGAAAAACAAAACTAAAAATTGGTACTTCCGAACAGAAGTTATGGTCAGTTGAAAACTAAACATTTTATTGATCTCGACTTTTCAGACGGACCAAAGTCGAGCAAATAATATTTGCTTTTACTAAATTAAAAAAACCTATCTGAACTAAAAAATTTCAAATGGAAACCACGGAATTTTTTTTTTTTAACCTGCCCGTTATCTTCAAATCTATCGCATGTTTGCGGTTTCCACCATGAGTCGACCATGGAGATATATAACCTTTATTTTATTTTCAATTTTTTTATTTATCCGCATACCGCAAATAGGAATATCTCTGGTGTAGGTTTTTCACCTGTAATATTTTATAGGTCAGTTCTGGTATTCCGCGATGTAGAAACAATTCCGGTTGTTTCCCAAGAGCTTCCAGAAGACGCTTGTTCTCTGCTTTCACGTCTTGACCCGCAACGCTGCTGCAAAATCCCACTTTTCTATTTTGCCTCCCTCTTTTCTCTTTTCCGCAAGAGCTCATTCTCTTCTCACGTGTTGAATTGCAAGTCTAGTATTGCGTGCTAGAATACGTCAGAACTGCCGAGCAAGAGCGAATATCCTGGTTTCGCGCTACATGAAAAATAAATTCTCGATGATATTTCATGTTTCACGCCATAATAGGTCGATAATTATTTTTTACAATATGAAATAATTCTTATTATTCGGATTTAGGAGAAAAAAATTATAAATATATTGAATATGAAATTTTTTTTTATTATACATTTGCTTTTGAGATTAAAAAGCCATAACATTCGAATTCTTCGTCTGTTCATAATTACAGAAGATTTTATAATGAAGTTCTTAATTAAACATAATGTACTTTTTTTTAAATTACAAAAATAACAGTTTTTTGTGTTTTTTTATGTTGAATTTTCTTTCTTATTAGGCACTACATCGACTTGCTATTTATTTTAACGAAAAATAAAAATTCTCCATGCAAATACAAAAAAGTGATTTTTCAAAATGCTTTTTTGTTACTGTAAAACGCAGGCGACTTCTATAAATTTAATACTTCCTTAGTCCCCTTTATATACTCACGCGTAATTTTACTTGTAGCCAACCGGAAAGATGGAGATTTTTTAGGCGTGAATGATCATTAAAATCTTTAGTATGACAAGAAAATACTTATAATGATCGATTTCTCTAAACGGTGTGTTGATGTTTGAGGGATTATTAATATTCGTAGCCTAGTTACGAAGCTACATCGATTTGCTCTTTATTTTACAGGAAAATAAAAATTCTTCATGCAAATACAAAAAAGTGATTTTTAAAAATGATTTTTCGTTACTATAAAACGCGGCCTAATTATATAAATTTGATAATTCCTTAGTTTCCTCAATATAGTCAGGCGCAATTCTACTTGTAGCGAACCGGAATGATGGAGATTCTTTAGGTTAATAATGATCATTGAAATCTTTAGTATGGAAAGAAAATACTTATAATGATCGATTTCTCTGAAGGAAATGCTGATGTTTCAGGGATTATTAATATTCTCAGCCTCGGTACGGAACTATATCGATTTGCTATTCATTTTACGGGAAAATAAAAGTTCTCCATGCAAATACACACGGGAAAAAAAGTTTGGTTGTGGCAACTACGTTTACGATTTGCTGTACACAATGTCTAAAAAATTAGTTGCCTCAACCATATCGAATTGTAACCTCAACTATTGACGATTAGTTCTCAATTGGATTAGTTAGGTTAACTAATTAGTTAGGTTAACTAATCCAATCGTTGGGACTACCACTCGAATAGTTGAGACTACCATTTGAATCGTTGGTATTACCATTTGAGTTGCTAGGGAAATAGATTAATCGATTAGTTGTGTCAAGTAATTTCTTGGTTATGGCAACTAATCGTTTTTTCCGTGCACAAATAGTATATTTCGATACAAGAGGCCAAAGGGTCGTCTGCGCACTGCTCGTGTGCAAAACGCTCCTTTGGCCTCGTGTATCGAACCATATTTTTCTTTACGAGTGCAATGCAAAATCCGAGTTTGTCCGACGTTTACAGACATACAAAATGTGCTGCAAATTCATGCAGTGAGCAAAATCCAGTGAAAAGTGTGCAAAATGAGGGAGCCAGTGCGCAAAATGTTTTGCGCACTAGTGCGTCAACCGGCCATTTTGCATGTCAGTAAACGGTGGGTAAACGAGGATTTTGCATGTACGAGTAAAGAAAAAGGGGTTTTGTAAAATTATTTTTTGTTACTATAAAACGCGGGCAAATTATATAGATTTGATATTTCTTTAGTCCCCTCAATATACTCACGCGCAATTCTACTTGTAGCAAACCGGAAAGATGGAGATTCTTTAGGCGAATAATGATCATTGAAATCTTTAGTATGAAAAGAAAATACTTATAATGATCAATTTCTGTGAAGGGAGTGGTGATGTTTGAGGGATTATTAATATTCGTAGCCTAGTTACGGAGCTATCGATCAAAGTGCCATGCATTCTTGAACGACAACGAAGATGAGGACGAGAAAGACGATGACGACGATGTTGGTCTTCTAACGGGTAGGGGGTCGTGTCACGATGTTCCACCCAGGAGGTTGGAGGGATAAGAGTACCTTCTCCTATATTCGTAGAGGGGTTTCAATATCGATTGTCGGGGTAAAGGGAGGTTACCTCAGTCTATGGCTCCCGCTGCGTTTATTCTTTCTGCAGTGCTCGTTCGCTTCTTGGGTCTATGTAGACATAGGACCTAGTCGGTTCAATGGGAAAGAAAGAGCTAGCAGCACTCGATGGACCCATTCTTCTATTATATTCGACGTAAGAAAACTTTCGCACTTGCTCAGATACACACTCACTCTCTTCCCTTTTCAATACGTCTTTTGCTGGCACAGACAGCTCAGAAACTTTTATGGGAAGTTCAAAGTCAGACCAAATTTTTTAGATCTTCTACGCTATTTGAACACTTTATAGGTCCCTATGAACAGAACTTTCTAATCGCTTTACCCGCAAACCACGAAAATCCGGAAATTCACCCAAAAGGAATTTCAAAGCAGTTGAAAAATTTGAATTTTCATGATCCTGATATTTATTGGCTCATTGCGCTAACATTCTTATGTAATTTTTTACAGTTTTTAAAAGTTGCAGCAGGAAATCGATAATTGAATAATGAAAATTTTCGCATACACAGCCTCGTATTTTACGTATCAGATCGGTATTTAATATTTAATTCACTATTAAATTTTACTTGTAGAAAAAACTGGAAGTTGTTATGCATAAACTCGTCATATAAATATAATGTACTTTTGCGGTAAAATTAAAGCAAATTATTAAAATTCAAGCACTTTTACTGTAAAATTAAACTAAATTATTGAATTTGCTGTATCATACGTTAATTTTACATCACACTTGTATACTAAATTTAATATACCAGTTTGGGCATAAAAACTTCCAGTACTTGTACATTAAATTTCAAGTAGATTTTTTTTTAGACTGTACAATACGAAATTTTTTAATAAAAACATCAAGAGACTCGGTAGTCAAGTATTAAAAGAAAATTAATGTGGTCCCTGCACGTAGATATATCTCTTTTCTCTCTCTTGTCTTGATTCGTATCTCTGCAATATTCGTCAGTAAAAAGGGCTCTTCAATTTGCCTGCAATTTTTAAAAATATTTGAATAAAACTATATTTACTACAGATATAAATGTACCGTCGGTGTCAGAAACTGGGCAGTTTAACAGTCTTAAGTCTCGTTAGTTCGTGGCTAAGTTCGGTCGCGTTCCATTCGAAACTTTTGTCAGACGTGTATAGGAGTACATCGCCGCACTGTAGTGGCTCTGAGGAACAATTTGTTGTTGGGGAGGAACCAGAGTGGGAAAACTTTCTATATAGCTACATCTCGCGAGCGCCCGACATGTAACAACCCCTTCGCTAAAAGGGTTAACGATCAACGGACTCCGTCACTTCCACATCCCGACAGCTGTCACTTTAACATTTTGACACCGTAACGTTAAGTCACTCATTCTAACATTCCCTTGTTTCAAGGTATTTCATTTCGGAAAATCTATGCAGCGAGTTTTACGTTTTTGATCCGTTAGTCAGCCAAGGATCAAATAATATTCGCAACTTCTTAAACGATTTTTGCTCATTTATTAGAAAGAAAAAGTATGATTTGTGACAGATCGTTCCTTACCATTCTATAAAATCTCATGAAATTTTTTGATCGTATTCTTAAGGAAGTTTGGAAATTCTGCGAGTTGATAAAAATTAAGGGGAGGGAATCAGGTAAAAAAGTTGATTTTGGATATTCAATATCATCCAAATCCTATTGCATATAAAATTGCCCAACGCACTATATTGTTGGTACTCGATGAAAGGATTTTTTATTGTCGTCTGACTTGCATATGCTTTTCAATATTATCTTAAGCAAAGTTCTTAGGTTTTCCATTCTGCGCATGATTCAGATCGAACTACTTGGCAGATTGGAATGGTTGACGTCTCATTTTCTTCTTTATGAAAAGATACACGGACTAAATGGAGTAAACTATTTTTTTCAATCTGAAAGCAAAGTTAATCACTGATTTAGAAAATAGCATGAAGTTTATTTATTAATAATTATGTCACTTAAAAAATATTACCTTTTATTAACATTTTCTCCATTTAGCCGATGTATCTTTTCATGAAGAAGAAAATGAGACGGCAACCATTCCAATCTGCCTTATAGTTTGATCTGAATCATGCGCAGAATGGAAAACCTAAGAACTTTGCTTAAGATAATATTGAAAAGCATATGCAAGTCAGACGACAATAAAAAATCCTTTCATCGAGTACCAACAATATAGTGCGTTGGGCAATTTTATATGCAATAGGATTTGGATGATATTGAATTTCCAAAATCAATTTTTTTTACCTGACTCCTTCCCCTTAAGTGGATTACATTTATATTTACACATTTAGGGGAAGGTGGAACAAAGTGAAATGCATAAGCAAAAATGGTTTTATCACGAAAGTCAAAGTGTATTTTTACTGCTATTCACTCAAAAAGTCGATTTCAATAATCGATTTTGAGGGTTAGGAAAAAAAATTGGTGGGGCGAAATGAAACACTTCCCCAAATTCGTTAATGTATGATTTTTTGAACTGGGTGCCATTTAACGTCATCAGCGTTGATGATATTTTAATATCAATTGTGTTTTCGATTAATTTTGACATTTCGCAAAAAAAATATCGACAGGAGTAAAATAGGACAGTCTCCGAAATATTTGCTTCGCTTACTTCGCTTACTTGTATCGAGCACTCATGTGGAATACGAAACATGAATATATTTGACTGTGATTGAGCGCATGCGCGTTAGTTGGTATGATTATCATGAAAAACGCGACAAAATGGTTTTAAAAACATTGTATTTTGAATAATACAGTTGAATTGTATTGTTGAAACGCATTTTTAATAAAATGTTGGAGGGTTTCACTTTGCCCCACATTTTTTTTACACAAATGAGTGTTTCACTTTGCCCCACCTTCCCCTGCATCGAATACGTCCAGGAATACTTAAATTGTCATTTGCAAGAAAAAAAAATGGTGGCGTCTACGAGAATAAAATACGAAACGACTTAAGCATTTTTTAATCAATTGCTTCGTGCCATATTGCTTTAAGATGTGTTAAGAACGTATTAAGATTGTCGATCAACTTTTGCTTGAAATGACGTCAAAAAACCATAACAAATCTCAATGTAAATGATGAAAACTTAAATCGTCGTAAGATTGGTTTCGAATTTTTTTTTCTCCATGTTGAATTAATTAGATAATAGCTCAAGGAAAGGGTGGTAAAGCTTAGGGTAGGCCTAATTCACCAATTTAATTAAATTCAAGTCTTCGTGATTCAACATTAAGCAGAATCTACGAGGGGTTGAAAAACAAAGCTTGGAAAGCTAGAATTTTTATAATGAAAGCCCTTAATTTCCGGTAGTGCGTACTACCAACTTATTGCAGTGCTAACAGAAATCACTATGCATAGGATAATTACCGCGGCACAGAAGTTGTAGCAGTGTGAGCAATTAAGCAGAAATGAGGGAGAGTTTCCTTAAAATAATTAAGAAAGGTAACGCGATGGAAAGTAAGTACGCGTTCAAACCAATTACGTGAAGGGGCTTGGCGAATACGGTTGAAGCGAAGGAACGAAAGATATACGTTGAGTTAATTGAAGTAAACTCGTGCATCTCATTTTGCTTGGTGGTGGAATCATATAAGATTCGCGGAAAGGAGTAAGCTTGAAGAAAGACTATAGTGAAGGGGTTTTATGGCCCCATGGATGTGGAGAAACAGCAAGGAAACTACCGCTTCGCGAAAAGTTATACGATTAAGTGAAGGGTCTTCTTTTGCCTCTGGGATCTTCGAGCGGTTTTCTCCTTTTGCGGAAACGAGACGCGAGATGTTGAGTCAAGTAGCGTTAAGGGCATGCTTTTTTTTCACTTCGGTGAAAAATCCGTGAAAAGTTACTGTAACACACAGAGTTAAAAAGGAACGCAAAGTAAAAGCTTGCATATTGCTTCCTCGTTATGCATCCCTTTTTACAATGCTGGATCTATGAGGAAATATGTTAATCTATTTTGGTTTCCGCATAGAGGAACTTTAAAAAAAAACGTAAAAAATAATGAGGAAGCAATGTGCAAGCTTCTACTTTGCATACTTATTTAAAAAAATTAAACGTATTGTGTATAGTAAAATTTTAGTAATTCTTAAATAAAAATGCAGAATTAACAAAATAACTAGACATTTTTTTCTCAAAGCATTTGTTTTACATACAAATGTTCTAAAAATATTCCTTTTATTTCCGACTGCCAGCCGGAGAAAAATGGATGTACATGTAGTGGCGATCAGTTGATAGATGCAGTTTTCTATATAGCCAATGTTGTCACAAAAACGGATGAAATTTACTTGACCAAATTTTACACACCGATTTTAGATGTATTTGCACTGGTTTTAGGCTATATTTCCGCGCGATAAATTGTTAACTCGATGTGATAAATGTCTTTTACAAAAAAGCTGTTTGTATATATCAAAATATCACAGGATTGCCGCCATTATTGCGTATTTTATAACTCATTTCACAGCGCTTATCCTAGCACTTTATCATAAGCGAATAATTACTTTAAAAATTATGAATTAAAAAACTCTCGACTGAAAATTGAAGTTTAATTAATGTACAAATTGAGTAAATAACAAATTTCGGAATAATACCAAGCGCTTATTATTCCAATATTTTTTGTTTACCCAATTGGTTAATAAATTATTAATAATTATTTTCTTTTTAAACATTTAAAAAAATTTTCGTTTAAAAATGCAATTTCTCCAGAATTTTTTAATAATTACTTTAAAAATTATGAATTAAAAAAATCGACTGAAAATTGAAGTTTAATTAATGTACGAAATGAGTAAATAACAAATTTTGGAATAATACCAAGCGATTATTATTCCAACATTTTTTGTTTACCCAATTGATTAATAAATTATTAATAATTATTTACTTTTTAAACATTTTAAAAAATTTTCGTTTAAAAACGCAATTTCCCCAGAATTTTAAAACCAAAACTAAGTTTTAAAAACTTTTATATTGGTGATTTTATTTGCATTGGTTTTACTATTGAGCCGAATTTGGTATGTCAGGATTTATAGGGTTAATAAAAATTAATTCAATTTAATTGCTGCAACGCAATTGGAATGCAAAAAGGTGGTCCATATTACCGAACGTAGAATAGCCCATAATTTTGAAATTGTTTGGCTGTCATGAATCAACACTTTCATCTAGTGGCCCCAAGTTTGAGCTACTTTATAGTTGAGTGTGCCCACTATATGAGGTTAGTTATAGATATACCATGAAACTGGTTTCAAATGTAGATTTTCGCCTCTTTTAATAGGTAATTGAATGCAGGTTATAATTGAACGACTGGCAAATTCGTGTACGGTTGTTAAATTTTATCATGACTATGGTTTAACACCTCAATTACCTCACTGATATCGACATAAGTGAGCATACGAAGTCGTAAATATTTTTGATTCTACATTTAGGTCGTTACACACTGGTCCACCATACCGCACAAGCCCATATTGACCACTTTTACCCTATATGTCCATATGACTATATTTTTATAGTCGCATTTAGAGCGACCGAGGTGCCTGGAATGCTTGACATTTTTGGTCGAGAATTGAAATGCGGTTAGAGCTTGCCATTCATTCGCAAAACGAATATCGTGTTCCACACGTCCTTCAATGCAGCTGGAAGCACAACCACAAATGTTGATGAAAGTATGAAACTCGACAATAATATCTGCGAATTGAAATTGGGAAACGTCGGGACAATAATGAAAATGCGATTAAAACATTTTGACAATGAATTATTCACCATACAATTTTATATGGTTAATAATTTGGTGTATGGTATTTTGTATGTACTCGTACAAATTATTACTATAAAAATAGATTATTGTTACGGGATTTCAAACGTTAAAATTATGTCACGTAGTTCCATATATATATATATATATATACTGTATGGCTATATCTACCTAATCCCATGTGCCTGTCTCGACGGCGAATTTGGGATAAAAGGGGATGGTTGGTTAAACTTGGACAACTTGGGAGGTGTCAGCCGCGGCTGATTAACAAGAACAAAAAAAGGAGCCTAATCAAATCGACAAAAAAGATACGAATGAACCCAAGTTTCTAAGAAGCGGCTGACAATACCCAAAGAAAAAAAACACCATGGAGGAGACCGGACTTTATTGAGTCGCAGGGTCAAGGTAGAATCAACTAACGATTGTGCGCAGCTTTTTTTTAACACTCGAAATGTTTTATCCTCATAAATCCTCATATGACTTCTAACACATCTTTAATTGTTAAAATTCGCAACTGCAATAATATAAAAAATAATGAGTAGAATTAGAAAAAAATCATTTACGTTGTAACGTAAAATCGTATGCAATATTCGGGAGGGAAATGTGTTTTCCCTCCCTCGGGCCACAATATACTATTTCAAACATCTATCTGATTGACCAGAAATTTGTTCTTTTCCCGACTAAGTTGATAAAACCAAATGCCATGCCAATAACGCGGGTGGAAAGTTGTCGATCCTTGACAGGCAGGAGGAAAAGTAACGCAGCGGGAAGAAAGGTATTGCAAGCGAGAAGAAAAGTGCTGCAGCGGACGGAAAAGTATCGCAGTGGACAAATTAGTGGCTGCGAAAACTGCTCCAGCGGGCAGAAAAGTGCTGCAGCGGGTACTTTTCGTCCCGCTGCAGTAGAGCCAAGCAAAATTCTATTATTTAATATTTTTTCTTTATACCTCGATCGAAAGTACGTATCCCCGGCATCAATTTCGAAGCAGAAAGTCTAAGATTTACGCATTGGTAGAACTACACGCACGCCCTCTGTCGAAGCGGGAGCAAAAATTTGTTTCGTGCACACCGATACGGAAACTGCCGCGATTGTGTTGCCCCGACTGCCGTCAGTCACTAGTCACTAATACGTGTTTAAGTTGTTTATAACCTCAAAGCGTATTTTAAAGAAAATATTAATCAAAATGATCTCGACCGACGAATCTATGGACGAGGAAGTAGTATTACGAGATTTCGATGCAGAGGCAGACTTAATAATACAGACAGAAAATTGTATAAGTAAATATATATTTTTTTAAAACTATAATTATATTTGCTATTCTCTTTTATTTGATGCCTGCCCCCCTCGACCAGCAGTACTCGCTTCGCTCGTGCCGGCAAATGTCGGGGCAGGCATCAAAACATGAATCTATCAAGAGCCGCGGCAGCGTCTTGAAACAAGTACATCGTCCTTTCGATCGGCTATAAAGAAAAATAGTATACACCACACGGGCAGAAGTTTGAAAGCCCTGAACTGCGCATCATGATGCCCGAGGCCAAGCCGAGCAGGAATTTCAAACTTTCTGCCCTTGTAGTGTAATATACTATTACCTGTTTGTGCCGTTGCGTCGTTGCAGGCATAATAGTATATTACGTTACAAGCGAGGAAAGTTGCACCCCTCCCATGTAACGTACTATACCTTTCTCCCGATTTCGCTAAAAAATAACCACATTTCGTGTGTGCAACAAGGATGGAGAATAAGCTTATTTTTAACAAATGACGACACGCATGCGTAGTACGGTTTTTATTACTCTCGCCGGGCAGGAATGAGCTGGTTACCTCCCGCGGGAGGTAATGAAAGTGGACTGCACATGCACACGTCATTCGTAACAAATGAGCGATTTTTTAGCGGAGTCGGGAGAAAAAATATAATCTTTTTAACATAGACGGAAAAAAGTATCGTATATCACACGGGAGTAGCGGTTCTCCCTTGTAGCATAATATACTTAGGGAATTTATTCCAGGACCCAAATAAATATTCTATTCTATACTATTCTTTCAAGTACCACGTTTTACGTAAATAAAACGCTTATTTTCTTCCTTGTGTTGACATTCACGACATTTTTTTCCACAGAATCCAGCAAAATAATTTTTTAATAGTATGTACCCGGTTCTTCTTCAAAGCTCAATTCCCAAAAAAACATTTATATATAAACCTTGCGGAGTTGACCGGGGGTCACCTTTTTCCTACTACGTTTTGCGTAAATAAAACTTTACCTCGCTTGTGTTGACGTTTACGACGCTTCTCGCAAAATCTAGGCAATTAAATGTTTTGAGTGTATACTCGAACCTTTTTTAAAGCTCATTTCACTCAAATGCTATAGTAGCTCAGATGGTGATGGGAAATCCTCGCGGGGGTATTTGGGCTGCTCTCGCAGGGGGCTTCGAACGATTCATTCCAGAGACTACCTACCCTAGATGTGAGGCACTTCGCTGGGGAGCGAAAGCGAAATGGATGGGCCCTTCAGCAAAGTCTGTTTACGTATGCCACGAAGCGTTCGGGTCGTACGACGAGAGAGTGCCACGAGTGGTAGGTATAATTTAGTGACAGACAGGGAGTATAACGTTGAAGCTCAGATAGACAGCAAACAGAGAAGGGCGAAAGGGCAAAGCGACTCAACGGCCTTAAGAGAGTGACGCTGAGTGGGATAGAAGCAATCGGGATGATAGCATGATTCAGCGCCGTAACTAAATCCATGCAGTTGTGCGCAATAACCATCAAAATGCACACAAGGTGTCATAACTTGTGCACAGAGAATACGATTTAACTGGGCTAGCAAATATTTCGGTAATATAGTGACAGCATTATTTTATTTGGTAGCATAAAAACTTTTGGTTAGTCTAGCGAACAAAATGCTTAAGTCAGAAAAAGCAATTGTTGGTCGAGCATTAAAACTTGTTAGTGTACACAAAAACCTTTGGCTAAAAAAATTCGTTAGTTTAGCCCTAAATTTAGCCTATAAAAATAATAGTTACACCAACCGCAATTTTTTAGTAATCGGTTACATTAATTTTATGGACTTTGTACATCCAACGTTTACGACAATTTGTGATCTGTGACACATGCAGTGAACATCGATCTAAATGAAATTACGGTTCAGTTACGAACTAGTTAGCAAGGAGAGTTTATATTAGTTAAAAGCATGCAAAACGGTAGAAATTTAAACGTTCATACTTAATGTACGGATTTAACATAATTTGAAACCTGACAAAATCTGTTATATCGCATGTTCTGGATAGCTTGCATTTGTTTGGAGTCCCATCCAACGACGAAAGCAATATACTCGTAATCCGATAAATTTTCAATAAAATCCCACGTAAGCCCACGGGAAAATTGTTTTGATTGTATCTCCGGTATTAAAGGTGAATATTGAAGCTGTGCACTGTCTGTTTATAGATTATTCATATTCAATTCGATATACAAATACGCGCGTATTATCTGTTGGAAAATTGAGGAACGTAATGTCGAATAGTTACTTTGACATTACATAACAAAGACTTGATAAGCCTTCTTGTAATTGTACAATGTTTTAACATGTACTTTGACAGTAAAATGTCCGAAATGTTTTTTTTTTTTTTCAAAACAAATTTTCTATTGATTATTACAAAATTCTATGAAAAAACCTGAAAAAATAGGATTTTCATGGTTTTCAATTGAAGTTTTCACGTTATCGATAAAAAGCTGGGCAGCTTAATTATTAGCGAAAAATTATCAAGCTTTTAAAATTTTGTAAGAAAAAGTTTTTTTTCTTTTCTTTTGACTTCCTGGAAAGTTGGGATTGCCAAAAATTCGTTATAACTTTTTTTGGGTTGACCGATTTTCATTTTTCTTATTTTCTTCGAAAAAGCTTGTTAAAACGAGGAGAATGATACCAAAATCATCATGATAACATTTTCAACATATAAAAATCAACGAATCCCAATTGACCATGTGGCTTTTCAAAGTTTTGTTTATCATGACGAAAACATGCACAAGCATGAGTCGCTTTACCTATTTTTTAAAAAGTGGTATCCACTTTAGCGTAAACTTTTCAATATGGAAAAAAATGATGCTATTTGAATTTTATCGAGAAGTTAAAGTTTTTCATGAAAACATTTTTAAAAAGTGTTGTTCCACCAATAATTTTGCCTTGAATTATGATTGCCAATTATGTTTCTTCAAGATTTTCATAAAAATACTTTTATATTTTTAATTGGTGGAAAGTCTTCAATAACATAAGCCGTAATAGTATCAAAAGGTTGAATTAAAAAAAAATAACATTATTTTGGGACAAAAATAGATAGCTTCAAATTGAATTAATTGGCAACCAACCAATTTGGACAGCCAATTTTTTTATTCCATTCAGAACTATTCCAATTACCTTCGTCGTAAAAGCCAGAATCCGGCAGTCCCACAAACATAAAAAAAATCAAAACCGCAAAGACCCAACCCTAAAAAATAAATTGATTAATATAGCCTTATAAAAAAATTCATGCCGGAAGAAGTGAGCTAGCCAATCTTGAATCTGTTATATAATATCCCCGTCGCCACGGTAGATCATCTACAAAATAATCGAGAGATTGAATCTCGAAGGATCTGCAGCTTTTCCGCTTAGCCTTCACGACACCCTCCGTTCTCTTCGTACAGTACGTTCTAAATCCTTACAGCGAGCGAGTATAAAAACACTTAAAAAGCCAACGATCCCACAAGGGCCCGAGATCAACTCACAAATCTCGATCCGCGCGTTCCTTCCTATGAAATGAAATATGAAGACAGCGCGAGGAAAGAGTGGTGTATAAAAAAATGAAGAATAAGCGAACGCCTCCGACCATTGGCACAGGAAATTCATGAAATAGCGATAAGCTTTTACGGTAGTGCTGTGCTATGCTCTCTTGCTATGTTCTCATACCCTTCACTTCGACTCTTGCTTCTTGCCCTTCCGTCCTGTCTTTCCCTCACGTATACTCGTTACCCTCTCTCTGTAGCAGCAAGCCTTCTCAACCGACAGCTCATAAATCCATTCTATGCCAGCGGCTCTCTCTCGCAGACAAGCCTATGGGCCGTCGAGCCAAGATGAACCAAGTCCGATAAGCCACTGGGAAATAAGGTACGGCAGAAAGCACAGAATGGTTGGTGTATCACTATTGTAGCAAGGCGTTGGAACCTAAAAGCTCGTCCTCATCCACGTTCTCTTCGTCGTCCTCAAAAACTCAAGCTAGGGAAGACAGGGTGGACAGTAGAGGGCAAACTGTTGGGTTACAGCAAAATCCCCCTTAAGCTTGCAGGATTGCTGAGCATCTCGCCAATGGCAATTCAAGTGTGGGCGTCTCGCCATATGTTACGCACCTTCGACTACGGCTTGATTTTTCATGGTGAAAATATAAAGAAAATAGCTCGTTAACATTAGCAGGTGGATTGAGGGAACAATGACGAATTAGTCGCGAGAGTATGCGGTATTATTTTTCGTATTTGTATTTGAAAAATACAAATACGAAACTACTTACTTACTTTTTACACCTACACTACTTACTTTACTTTTTATACCTACATTTCTGTAGTCAAGAGTTTGATTAACCAAAAGCTTTACAAACAGTTGGGTAATGTCAAAATCCCTTTAAGCGTGTAGGAGTACCTTGCCAATGGCAATTTGATTGACTACGGCTGATTTTTACGGGCAAAAATCGGGACTCGTCAACTTTAGCAGGTAGAGTAAACAAAAATAACAAAGGAATCAAGAGTGTGCAGGGAATTATTTTCTGTATAAACACCTACGTCATTTTAGTTAATCACGTAGGAGTTCGGGTAATCGCGGTTCAAATAACTTTTTGAGATTCGGCCTTACAACCCGCGTCGACTCGAGTTCAACGGAGTCATCCGCGATACCGAACAAAAAGTATAGGTCAAAGCTGTCACCGTCTCTGAAGCATTACGAAATTTTGGATAAGGTTTCCCGAGTCAACATTTTAACCCTCTGTTAGCCCTCCGGGGTTCCCAAATCCTTTGACGAGGCAAAAGCCGACGACGGTTTCGCCCTCCGTACAGCTGACAGTGACTCTGCTTGGAGGTTCAAGCGTTATTTGCCACCCTCCGTAGAATCTTCCTCACTCCGTGTAGAGCCTCCAATAGCCTAATCACCCTAAATGAGATATAGAACCCCGGTTGAGCCTACACGGAAAGAACTGTTTGGTTGTGGCAACTACGTTTTCGATTTACTGTACACAATGTCTAAAAAATGAGTTGCCTCAACCATATCGAATAGTAACATCAACTATTCACGATTAGTTCTTGATTGGATTAGTTAGGTTAACTCATCCAATCGTTGGGATTACCACTCGAATAGTTGGCACTACCATTCGAATCGTCGGTATTATCATTCGAATCGTTGGTATTACCATTTGAGTTGCTAGAGAAATAGAATAATCGATTGGTTGTGTCAACTCATTTCTTGGTTATGGCAACTAATCTTTTTTTCCCGTGTATGTAACCTATTGAAATCCAGATAACCCTACTTAAGCTACAAACATAGAAAAAAACGTGCTCTGATGAAAACTCACGAAGAGTTCAACATCTTATTGGTGTGAGTAATATATTTGAAGGAATGCGAACCAATTGACTTGTTACGATAAATCCAGAAGAAGTTTCTTACTCATTATCATACTTTCTTCACATGTAATTCTACTCTGATTGTACTGACAAAGCTATATCTTTTTTGAGGCTTCGAACGAATAATCTTCTTTTATTTCTATTTTTTCTTTATTTATTCCCCTACTTTCTTAAACGATTCATATTTCGGTCTAAACCGATCAGATTCACATGCAATAAGATATAGATGTATCTGAGTCTAATTTGATTTTTTCTTTAATATTAAACAAGCAATATTAATAATTTCTAAGAAAATAGGAAACAATTTTTTTACTTCGCTGGTATCTCACATCACCTTCAAATGTTATATGTCTTAAATAGAGATTGTTTCTTTTATCGAAAAAAAGAATGTATAATAAAATATTGTTGACATTAAATAAAAATATATTATGTCTATGGCATTATAAAAAGTTTAATGAACACTTTCGTTTTTCTGAATTTGTTTCTTATATTCATAATATAAACAATTATACTTCAATTGATGTTTGGGTTAACGGAGGATGTAATAGTGTATGTGGAAGGAACTTTCGCTGGGTCAACGAAGGGTATGAAGGTTTCTGTAGCAGGCTCAGCGGAGGGTCTGGGAGATTCAGCGGAAGGCTCAACGGACGGTCTGGGAGGTTCTATGGTAGGTTCTATGAAGATTTTTTAGGGTCTGCTTCACCCTCCGTGACCTTCCTTTAAGTCGAGATGTACTTTCTGCCATTTGGGCCATCTGGTAGGGTGAAATTGAAATGTTAATCTACACGGAGAAAAATAATATTGTTGTTGCAGCTAATCTTAGTTTGCTAGGTCTATTTTGCTGCAATAGCCTTTCATTTAGCTCATGCAGCAGCTAATTTGATCTCTCAGCAAATAAGCGTTAGTTACGGAAACGAAAAATGCATCTCCCAGATTATTTGCGGACCCAACTAATGATTTGTTGGTGGAACTTATACATTTTGCTGAAAAAACAAATTAGTAAAAAGGGCTTCGCACCGTTAGCGACTGAATATTTGCAATAGCGACGGCGTTTCATTTATCGAAATGTTTGTGCATATAAACAAACATTTCCTACTATCATAAAAAAAGTTTGGCACTCGAGCGAATTCGTTTAAATTGCTAGCGTAACCAATCGAAGAAAGTTCCGCCAGCAAATGAGCTGCTACAAAAAAGGCGGGTTGCGCATCCTAACACGTTATGCGCAGCGCCATTCTTCTGTCGCGATCTATTTTCAATACTGCTTTGTTAGTGCGAAGTTCGTTCATGCCCAGTTCGCGTCGTCAGCGTATTCAGTTTTGACGATGGATTTACCAAAAGCGTCGGGATCCTTGAGATCTTTCTTCAAAACGTGGGGCATTAGTGAAGAAGTTATACAAAGAAGTTATAAGTGTAAACTGTTTAAAAAGTTCGAACCTCAAAATGACAGCTGCAGAAACGACGTGTTTCGTGAAACTATTCGGGGTGATCATAGGTGATTTGGTTTCGGAAAGTAATCTGTATTGGAAACTTTACGTGCCATTGCGTGAAATACTCGACCTCACCTATGCTAAACGATTGTCGAAAAATGTTAGTCCTCTGTTGCGAGTACTAATACAAGAGCATCTTGAACTGTACGTCAAATTAGGTGGTTCAATCCTGAAGCCCAAACATCACATTCTCACGAGCGCGTTTGCGATCTTAGGAAATCACTATTGCTGCAACATCAAGTTGTTTGTGCTACCAGAAAAATACTTCTGCTGTAACAGCTGCTGCTTGTGCTGCCAGCAAACTAATCTTGCTGCAACAGCAAACTGTTATTACTGCAATAGAAAATTGCTATTGCTATTGTAGCAAATCAGACACAGCAAATAAATATTGCTATAAGAGCAAGTACTTTTGCTGTCACTATATTTGCTAATGATTTTTGCTGCGGTAGCTAATCACATGCTGCTGTAACCAATTATTTTTCTCCGTGCATGCGCGATACCCTGCTTTCACCCTGCAGACTGCCTTCTTTCACCCTCCAGACTACGGCAGTAGACCTCAGTAATTTTAGGTTAAAAGGAGAGTAAAAATTTCGACTCGGGTTGCCCGCCAGCCAATGAAAAAAAACAACCTGAGAGCCGATGATACATTCAGCAAAAGATGATCGCGACGGTTTCCGTTACCTTTGCGGTTACCTATACAACGCAGTAAAGTCGCAGCGGTCCGATAGAAGTAATGTTCGTTGAATCTATGATGGTACGTTGAGGGTCTAAAGAAGAACGAATCGTGAGCCCAGCAATCTCGGAGAAATGCAAGGCGCGCCTCAACGAAAACCCGATATCTTTCCCTCGGCAGCTCCAATGAAAGGATATATTCGCCGGCAGAGGTGGGCGACCTGTTAAGCTCCTTCTTCCATATATACTCCAACTTCCTACAGAAATAGAATCTCATGTACACTACACATACATAGAAGATATGCTTTTGTATAGCGTAGAAGCGTATCTACGTCCGTACAGAGTATGCCATTCCGCACGTGAAGTCCTGCTTAAGGAATATGCCATTCTGCACGTGCCTCCGTAAGTTCGAGGTGAAAAGTAAATCCGTTCTATAGTACTAAAGTTCTTGAGAACCTAGTGCGAAGGGTCGGTGAATTTTTTTAAGGAAAAGTGATTTTAACGAGCCTTTGGAAGCCGCAGCGTAGTTGGTACCATTTTTTGGGAGCTGGTGCTTTTCCTTGGAATTATTTGAGAAGAATTTAAAGTACGCTTTGGGTATGCCACCTTTTCTGAAGCTCACAGCAAAGGTGACATACCACTATGTTTTCGGATAGAGGGTTGACGTATGAAACAAAAAAGGTACTAGACGTCCTTAAACTGAGTTTAACTGTGCTTGACTCGAACATATTTCGCTGCTGCATGAGAGGCTGAAAATATATGAAGGGAACCACACGGGTTGGTGATGTAGTCATGTACGAGGGTTCGCAACGGCTTTTTGGGGTGCGATGGTATCGCCGGTTGTAGACTTTCCGGGTTACGGTGTGAAATGCTTCTCCCCATGTTTCCTTTTTACCCTCTTTCTATAACTTTATACTGTAAAGCAAGGCGAGGGTATTCACTCAAACTCACATATTTGGCTTCATCTTTTGACCAATCACATTTATGTCATGAATCTATAAAAATATTTTTCCGATTTGTAAATATTGGCTGGGTCTATAAATTTGAAGGTTATTTCATTTTTTTTGTATACGTTAAGCTAAGAAATCTTTTTGCTACACGTGTAAACAACTCATCATAGAAAAAGAAACTTGGAAATCGGTGAGCGTACAAATATTATCGCTAATTGAAAATTACGAATTTTCGTAATCTTAACTTTTCGAGAGTTCCGAAGTCCAAAAAAAGTAGACCTTCACTACATTTCGATAGCATATCTTATAGGACATTTCCCGCCATTTGATTTTGAAACTGGGAGTTTCTTTGTTGATAATTTGGAAATTCAAAATTGGAAATGTGAGAATCGGGAAATAATTTATTTTTGCACTTTTTATTTAGCGGTTTTCAATTATCGACAAAATCATTGAAAGTTTCGTGATCAGCCGGAAAAATCCCGAAGGCTTTCCAAATTTCGTGTACGTCGACATTTTCCATTAGCCGTAACTTTTGTTTGGATTGTTTGATTCTTAATTTTCATTTTTCATTAGAAAGAGCTCGCTCGAAGAATGGCTGAAAAAGAGAAATTTTTCGATTTCTGCCGTTAAGAGTTAAATTATCTATAAAAACTATAAAACTCAACGAACTCTGAGATGCTTTGTAGCGTTTTGACGCCTGATTAATTATGATGAAAACAAACATAAGTCGGAGTTGCAATTCCATTATTCTTTACAATTCTAGCTTCTCACTCTTTGTTGAATTTGCTATTAATTTTATCGAAAATTTTTTAAAAAACCCAAAGTGTTAATTCTGGACGTTTTGTTTGCCTTTCCGTTCTGATTCATAAAGATGTTACGACGAGGCATATTTATAATTACTTTTCCCATCGAAATTTCGGCCAATAGAATCAACGCATTTGGCTTCATGTAGGGGAATCTAGTCGATTTTGTTTCGAATATTTTTCGGATATTTCCTAACAAGTTGCTAAGCAATAAAAACAATTTCTGAACAACTTTTAACATTTAACGAGAACTGGAACGTGATCTGAAGAATAAGCCGAAATTCCGATGGAAAAAATAATCCGACAAATACCCCTCGAGCTTCAAAATTAATCGTGTATTTCCCTGAAACTTCCCTGTGTACAAACAATCGTGTCAAGCCAAGCAGAAAATTCCCTCGCGCAAGCGCTCGGTACTTTTTCACCTGCAAGGCTTGACACTCTTGTTTGCATGCAACAAAGTTATTGGAAAATACCCGATAATTTTGAAGCTCTTGGGATATTACTACTGATTATTGAGAAAATAATTTAGGAAAAATAATTTCTCGCGTTGTAGTTGCGCCTCAAAACCAGAGGACTGCTTTCGCTGCGCAGTGTCAATGATTTCACGGAGATCAGCAGGGCGTCGCACATCAATGAGATGCGCAATGTGCTGCATGTTCATTTTTTTGTATTATTGCGCTGTGCTTTTAACACAACATTTAGTTTCTTATAGTCAACCCTGAGGCGACATATTCCTTCAAACCCTGAGGCGAGAAATTCCGCCTTAGAACGGAGGAAAAATTTAATTTATTTTGTTGCGTCATATATATATAAATAAAAGCCATGACGTAACAAAGATTATCATGAAAATTATTTTCATAATGTGTTATGTATGCCAGAATATATTGTGAATTAAGGTGCTAAACTACATCATGAGTAGGCCTGCTTGGCATGCCCTTGGTGTTGCCTCGCACGATCCAACCAAAGTAATTTCATTCTCTCTACCCTTCTATTCTTGTCAACCTCTCTCTATTTCTCTGCTTCCCCAAATCCACGAATTTAACCGTAGAGAATAAAGCCTAGGATTTGCAAGTTGGCTTTTTCAGCTGCAGTGTGTTTTCTTGATAAGACAGGCGAATGTACATACTAGGGAATAGATACAATTCGTATGGATAAAAGGAGCGGTAGTCAAGCTTCTTATCGGAACAGTAGACTTTATACGTAAGAATGTGACTCGACTGGTAAACACAGAAAAAGAAGGTACCTTCTTCTTAGAACTGACACGATTTTCCTTCTTTTAGAAATGCCACGATTTTCCTTCTCAGTTATCTCACCTAGTGAAAGTCACTGAAGCAAAAACATGAAGGAAAAAAATTGACATAAAAAAATAAGGTTGAAGAAAAAGAAAATGTGACGTTCCTTTCATGAAGATAAATTTGACAGTAAATCAGAAAGGAAGTAGAATGGGAGACGAAGTGAGAAAGAACGTCCCGTGGTTGTCGTAAACGTTAAGACCCGTGCAGGTGTCGCAGTCTCCTAAGGAATGGGGAGAAGCACCGTCGGTGTCCCTCGTCATGACGGCAAAGAGTGACCTGGCTTTCCGATTTGCAATATATTTACACTGCGGCGTCTATTTCGTGTGCTATATGAGAATACATCCAGGCGCACATTTTATATATCTGTACATTATATAATGCAGGTATACAAAGAGGTTTTATGAGTCGTAAAGAGATAACCGTGCTTCATTCACTTCGGGGTGACCTTACTATCACCATGTAAAAATATTATGCACACAATACGATAGAAACGTACAATAACGTGTCACATAAGTTTGCATGAACTAACGTGAAAATGTGGACGTCTTTATATTGTGTTCTGAACGTGTGGACTACTACAAATGTGGTTCGAGTTCTGCATAGACAAGATGAGTCTACGAATAAGTCTGGGCAATTCCAGATGGAGACTGGCAGTCTCAGATAGAGTTTGGGCAATTCCGAATCGAACCTATAAGCAGTCCAGGGATTTGATCACATTCTTCATCCTCAACTGCTCAGATTCTATCCTGGACTGCCCAGATCCTATGCTGAACTATCCACATTCCATGCTGGACTGCCTTGATTCTATCCTGGATTACATATCGGGCTCCTCATCTATACGGCAAGACCTCTCTCATTTTACTTCGAGTTGTTCTCACTATCACCATGTAGCAATGTTATGCACACAATATGATGGATGTAACAAAGCGTCCTATAAGTTAGCCTGAACAAGGGAAAAAAATATGGAGCTTCTTTATTCATAACTTGCAGGCCACCAGGAATATAGAAAACTTTGGATACCATGTTTGAAAGTATTACGTTATGCTACTTATAAACTTTTAGTCTTTCGCAACTCTGGAAAATGTCCAGACGTAAGATTTAGGTTGGGATCATCTGATAATCTTAGTCCGAAATTCATGCGGACGAACCCTAAAGTTTGCAGACATCGAACTTGACGCTCCACCGTTTTGACGGATCACGGCATTATGTACTTAACGTATTCTCTGCTAGGAATTTTTTCTGTGTACTTAGGAAGTGGATATAAGATAGTATAATCAATAACTTCTGGAAGTTGCTATGTAGACTTCATGAAAACGACCGATCTCCTGACCATACTTACCTTTCCTTATTGATTTACTGAAGAAAATCACAAACCATTTATTGTATAAAGTTCCTGATGTGAACTGTACAGCTGACACCGAAACCCAAACTTTTTAGATCTATAGGCTTATAGCTTCAAAAAGTTTGTTGTTTTATTGATGTTGGATTCTTTTCGACCACTTGGCTTCAAATTGGACATAATATTGGTTAAGAAATCCTATATTTGAAGCTGTCAAGGGATCGTGACACAAAGACCAAACTTCAGTATTCAAGTGTCATTTTATACTACAACCTTCTGAAAATCTCCAGATTTATGACTATGAATTTAAGATCGACGTGTTAACAGCTAACAACTGGGAGGCTTGATGTCCTTCCATGATCAGTCGTAAACGCGACTAGATATAATTTTGAGTGGGGTCATGTTGGCACATGGTGATAAAATCTGCGAGCGTAAGAAAAGCACAGCTTACGAAAGTTTGTTTTAGCTTAAAAGAAATTATACTTTATGTACGATGTGTACATTGTCCATCCCGACTATCCACAAACAATGTATCCAATCACGTCCGCCTCGGTGCGATATTTCACCTCAACCCTTTTCTCTCCCTTCATCCCTTTGGCATCATTTTGCCACGTGCGCTATACAGTAAGATCGTATGTACGTAATACATACCTATAGTTAGCGGGAGTCTCACCTTTCCAAGGTTTGGTGAGTGGTGGCGAATAGAGATACCAGATAGAAAGGGACCTGGATCTTCCTTTACGCCGAGGGTGAGTGCGCCCGGACCGCGGTTTTAATGGCTCTATAAAGTGGCGCCTGATCGTAAAATCCTCGGTCTACTCACAGCTCGCGAGCTTCGGAGAAGCCACGTTGTTACCTTTCGAGCCTTCAGCCCTTGATGCCACGGCCGACGAGCTCATGGACATGAGACTCAACACACTTGATGGTTCTCACCATCTACCCCATGGCCGAGGGCGAAGCCTCTCACTCCATCTGAGCGCACGAACTTGGCTGGTTTGTCCCCTTTTTAGTAACTTTTTAGTCCTCTCGCTGTTATATTTTCTCGATCTCATCCTTTGTCCTTTGTTAAAAGGCGTTGTACAATAAAAACGATCTTTATTAAAAGCATTTTTCGTAGAAAGCCTTCCGACAACTTCTCGTGGATTAAGTCTCAAGGCTCTTGGTCAGTCTACGTGTACTTTTGCCACTGAGCCTCGAGCTTCAAGTTTCTGGAGTTGTACGACGATTCTCGTTTCCAGAGGTGAAAATTAAATTTAATAAAGTTTATTGCCTGTAGGTGGATGAATACTAAGAAACGTCTTATTGGTATCGTCTATTGACGGTGTCTTTGAACACAATGTTTGGACCGATTGACAAACTGAAATGAGTAACTGACAGAAAGACAGAAACCCCAAAAGACGGGAAAACAGAAAAATAGACAGAAAGACATGAAAAACGGAAGGTAGGCGAAAACATACCACTGGACAAAATTTCCTTAGAAACAATATCTCGGAAAAAATACACCTGGAGAAAATATCCCTGGAATGAATATTTTTTTGATAGTGACAACTTTGTGGTGAACTAATGGTGTAAAAATTGATTGGTCTTACTATCTAACATGCTGGCTTGTGGATGCCTACATAAATATTAAAATGATTGAACGTAATAATACTCATAGTACATCCGTTAATTCGATTAATCAAATATTCATTTTTTGTAACACGTGCATGAACAGCGGTGCTTTTCATGGCAGTTTTGCGGGCCGAAAGTGGCTAGTTTCGTAATAGCGTTGAAAAGATAGGTTGGCGCAAAGCGCAGTTCGCGATTCCTTTACTTTCGCCTCTGGTGTTCCATTTTCGACCTTAGAGCCGAACATTGGTGTTGGCGACGAGCGAGAGTTTTGCCGCCCAGGCGAAGCGAGGGCTGCAATCACACGAGTCGCAATTGTGAGACGGAATAAACCTCAAATTTTTAATAAAATTTAGTACTCAGGGTTCTTAGCAGAACAAGTTATCAATCTCAACTTTAAAATAAAAAATGGCCCATTCAAAATCGCCCAAATGCCAAATTTCGTTTTGATCGTATATATGGAGGTTATGTTAATCATTGAAATCAATGGTTCGTATTTTCCCAATACTGACTGCAATTTGTTATAAATATTATTGTAACTGCGGCTCAGTATTTGTAGAAAGACAGATAGACAGACGGTCAGAAGAACAGCAAGATAGACCACCATAGAACAAACCTCTAAAAACACGTCTCTAAACTTATTGCTACTTTCACCGGTATTCAGGCTCCATTTTTTTTTACATGTTGTATACCATGATACAAAAGTGTAACGGACTTGATGTCTTCCACTGTAGCGGAAAATTGTGCAATATCAAGCTACGTTTATGTCCGAGTACCCACAATGGTCTTTTCGCGGGATTCTAGGTCGAGGATCATCGCAAAGTGCACGCCGCCAGGCTTCATTCTACACTTCTGCATTTCTTCAGCATATATTTATATTTACATAAACATGGCTATATATTCATAAAAGCTTTGTTCGTGTGTCGGCAATGAATTTACGGACGTGGATTTGCTTTTCGCCTGTCTGTTTAGAATCTTAAACCATAGAGTTTAGTGTACCAACGAACGACGCTAAGGGGATTCATGTAAGTGGTTACAAAGCGAAGTGTACGCTAACTGGTTGTCATTGATATATGCGAACAGTTTTCACTACGGGAAGCCGAAGCTCCAGAACCTTGCTACTGAGAGCGGGATAGAGAGATAAACGAAGGATCTACTTGCAGCACGGTGAAAGCACTTCAACGTTTTCACCGAAATCGTGCTTTCATCTGGGTTTATATATCTCTCTCTTCCACGCTTCGTCCATTTGTCTTCCGCCTCGTTTCTTTTATTTCCTAGCACGTTACACCATCTCTATCTTGCTTTTCTCGTGGAATAGTGATGACTTCGTAGGTCAGGGACAATATGCTTGTGTAACGAGAGACGCGTGTAGATGAGCATACATGGTGTTGAATCTTAAAGTAAAAACATCCGGGTTAAACATAAAATAAGACTTGGGTGTGACGAGTTAAAAACGGTCATAAATTTGATGTTTATAAGTTCCACAACATTCATTTGTTATCATTTGTAAATTTGTTAGCTTTCGATTTTTATTTATGACTGCTAGTATAACAATAAATTTAAGTCTTTAAGGGCGCTTGCCAAAAATGGAATGAATAAAATTAAATATTTCAGCTACTTAATTCTCTGCCTGTATATGTAGGATATCATTAAACCTTTGGTTTCGCAAAAAAAGGAAAGAAAATTGGAAATGACTTCCAGTGGTGCCATTTTATTTCTAGCACGTTCCGAACTATCTTCTGTAATGCATACTGGGTGAATTTTCAACGGCCAATTCATGATGTGTGCCTGTTGGAAGGCACAGAAAGAGGAAAATACCGAGGTATTATTGGTCTCTCTATTTTGCAGTAGTTCTAAATTTAATATGGAAGTAAAATTACTATTTGCTCTATTATATGCTGAATATTGGCTAAGATTCACCATTTTATTCATTGAACGTCCCCATAAAAATACGTGTTGTAACTGGAATGTAAACAACTATACAGGAAAACGTTTCGTTATTGAATGTGTTTCCGATACATTTGGCTGTAAGTCGATGCATAGAATTCGTTTCAGTTTCACCTTGTCTCTGCATAAAATAAAGTTTAAAAACACGTATTCCTTGCAATACGTGGTTAAGCATACAACTCCGCGCTCGTGATCGATGTTTCCTCCATCCCTTGCCTCTAATTCCAATTCATGTTCCTTTCGAAACCGCACAATCGAGTTGCTGTTATAACCGCGGCAGCCACAGTACTTCAAGAGTACAATGGAGGGATCTCAGGTACAATATAGTTACGTGATATGAAATTGATCTCACCACAAATGTACAATAACATTTCCGCCGTGTTCTATACGGACTGACGAATTGACAGATCGACGACCGAAGCACCGACAGATCGATGGACCGAAGAACTGACAGATTGACGGACCGAAGAACCGACAGATCGATTAACTGTCGGACCGACGGACAGGTGGACAGACAGATCGACGAAGGAATCGAGAGAAGGTCTGACAGACAGACAGACAGACAGACAGACAGACGGACAGACAGACAGACGGACAGACGGACAGACGGACAGACGGACAGACGGACAGACAGACAGACGGACAGACGGACAGACGGACAGACGGACAGATGGACAGACGGACCGACGAAGGAATCGAGAAAAGGTCTGACAGATAGCCGGACTGACAGACGAACCGAGAAACGAACCGACAAACAGATCTATGTATCAACAGTACAATTCAATACGAATCCCTCCTTTAAGCTTTAGCTAAATCAATACTTAACTATACAATCTTGAAATTTCTACGCCCAACAAGTGTAACAACGCGCACACACTATAATATAGTCATTATTCTAGTTGTTAGGTAATGTTGGCATGGGAGTCCTAGAAGCCCGTGCATAAAAACGGCAATTCACATAAGTCTGACGACAACAAGTCTAAGGGCCAGACATTGAAGAGCTCCGACGCCGGAAGATATACTCCAGAATAATGGCTGTACTAGTTATTGCCTAATGGAAATCCCGCAAAATTGTACTGCACCTCACTGTCGACGTGAAAGATTGCGACAGAAGATGTATGGAGTCCCAGTATTCTATGAAGCGACGCAGTGGCCTCTCAGCGGGTAGTGATAAGTGCACTACACAAATGAGAGAAATACGTAGGCGATATTCGCGTTGTGGTTAGCGTTATTATTATTATTATTATTGTATAATTATAGCATAAACTATTCCGTGCAATTCCAACGACAAGTACCAATCGTATATAAAGATAGTATAAAATACGTAGACTTCGAAGCGGATATCAATTTAATCGATTAAAAATAAAAGTCAACTTTATGTTCAGTAGAAACTAAACGATTAAAAACAAACGTTCACGGAATCTTTTTGTTAATTTTGCAATAAAATGTTTGTCGATTCCTAATTGAACATAATTGTATAAAATTGGTTAGAAATGTTGTATTTCCATTTTATGAAGTACTTATAGTCATTTTTGCAAAGAAAAATGTATTTTTATACAAGTTCGGGTATATTACAAAATAACGTTTAGATGTTTGAAAAGTTCCTTTTTTTGTGGACAATTGAAGTTCGAGCATTCTAAGATACCTGCCAACTGCCACCTTCATTTTGAAACACGAATAGAAATGAAAAGGCCATAGTACATTGAACTGAAGAAAAAAAAGAGGTTGACAAAAACGGAGCATCGCGTTGAAGTGAACAGAGGTTATGAAGGGAGAACGAAACTGAAGAAGACCAAACAGACAGTGAAGCTCTGAGTGAGGATGTCGAGACCGCGTGGCGCTTTTTAATTAAAACGTGCGTTACTTTACGGAGTTGTCTCTCTTTTTCTGTCGCTCTTAAGGGACGACACGGAGCGACGATGTCGCGGTTTTCGTAAACTCCATAGCCCCGGAAGAAGTATAAACACTACGAATGAACTTATCTTTGCTCAACGTTTTCACTGTCTTCTTTTTACTTTGCATAATTTCGCCTACAGAAATATACTTTATCAAGACTTATTTTAAACACAATATTACGTACAGTGCTTATCAGCCTTCTTATTATTGTCAACTTTCGCCGTTTCTATTATTTTCATAAGTTTTTCAAAGCTATCTCACGATTGCAAAAAATGAGTTGTTATAATTATACTAATAACATTTTCTTCGCTTTGGCTAACTCTTTCGAACAATGGCAGAAAATTGGAAATCGTTAATTAAATAAAAAAGTTATGGGCAATTAAACATTCCGAATGTTTGTAATGGTGACTTTTCAGGGTATCTAAGGTTGAAAAAAAAACATAAGTTCACTTTCACTCAATTTTAAAAGCCTATGTGATCGGAAATTTTCCACTGATTACACAATTGCTAATTTTCTGTTCACAATTGGAAACATTCAAGTTACAACCTCAAAAAACCAAGGACTTTCAGAATTATCACTTTTTCAAGGAAAATTTCAGTTATCAACTGAAAAGTGGTGACGAAGTAGTAATCTTGCACTAAATGCGGGTAGAAATATATTAAACTTCCGGTCTGTACATTATCTGTACTTTAAATCTATCTCTGTACTTCTCTCTCGCTGGCTCTATATTTCTTGCATTCTGTACTTTTCAAACTGTGGTTCTTAAGGGTTTTATCCCAAGATCAAATAAACTCACAAAAATAAACATAAACATAAAATACCGGTAGTTTATATTTCAAAAGTTAAAAAAGGTCTGATTGCTTTTTCGGACAAAGTGACATTGATATCACAAGATCGTTCTTCTCCATTCCTGTCAGTCTACTTCCCTTGTAGTTTTACCGCAATGCCTTTTCGATAAACAGACAGATCGAGACAGTCTCGGGTCTCATTTCGACCGCTTCGCCTTTTAGATACGAAAATCCACACCCGCAAAACGCTCAAGGAATTTCGTCGAGTTAGGTCACAAGGGACATCTTGCGTAAATCGAGATGAGTCCGGAGCACGAAACGTCTGCAGGAAATTGTATAGTCTCCTATCCCCATTTCTAGATCTCCGTTCAGTATTCTGTCTGTTCGTTTTATGATCTGCTTCGTCTCTGACAAACCTCGTTTGTGATGTCAGGAGTGTCAGGTTACTGAAAACATATTGTACACGCTTCAGTCCCACAGTAGAAACGGATATCCAAGTTATACGAAATATATTTCTGCATACGTCGGAAAATTAAATTAAATTAAACATTACAGTGTTTAATTTTTTAATTTTCTTTCTCTTGCATTCCCAGCGAACCTTTTAAAATCATTTTCAATTATGAAAAATAAATTCTCGTAAGAATCAAACAAATAAAAAAGAAATTGGAGGCTTCATTTTCTTTTGTTTTTTTATTCTTTGCATCATAATTTTCATGTATACTTTTGTTTTTTATGCGAGGTGTGGGAAAAGCTAGAATTTAACTAATCTGATTGAGCCGAGTTCAGACTTTCGGGTGCAAAAAGAAACACCTAAATTTGCCTTGAGATTTCCTTCACCCCGAAAATGTCGGCAAACTTTTTGCCTATCGCAAAACCGAGAGCAGAACGAGTTGAGCATGGGAATGAGAAAGATGCACGAAAGTTTCAGACTGTGAAGAACTGTGGAAAGAAGAAGGAATTTACGAAGAGATTAACGGCAGGCAAGGTTACTTCGTCGCTGGGAGCGTCACGCCGGATTCTTACCTCTAGTCATCCGAACTCATTGCTAGTCGTACAGTTCATTCCTAACTCGCACCAAGTCTTCCATTCACTTTGTCCCATGCGCATTCCCGCCCTCACTTTCTGTCTGGACTAATCGCCGCGAGTGCCATTTGAATGCCGAGGGTTTTGTGTATAAGGTTTGTGTTTTCATCATCCCTCTTTCCGTCTCCCAGTTTTTTCAGCCTGAGGCTGGAAAAACCTTTTTTGATTTATTGTCCTGGCTATCAATGTTTCTAGCACAGTTTCCCCGATGGTGGGTGCAGCCCATTTCCTCTATCGTATCGCATTCGTCCTTCAATACTGCCTAAAGCCTGCTTCGAAGCAGTCCATTTGAACTACTCTGGTAAAAATAAATAATGGAAAACTATTTTTTTTTAAAGTCCCATCGTTCCGAATGCGGACTTTGGTTCGCAAATTCACGAAATACTATCATAAATTTACGATCAAAATCCTATATGCTTCTTTCATACCCTATAATATTAGTATAAATAATATAATTTTTGTATTAAATTTAATAATAAAAATATACGATCGTAGGAGTAATATTAATAATATAACATTTTTCATTTTAAAAAAGGTTCGTCCACAAACTTTTGAATTGAAATATTTATCATATTCAAGATTCATTATGATAGACTTCCTATACCTGTTAAACGATGAGAAGAGAAACGAGTCGATCAGCATGACATTATGTTTCATAAATGAGACAAAGTTGTTTCATTTATATCAGGGTTTTACGATGGATTATGATAATTCTTTCAGTCTAAACGCATACGATTCATTCCAATATACTTTCTACAATTGTGAGACGATAGAAAATGATAGGATTACTTTATTCATGTCTCTTTGATTGCTCATGCACGGACAAAAATATTTGGTTGGGTCAACTACGTTTCCAATTTGCTGTACAAATGGTCTCAAAAATTAGTTGCCTCGACCATATTGAATGGTAACTTTAACTATTCACGATTAGTTCCCGCGAATTAAGTAAGTGTAACCAATTCAATCATTGGGACTACCATTCGAATCGTTGCGACTACTATTCGAATTGTTGGGACGACCATTCGAATCGTGGACACTATCATTTGACTTGTAAAGGAAGAAGAATAATCGATTGGTCGTGCCAACTTATTTTTTGGTTATGGCAACAAATCTTTTCTTTCCCTGTGATGTTTGCTCATTATTGTTGAATCATATACTTACGATATAACACGATACACCACAAACGGATTAAAATTTACAAGTGACGAAACGTAAATTCAATGTAAAATATTAACGATTCAGTTTGTATTAATAATAAAATAACATACGATTAAAACCCATTCAAATTCTATCGATCTGCATCAGTCTCTATAATTTCTTTTTACCAGTATTCGTTCCACCGTAACCGAGATAGTTGCGTTTTGCTGGGATATAAACTACTGAAAAAAATGATTAAGTAGCTTGACTGTAAATGCGCGTAGCTACGTTTTTAAGAGAATCAACCATCAATCATTTGTAAAATGTAGATATTTGGTATTTTATATAGCGTACGGAAAAATATGTAGGCATAGGAATAGACAACCTGGTCTAACAAGACTTACAAATGATTACTCAAACTACAATGGCATCCTTTCGACCATTCTTCAGCATAAATGTTTATTATCATTGAATATATTTTAATATGAGCCTAAACCATAATATCATTTGGAGAAAAATTTTCTTAAGCGAAACAGTGAAAGACTGACTAAACAGTGCTAAATCCTTCGATAAAGTATTAAAGGACCCGAAGAAAAGTATGTTCTGAACTAAATAATGCATATTGAGATTTGTCTTCATGAATCTTACTTCCTTTAAAAAATGATAGAATTATGTGCGTATCCAACGAAACGTGCTCTCACAAAATGGTTACTGCATTTATATGAATATCTGGAGTTACGTTTTGTGTAAATATTGTTGTTTTCAGTGAAACTGCAACACCGGATTCTAACCGTCAACATACCAATACTATGGTTGAGAAGCCAGCGCTTTAGCGACTTCACCACAACAACAGATGGATGAAACAACATTGATGTTCGGTAATCAAACGGTTTGATATCTCTTTTGTTTTACTTTAAAAGCATTTTTATGAACCGTACACATTATGGTGCCCCCATTGCATTCTTTGTCATCAATGAACTGCTTCAAATATTGATGGTTTAAACCTTGTATAAAGTAAAAAAGGAATGACTAGGCTTTTGAAAACGGTATAAAATTGCGCAATATGGTGCTGTATTAAGAGAGTTGATTTATTGTATCAGGGTTTCGAGGGAATAAAAAAAAGCTTCTAATAGCCCGTCTATTAGAAACTTTTTATTACTGTTACACACTGAAATTGAAGTACGCGGTCAATTAGCGGTACGACGACCGCAGCTGACACTGCAATCGCAAGTATATCGACAAAGATCGTATAATAAATGTTCGTCGACGGCGCGTTTTTATGGTCTCCACATCGCACAATTTGTACTTTTTCTGGCGTCATTAATTAGTTTGTGATATTGATAGTTTAAATAATTTACAAAAACAAATATGGGATAGAGATGGCGTTAACAAATTGTATGTAATTGCGCAATGCAACGCGAAGTTAAGGGGTGGTTTTGTTGTATCAGATTTTGGAAGGAAGATGAAAAAAAAATGTTTTTCAGGAATGGGATAGTGTACAGTGAGAGCACGCATTCAATCAGTAATACGTTGTGTGCTTCGCGCACGAAAAACTCTCTTTCTTCGCTTTGTAACGTAAAATCGTATGCAATACTCGGGAGGAAAACATTTTCTCAGCTCGTGTGAATGCAACAGTCGCCTTCGGCTCGTGCGGCAAACTCACTCTCGCGAGAAATGTGTTTTCCCTCCCTCGGGCCGCAGTATACTACAGTAGTGGGCAATTGAAGTGGACCAGTAGGTTTTTTTTCGGATTTCAAAGAACTAAAATGAATTTAAGAAAACTGAAAAAGTACATTCGAGAGAATTTAATGATCTTTCGAATGGCGTTAATTTTTTTGAGATCTGCTGAACACTTATGGGTGGGAAACAAGAACCCTTAATTTTGTTCTGTAATGTAAAGTAATGAATCGTATGACTTTATTATTCCAGCGTTGCACTGGTACAAAAAAACAGTGCAAAAACCACTGTTTTGTTGCACTGCAAATTACGAAGAGGTGGAAATGAGCCCACTTAATTGTTTTCAACATTTCTGCACCAGATGCTAATCATTTGTATCAACTTTGCATGTTAGCATTGCTTTTGTACCAAAAAACGGTGTAAAAACTACTCTTTTGTTGCATTGCAAAGTACAATGATGTGGAAACGAGCCCCCTTAATTTTTTTTCAACATTTATGCACCAGATACTAATCATCTGTATTAATTTTGCATGTTAGCATTGATTTCGTACCAAAAAACTGTGCAAAAACTACTGTTTTATGGTATTACGAAGCGCGAGGGGGTAGAATTGAAGCCCCTTAATTTGTTTCACATGTCTGCATGAAAATCCAATGAACCGGAAGTGGGTAGAATCGAGGTCCCTTAGTTTTGTTCATTCGTTTGTCGTAGCAACGTATAGGGCACATCGATGTTTTCTAGCTGTCTTTAATTTAAGCAGAAAAGGCATGTCTTGCACCGGCCAAATGACTAGCGCCCGGCAACTCTGAGCTGCAATTACCTTTCCGTACCAATTTTTCAACATCGAGTTTGGGAATACTGAGGCACTTTCTGTTGACGAACGATAGCTCATTTTAATAGTTGAATCCCCTTCTACGACATCCTGATATTTTTAACTCTCTAACTTCATTCCATCAATACCAGAAATGTCTTTGAACCAGATAATCCACTTCGGATTAACCTCGATCTCATCGATGCGGAATATTGTCATGATGAAAAATGGCTTGACGACAAATTTGAGTCGAAATGGTCAAATGGTTTTTGAACCACGTCCGAAAATCGATTTTTGCTTCCTAGGTGGACAACTTCCTCTAGAGTCATCCAATCTCTACGTATGAGGGGTGTTTTTGGTACGTCACCACCTGCTCTTTCATTTTCTCAGAAGAGTTTGCAATCATCTTCAGCGTCGCATATGACCTTTCCAGATTGCCAGAAAACTCATGTTTTGATACATCCGCGCGATTACCCTCTTAACCGAAAGTTTTCAGCAGATCTCAAAAAAATTAATGCCCTTCGAAAGATCATTAAAATCTCTCGAATGTACTCCCGGGAAAAACGATTCATATATAATCATATATAATCATATATAAACTGCTCATATATGATTGTATATGAATTTTGTCTCTATATGATCATGCATGATCATATATGACTATGCATGACCATATATAATTGTATCTGGGTATATATGATCCTATATGAGAAAATATAATTGTGTATAATTGTATCTGAGCATATACAATCATATATAGTTATATGTGATTATATAAGACGATGCCTAAATAGATATAATCTTCTGAAGCATATAAGGTCAGTCATGATTATATATGATCATATACAATTGTTACAATGTAATTGTACATATATAATCGTGCCCATAATTATATAAATCGTCCGACGATTTCATTTCATATAGATTTAGTAACATGTAGACTAACACAAATTATTGAATCCTTAATACTCATATTTTTATTACCTTAATAATACATATTTTCGTAAAGTTGGATATCCATGTATTATGAATGGATATACATTTATACCCGGGAAAAACGATTCATATATAATCATATATAATCATATATAAACTGCTCATATATGATTGTATATGAATTTTGTCTCTATATGATCATGCATGATCATATATGACTATGCATGATCATATATAATTGTATCTGAGCATATACAATCATATATAGTTATATGTGATTATATAAGACGATGCCTAAATAGATATAATCTTCTGAAAGTTGGAGAGTATATTTGCAAGACACCAAATCTCTTGAAGAAAGTAATGTAAAAATACAATGAAGTTGAACTTCATCACGATATACGGTTAAGAAATATCATTACTAATGTTATATTTCGATTATATGTACAACGTATAAGGTCCCGAACTGTTCGTGTTAATTTCTGTGCACTATTACAATAAACGATTATCACGATCCTTTTATGTTGATATTATTTAGTATAGTAATCTTGATCATTCTTATTAATATGCGACCGTTTCAATTCATCAAGTGGAAGGTTTTAATGAAACGTCCGCCCAGGAAAGCCAAATATCTTCATTAATCGTTGCGAATGAGCATGTGATTATAAAGAAAAGAACCGCATATGCAAAAATACCTATAACTTGAGCGCTTCAAACAAAACCGGATGATTCACGCATTTACAAAACGGATATTAAATGCTTAGTTATATAACCATATAACAAATTTTACATCCGTATATAAATAAGACGTGAACATCGAAATAATTCGTGAATATTATATAACAATAGATTATGGAATACCATATAATAATACGTGCACGATCATACATGAGCTGTCAGTTCTCTGTGCGCAGTCATATATGATTGTATATGATCATATATTGCACAGTCGACACACAGAATAGATCTCATATACAATCCTATATGATCATATCTGTTTATATATGACATGGTAAACAGGCAGTTTTGGTGTTATATATGGTCATATATAGGGTCATATATGCCAATGTATATATACATATAAAGTTATATACGCTCATATACATTTGTATATGGATCCACATACAATCATATATGCGCTAAAAATGGGCGATATATAGTTGTATATAACTATATATGATCATATCTGTTCATATATGACATCGCAAGCTGGCGGTTTTGGTATTATATATGATCATGTATACCACTGTATATGTACATATAAACTCATATATGCTCATATATGTTTTCATATACAATGATATATTACGTTATATACAATTATATATAATTATATACAACTATACATGAAATTATATACAATTATATATGATTATATATGAACCGTTTTTCCCGGGTAGAGATCAGCAACAGACTATAATCTGATAGGAACGCAAAGTATTATTATTAAGCACGGTAAGTTTATTTTTAGGAACGTTAAGGCGAATCATGAAACTGTAGTTCACACTCTACTACTTTCTCACTTCTTACTTTCAGGCAGTTTTGGTGTTATACATGGTCATATATAGGGTCATATATGCCAATGTATATATACATATAAAGTTATATACGCTCATATACATTTGTATATGGATCCACATACAATCATATATGCGCTAAAAATGGGCGATATATAGTTGTATATAACTATATATGATCATATCTGTTCATATATGACATCGCAAGCTGGCGGTTTTGGTATTATATATGATCATGTATACCACTGTATATGTACATATAAACTCATATATGCTCATATATGTTTCCATATACAATGATATATTACGTTATATACAATTATATATAATTATATACAACTATACATGAAATTATATACAATTATATATGATTATATATGAACCGTTTTTCCCGGGCTTTTACAGTTTTTTCAAATTTTTTCACATTTTAGTCCTTTTGAAATCCGAAAAAAAACCTACTGGTCCACTTCAATTGCCCACTACGTATTTCGTTGATGACGTTTATGTGGAACGTATATTCTACAGTTTGTACATTTTCCGTCGTCATTGATTAGTTGACGGTATTGACATATTGACGGTTTAAACGTTTTACAAAAACAAATGAGGGAAAGAGCGGGCGTTAAACGGGTGTAAAATTGTGCGATGAGGCGCCAAATTATGGAGGTGGGCACATTGTATTAGGGCTCCGAGGGAATGTAAAAAAAAGTTCCCGAGGGGCGGGTTGTTTTTACAGTGAAATTGAAGAACGCGATCAATTAGTAGTATGTCGAGTGCAGCCGCTACGGCAATCGCAAAGTACATGAACAACGGTCGTAAAATAAATTTTCATTGGCGGTGCATTTTTGTGAATCGTACATTCTATGTTGTCTACATTGCATAATTTGTACGTTTTCTATCGTCATTAATTATTTCATCATATCCATAGTTCAAACATAAAAAAAAATAAAAGAATAAGAGGACGTTGAAAACTGGTTCAAAATTGTGCAATGTTGCGCTAAGCTAAGGGGGTTTCGTCGAATCTGGGCTCGGAGGGAATGTAAAAAAAAAACGTTTCTGAGGGGCGGGACAGTTTAACAGTGAAATTGAAGTACGCGGTCAATTAGTGGTACGTCGAGTGCAACCGTCAAATATATAGACAAAGATTGTGAAATAAATTTTCGTTGACGCGATCAATTAGTGGTACGTTGAGTGTAGCCGCTACGGCAATCGCAAGTACATGAACAACGATTGTAAAATAAATTTTCATTGGCGGTGCATTTTTATCTACCGTACAAACTTATGGTGTCCACGTTGCACAATTTGTACGTTTTCTGTCGTCATTAGTTATTTTATCGTATTCATGATTCAAACATTTTACAAAAATAAATAAGGGAATGAGAGGACGTTGAAAAATGGTTTAAAATTGTGCAATATTGCGCCAAGCTAAGTGGATAGATTCTTCGAATTAGGGCTCGCAGGAAATGTAAAAAAAAAGTTTCAGAGGGGCGGGATAGTTTAACAGTGAAATTGAAGCACGCGGTCAATTAGTGGCATGTCGAGCGCAGCCTCCATGGCAATCGCAAGTATATCGACAAAGAGGGTGAAATAAATTTTCGTTGACGGCGCCTAGCCCTCATCAATTCCAAGGCACGTCGGGCAACGGGGAAGCTCTTTTCCATCAAGTGACTGCTGCTTGAGAAGAGTGTATAAAGTATATAAGCTACGTGTTGTAGCATGAGGTAGAGTAAGTATTACGCTCGTCCAAGACGCCACTTTATTTTGTATTTTTCGTTTTCTACTCCTCGCATCCATACTTTGCTCGTTAAGGAACTCGCTGTTCGCATGTTCGTGTAAAACAGGCGACCCAATTAAGCTGACTAATCCTACGACGGGATTGCAAACTCCCCGTATCTCGTTGCTTTGTCACTGGCCGGGGGGCAGCAACACGACCACGCCACACAAGCCGATCGGATTATCTCATCGTAGATACACCGCCTGTGAAAATACGTTTCCTACGTGCTTATTGTCTACTACCAACTGGTTCAGCCGCGTTTTACGTCTTTGAATAAAACATTTTAATTAGCTAGCAAAGAGCATCGCGAATATAGTTCATGGCGCTTCATTTGCAGGATATGCAATTTTCCTAGTCGTATTATAATTGGAATTCCGGATATTGACGGACTTTTCTATGTTTTTCTTACGAAACAGATTTAATTAATTAACTAGTTTTTTACTCCAGCCAGTAATGCACGATTTCGCTGAAATAACTATGAATATTCAAGGAATGGATTTTTGAATGGACTTTTTGGATTTTGAATGGACGAAAGCAATTTGGCGGGCGCAAAACTTCAGATATCGATCTAAATTTGACGTCATTCCTTCCGTTTAAACGAGCGCTTTTGGACAAAAAAACGAAATTAAATATCAGCCAACTGGAAATAAAATTGTGGCCTTTGAATATTCTGATTATTCATGATTCTGACTTTTTGTTTCAAGGTTTGAAGAAGAAAAAAAAATGTCAACTTTTACTACTTTTTAAAACCATATCTCGTTGAAAATTTCTCGCTCATTACAAAACTCGTAAATTTTGTGCTGATAATTTTAAAATTTCATAGATTATTTTTCCCATCCAAATTTCGACCAATGGAATTGCACCATTCGACGTCACGTGGGGCAAGCTACACGGTATTATACTGATTATTTTTTCAACTCCAATTTCGACCAATCAGAGCGCGGTATTCAACATCACGTGGTACAGCTAGGGTAAAATTATATCGATAATTTTTCGAAAATTTCCCGGCTCGGTTGCTAAGCGATAAACAATAATTTTTTTGACACTTGTAACCTCTGCGAATCTTTAAAACGTCAAGGTACTATTAACGGTCGTCAATATGAGTGAGTCAAAAAAGCGATTTGGTGATGAATCGCTTCAGAACATCGCTAAAAAAATAAAACAAAATGTCCCGGCAAATACAGAAAAGAGTAAAAAATCGATTTGGGCGCAATTCACTGCATTTTGTGCAGAGAGAAAATATGTGTTGGATGCAACATAGGTTTTTGTTCTGATTATGAAATTTCCTTGTCAGAATGATAATTTTTGTCTCATGGTGCAATTCCATTTGTCGCAATTTGAATAGAAAAAATAATCCCCCGAATACCACTCGAGCTTCGAAATTAATCTGATATTTCCCTCCAGGTTCCCTGCAAACAAATAAACTCGTCAAGTTTTCCAGAAAAATCACTCGCGCTACGCGCTCGTGATTTTTTAACCTGGAAAACTTGACTCGTTCATTTGTTTGCAACGAACCTGTCAGGAAATATCCGATAATTTCAAAGCTCTTGTGGTATTACAAGTGATAATTTTTTGATAATTTTGCGTGTTGGTTATATATATAAAACAAAAAATCATTTAGCCGCGTCAACCATCTGTCAAACTGACAGATTGAATTTTATTGTGGCAGTCAAAGGATTTTTATTTGATATGAGTAGGTTTGGAGTTGAATCCTTGCAAACTATTGATGAAAAAGTAAAGGGAAATGTCCCTGTTAATACGATTAAATCGAAAACCTTAGTCTGGAATCAATATACAAATGTCTATAACAATTGTCTATTTAACTGCAATACTTTAAACATGAATTAAAAGGTTTTTGTTCTGATTATGAAATTTCCTTAACAGAACGATAATTTTTGTCTCATGGTGCAATTCCATTTGTCGCAATTTGAATAGAAAAAATAATCCCCCGAATACCACTCGAGCTTCGAAATTAATCTGATATTTCCCTCCAGGTTCCCTGCAAACAAATAAACTCGTAAAGTTTTCCAGAAAATTTAACCTGGAAAACTTGACTCGTTCATTTGTTTGCAACGAACCTGTCAGGAAATATCCGATAATTTCAAAGCTCTTGTGGTATTACATGTGAATATCTTTGAAAAATTTATTTCTATTTTGTGGTTTTCTCATGAAACGTTAAGATTTCACCAAAAAAAGTTATAACTAATGTTATAACTTCCGACCAGATAGACCTTCAAATTGTATTTAAGTTCGAAAGTTTTTTTTCGTTTTTGGACACCCTGATTCAAGATTACTGAAATTCGGAATTTTCAATTGGCCATAACTTTTTCTTTGCTTACCCGATTTCCAATTTTATTTTTGTGTTGGAAAGGCCTCGCTGAATCGAAGAGAATGGGTAAACATAATACTTTAATTTTTACGCCCATGACATTGTTTTGAAATATTGTTCAAAATGAATAAAAGATGTGCAAAACTCAAGAAAAAAGAAAATATTTTTACCTGATTAATTTTTCGTTCGCGACGTGTGGTCAAAGGTAACTCGAGTTACAATGGGAAAGCAGCCGGTGAGTGGATGCCTTCGGGAATAATAGAGTAGCAGTAGCACCCGTTCAAGTTAGCAGTAGCGGCCAGTCAAGATCAGACACAATTGTTATGTGGAGGCAACATTAATTTTCTTTTATAACTTTACGACGGTTCGCTACTGCGACTCTTGATAATTTTCACTGCTTCGAATTTAAAAATCTGTAATAAATATATTACTCAACGAATCCTAATCCGCCGTATAGCGTTGCAAAGCTTCATTTATTGCGAAAAAAATAAGCGGAAGACGGAGCTGCTACTTGGCCTTTTAAAAAATTTATATCTATTTTAATGGACACCTGCATTTTTCACTTAAATGTCAAAAAATTTGCTCAATCTAAATCAGGCAAGTCTAATTTAGATTGAAACCATGATGATGATGACCATCATGAAACTCCTCAAGACTGAGACTCGTCAAGTCTGCCTCATCCAATGAAACTACAGGTCGCTTCAATGAATGTCTATTCATTTGATATTTTTACAAATTCTTTGCGCCAGATTTATAATTGCTCATTGCAGAAAATAGTTTCAGTTTTCGCGTTGACTTTATTGATGCTGCCGTCGCAGTTGATGAAGTGTAGTAAATGTACACCTTGCCTGAGTTACAAAGCTTCGTCACTCTGTAACTAAGCAGCTTGGCTCGTTATCAAAGAGATTTTTTTTGCTGCGGTATATATACGGAGCTACGGTTGGTCGGCTTTACGTTGGTTGTATGTACGTATATATGCAGTACACATACATATGCGGCGCTTCATCTTCTTCTATCTGTGGCTATATATACTATATATACTCTTTAACGTTTTTTTTACTTCATTTTGATGCCCTATGGTAGTACCGGGTATCCTTCCATCGCTCCAACGTATCATCAAGGTTCCGCGGTCGCCCTATAGCGCCCGCAACTTTCTCACACTGTGACTTTTATCAAAATTCTTCAGTGCCTGCAATATATTTATCCTTCAGAGGTAATATATTTGCCACAAGTTTCTGCGCATAATATTAAGTATCCTATCGTAGTAAATAGGTTAGAGATAACCTATGTCATAGTCACACATTAGAATGTACCATTTTACATAACAATATGGCTACCGACTTTTTTAAATATGATACAAAAACTGATTAAGGCCGTCGGTTATCGGAACCAAGTAATTACAGTGGTTTATTCACGTTTAATTGCAGCTATCAAGTTCAAGACACTCGAGGCGATGAGAAAAGGAAAATGAGGATATAACGCAGAAAAGCACGAATCGAGATGAACGCCGTGCCACGACTTGCGCTCTATACATAACCATTCAGCGCTCTTCTCTACCAAGACCTTATTCGTTGGCGTGGAATTAAGGGTTTGTCGCCGGCCTGGATCACTGTGTGATCTTCGAGCTGATGGTTGAGTCGCTCACCCCCGTTTCTGCCGAGGTTTCATCGTCCTTCGCGGAGGAAAGAGGCTTTTCGTAAATTACGAAAGCCCGCTTGAGAGCCGAGGCGAAATAGACGCGAGAACGTTACACTGTGACAAAGGGTAGGGGCCTTGATCACCTCGTAATTCTGACCTTCATGGGGTGGTGGTACACGCAGCCATTAGCCTATCTTACGTAGCGCTCTGGAAAATTAGTAGTAGGTACAGTGGTTGGCCTCATAAGGAAAAGCTTAGTAGTGAGCTTATTCTTCCTGAGCAAGAGGCAAAATGTCTTTAATTTCTATTATGGAAATACTGCAGTTCATTTTGACAGCTCTATATAATGTATGAAGTTGGTAGCTTGAAATTTATAACACGTATAATGAAAATAATAGTGATAAAGTTTTCGTAAGAAACCTGTTGTGCTAATTTCTACTGATTTTTGTCGTATTCATCGGATTTCATGCTAAATATGAAAAGTGATAAAGATTTCGTCAATTTGTCGAATTAATCACTTATAGTTTTTGTGCAAATAAAAAACTAACCGAAGAAATTGTAGAATTTACATATTTTTATGTGTTAAATTGGAAGTAGAAGAACAAGTTATTACAATTTATCACATGTTTATGTAACAAGGGTTGGGCGGACCGCGGGCGCTGCAGCGCCCATCACCTTTGTCCCTCGACTTTGACACAACTATCATTTATTTATTAAACGAGGGCCAATCGAAGCACGAATGAAACGGCTTCACGTGAACATAGCTGATTGCCACCAACTTTTTAAGAGAAGAACTAAGGTAATCACACGCGCTGGGGTAAGACTCCGAGTTTCTCACTACTGTGTTGAGAACGGAACGGACGGACGAATGAGTGAAACTGACGTTGATGTGTCGAGAATTCGAGATTGCGCAGCCAACTTCAAATCAGTTCAAATAACGGAGGTTGACATCCACTGCGATGACAGTGCGTGAGCGAAACATAACCTTATTCATAATATTATAAAAGTTTATGAAATATAATAAATTGTGCAGTGATAGTGTAAAACGAGAAGGATAAACTGAAAATTGAGAAAGACGCGGCGAAAAATAGATTATTATTATGTTTCACAACCTTTTATAATATTATGAACAGAGTTGGAAATAATGCATTATTTTTTTAATGCATTATCGTTTTTTTACCCATTACTTTAAAAATGCATAATGGAATTCGGAACCATTACCCATTACTTTATTAATGAATAATGGAACTCATATCCGTTACCCATTACTTTTTTAATGAGTAATGGAACTCATATCCGTTGCCCATTACTTTTTTAATGAGTAATGGAAGTCGTATCCATCACCCATTACTTTTTTAATGAGTAATGGAACTCACATTCATTGCCCATTATTTTTTTAATGAGTAATGGAACTCACATCTATCACCCATTACTTTTTTAATGAGTAATGGAACTCACATCCATCACCCATTACTTTTTTAATGAGTAATGGAACTCACATTCATTACCCATTACTTTTTTAATGAGTAATGGAACTCACATCCATCACCCATTACTTTTTTAATGAGTAATGGAGCAGGGATCCATCACCCATTACTTTTTTAATGAGTAATGGAGCAGGGCTCCATCACCCATTACTTTTTTAATGAGTAATGGAACTCACATCCATCACCGTTTTTTAAAGTAATGGGTAATGAACGTGGTAATGGATATATGATAGTCCCATTACTTTAGAAAAATTTGCTTAATAAATAAATATATAAAAAAATACATCGGAAAATCGTTAAAAAAGTTAATAAATAAGTAGATAAATAGCAAAATCGTTCGAAAAATTGAAAAATAAGTAAATAAATATAATATCATTAGAAGTCTGCGGTTAAAACAGGTCGCGATAGACGGGCGATCTCTCAGAGACGAACTATCCGGATACCTGAAAATCTTAGCAATAGTCCTTTGCGACCTGTTTCATTTCTAACTTTTGACTAACTTTTAACTAACTTCTAATTTTTGACTAACTTTTAACTAACTTCTAATTTTTTAATAACTTTTAACTAACTTCTAGCTTTTGACTAACTTTTGACTAACTTTTGACTTTTGACTAACTTCTAACTTTTGACTAACTTTTGACTTTTGACTAACTTCTAACTTTTGACTAACTTCTAACTAACTTCTAGCTTTTGACTAACTTTTGACTAAATTTTGACTTTTGACTAACTTTTGACTAACTTCTAACTTTTGACTAACTTTTGACTAACTTCTAACCTATGACTAATTTCGAACATTTGACTAACTTTTGACTAACTTTTGATTAACTTTTTACTGACTTTTGACTAACTTCTAACTTTTGACTAATTTCTAACATTTGACTAATTTTCAACTAACTTCTAACTTTTGACCTTTGACTAACTTTTGTCTAACTACTAACTTCTTACTTTTGACTAACTGTTGACTAACTTCTAACTTTTGACTAATTTCTAACATTTGACTAACTTTCAACTAACTTCTAACTTTTGACAAAGTACTAACTTTTGACAGACTTTTCAGTAACTTTCAACTTTTGACTAACTTCTAACCTTTGACTAATTTCGAACATTTGACTAACTTCTAACTTTTGACTAATTTTTTATTAACTTTTGACTAACTGTTGACTAACTTCTAACTTTTGACTAATTTCTAACATTTGACTAATTTTCAACTAACTTCTAACTTTTGACCTTTGACTAACTTTTGTCTAACTACTAACTTCTTACTTTTGACTAACTGTTGACTAACTTCTAACTTTTGACTAATTTCTAACATTTGACTAACTTTCAACTAACTTCTAACTTTTGACAAAGTACTAACTTTTGACTGACTTTTCATTAACTTTCAACTTTTGACTAACTTTTGACGAAAGTTAGTCAAAAGTTAGAAGTTAGTCAAAAGTTAGTCAAGAGTTAGAAGTTAGTCAAAAGTTAGAAGTTAGTCAAAAGTTAGTTAAAAGTTAGAAGTCAGTCAAAAATTAGAAGTTAGTCAAAAGTTTGTCAAAAGTTAGAAGTTAGTCAAAAGTTAGTCAAAAGTTAGTCAAAAGTTAGAAGTTAGTCAAAAGTTAGTCAAAAGTTAGAAGTTAGTCAAAAGTTAGTCAAAAGTTAGAAGTTAGTCAAAAGTTAGTCAAAAGTTAGAAGTTAGTCAAAAGTTAGTCAAAAGTTAGAAGTTAGTCAAAAGTTAGTCAAAAGTTAGAAGTTAGTCAAAAGTTAGTCAAGAGTTAGAAGTTAGTTAAAAATTAGTTAAAAGTTAGAAGTCAGTCAAAAGTTAGTCAAAAATTAGAAGTTAGTCAAAAGCTAGAAGTTAGTTAAAAGTTAGTGAAAAGTTAGAAATGAAACAGGTCGCAAAGGACTATTGCTAAGATTTTCAGGTATCCGGATAGTTCGTCTCTGAGAGATCGCCCGTCTGTCTATCGCGACCGGTTTTAACCGCAGACTTCTAATGATATTATATTTATTCATTTATTTTTTAATTTTTCGAACGATTTTTCTATTTATCTACTTATTTATTAACTTTTTGAACGATTTTCCGATGTATTTATTTATATATTTATTTATTAAGTAATTTTTTCTAAAGTAATGGGACTATCATATATCCATTACCACGTTCATTAAACATTATTTTAGAAATCGGTGATGGATGTGAGTTCCATTACTCATTAAAAAAGTAATGGGTGATGGATGTGAGTTCCATTACTCATTAAAAAAGTAATGGGTGATGGGTGGTAGTTCCATTACTCATTAAAAAAGTAATGGGTGATGGATGTGAGATCCATTACTCATTAAAAAAGTAATGGATAATGGATGTGAGTTCCATTACTCATTAAAAAATTAATGGGTGATGGATCCCTGCTCCATTACTCATTAAAAAAGTAATGGGTGATGGAGCCCTGCTCCATTACTCATTAAAAAAGTAATGGGTGATGGATCCCTGCTCCATTACTCATTAATAAAGTAATGTGGGATGGATCTCTGCTCCATTACTCATTAATAAAGTAATGGATAGTGGATGTGAGTTCCATTACTTATTAAAATGTAATGGGTAATGGATGTGTGTTCCATTATTCATTAATAAAGTAATGGGTGATGGATCTCTGCTCCATTACTCATTAATAAAGTAATGGGTAGTGGATCCGAATTCCATAATCCATTTTTTTCGTAAAAAATAATGCATTATTTTCACATTAAAAATTTCACAACTCTGATTATGAATAATTTTATGTTTCGCTCACGCACTGTCATCGCAGTGGATCTGAATCACTGTTATTTGAACTGATTTGAAGTTCTCTGCGCAATTTCGAATTCTCGACACAATAGCGTCAGTTTCACTCGTGCTTTCGTCCGTTTCGTTGTCGACACAGTAGTGAAATACTCGGAGGTCCACCCCTGAAAACCTTTTGTGCTGCTGCGCTCTTACAAAGCTTTAAAAAGTTACGGGCGCTGCAGTGCCCGTCCCCTTATGTCAAATTTGACATGAAACTGAACCTGTTTACCACGGGCTTTCCTAGCAACCAATCATAGGACGAATGAAACGATGACAATGTGTTCCGTTACTCATGAACTTTATAAATAAAAAAAAAAAGATAAATTCGAAGTGACATGAGATGTTTGTGAAATTAACTTTTTTTGTTCGTTAAAATAACAGAAGATATTTCACAAAATAAAAATTCAAAATTTCAACACATTGTGTTTGCACATTTTATATAAAGTTATTATGTAAAAATTTTCTGTGGACAGGAATTGTGTGTTAAAAATTTCAATTTTGTTTTTGACAGTTCAATGAAAACATTGACTTTGAATAATAATAATACCGGAAAATAATTGACAAGAGAGAAAAAATTCTTATTATGAATTTTAAATATAAAATTTAAAAAATGAATACATTAATTGTCGGGAATCGTTTGACTAATCGTAAGAGAAGACTTAAGAAATTATGTTTCTGGAAAAAATGATGCACGCATTTCACTAAAAATATCAGTATATCTTTCTGGAATCAGCGTTTAATAAATTTATCGAATAATTATGAATTTTGAAATTTTTCTGCTATGTCACTTGTAATGGAGTATAGAAATTCTAATCTAATCAAACTTTAAAAAAATATGTATGATTTTTCTTATGGTTTCAATATTTTATTTATTTACTTATCCTTATTAGAATATTCTCTAGAGTAAATACCTCTACAAGTATTTTCTATCCAATTCTTTATTATAAAAAAACTACGTGAATATGTGCCTGTGGAATTATTAGCGCAAACAGAATTACTATTTTTTTTACTTCATCGGTGTACATTTATTCTATGTTAAGCCGGTGTACTTTAAACCAAATCCACCTCTTAATTTATACAAGCTTCTGTTTAAAACGGTTTAAACCATTTTTTAAATGTTAGTACTGGATTGATTTGACTGTGTCTTAATCGTCGATAGGAGCTCGATAAACTATGTAGCAGAATAAATACTAGAAGTTTCAATATCGATTTTGGAAGGGTTTTCATTTTGTAGGTGAATTCAGTAGCTAAAGTGAAAAGAGTGAAAAAATAAAAAAAGAGGGAAATGGCGAGTGTTAAGTATCGCCGGCAGCGTATGTATTTTGGGAACGTAGCCGGAGTGAACGTATGGGATTAGAGTTGCGCCGAGAAAGCGGCATTTGGGCTTGGAGATTTGCCCTGTAATCCTAGCTTGTAGTGCGCCGATGTAGCCCACGTTCTATGTGGTCTCGGCATCGAGCGAAACTCCTTCAGGGATTACAACATGGTTGCTGATCTGGTGCACAGTATTCCGGACTCGGTACAATTTCCGAGCCCGCGTGGATTTTCTGCAAGGGAATGAAATCGCTCTGCAAGCAGACCAGCTGACCCGCAGAACTATAACGACACCGTAGCGGCTGACCATTACTCGTCTTATACTTCTTTCAAGTCGCAAGCCTGGCAAACGAGGAAGCGGCAGATATAAAAAAGTAAAGGTACTTTAGCGACACTAAAGGGAAGAAGCCTTTATTTTACGGATTTACGATTTTATTTTTCCATCGTACTTATCCCTGCTTTTATCTCATAAAGTCAAATCGCAAAAATGGAATTTCGTATTTCGCCTTTTTATAAAATATCGAATTATGAGGAGGGCGTCAGACGCAAATTGTTATCTGCTGAAGTCATTAAAAAAAAATATTGTTTCGAAAGCTGAAACAAAGATTTTTTTGCTCTATGGAAAAAGCATTGAACTATTGCTATTAGAAATGGGATATGAATTTCTAAACTTGTTCATACTTTCTTGATATAACCGGTACAACAAAAATTTCTATCAATGGCTCAATTCTACATAAGAACAATTTTTACCCCACGAATGTAGTTTTGTTTTTCTTGAAATTAGTGAAGTTATCATTTTTTTACCAAAACTATTTTTTACATGGACATCCAAATTGATGCCATCTTGCCAAATTTACCTTTATCATCTGACTTCCTTCCCGTATATCAGAGTTGTAAATCCCCATTAATTCATGAGATATAATTTACAGTACAATTTGTTGTGTAATTATGATTTCATAATAATAATATGTAGTGATTATAAAATAGAGTGTAAACATTTAAATAGCTGAAAAAAATACTAATTTTCGCTTTAATATTGCAAGAAACAGTGGAAAAATGGAAGAAATAAGTAATGCATTACTTATTTTTTTCCATTTTTTCAAAAAGATTACCGTGAATTTTTATTGAAAAATAATAATTTTTGCAGCCATTCCAAAGTTTAATCATCGTATTACAATCGCTACATGTTATTATTATAAAATCATAATTATAGAGCTGATCGTATCATCATCATTATTTCTATAAGTATTAGGCTTTTACAACTCTGCCGTATATTCAGATAGGAGAATAAAAAACGAATCGTTGAAAATCCATTGTTTTTTTTTAAGACTCATCAAGTGATGGATCATAGGTTACCTCGAGATTTATAAATTTCGTTTTCTAGCAATTGGAAATTCGAGCTCCCGCTCGATAGTACACTACTGTAATGAAGTACGTCCTCATCGCTGTTACGCAGAGAAAAAAATCAATTGGAAAAACACTTACCGTGGTTGAGGCGCTCGAACTTCTGTGCTGCTTAACCGGAGGACTTCCGTGGGTGGTTTGCGACTCGGAATTCAATTGACGTTCGACAACAGACGAGACGTGATGAGTGACAGGAGGTGGTTCTATGTCGAGATAGCAATGAGCCTCCAGATGGCTCTGCGCTCGTCTCTCCTCCAGCACAATTTTTCGTGCGGCACAAAAAATCTTATAGTAAACCTGAAACATTAGTGAGAATGTAATTTTCTCAGTTGTTTTTTTTTTCAATCAGGTTATCGCTGCACTTATGATGAGCATACTTGTAATATATAATTTCAAATTTAAATCTATTGATAGTGCCGCGGTATATGTATAGAGAGCGCTCTCGATTCTTCGCGACATGTCATACCTCAGGTGGGAGAAATCTAGTATCCGCGAAAGAATAGTTACCATACTTTCTCTCTTCTCTTCAATCGCAAGTGAACACCTATTACTTTCTGTGGGCTCCAAGATAATTTCGATATTTCTCAACATGGTCTCGATTGAATGGAATTACGATGGGATTTATAATTAATCCTCACCAACAATATCTCTCAGATAAGTTACAATAATCAATATCATATTTATATGTAATCCATGAGCCATGGTTTGAATTATTGAGCGGGTGACATATACAGGAAATGGGTTATAGTAATATTAATAAGAGTAAAGAGAGAGTAATTTTAAATTTAAAAAAACATGAATAATTAATTATTTAATTGAAGTTCGATGAGGTTTATGTTAATAATAAATATTTCTCCCTTGTGAGGTATCAACAAATTAATATCGTAAATGTTTTAAGAAAGAAACGAAAAATATTACTTGAAATTATTGTAAAAATTCTAAAATCGAAATAGTTATTTGATATATGTGACTGGAATGAGAAAGATAATTATTATACTTGTATGAAAATTTATGGAAGATTCAGTTAAAATATTGTTGTGCATGTTTCCATAGAACAAAAGAAAAAGGTTTTATTTCTCTACTTATTTATTTAATGATTCTACCTACTAATTAAAATGCCTGTTTTTATAATGAATATAAAACGTAATTTAACTTATGTCTAATATACGCATAAAACTTAATAGTTTTATGCATATATTAGACAGTGTATTATCTTTGAAATGGTTATTTATATTAAATCACAGCTTCCAACGAAGCAATCATAATATCGAGCATTAGAATTATATTTAACAATAGAATAGATAATACATACTTATGGCAGCGCAACGTACGAATAAATTATTCGCGTAGTACAAAAAATCATATCGCAATGAAATGAAATAAAAAATCTGTGAAAATGCAGTTTTCTCAGTCGTTTTTTTAAATTGGCTTATCGCCATACTTGCAATTAAAATGTTAATGGCAGCGCAATGTATAAGTCGATTTTTCGTGCAGTACAAAAAATCTTGTCGCAAAAATGAAAAATCTGCGAACATGCAATTTCTCAGTCGTTTTTTTTTATATCGGGTTATCGTCGCACTTGCTATTCAAATCATGGAGACTAGAGATAAGGAGTACGAACGCAATGCTGAGAAAACATTCCCGAAACTGTGTAAAATATTAGGGGACTGAGCACCACTGAATACCAATGGGAACTGAGATGAAGTTAGCGCGAGCTCATTTCATTGGTTCCAGCCAACTTCCCGCTCACTTCACTTCGGTTCCCGCCGAAAGAATTTTCCACAATTCAGGGAACGGTTGAGAACGGCAATTCCCATAGTCGTTCGTACTCCTTTACCTCTAGTCTCCATGATTCAAATGTTAATGACAACGCATAGTTTAAGTCGATTTTTCGCGCAGCAGAAAAAAATTAATCGTACAAATGCAAAATTTGAAAAAATTTAATTTTCGCAGTCGATCTTTTTCTTACTTATAGAGGAACTATTGTTTTGATGAAAACAAAAATTTCGAGACTTTCATGTCAGGTCGCGAAATATTATTCGAAACGTTGAGAAAAAATGTCAGCATTTATATGTGCGTGTGTGTGTACAGCACTTCGAAAATTCAATAACCTATAACCCAAGAACCATTCAACTGATTGAACTGAAATTTGGCACACTAGTAAAGCACCAGCTCTTCTTTGATTATTGCAATTTTGTTTACAACATGTATACAGAAATTTAGATTTCATAGGTTTTTGAATTTGAAAAAAAAACCGTGGTCGCTCTAACTTTTGTGAAATTAAGGATATTTTGCTAAATAATTTCTCATAAGTGCACAAGACAGTTTATGGGTTCTTCAGTCTTTCAAAAAATTGACGTTATTGTATTACTTTTCACCATTTTAAAAAATATATAATGTAATTTAAAAATGTAATTATCTCAGTGTTTTCTAAATCGGGTTATCACTGCACTCGCTACTCGCATACTTATGGCAATTCAACGTACAAACTGTATATCTCTATCGGTGCACGAACATAATACAAAAAGTATACGTGAGGTGTGGCGCTCTTTGGTAGTTTCGGTCCAAGAGTCTGGCCGAGACGTGACGGTAATACAAACTGTAAAAGCGGACGCAACGCGGCTGACAATTTTGCTCGCGACATTTATCCAGGCCAGAAGAGGCTTCTTTAAAGTAAAGTAAAAGAGCCAGAGCGAGACTTTTTTTTTTTTTAAAGAGTAGTCGTCAAGTTCCGGATCGCGCGGTATACCGGTACACATACATAAAAGTTTATGGCGTAAGAAAAGAAAGCTTAAGAGGTTTTGCAACTCTCTTAAATAATAATTACGGTTTTGAACAACTGAGCCAGTAAAGTCCGGTTTATCCCGAGAATTTTAGGGGCTACAAACATAAGACCGTTTTTCGGTGACAATGTTTTGCGTACTAAGTGTTGAACGGTTTTGTGTGCAACGTACTAGTAATAAGGGTCCTACGTATACAAAAGCGGCTTTCGTGCTCTTGGGAGTTGAGAGTTCGGGGTTCTCTTAGAATAACGATAGAGGACAAAAGCACGCTTCGAAGTATTGGTAAATTTCTTGCGAATAATGCTATAAGCGACGTGATTAGAATACCTAATCCAAGGACAAACATGGAATTTCGCTTGTACGACCCTCCGAAGGTCTGCGTACTTGTTCTTTGCCTGGACAGTTAACGAGATAATCCAGTTCATCATGGAAAGTCCGATATTGATGTCATTCTCAAGGCTCGTTTTGAAATATGTTTGACTGAATGTCGTGTCTTTTTATATTAGAATCGTCCAAAAATTCAATTTTTAAAGATTACAATAAAAAGGTTTGAAAATTCATGTTTTCTGTAGTGGAATGTACAACTTGAGCATGATGATAAAAAGAAAAATTCGATATTTTAATGTTAAAGGAAAAAAATCGAGTTTGTATTTTACGACGTCTAATCTGTGAATTCTGAGATCGGAAATGACTAAAAGACATTTTTTTTTAATCGCAGTAAAATGGCACAAAAGGGAAGTTTTGCGGTGAACTACACGGAAAGAAAAGCTTGGTTGAAACAACCAAATGCTATGGTTATATATGCGCCAGACAATTAATTGGTTAGACCGACCAATTTCTTGGTTAGGCTACCAATTTCTTGGTTAGACTAACCAAGTGACTTGGTAAGCTAACCAAGTGACTTGGTAAGCTAACCAAGTGATTTGGTTAGACCAACCAAAAAATTGGTCACCTAACAAATTACTTGGTTAGTCTAACCAATTAATTGTCTGGCGCATATATAACCATAGCACTTGGTAGTTCCAACCAAGCCTTTTTTTCCGTGTATACGACTCGAAAACGATAGTAATTTATAATTTACCTAGCAACAACACTCGCACCCCGCGCGTGCTACGTTTTGGTGACTTCGCGTCTTTTTTTTTAGCTAAAACGATCCTGAAGAATCAATGTATATGTTTACCCAATATAGTAAGTAGTCAGAATTACGCTACTTTCATGACATACTTTTGATAGAATAATTACATATCCTCTTTAAGCCCGCTCTACCAATCACCATCAATTTCAGATGCTATAAAAAGGCAGCTTTATTAAACAATCCTCAGAACTCATATCTAATGGATAGCATTCCTATTTCAGCCCCACAATATAATTACTTTCGATGTGCTGCGTTATTAAGAGAAGATATTATAATCGCTGCAAATTATTATTCTCGATCAAAAATAGAAACAATAACTCAATTGTATTACGAATTCTATTTCCAAAAGAATTACGGATTAACAACACCATTCATTACTCAGATCAGCGTCGCTTTTGTTTAGAACTAAAAATGAGAACCTTTCAAAACTCTATGGAAAAATAATTATCTATACATCGATTACTTTTTGTTTGTGTGGAGATAGTTCTATTCAATATCACAACTACGAAAAAGACAGCCATTGTAGTCACTGGCGATACGTGACTCTGCAGCGGCCATGGCAGAACAGCGAGAGCGACAGTTCAAAATGCGCGCCATACGCGGCAGCCTTAACAGACTGAAGTTGGCTCCGGAACAGCCATCACCGACCAATCGGAAGACTCGAACAGCGGTTTCAGTCTTTCGAGTTCGATGTGCTATGTCTTTTTTAAGGAGAGGGGGTCAGGTCAAAAAGTTGATTTTGGAAATTCAATATCATCCAAATCCTATTGCATATAAAAATGCCCAATGCACTATATTGTTGGTGCTCGATGAAAGGATTTTTTACTGTCGTCTGACTTGCATATACTTTTCAATATTATCTTAAGCAAAGTTCTTAGGTTTTCCATTCTGCGCATGATTCAGATCAAACTACTAGGCAGATTGAAATGGTTGACATCTCACTTTCTTCTTCATGAAAAGATACATCGGCTAAATGGACGTCAACCATTCTAATCTGCCTAGTAGTTTGATCTGAATCATGCGCAGAATGGAAAACCTAAGAACTTTGCTTAAGATAATATCGAAAAGCATATGCAAGTCAGACAACAGTAAAAAATCCTTTCATCGAGTACCAACAATATAGTGTGTTGGGCATTTTTATATGCAATAGGACTTGGATGATATTGAATTTCCAAATTCAATTTTTTTTACTTGACTCCCGCCCCTTAAGAGAGGATAATTAATATTTTTGTAAACGTTTGGTAGCAGAACCTTTTTGATAAAAATAAAAGAATATCGATTTAGTTTTTACTCTATAACTCACTTGTCTTAAGCTAGATCCACATACTTATTTTCAGATTACACTTACCCACATCATCACGATTAATGGTATGTAGAAACTAAGGAGAGTTGCGTAGATCTGGTAGCCAAAATTTTGGCAAACCACGCAGAGGGGTTCATTGGTGTTGGGATCGACGTGTTCGTTTCCCATTATCAGCAGTGGTGGAAGACTTATGCATGCTGCGAAGAGCCACACGAGGCTTACGCATATGATCATGCGTTTTGGCGTCCTCTTCACCCCATATTCCAGTGGCTTCGTGATGGCATAGTACCTATTTTTTTAAACAATAACAGAAAAAAAAGTCCAAGTTAGTTAGTGTTAGTAAAATACCCAAGCAGAAAGGAGGAGTTGAGAATATGAGAGGTAACATTTTTTGAGAAAATATAGACAATGTCTTCTCTCAGGTCTCTTTGGCACGCCTGTTAAACGAGAAATTAAATTTTGAACGACTACGGTATACATATATGCACTGGCATTTCACTCGGTTAACGTCATATGGTATGTCGTACTTAAAATAAACAGTACAGCGCTGTGACTAAAGTATAATAATTGTTTTGCCACACAAGTTTTTTCTTGACTCTTTCAGTAAAAACTAAATAAAAAGTTTGACCTTTTAGTAAAAAACTGTTGTCCAAAAAGGTCCACAGAATTTTTCCTCAAGTTCGCAGAATTTTTTTTTCTCATTTTTCAATTTAGAAAATAGTTTTTGTATTTTTTAAACTGTAAAACTTGAAATTGACAAAAAAATTTTCAAAAAATAAAATCTGTGTACATTTGGGACACTATTTTTGATAAGTACAAAAAATTGTGTTTTATTTCCAACTGTAAAGTGTGAGACAAAATTTCGCAGCTCAGAACCGAAATGCGAAATGTTGCTGTTGCGGATGGAGAAACGTTGCGTAGTCATTGTCAAAGCATAGAGCAATGCCATCGTCAAGTTGCGTTGGCTTTTGCTGGAGTGGATGGAATATAGGGTGAACCTATTATCGTACGGGGTGAGTAAAAACACTTTCCCAATAACCGCGACGTCCCGACCTCCCAGCAATCTACTACAAACTTAACTTCCATGAATAATTCAAAATATATCCACAGAGTAACGTTATTTTCTATCCCTACCTACGCTTCTTTTTTTTCATAATTTCATTCTGTCAATACGGGATTAAATTTACTTGTCTGTCTGGGTTGTTGATCCTTTTATGTACTTTTCATATGTGGCCGTTTTTCACATGGTTTTGTATTGATATTTTTATCATTCTGAGTCAACATATTATTCACAAGGAAAGTTACGATAAACTTGAAAAATATTTTTCTCATCCACTTTCATCATTACTATCCTCTTTAAAACAAAGTAAGAACATGAAAACTGTTCAGTTTATGATAAAACATTCACGACCAAAGGAAAAATGGTCGTCGCGTGTGGGAAGAAATTTTTTTTTAACGTTTTTACATGTGTCATGTCGTAATAATTTTTCCCCGAGCGAATATAAGCGCTTTTTATTCTGAGTTTGTGATAAATGTCTTTGCTAAGACTTTGACGTTTCCGGCGTTGACGTTAACGCAACCATTTCAATTACAAAATTCTGCCCGAGGCGGGTGGACGTACTGTTGCATCTCAGTGAATACCATACATGCGTTTACTAAACTATCAATGTCATACCGCAGCTGCGACGGCAGAGTTATCGCTCTCGGGACTCTGCGACAGGAAACACTGCACTGTGATAACATTCCCGTATATGTCAAATCTAGCGAGGACATAGGTGGGACGATACATAGGCAACCGGACATATTGCACGTATATATATGTATATAATGCCAGGGACAGCCAGTCCGACGAGAGCGTCTGTAGACGGCATTGACTCTGTCAGTGTGCGGTCTCGAGGAACCAACCGACAACTCTATGGACCGGCACCGTCGCCACTGCATGTATTTGTACCGGAAATAGACAAAATTCCACCACCAGGAGATAGTCATGACACGAAGTTTCTGCTAAATTTGCAGAAGGATCGAATAATTTGTGTAATAGCTAGTAAACAGCTACTATTTCATAGTTTTCACAACTACAAAAAGGTTGTGGCGACTACAAAATAGTTGTGGCAACCACAAAATACTTCTGGTAAACACAAAATATTTGTGGCACCCACAAAAAGTTGTGGCAGCCACAAAATACTTGTGGTACCCACAAAATAGATGTGGCAGCCACAAAATAGTTGTGGCAATGACAAAATAGTTGTGGCAACTACAAAATAATTGTTACTATATTTTTATAGTAGCTGCAACTATAAAATTGTGTAGTTTCGGGAGACTAACTGACAACTCTATGGACCATCATTATCGCAACTACATTTGTACCGGAAATAGTAAAAAATTTTAGCATCATGAGGCAGTCATGATGAGACGTCTGTTAAGCTTGCAACGAATAATTTGTAGAATACCTAGCAAACAAGAAACTATGTTTAATGTACGCAACCGAGGCCTTTATTGTCATAAATATGTCTCCGGATCTATAGTATCGTGAATTTTTACTTTACCGAGTACCATTAAAAGTTAATGAAGAGCTTTCGTAGTGAGCAATAAGTAAAGTTTTAATAGCTATGCAGTTACCGATCGTAAATTCTGGCTCGAAATTTCGGAGCTTTATAGCTGAGATAATAGCTGTTCGTACATTCAGGGGAGATGGTAGAGTGGCTGTTTTTACCAAAGAAAAATAATTGCATACTTCGATAAAAGCTTTATGTGCGTTTACCTGTTTTTATCAAATACATAGGATTCTGCTAATTGGTTAGGTATACAAATTGAGGAAAATATCATACATCAATATTTACAAAGTAAAAGCTATTAACTATTAGCTATTTATTTTTATAATTATTATAATTTGTGAAACACATTATTGCATGAACTAAAAATGAATAGCTGTCACTTTATATTTGCCTCGATATCCACGATTCCTCTGAATGTACAAATCACTAAGAAGTACAATGCCGCGGTGTGCTCGTTAAAACTGTATCTGATAGGAAACTGATTTGTCCAATATCTAAGCATCGAGCATCGAGCATGTCTCATTTCATAAATAATTAATGTGTTGGGTCTATTTAAGCGTGACATATCGATAGTTATGACGGAGGGCAATACATCGATACTCAGGGAAATCGTGGTAGATCTGATAACTATTGCGTGACAACTATTAATTTTTTATCCATGCGACGATTTTTTTATAGTTCTGGTAATTTTTTAATATTTGTATCTATAGTGCTGTAGCTGCGGCAACTATGAAATAGTTGTAACTATATTTTTACAGTTCCAGTTACTATAAAATAGGTATAATTGTTAAATAGTTAACGTAACTATCAATGATGATGATAGTGATGATTAAGCGGCTACGAATCGGCCAACTGCAAGATATAAAGAAGTAGTTTTGATAAAATTGCCGTGCACGGTGAAAAAAGTAGAAATGTGTGTGTAGCCAGAGTAAAAAAATGTAAACAAAAAAATCTACAATTAGTTGCTTCGTTTTAATAAAAATACATTTCAAAAACCTAATTTATAAATAGTTACCATATGCAATTAAGCGAGGTTGATTTAATTTTCCATTAAAACGTCACCGTAACTATGGAATAGTTGCCGTTATAAAAAATGAAAAATATTCCCATGGTCTTATGCTGAATAATTGTCACTTTGTAGTTACTGACACTATATTTTTTTATGCAACTAATTGTGGATTTTCAAAAAAACCCATTGCGAAGCAACCAATTGTGGATTTCTAAAAAAATCCATTGCGAAGCAACTAATTGTGGATTTAAAAAAAAATCCACAATTAGTTGCTTCGTTTTAATAAAAATACATTTCAAGAACCTAATTTATAAATAGTTTCCATATGCAATTAAGCGAGGGTGATTTAATTTTACATTAAAACGTTACCGTAACTATGAAATAGTTGCCGTTATAAAAAATGAAAAATAGTCCCATGGTCTTATGCTGAATAATTGTCACTTTGTAGTTACTGACACTATATTTTTTCTGAGTGATAGCACAAATATAAGCAATATGTAACTATTCTATAAATACGGAGCATGTGGCACTTGTATTGGATTCAAAACAGCCGTACCGCATACTACATGATTTATTTTCATAAACTTTGTTATATTTCGTATATCTGTACAGTGGCACCAAAACGCGAAGGCCAATAATATACATATATCATTATTTTATGTCCCGAAATTGAATAGGATGCTAATGGCCAGGGTTTCCGCCCCGTTCTTGTTCCCGATATAATAAGTTATCGAGAACAAGGACACTGCACATGCTGCTCGTAACGGCACCTGCAAGCTCATGTTTACGTACGTAGTATAAGAGCCGAATCGTTAAGCATAAATGTAAGGAGGTCGTTTAGATGCAACTTATTTTCGCGTATTTGCTGTCTCTCTATTCTACACACTAAATTCAAAGGGGTTGGGGATTGTGTGCCTCTCATTTTTATTTTTGCCTCGTTTCATACATTTTCATTCCTCGTAGAGAAACTTTGTTTCCATAAAAACATTTTCCTTCGAGATTTTCATTTCAGGACAATCAGAATGATCCATAATATTGACAAAAGCGGTTGAGAGAAAAAGGTGTGTATGCGTCCAAGTGTGTTAGTGTGCGTGTGTGTGCAGGGGTTCGAAATTTCAGTCACCTGTAACTCGAGAACGGTTCAACCAATTGCGCTGTAACTTGGCACGCAAGTGAAGCAACAGCCCGTGGTTGATCGTTGCAAATTTTCACAAAATGTACACACATACTTTTGATGTTATATGTTTTTGAATTTTTTTAAAAAGACGTGAAAGGTCTAACTTTTTTTGGGGTTACGATATTTTTCGTAACACGTGCATGAACAGCAGTGCTTTCCAAGGCAGTTTTGGGAGACGAAAGTCGCTAATTTCATGGTAGTGTTGAGGCAATAGGTTGGGGCATGCGCAGTTAGCGATTCCTCCACTTTCGTCCCTTGTGTGTTTCACTTTCGTCCCTAGAGACAGTTATTTGTACCCTTATTTTTTCCTGTTCGTTTCGCAAAACTACCATTCACAGCACCACTATTCATGCACTTGATACAAAAAATATAGTGTGCAACGTGGGCCAAAATTGACGTTTGCGACTCGTGTGATTGCAGCCTTCGATTTGTTCGGGCGACAATCCTCGCACTCGTCACAATGACTAGCTTTCGACCGTTGTTGCAAAATATACTATTGTTAAATAGCTCTTTATAACCGCAGGTACTTCACCGATAAATACTACCAATTAAGTACAGTATTTTACAGATAAATACAATCAACTGCATTTTTACCGGTTTTTGGTAACTTCCCTTTTTAACTTAAAGATTTTTTTCATCGCACACGGGACCCAGCTCAAAAAGTGTAACAATAGCTGGATGAGTCTACAGTTCTTTCCATCACAATAAAATTCTTAACTATTTTTCAGAGACATCTCTGAAATTCATGACCAATCTCATAAAACTACTCAAGCGGTACATCCGTCAATCAAACTTATTTTATGTGATACGCATCTCGTCGCCTTTGGCTTTGCTCACAATTTCCGGGTTTTCGTCCGACATTTACAGGCGTCAGGGTTGTTGAAGTTGATCTGACCTCGGGGCAGAAATGGGCACTTGGAAAACCGAGCAAACCGTAGGAAATGTTAACGCAGCATCAGCATCAATGAAACGACTGCGAGGCGATGAAACCGAAACGCAAATCGAGATCTGCGAAGTGGAAACGCAGGAAGTACCCAACGATTCGATGAACGAAGAGCCATGTCGCGGCTACTGGGTTTTATTTGCCTCGTGTCGTCGCAGCGCATACATTCACCCTTCGTCGCTTGTTCACCTCCGTTACGTGCCATTGCATCTCTCGCTGCCCATTCAGACCGTTCCACCTGCCACACAAAGCCTACACTGTACATCGCATACATACGTTAAAGCTTTTGTTTGCCTTGATATCCAACGCATTCACGCCCATTCGAACTTGAGTCGAGTGTACTCACCATATTAAAATATACGTACAATTTTACCGCATTAGATATAACGTACGTCTATGTATATCTTCCGTTGAGTGGTCGTTACGTTTCACTCGAGAGTAACGCATGAGCATTCTTTTTATTACACTGTCGATGCTGATATAACCACGCAACGTTTGCAGAGTACATTTTTATAGTACCGAGCGTTTTAATTACATTGTTAAAAACCATATGTCTATAAAATAGAGCAGCTTTAACTTGCAGTATTTGTTATCTACTCTAGTCCGAGAACAAGTAAACGCAAATGGAAGAGAAACTCTAGTAGGTTGATGTCACGAAATGACAAATTGTTTGCGGTTGTCAGTCGAAGTTTTTGAGATGATAAAAATATTGTCAGTTTCGTAAAAAGAGGGAAATATTCGATGAGATGGGCTTTTAAAATTTAGTGCAAATTAGAATGTATTTTTTTTTACTTCGGTCACTCCGGAAATTAAAGATTACTCAAACTCCGATTTTTCCATTGGTTATAACTTTTTTGATGGGTTGACTGACTTCCAATTCTTTTTTTCTTCGACCGATAGAGCTCACCGAAACGGAGAGAATGGTGTAAAGGTAATAACAATAACTAATTTCTTGCATCAGTGAATTCACCTTGAAAAATGGCAGAAAAAAGAGAAAATCATGAAGTGAAATTCTTATGGGTAAAATAAAGCAGAAAAAAAGGATGCAAAGCAGAACCTTGCACATTGCTTCCTCATTATATTTCGCTTTTTACAAAGCAACCTCTAAGAGGAAGTATGGGAATTGATTTTGGCTTCCTCATAGAGGAAGCTCTGTAAAAAGCGAAATATAGTGAGGAAGCAATGTGCAAGGTTCTGCTTTGCATCCTTGTTTTAAATAAATAAATAAGCGCACACTCCCGCTTTGTAAAAATATAATAAGGACGAACGGACGGAAACTCTATCTCTTATTTATAACTCTACCTTCTCTGTTTTTTTTGTAGAACAAGATAGAAACCGGTGTTTTCTGACATTTCATTGGGAAGCAAGGTTATGGATAGTTTATACGACATAAATCGCTACTTTTCGCAATATAGACTGTACAACATCGCTATGAAAATATGGTATCGTTCAAAATTCTTGGGCAATATCTAACGTATTTTTCTGTTAATCATGAATTTGGTACTCATTTAACTTCCAGCTTGATATTTGATACCAAAATTCGCATCGCAGAAAAAAATAAAAAAATAAAAAAATAAAAATCTCATAAAATTTTAACGTTTCAACCGATCTTAACCAAATTTAATAGGGATCACTGGTGTATGAAAGCTCACACACAAACCAATTTTGAGCTTAATATCTCGAAAATTAAAAGAGTTATCGCGTTAACAGACATTTTTGAAAAAATTCAAAACTGCGTAAAAATTTAACGATCATGGTGATTTTAACAAAAATTGGTATGAACGATGAGGATTGACCCCTCTATCTATGGTGTAAATTTCAGCTGTATATCTCGAGGCGTTCCCGAGTTATAAAGGTTTACATTTTTTGAGCGTGTAATACACACACACACATACACACATACAGACATTTTTTCTAAATCACTTTTCTTGACGTTTTGGACCATTCTGAGTGTACTGACATGAAAATCTCGAAAAAAAAAAATGTTCACGAAAACAAAGCTTCCTCTATGAGGAAGCAAAAAATGATCTCAAATTCGAAAACAATTTCAATCCATGAGAAAAGATAACGTGAGTATATTTTATAAAACTTTACTCACCTGTCGACCGAAATCATGCAAAGATTTAGGATGCTGGCGGTGCAACTGAGAACGTCGAAGCTAACCCAGAGATCGCACATTATTGGCCCGAAGGACCAAGTGCCCAGTGTCTCGTACAGTAGCGCCATTGGCATTACAAGGAGTGCTACGCACAGATCACTCACTGCCAGACTGACTAGCAGATAGTTGCAAGGTCGACGTAGCTTCCTTACGAGACATACCGCAACGCAGACCAGTATGTTGCCGATCACTGTGCCTACCACGATGCTTCCCAATATCAACGCAATCAGAATTGCCTGTCAACATAATACAGAATATTGTATTAAAAAAGAAGTTCATTATTGACTTGGTTACAAATAATTTTTTAACGGAGAGATAAAGTTACATTGTGCCACAATATACCTCGTTATACTTTCATTTTTACCTAATGGCAAGTAATCAATAACCTCTGCTGCTTTTGTCGGATAAGTTTCTTAAAGTAAAAGCCGAGAGGATAATTTGGTGACTGAAGGTCTTCTAATATGTCATAAAGTAGCTTTATAATAAGGTATCCGGTTTTTCAAGGTAGCCCAACACCCCCATATTGTCAGTTAATTTTGTTCTATAATGTATCTTAGAAGATGTCAGATGAGTATCTCCTAATAAGTGGAATTAAATTAGGTTTAGGTTTTGAAACCACTGTTCCCAAATCAACAATGCTTTGTTTTACATGCCATTAGAAAGCGATCTCCCTTCGAGTATTGGGTGCAAAAGTATCTCAGGGCTGAATTTTCCGGCACAAGGTGAATCTTAAGAGTGGTATTGAGATCCATATTAATACAAAATAATCTTCCTGGTTTCACTGCATTGCGTCTAAGGCCAGTTCAGGCAAAGGGATATGTTGTGCCAAATTACTCCAAGATGAAAATTTGATGCATCCAAACTTGTGTTCAATCTTGTGTTCAATCTTGTGTTCAATCTTGTATTCAATCTTGTATTCAATCTTGTGTTCAATCTTGTGTTCAATCTTGTGTTCAATCTTGTGTTCAATCTTGTGTTCAATCTTGTGTTCAATCTTGTGTTCAATCTTGTGTTCAATCTTGTGTTCAATCTTGTGTTCAATCTTGTGTTCAATCTTGTGTTCAATCTTGTGTTCAATCTTGTGTTCAATCTTGTGTTCAATCTTATGTTCAGTCTTGTGTTCAATCTTGAAAACTATCATAAATCTAATCATAGGATGGAACTTAGAATTGAAAGTTTGTCCTCCAGTCCCAGTCGTAACCGTTTCGTATTTTTCCGTACACTTTGTATAAGATGAAATCTTAATGTATGATGGATCTGTCATAAGTTTCAGCTTAGAATTCATCGTGAGATCCAAATGAACAAATCAGAATTAATTGTCCTGGTTTCGCTACATTACGTCTTAAGTCGGTCCCGGTATTCCATTTGTCTTAATAATACATTGGTAAAGGTATATGTCACCATTGGCCTAAAGCCTATGTTCATACATCCAATCTTAAAGTCCAATCTTCGGAGCAATCTTGCGTCCAATCTTCAAAACTATTGTAGTCCAAATCTTAAGATGGAACGAAGGATTGGAAGACTGTCCTCCAGACATAAACCCAACAGTTTCTTATTCTACCATACAGTTTTTATGATATGAAATCTTGATACAGCATAGAAAACAAAATACTGACCTGGGTCGCTGTGTATGGTGAATGTTTGCCGGGGAAGTCCCGTGAAAAGTTGTCGGGGTTCTGGTATGCGATTGTCGTTGTAAGATTCAGAAGCCAGGTGCTTTCCGTGCTTGCGTCCTTCCCCTCCATACGATCCTAACCGAAAGTCTGGAGCATCCCAAGCGCCCCCCGCCCTTCCAACTACGTCATCCTCTCCACGTCCTTTTCGCCTCCAGCACGCCAATTTTCTTGACGTCGCTGCTTCCCTGGGCATCGATGTGGCGAGCCTCCGATCCTGTCTCCTTTTTTTGACCTCACTAAAGTTTAACCACCGTGGCTTCCTGTGACCATCCAGCGTCTTAAGTCGCAACCATCAAGCACGCCCTGTTTCACCAGTCCAACATCGCTTCGCTGTTTCCGGGGAACTGTAAATCATATTCAATTCGGTTATGTGGTGAATACAATGCAGCAAGTGCGTTCGATCATCAATAAAGTCGTAAATATAATGTCGAAGGATAGGAATTACGACTTTGTTAACGGACACTACAATTTATACGATAGTATTTTATGGAGCTATTGGTTTGTTTAAGGGGACGGAATCCAACGAGACCGAATGTCGGATGGCACCCGTCAAGGTTGAGTCTGTGGAAAGCTTTTGAAGGGTACACGAGGGCCATGAAACTCAAATGGAGAAACAAATTTCCGTTTCACGAAATTTGAATGGGGCCAACGGACCTAGTGATTGGGACAAATATCGTGATATACTCAGACGGCCCCATAAAATCTTTATCATGAAATTGAAAAAGGGGAAATGCTAGCGGAGGTTTCCACAAATTGGTGATTGGGACATATAAGTTGCAAATCATTTGGTAATTCTATAAAATGTATCTCCCGAAATTGTTAAAACTATGGATGCGCTGGAAATGTTCCTGGATCACAATTCGTTTAATGTTCATGTACAAGATTTTTTTCATTATGCCTTTATTTTTTATTTATTATTACGTTGATGGCCTAATTCCGTTTGTATATAAGCAGTCTTGCATAATATTTAGAAGGTAACTATTCTTGGAGCACAAACTTTCGTGAAACAATTAAATATTGGCGACTATGTAATGTCATAATATAATGTTGGTTACAGCGTAGCTGACTTCAACAGAAATTTGCATTGTTCTCGACTTTCAGAAGCTTAAACGTAAATACTGAAAATAGGTCAGCTCTGGCAAGTAGTTCGAGACATTTGAAAGTTTGAATCTCAGCATAAATTACTCGAGTTGAGATAATTTATAGGACCATTTTATTCCTCTTGACATAATCTTTCATTTCGTATAAATCTCTTAAATGCACAGGCATCTGTTAAATGCATTCCTGTCATGCATCTCAGCTTGAAGACTGGCTGGGAGTTTTCATTAGGATGGCCAATCACTACTGAGTGGCCAACAGGTGTACCTTGTACCCAATAAGACCTTAAGAACGTCGATCAAGATAGATGAAGGTCCTAGATGTCCTACATAGATACTATAACTATAGATGTAGCAACATAAAGAGGATATTTCGGAGGCAATTTAGACGTCTGAATTCGGAAAGACGTATAATACGTGCTTATACTAAGTCGATACGCTCTCACGGTATCGAGCCATCGATATACATGTCCGAAAATTTATGTTCAAAATGACCGTGAACCCGACAGGTACATAAAAAATAAATCACTAATTTTTTCAGCAAAGTGTGGGAGGCAAAGAAATAGAAAGGAGTAGAACGATCAAGTGGAAATGGAGAACGGTGCAGAACACGATTCGTTTTCGCGGGCGTCACGTAGACGCGAACATCGATTGGTCTCAACGTACGGAGAATATAACATATCGTACGGACCGTTTCGAGAAGGATATTTTCATCTGCCGTTCCATATGCACATGTATATAGGAAGTATCCATATATTACTTCATTCGTAGTTCAAACGGGATAACCGACAAAAGTATATTTATCGGATATTTGAAGGTAAAAGTCAACCGATATTGAAGTAAATACAGAATGGCTTGATCACAACTCACGACTTTTCCATCATAATCGTCACTTGTCACGTCAATAGCTTTATAACGCTTATGTTATAAAGCTACATTGAGTGAAGAACCGAGCGAAAACCTTTATTCTGTGACTCTGCGAGCCATTTGTCAACTCACGTCGATGAGAGCCATCTAGTGGAGTGGATGAGTAGATCGTGGTAACTTCCGTCGCCACAAGCTATCTATTAGAGATTCCGGAAGCGAAGCAACTTACGTCGATGAGGGCCATCTAGTGAAATGGATGTGTAGCTCGTGTCAACTTGCGACGCCGCAAACAATCTGGCGGAGTGGATGCGTAGCTCGCGGCCACTTGCGTCGCTGAAAGTCATCAAGTGGAATCAATGCATTGCTTATGGCAAATTACATTTCCGGAAGTCATCTACTGGACTAAATGGGTTGCTCGAGACAACTTTCGTGGCCACAAGCCATCTTGTGGAGGATATGCGTAGCGGGGGGCAACATCGCCCAGAGTCATCTAGTGGAGTGGATGTATCGAAACGGATGCGTAGTTCACAGGAACTCGTGTCTTCGAGAGCCATCTAGTGGGCAATAAGGTTTCAGGAAACTCAGAATATATAATTACATCATAACTGAAGAGCCCTATTTTTTATTTATCGCAATTATTTCTCCATTTACATACTGCAGCATAAATTTTCCAAAAACTCCCGAAATACACAAAGCTAAAGTTCTTAGCTTTGCTAAGTTTCCCGAGTTCATCTTTGTATTTTATTCGGACGCCAGGCACTTACGCGCCGGGATAAACGCGCCATATTCACGGGCCAAGCTGCTTTTGCCTGGCTAGCCGCAGCCGTTAACATTTTTAGAGTGGCGGGATTCGGTGTCAGAATCTCGTGCAGAAATAAAATATTCGATACTCGATTTTATAGAAGATTATAAAAATAAATTGTAATTTAATAAAAAATTAATATCTTTAAAAAAAGATGCAATTATCCCGTTAATTGTTTAAACAATACAAGACCTCGATCGGCCAAAACATACACAACGTACACGGAAAGAAATGTTTGGTTGTGGCAATTATGTTTTGGATTTGCTGTACACAATGTCTAAAAAATTAGTTGCCCCAACCATATCGAATAGATTACCCCAACCATATCGATTGGATTAGTTAGGTTAACTAATCCAATCGTTGGGACTACCACTCGAATAGTTGGGACTACCATTCGAATCGTCGGTATTACCATTCGAATCATCGGTATTACCATTCGAATCGTTGGTATTACCATTTGAGTTGTAAGGGAAATAGAATAACCGGTTGGTTGCGTCAACTCATTTCTTGGTTACGGCAACTAATCTTTTTTTTCGTGTAACATACCAGAAAGCACGGGAGTCGACACAATAATCTAACAAGATTGTAATAATAAGCGGTTACGAAAATAGATCACGCGTTACAATGCCTCACTTTTCCTAACGACAATATCTAATCTCATCTCTCTCTCACTCTCTTTCTCTTTCTTTCTCACACACAAGTACCATCGGTGCAAGGGGATCGATCTAACACGAAGGAAAACCAGCTACTCAATTCACCAGTGTAAAATACTAACCCGAATCACTCTCACACAAAATACGCAAATCGCTCGCGCGCACAAAATAATTAACACTGAAAATAATGGCAAATCCCCGATTATCGTACACTGAGATAAAAATATGGCCAGAGTTACCATATTTTTACTACAAACTATGTTTCCCTGAGAGGACGACTATGCTTTTATGGTTGTCGTAGCCAATGAAAATATAGTTATCATCTGCCATATTTTCGTAGTTATGTCAACTATTTCTGTATGTTACTTGCAACTATTCATTCTTTTACTGTTTATACTTTTTTATACTCTAATAGTTGACATAACTATGAAAATATGGCACATAATCAAGAGACGCGGTAGCGTCTCGACGTCAAGTATTAAAAGAAAATTTGTAATGCCTTACGAGACTCCTCACGACCGAGACGCTAGCGCTACTCCTATTATTTGGACGTTCGCCCTTTTCGTCTGCTACGAAATTCTAACTGGAATTATCTCAGTCGAAACGTCGCGGACGCCAAATGTATCAGGCTCAATATTTTTTATTTATTTTTTTAACTAGATTTTTATTGGTTACGATAACCATAAAAGCATAAGCGTCGTCTCAGGGAAACATAGTGTATAGTAAAAATATGGTAACTCTGACCACATTTTTCTCTCAGTGTTTATTTCATAAATGTGTTGAATATATCATAATTTTATTGTTACAGTTTTAACGATAAGTCATAGCATTCTTAAGTGTGGCGCATATTTAGATGCACTATTCAAGCTGCATAGTTTCCTTAACTTCATGACAATAGTTCGGTAAACCATATGAAAGCTGATTCAACTATAATATATGGCTCCACATATTATACATTTTTTACTATGGTATTATTGTTGGAAATACCATCGTCCTTTTTCTCAGTGTATATAGTTACCGAACTGGTGTTGTTTTTAACACCAGATTTTCAACAGTGTAATTGTTGAACGACAAGGGCTCACTTCGATGCTGAAGAAGCGGGAATTTACTTTGACTCCCCTTTCTCCTCAGGCCCCATGGTTACCGGTGACACTACATCTTAGCGAGACAACGATCGGACGAGAACAACCTAGAGATGTGGCGATCGTGGAAGCACGAGCCTTCTCATCCCTACTCTTATGCAAATTCGGCAAGGACCATCAGGCAGCCAACTCTGACTCCCGCAACTACGATTAGCAATTTAATATTTGTTGCATGGGTATGCGGTCCAAATCGGTACGCGCTCGATAATTACGGCGAAACGGGAAAACAACAGTTGGTAATTCGTTGTGTCATGAGACGATGTTGCTCAGGATCTTGTCCTTCCTTCTTTCAGTTGCAGATTCGGGAGAGAAGATCAATGTGAGCACAGAAATGCGCCTCGGGATCGATTATTACCTCTTTGTCGTAGCGCAGCGGGAATTTCCATGTCCACGTTATTAATATCGTTGCGGAAAACTCTAATCGCTCGGCGTACGTAAGTAATAAAAATGAAAAGAATTAACCTTAAGTCCTATTTGCCTATTGAAGTGTGATGGATTTGCCGGTTGTTGTCGTCTCGCTAAGAATCTGAAGGGAGCAGAATTTCACCGGGTTACAATACTTTGTACGTGATTATAGAGAAAAGGGTTTAAAAAATGTACAGACTGAAAGAAATTTTGCGCTACCTTTCGAAAATGCGTATCGTTATTATGTTCTTCAAAATTCTACCGAATTTTACCTAATCTGAAAGATTATTCTATGGTCTTTTTAATGAACAATTTTTCAGTCAGAGTTTTGTTCCTACAAAATTGCTTTTATGTTTTGTATTTTTCAATATAGCAATATATTTTATTCTGTCTTTCAACGTATACCTCCTTTTTCCATGACTCCAGGCAGAACCATTCGGCATTTTTTCCCTCGAGACCATCTAATAAAACTTGGAATTTATATCGACGTTTCCACATTGTGAGCATTAGGTCCCTTGGCTCACCATACGCTTTCCAACCGCCCGCCTCTTCTTTAACCGTACGATCCGTTCACCTCGGTATCTTGCCTACACAGTTATTCAGTAGAGAAAAGTGTAGCGAAGAATCTGTCCATGTTTTGAGCTCGAATAGCACAAAACACATTTCTCTCTGACACGCAATATCCCGGACTGCACCATACCAGCCGGAAAATACAGTGTGCATGTTGGAGTGACAATAAAAAGACAACGTCGAAGGAATAAATCCATGTGCGATTTCACGAGCTTATATCGATATGGTTTTATCACTTTTGGACTTATACACGTTCCACTTCATTCTTACTTTATTGCAATTTTATTGTGTTTATTGTTCTGTTTATTTATTTAGGGTTGTCTGTTTTTTTTTCATACTTCTCATAAAGGAAGCTTTTCTTGTCAATATTTTTATAGTTACTCACGTGGATGTATGTGTTTTCAAATATTCTTGTGGTTTAGAAAAATATTTAGCTGCCTATGTCTACTTACTCGAATTCGAAAATTCTTCTTCTGCGATGCTCAGCACGATTCTTCACTTCAGCTGGTCAATGGCTGATCAGTGCTGCAGAATATCTTCGTGGCAATATTTTTTTAACTCCTATATCGTCCTTTTTAGTTTTATGCGAAATTTAAACTTTAATGAAAGGATAAAATTTTCCGAGAACTCTGCGTTTTTCACTCCAATCGGAATTAATTAAATTCCTTTGAGAGGTCGAGTGAATCCCAAAGATCGAATGACCTAACCACACGGTCGTGGTGGTCTCAGAAAAAAAATTACGTCAGCTTGCACCAATTTACTCGACGACTCATCAGACAACGTTGAAAAATGCAATTTCCAGAATTTCATTATGATTCGTGGTCCGGATATCCGGAAGACTTTTCAGTCTCTCGCGATCACATCAGCCACGAGAACGATGCTCGAATGACGTTCTCTTCCAGCTTGATGCACTCTTGTTTGAGTTTGAATGTACAAACTGACGAGGATATTTCCGTGGCTTTTCGCATACCGCCAGTTTTCTCACTCTCGTCAGCTTTAACGTACTATCCGTTGTAACGGAAGCTCTCGAGCGTTGGGACTGCCGCAATCATCCTTGATACTCGCGATTAAATTTGTCCACTTCTTTCTTCTTCAGCTTCTCGACCTCTGTAAGCAAAGGAAAAAATATATTTAGACGGGATTGACCATAATCTTAGCTATCGCTATCAAATGACTTCCTTGTTGTTCTGAATGATTCATAGAAGAAGAAAACCGTTATTATAGTTAGTGCAAAAAATGCTGTCCTTCTTTAAATGAATTTTTTAGGAATATCTTTTTCAGGAAAGTGCTCGAAAAAACAAGAATTACTCGTATTCGCAGATAAGATCTGTATTTTTTATGCTTTCAGAAAGTAGACAGGAATAAATAAAACCAGAATGTTTTTTCTGAGGAATTTATACGAGCTAAACGCTAAAGAAGGGTTTAAAAAAATAAGTGCAGTTATTCTATGCAATCAACATCAGCTAGCTGTATACAGTAAACAGATGCTTTGGAAAGAAATTTCGTACTGTTTTTATCCCTTTGGATTATTATTCCTTTGCTGAACTTGGTCGAGGATTTAAAATGTATTCCAAACTAAAACCTTTAGTAGGGCAGAATGAATATGCGACTCAAGAGATTAAATATGTATGCATGAATGCGGAGTCCTGACGGTATTCATTCCAGACCAGGAGTACAACTTCGACAAATATCTTTGCAGTGAGTTCTAGGTCAAGTTCCGAGTCCAACTCTATTTACGGCACGTTTGTCGGAGAATACAACTACGTTTAAAGTGTTCGGTGTTGGCACAAAAGCGTTAACCATAAAAAGCGAGAATACGACAACAATTATCGAATGTAAAAACGTGGCTACGAACGCTTTGACTTCTGTATTTTTGATTTTTTTTTCCTCTATTTTTCGTTAGAAGTATAAAGACACTCATTCTTTCGGTCTTTCAATGTGAACAATTATTGTGGGCGGTGATATTGCAAGAGAAACGGAAATCTTGGGCTTCTCGGTACTGGTGATGTTACTGCGTTGTGCTCGAGCGTGATAATCTCACCCGTTCACGGATCGTTTCCTTTACAGCGGTTAGCGTCTCGCCATGGGGGTGCTCAGTTCGCTTGGGATCGTTATATGGACCACCCTCCGAGCGTTCTTGCCGCGAATTATTCACTTGTGCCGTTGGGAGAGCTCGTCACATCCGTTAACGAAACGCCTGCGTGCGAAACGAAGCGCCTCCTGCTTTGCCAATAATAGACTATTATAAGCCTGACGGTGTAGATTATAAACGCTGTCGTGAAAAGGTTTGACCCAAACTTACAGTCATCGACTACGTTAACTATATAATATTGGTCGCACTTAGCAATATATAAGTTTCAATCACGAGACTAGATCGGACCAGACCAGACCAGACCAGACCAGACCAGACCAGACCAGACCAGAACAGACCAGATCAGACCAGACCAGACCAGACCAGACCAGACCAGACCAGACCAGACCAGACCAGACCAGACCAGACCAGACCAGACCAGACCAGACCAGACCAGACCAGACCAGACCAGATCAGACTCGATTAGACTAGACCAAATCAGACCATATCTGACCATAGCAGACCAGATTTTAAGGAGGGAGAGTCAAGTCAAAATATCATAATGTCGAAATATTGTCCGGATATCACTGTCAGGTGAAATGTCTTCCCTTAAGTGGAAGGCCAGTTTACTCTAAGAGAAAATTTCTTGGATTGAGTGCAATACATTTATTTTGAGCCAACTGAATTTATTTCAAACAGATTTCATTGGTGAATATACGGCGAACTTGAGGCAACCGCATCATGCAGTTCAACCAACTGAACAGAAGTTATATACAGTCTGGTTAAACTTAACCTCGCCGCGAAGTTATGCGAAATACATCAAGTTAGCACGAGATAAATGTGGCAAATTGTACCCTCGAAGTTTTTTTTAAAGGGAACATCGTTAATGCGAATACCGAGAACCTATACCGAGAAGAACTTATATGCAGCCCACACTGAGAAAAGTAAATTGTTGGAAATTTTGTTAACTAAACTGAATCTGGCGGTCACCGGCTGTCAAGAGAGTGTACAGTTAGGAGAACAAAATCTTGCAATTCCATTTAACAAACGATACTTTTGATTTAACCGAATAAATGCTTGAACTGACAGAATAAACTAATACCCACTATATACAAATAAGTTATATAGATATCACTTATAAATTATGGAGAATTATTTTTATTGCCAAGCGTTAAGTTAATAATATCATTCCATTAAAATTCACAAAAAACAAAATATGTCCACTCTTTCATATCGCTCTCTGAGGGAAGTGGTCGCTTGCTGGATTCGAATCTACACTGTAAAAAAAATCTTTCTTAAAATTAATATACTTGTATATTATATGCATAAACTGTGCATTAAATTTCATTAACCTTTATATTGAATTTTCATATGAACGGTATTGGAAAAAATGTAGCTTTCGATAACATTACGGCACAATTGTTTCTGGTTTTTCCATCGCTGCAAGATATTTTTCGATGGATATGTTTGAAAATTCATAGACATTACTTTTGATATTTCATGACCTTGTATATTAAATTTCATAAACATTTATGTTGAATTTTCATATGAGCGGTATCCGAAAATTCAAATACATACGTGTTGGAAATTTAAAGTGCGCATAAAAACAATAAAAAAGATACAAATATTAGTCGGACACTATTTTTTACACAAATTATGTCATCAGAAATGGTTGGGAAGTGGTTTTCGCCACAGAAAATTTTTCGCTTACACTGGGGTTTGAATCTACGCCCTACCTATCTAAGTACCTAACAACTCACGCACGCTACAGACTACGTTATCAACGACTTAGTAATTTTGGATATTTAAATGACATAAGAGTTGTACAACTATTATTCTCTCAAGCATACTTATAATTGACATAACAAAATGTTCAATTGATTACAATCATAGCGCAAAGTGGGTTGGAAATATTTTCAAATGAACATAATTTTTGGATGAACGGAATCTTTTTAAAAATCTCGAGTAACTTATCAGAAGTCGATGCTAAGTGGTAAATGCGATCTAGTGCGGGTTTTTTTCGTTATTGGAAAATGTGTATTAAATTTCAAATCAATCACTAAAATTTAAAAAATTTATGTTGATTTTCATGTACTAATTTAGTAATGATTGATTTAGTAACCATGTGTTGTAATTTTATATCAACGGTTTGGTGAAATCCATATACGCATACTAAAATTACTATGCAACTATATTAATGTTTATTTCCTACAGCGAGTTTTGTAAATTACTCACACTTTTGTGTAGCAAAAACGCAAACATTTTTCATAAAGTAATATACCCATATAGACAAAATTGCAAATACTTTACTTGGTATTTTTCAATATCAGTAACTGTAATTTGAGTAACTTTGATCTTACATTTAATGGAACAATGTATATTAAATTTTTAATCGGGTACGAAAATTCCGAAAATGTATATTGATTTTCATATACTCATTTAGTAAATGATGATTTAATAATCATGGGTTGTAATTTCCGATCACCGAATTATCAAAATTCATATATCTGTATTAAATTTACTATGCAAACATATTAATTCCGATTTCCTATACCAAGTTTTATAAAATTCATATACGTTTGTATAGGAAAAACGCGAAGATTTTTTACAGTGTAAGACCTATCAACCTACCTACCTAACGGCCTAAAGACGAGCACACTAACCACTAGACCAAATCGACTGCGCGAATACCGAATACTTTAATTCCATATTAACAGCAGCACAGTTATCAGACGGATTTAGATTACACTGTATCTTTGATGGAGCATCAAGTTGTTAATTCCGAATCTGTACGCCATACGTGATAATTCCAATCGACAATTATAAGTGAACTAAATATATTTGTTTCGATTGACTATTTTCTGTTCCCAGTGCACTGTTGCCGCTGTACCACAATGCGAACTACAATGTTGAAATCATTCAATTCAACTGATTGAATTATACTATGAATCATGTTGACCAACAAACTGATACAAAATCGATAAACGGACGAAAAAAAATTAAACCATTTATAGAAATACATATGTAATTCCCATAACAATAGTTTAGTTCAATTAACTTCGGTTGCAGTTATACGAATGAACATATTGCATGGATTATTTATTTGATGGTTTTGTTCTTTGAAGCATTTTGTCTGGGTTGACCAAACGAAATATTTAGTTATTATTTCAAAATCCCACCTTTTGCTTGAACGGTTATGGTTTTAGTTGTTTTAACAGACGTTTAATGAGCTCAACAATTTTATTTAGTTGCGGCAATTAATAACGTATTCATTCAAGTGCACGTTGTCAACTGTTTGAATTAGTTCGAATCGTTTATATTGTGTACTTAAAAACATATTTAGTTATTTTGACTCCATCGGTGTTGCGTCAACCAATTGCAAGTGAACTAAAATTATTTATTTGATGTGTCTACTTTCTTTTCTCAGTGCACTCAATTTATTTTAAATTTGTAAAAAAATTTTATGTGTTGAGCATGGATTGAATAGATTACAAGAATAGATTATAAAAGAAAAATTCTTAATCATCAGTTTTCAAAGAGAATCATATCTCTGATGGGTCATCCATTTGACGTGGAACGAAGCCTCTACACTAAGTAATCTTGTACAACCTGCTGAAGACCCCTTCTGATGTCGTCCAGATTTAATAAATATTATATATAGTATACCTGATCTTGTCATCTTCACAGCATAATATTTCCCATCGTCGTATCTATGCATATTCAGTGAAAACTTCGTCCTGTTACACGTGACGCGTATCCTCTTAGGATGTTCGCGATAGGAGTGTAAATACTATGAATAGCTTGCCGTCCGGGTACCAAGTTTCCAGAATGTTGTTACCCGGGAGTTTGAAATGTAGGCGAAAACGCGATTCTCGATTCCCGGACTGGCATATTCGTATGCATACATGAACAGCAAAGTGGCAGAAGGTTAAATACGAATGGTGGTTTAAATGTAATATTACAAGATTTGAAAGCGACAGGAAAATAAATCAAACTTAATTAGTCCACCTATTGAAAAAACTGTACACAAAAATTGACATTTACTCCAAAACAAAACGGACCTGGCATTTTAAAACTGTTCGTCTACTAATTGGGTGAAGTCTTATCCTTTCATCAACCTGAATATGATTTATGTACTCTTGAACATCCATCCAAAGAGTTTTCAAAAAGGACTCTAGTGAAAATTGAGTGAAATAAAAAAAACAGTCATTAAAGTATTCCGAGAACAGATATAATCGTTGGTCCAAATATAACATAAGATTTTTCATTAACCAAGAGACTGAACTTTTGAATGCTAGTGGAGAAGATTGGCTTTTATTTGAATAGCTGGATATGAGTATATTGAGTATTCACGGATGGTTGCATTTAAATTTATGCGATTCAGGAGTGAACGAGTTAAATCAGCTAACAAAGCGAGTAACAATATAACTATATGTAATGTCTATTCAGACTAATGCAAATAGCTGATGAAGTTTGTGATGGCAGTAAGAAGTTCCATACGTACGCAAACGTCAAGGAGGTATGACATGCCTTAATGCACATTCAAGTCTTGATGTTCATCAAGTTTTCAACGCCGTGCGGTAGCAAACGGGGCCCACATGTACATGTTTGTCATAGAATATGCAGAGCTGAGTTTTGCTTGCTGAAGCGCAGATTCTCAAGAGGCAAGAGACTTTGTCCAAGTCTCATCTCGTCATTTGGAAAATTATCAACAAATACTACATACTTCATTCGTCAAAAGGAGATATAGCATCCAGAATTTTTTCTCTCTGATTCTGCTAAATGTGTAATTTAGTACCTTTTCTTTCCAACTCATTCTAGTTTGCCTCACCTTAGGATGACATGCCGATGAAGTAGAAGTGAACAGTGATTCAATATTATGATTAAAACTGATGACTATGCGCACTCCAACCTGCTCTTGTTTTTTCCGACTGATCAACCATCTCTGAAAAAACAGCCGTTGAATATTTTGGCAAGTGAATCTGTCACATAAGCTGCAGCTTCAAAATGCAAGCAATCCCTTTTATCGCTTTCCTTTTCTGAGAACGTGGTGGTTTTTGCGTGGGCTGCTGGCAACATCTGTTTGGCTTCAAACGATGTTATTTCTAATAGATTATTGGGCGACCGAATGTCCTTTATAAATTCTTTGGACAGCGGATGTAGTCCTAAAAGCACGGAATTTAAAGAGGCTGGGGGCGTAAACCTTTCCCAACTTTACCTTTTCCTATTGCCGGCAATTCAACTCGTCTTCAAACATCAAAGCTGAATATATACGTTGACCAGGAGACCTATTCATAAGTAAATAGGTCTCCTGGTCCTAGCTTTGATGCATTATATCTGCTTAAATTTTCAAAGCTCAGCAGTTACTATGAACTTGGTTTTTATTAGACCTACTTACAACAATGGATTATTGGAAAGTTCAATGTGTGGCCAGCGAATATGCTTCATACTTGTTGAACTGAATTTAGTATTCAACTATGAACTTGTATGACCCTCAAATTATTATATAGTGGAAGCCCTTCTGTATTTATTGCCATCCATTTATTCTCTTTCATTCGCCCCTTCACCCATACATCTTGCAAATCGGAATTTTAAGGCTCCGTTTACTCTCCTTGGATATCAAAACCGTTTTATATGCGGATGACGACACGGTTTCACCCTCTAGCTTATCTGGGCCGGTAGTACTTGGAAAAATCTAGCAGTTAATCAAATTTTCTGTTGAGGTTATGTCCTGGCACCATATCTGTATCTTTTGTAAAATAGCATATACATATAAAGACATTTATGTCTACTATACGTATGTCACTTTAACGGCGTTCTAAATTTATAACAGGTTCGAGATGGATGTAAAATATCAACTTGGTATTAATCGTCAAGATATGACTAAATTCTAGAATTTACGCGATGACTTTCGTTTATATTCGTTCGACTAGTCATATGACTCCACGAATAGCAGCAACCAAAACTGTCATTCACGTTATATTCTGTGTGGTTCGTCAGTAGAACACGCCAGCCGATTATGATGATGTCAGTGTCTACTCATGAGATTTCCAATAGATTAAAATAGCTCAAACGTCGAGTGGTATTAACATGATGCGGATCCCCAGGCATCATCATGGTTAACGTAATTGAATAGTCACTCCATTACATTTCGATGCTTCATACCAACGATGAATCCATCAACGGCAATAATGTAAAAGGATTATTCAATTATCGTAGCAATGGGCTTAGTCGCTAATTTAGCTGGTTACATATTTTAGTGTAACATAGACTAGATATATATTCAGTGACTCGGTTTTATTAAGGTGGTACATAATTATATACTTTTCGGCGCACCGCGTGACTAGTAAAGTGAGATGCCAAAAAAAGAAGATAATGGTTAGGCAATAATGGTCAATGGCGTTTCGATGGTCGTTCAGCCTGGGCCTGCAAAGAGCCTCTGCGGAGACATCGAATAATCTGAACCTGGGTAAAGATTCTTGAAGGGACTAACAATAACCTGGGCCTGGGATGCCTCCTAAATGGGCTAAGAATAACTGCGTATGGAAGAAGAGTTCTAAAGAGTCTAAGAATAATCTGGCGCTGGAAAAATATTTCCAAAGGGAAGAATGATCTGGGCCTGGGAGAAACCTCCTAAAAAGACTAATCTGAAATCTGGGCTTTGCAGAAGATATCTAAAGGGACTAAGAATAATGTAGACTTTATAGACGGTTCTTAAAAAGGCTTACAACAATCTTGGTATGAGTGAGGACTCTTAAAGAGACTAGAAATAATGCGGGCCTGAGAAAAGGGTTCTAGAAAGACGAAGAATAATCTGGGCCTGGCAGGATCTCTAAGAAGACAGAATATCCGAGGCTTGGAACCTTTAAGAGGGACAGAGTAATTACGACCTGAGATTCCCGGTCGGCCCTAAAACTTTGAATGTCTTCATATATAATTTCAATAAGTACAAGAAGCTGTATTCTTTAACAACTCCTTAGTATAAATGTAACGAGTGTATCGCGCAATAAAAATTCGCGATAAAAATTGCTTTACGTAACTGTAATTGTATTTTCATTCATTATACTTTTACCTGTTGATCGATCAAGTACTCTAGAGCCTGTCGTAAAATATATGGTGTACGTGCATGTACCAAGCTCGTACATAGTACATGATAGCCGCAGACCTCGGTTATAGAGCTTTCGAGAGATTCGACCTCAGCCGACCTCTCGTCGACCGCCCTCGTCACTCCATCCCTCTTGCGACTCCTCGACCCGCGGACTCTCCTCTATCGATTGAACAATAACTCCTCTATTCAGTAGGCACCGAGTGTTATCGTAACGAGCAAATAATCAAACGATCATTCCGTGATAAGCCACCACAGTGAGAGAACACCCATTCGACGATCATGTATACGTTTATATAAAATACAGCATACCTGTATAAATACGTATATATATCGACATTTTGATGCATCTACTCGGCATCTCTCTCGATGAAGCTGTACCAGATAAATTGACACTTAATTACAAATCGCGGTGATTCATTACTATTTCGGCACAGCGCTGTACTATATTTCTAGTCCCAGGCCCGTCATACAACTATGTACAGCTGACAACGAGTTAGGTACACTTAGGCATCTGCAACGTATAAAGCATTCTGCGGAAAAGCGCATGATATAGCGAGACGTCATACCAATAAGTATACCTGTGTAGGTTGATCCTCCTCTCCTAATTGCGGAAACCAGTCTAACAAAATTGGAACGTTTTAATGAGACTAGTGGTTATATTAACGCCCACGAATTTAGAGCTCACATGTGGAAGCGACGTACATAATGCTTCACCAGCTATAGTCAGTCGTCGAGGTGACCTGCCAGACCCGAGAGGTTAGATTCAGCCAAGCTGACAACCAAACGGCGCACCACATGAAACTAAAAGCCGAAGCAAATCCTCCTGCTACCTCCGAACCGGGCGGGTTATATGTCTTCAGTCACATTGGAGGGTTTTACGGTCATATGCGACGAGAGCTCACTGAATGAGAGAAGGATGAAGTGCAGACGGGGCAAGAAGAGAAACGACCAGCACGGAATTGAAGCCAGGTCGGTATACGGGGTGTTCTCCGGAGCCATCGCTAGAAAAACTACTCTGTTTTTTGCTATATTGGTGGGCGGAATTAGACCTATAAAAAAATAACTATGTAAATGAGCGATTGCTGTATGTATAAGAAGAACAGTCCAGTGCCTGATCAGTAATCAGTACTCAGTGACTGAGCTATAATATTATGTGAAAAAGATATATAGGCGTATTCTAACATGATAAATGATAGTGCTGTGACCGTATGTTATGATGTGAGAGATTTTTGGTAATAAACGTCCTTTTATTTTAGGCTCGTAACATTTCTATCCTTTGCCGATATGGTCTTGAAATATTCTTTATTTTTAGTTTCTCAAAATAGGCAAAATGCTGAGAAAATGTTTTCCGAGTATTGCATACGATTTTACGTTACTAGGTGAGGAAAGAGAGTTTTTTCGCGAAGCGCACGAAAAACCTCACTTTCCATGCTGCAGTGACATAAAAAAACTTTTTTTCTATTTTTTAATTGTCCTGAATTTTAATAAAAGAAAGTCAAATGTAGGATTCGTTTTAGGAGAATTTTGTGGCAGTCTGTATAGAGATAAAACGTTAAGAGCGGAAGCTAGAGAACAAAGAGAGTGAGAGGGTTTATACGAAGTCTACGAGTAGCGCGGAAAATTACGTTCGTCGTAGTGACTGAAATTGAACGGTAATTGGGTTCAGCGCAGGTATTTCTCACGAGTTCAACCGTTTCGCAAGCTCTTGTATCCGCCAAGTGTACTGACTCCGCAGTTTTTCGCGTTTTCTCGTTTTGTGTCTCCAATGCCTCGATCTTTTTACGGTTAACGAGAAAAACGTTTCCAACAAACGAAGTACAGCAAGGCGAATATCCTGAGTTGAACTAGCCATATAGATGAACGGTTGGATGACACGGACCATTTTTATCGAGGTCCGTCATTGAATTCTGGGAGCTTATCTTTACAACGCATCTGTATATATCTATCGTTAAATCAAACCCGTTTCATTCAGCTAAATCTTTATGTACCAAACTGGACGGTGGACGAACGATGTTTTACGAGTCTTTTCTCGCGATACGTGAGCGAATGCAATATGCGCTAAAACGTCCCGTTTTTGTCCGAGATATACTTTTAAGAAGTCTTGAAAAACGGTTATCTGGTTTCTTTAAGCTTTGAGTCTTGATTGAGGTGGTTTAGACCCATACTATGCTGAATGGTCTGAAGTTGGGCATGGCAGAAAGGTTCAAGGCATCTGAAGACAGTCGTAGATAAATGAACGCAGCCTAAAGTTAGGTATGCAAGGAGGGTATGCAGATCGAGACGTCTGAAGGTAGCCGTAGATAAATTAATTAAGCAGCCTGAAGTTACGTACGGAAGGAGGGATTAAGTCGCCTCAAGTTGGGTACGGAAGGAGAGATCGCGTCGTCTGAAAATGGTCATGAAATTGAATTTGAGCAATCTGAGGTTGGGTATAGACGAAGGATTTGAGCGATTAGAAGTTAGCTGTAGAAGTGAGATAGAGCGGTACTAAGTTGGTGATGAAAGGGTCACTTCGAACGGTCTGAAGTTAGCGATAAAGGTTACTTTAGTTGTTTGAAATACTTCATAAATAACTGAAGTTAGCCATAGTGGTGAATTGAGAAATCTGAAATTCGGAGAAAGGAGGTGGAGTCTGAAGCTATCTGCGATCTCGGACAAACCGAGAAAGAACTTTCTATAACATAGGTACAGTTTTCGGATTATGTTCAACGCTAATTTAAAAAAATAATACTGATATTTTTGTGTATTTTTAGTGAAGTTTTTAGTAGCCTAACCAACATGCATTGCTGGAAAATAACGATACATTACGAATGAATAAATTCAGTCGTAATGTATCGTTTACACGAGCTCATGTTTTATATCATTATGTTACGAATGATCAATGACTTTATTGATATGCTGAGAAGTACTCGTTCGAAAACCTTGATTATCAACGATTTTTCTTCAAATAATTCTGTATTTCATATTTATGTTATGCTTCAGTGTAACATACGTTACTCGCCTCTTGTTGCCACGAGGTTGCCACGGTATTTGCACAGCTGAATTCCTGCAGCTCTGAATTAGGTTCGTTTTCACTTAGTACTCGTTTAATATATAGTACGTACGTACATGATTCGCGGGAGTGATTATAATTTACTCGTTCAATTGGATGCACACACCGCTTATCACACAAATTCAATTGCGATCCACTCACTGTAATTACATATAACAATGCATGATAATTAACAGTGTGTAGGATCAGTCGAACGCTGAACCCCCAAGCGATACGTAGATGGTTTCTTTATGTACATGCGAATGTACAGCGGTGACTATTAAATCCGTAAAAAAATGAATTAAATAAGTAATGTGAGCTTTAGATAATAACTACCCAGTAAACACGGTTATGTTACAGCAATGTAACCCAATGTAACAAGTAACATCACTTGTAACTTACATGTAACTTACATGTAAGTTATTATTTTCCACTCAACAATGTTACCATGTTATGTAACATGTGTTACGTAACCGTTACATTTCAGTTATGTTGCCCACGCGTTGCGTAATGTAACTGCTATGTTGCACAATGTAACCGCAATTGAACAGCAATGTAACTGAAAGTTACCAGCAACATCACCTGTAACTTACATGTAAGTTATTATTACACACTCAACAATGTTACCATGTTATGTAACGTGCGTTACATAACCGTTACAATTCAGTTATGTTGCCTGTACGTTGCGTAATGTTACTGACGCAAAGTAACATAAAAGTTATGAAACCGCAACTTCGAAAGGTAATTTCACGTGAGGTTCTTTTGTCGACTGAAAGTCGACAAAAGTCCACGGGTTGCGAAATCGATACCCTTAGAAGGTCAAAAAAATAGCTGCTACAATTAAAAGTAGAACAAGCTACTGGCGAATAATGCCAACTAGTTAAGGCACCTCCGAAGGGTATTGCACTGTTTCTTTTGAACTGCGAAGTCGCTCAGTCTTATACCCGCTAGGGTCAAGAATCGCTTGCGAGAAACTTTTGAGTCGTTAGCCACCTAGCGGACATATCATTCTGTATGAATATGTGACGTTCTTACAACGTTGCCACGTTACATAACTGTAACATAACTGAACTATCGCCACAGTTACATTACAATCGTTACATACATGTTGCATTACAGTTACACACTTTCGGTATACAACTGTAACGTAACTGCGGCATATAACAGTTACATAACGTGGATGTTTACGATGTTACATAACCACTGTAATATACATATTACGAAATGTTACATTCCCTTGGAACGTTTTTGAAATGTTGCCTTGTTAGATGACTGTAACATGACCGGACTATAGCCGGAGTTCCATTACAAACGTTACATTTATGTTGAATTACAGCTACACATTTTTGTTACATAACTGTAACGGAACTATGGCATATAACAGTTACATAACGTGCATGTTTACGATGTTATATATCCACTGTAATATGCATGTTACGTAAATGTTACATTCCCGTGCAACATTTTTGCAATATTGCCACGTTACATAACGGTAGCATTGCCTTCCTGTCACAAAATTGACGTCCCAATTGGTACTTGCACGTTGCGTTGCGGTTTCATAGCTTTTGTTATGCGACTGCAACGAGAATATGTCACATAACATTACATGTTACTCCTACGTTACATAGCCGCAACATAACGCAAGCGTTATATTGTTACAATCACATGTAACTTCCAGGTTACATTGCTGTTCAATTATGTGTTTACTGTGTAGTGACAATCTCAAACCTGCAAAATGCAGATAGCTATTTCACTTTAGTCATTTGTACATTTTTTAGTCAATGACTCGATTAAGCCTTCCGAGGTTATGGATTTGCCATCATGCCAATTTTTTTTATTGATTGCAAACATAGTAACATAAATTCTGTGATTTTTTCAGAGAAATCAAAATGGTCCTTCCCAGCGGGGAAAAAAATTATTACTCTGTTTCGTCGAAAAGTGTATGAAAATGATTCTGGTTGACAATGGAAAAAATGTAATTGAATATTACATTTGAATATATACATTTTATGTCTGAGCATATTTTTTGAACAATCAGTAGTTTCGACTATACAGCAAAGTGAATAAAGTAAAATAATAATAATAATCGGTATTATATTCTGGTTAAACCATGTAAAAATTCTTAAATTAATTGAGTGACACTCTAACCAACTTAAAAAAAAATTATGAACACTTTTTGACACCACGCAAAATCGTGATGGCCCACTTAGTATGGAATGCCCCACATCTCTCTATATTTTATATACATATAAATATAGATATATATATATAAAACGCTGCAATTATAAAGTATTATGCATGTACTAAGCTACACGTACCAGCTGTGCCCTTTCGTTTTTTTTCATCATCAAAACCTTTTTATTTGAAAATAATTTTCAAATGTCATAAACATTTTACGATTTTCCCTTGCGGAAATTAAATTTAATATCTTTTTAATAACAGATTTCAAAAGACATAATAATACATTGCCAGCTTGAATAAATAACATGTATTTTTCCACGTTTATTTATTTTCTAAACATAGCCTGCAAATTCAATATTTGTAAAAAGAAATACAATATCCAAAGAGTGGCCTTAATCCATGTAGGGTTGTATAATTGGCCTAGCACTGGCCGAGTGATGGCGTCCATTGTCCTGGTAATGGTACAGAAATGGCATGCTGCATTGCCTCATTGCTGGATATGTACTGCATGATAACTTCAGCTTAGTACTGGTAGAATTGTACATAGGCCCAGTAATGGGAGCCAAATGCTGGCCAGGAATGGTACCCAAACCAAACCCAATAATGGGTAGGCAGAGACATGTCAGTGAAGTTTGAAACGTTTCAAAGTTGCAACTGTTTCCCGACGGCCAGCGCCCACAGTTGCCGATGAGGTTTTTAATTTTTTTTTTACAGGAAGGAGGAAATTCGCACTTTTTAGCAGAACTTTTTCTGATAGATTAAATTTTTCTGCTAATTTTAAAACTAGTTTTAAGTCACCGGAACCTGCGGAAGGCGTTCATTTTCGAAAAAAATCATAGCCTCTCAAATGTCGTTTATGAGTTTTTGATACTTTTTCCAGGAAGATATAATGACTAGGCGGAGAACCTGGGGAAGTGTAGATATTGGCATTGCGGATGGACTGACGAAGTATCGAAGAGAGAAAATATGTGGTGATCACCGGGCATCGAACCCGGATTATTCAGGTATTACGTAAGAGCGCTAACCACTGCGCTGGTGTCACCTATATATTTCTCTCATTCTAATCATCTTCTTATATGCTATCTAGGGCCGTCACAAAGAAAATAATTCGCACTCTTGAGACCAGTGTTTTCGTATAGAAAAGATTCTTCCGGTCATTTTAAGATACGATTCTAGTCACTAGAACCTGCGGAAGACCTTAGTTTTTGGCAAGAATCAAAGCCTCCGACGTGATGGTTAGGAGATTATCATACTTTTTATAGGGATGGAAGAAATTCGCATTCTTGAGACCAGCATTTTTAGATATTTAGATAATTTTTAATATATCTTCCATGTTTGTAGACCCTGAGGAAGACCTTCGTTTTTGCGAAACCAAATGTCGTCCTGAACTACCTATCTCACGAGTGTCAAATAGCATTCGAACGGAGAATGTGAGGTTATCACTGTAAAACTACATTTTTTCATAAGCAAGGCGGTAACTCGCACTTTTGATACCGTTTTTTTCGGATATAAAATATTTTTCTTCTAATTTACATGTAGTTTTCTAGACCCTAGACCCTGCGGAAGACCTTTTCCTGGAAAAACCCCTCGTGTGACGCTTATGAGATTTTGAATATTTTTTTCATAAGGGAGATTGAAACTCGCATTCTTCGGACCAGCGTTTTCGAAAATAGAATATTCTTCTGATCATTTTGAAATATACGTCAAGTGACCCTGCGGAAGGCCTTCGTTTCGGGCAACAAACTTAGGCTCTCGTGTAGCCGTTATGAGATTCTTAAATGCTTTATCATAAGGAAAAAGCATTTAGAGGTGAAGACGGAAGACCTTCGCAAAAACGATCTACTTGAAATTTAGTGTACTTTTATTGGAAGTTTTTATTCATAAACTAGTATATTAAATTTAGTATACAAGTTTAATATAACATTAATGTATGGTACGGAACATTCAATAATCTACATTAATTTTACAGTAAAAGTACGTGAATTTTAATAATTTGCTTCAATTTTACTGGAAAAGTATATGAATTTTATATCACAATTGTATATTAAATTTCGATGACGAGTTTATGAATAAAAACTTACAATTTTTTTTAACAGTGCATCTCACTGAGAAGACAGTTGCTAAGCCGCGATGGGACGCTTTGATGAGATTTCTAAATGACACTGGTTGGTTGGCTGACACTACATATCAGTGGCTAATTTTTCAATTTCGACGATACGGCAACCGACGATACATAACCTCGACACGCCGCTTTTTTCCGTCATACCAATGTTTTGTTTCCATTTGTATATATTTTTACGGCAGAGTCGCCCCACACGCAAAGAAATAATTAGTTGCCCTACTCAAGTGCCATGGCTAAATACGCACCAAGCACACGGAAAGAAATGTTTGGTTGTGACAACTATGTTTCCAATTTGCTGTACACGAGGTCTCAAAGATTAGTTGCATCAACCATATCGAATAGTAACCTCAACTATTCACGATTAGTTCTCGCGAGATTAGTAAATGCAACTAATCCAATCGTTGGGACTACCATTCGAACTGTTGGGACTATCATTCGAATCGTCGGCATTACCTTTCGAATCGTTGACACTACCATTTGAGTTGTAAGGGACATAGAATAATCGATTGCTTGTGTCAACACATTTGTTGGTTATGGCAACTAATCTTTTTTTTTCTGTGCAACAAAATTGGTTGAGAGAACCAACTTTTAGGTGTCACAACCAATCCATTAGACGTCACAAACAATCGATTGGGTGACCCAATAGTTGGTTCTCCCAACCAATTTTGTTGCTTGAAACGTATTTAACGATGGCGCTTAGTTAGGGCCAACAATTACTTCTCTGCGTGCGTAACTCTCAATGGAGCTTTGTTAAATCATTATCACTATAGTGACACAATCACAATATATTGTGATCACTTTCTATTACATCTTCTTTAATTTTCTTCACTGGCTAGAAACAATACAAACTTGGGACTACTCAGCACATACATTAGACGAAAAATATGGAGTTTGCTGCGATACCAAACGTCGTTTATGAAATCGGAGAACAAATACGGACATAAAAAATCAGTCCTTAAAAATTAAGCTCGAAAAAATAACGGTTATTGAGATGTTTATAACATTATAATATTGGTTGGTAAAACAGACTTGTATTCTACTAGCGTAGCCGTCACCGATCCTCATTAACTAGTGGCAGCCAACGGTTCGTAGTCATTACTCGGTTAAGCGTTGGGCCGATTGTTACTGCTGGCAGATCCTATATGGAAACCTATATCGCGTTATCGGCGGATCTGCGATTTCTACGAAAAACCATAAGTGCATCGTTACTCGTGTATAACGAATCTATTTACTTGTTATACGGGCAGAAATGCACGCTCGGTGGCAATGCTATGTATGCTAGTATATTAGCAATACCAGTACCAGTAGCTAGAATCGTTGCTGCACGGAGAATATTACGGTGCACGCGATCCTATCGATTACGTGACGAAATGGCCAGACAGGTTTCAATATCGGGGCTTGAAGTACCGTGAAATCGCTGACACCATGCTGGTATGCCTCGATCGACACGCCGGCCAGACTTCAGACACTCAAAATTTACCAGATATTTGCGTAAAACTTGTTGACACACATTCCACATCGACTGCATCTCTTTTTCTGGTAATAAAACAGAAATACCAGAACTCCAGAATTACCAGAATTGCCTAAGCTCAAATTTTTCATATGAAGTTTTTTAAAATTTTTATCTTGATTTTATTGCAGGGTCCCACATAGAAAAATATATATGTAACATATACGTTAAATATATGGCGCCAAAAAGTTGCATATGCTGCATATATTCTGCATATATGTGTGCAAAAATATATTCAAAATATATGGGATACATGTATCGAATATATGTAAAATATATTTCATATACGTTTAGCGCCAAAAAGTTCTATACGTCGAATATATCGTGCATATATTTCTATTTCCATGTGGGGTGTATGAGAATTAATGTAAAGTTACCATTCGATTTAGTAAATTGTTAAAATTGATGCATATCATTTTTATAATAATTAAGGATGCGTACCCGTGCGCTCATTTTTATGTCGATAACTGAAAAATTTCAAGGGAAAATCTCCAAAAAAATCAATTCGTTTGAGGTTTTCCATGTTTTGCCATTAAATTTTTGGAACTATCAATAGAAAATCTGCCTGTTCACAACCTACTAAAAATATGACTTTTGCATTATATAGTAATATATTTATATGGTTTATATTCGATCGAAATTACTACAGAGGCTGACAATGACGAGTCACAGGAACCAACAAATATTAACGTTGGCGCTATACTATCGATCGCCGGGCTTTTATTCTATTGACATTCGTTTCTAACTAAGTATGCCGATGACAATGCCTTTCCAGTAGCTTTCAGTATCGATTTTCACACTTATACAAATATTTGCCACATCATTTTTAATTTAACCACGTTTTTTCGTAATATATTTTTAACACATGGCAACATGGATAACTGCCATTTTCATGTAAATTTATTGGCCAATATTTATAACTTGTATAATATTCTCTCAAGACCTATTAAAAATAATCACGATACTCTCATAATATTCAAGATTGCACGCAAGTATTGATTGTTTGCTAATTTTTAGTCATTACTTTCTAGAATAACAAATGAGACCTTGACCTACGCATAATTTTCAGGCGCTGGTAAGATACGAAGAAAGACTTTCTTTTCAAAATTGCTCTTACATATATCAACGTCCGGAAGTGAATTAACCTCGAAATTTATGAATTTGCAGTTTCGGGTAGGATAAAAAAAATAAGTACGCGTACCACGCAATCAGAGGTAATATAGTGTACCAAAAGTCGTTACAGTGTTTGCTCAGTTGTTCAAATCTTAACACATTCTGATAATGCCTTAAGCACTATCTGTCCGGATAAATCAAAACCGCATTTCAATGATACTGAAACTTCAATATTTTATCACAGTCTCATAAGTTATAACGCTTCGTAATTTTTGTTATTGTAGAAGAAAACTCCTGATTTGAAAATAAAACTCCAAAGTAAAAACCGATTTAATATATTTTTATTGGTAAAAAAAAATGTCTGCAGAAACCTTTTGCAAAGTGAAAAAAACCTGTTGCTTATTACAGAAATAATTTCTTAACTTAGAAACATAAAACTATAAATTAAGAAAAAAAGATTTAAAAAATAAAAATTAATTGCTGTATGCAGACACAAAAGTGATTGTTAAATGTACAAAAGATTCTAATTAAGTTTTTAAGCTAGGCACTCATAAAAAACGTATTTACGCGCTTGCAATATCTTCATAGGGTTAAAACAAGGATGCAAAGTAGAACCTTGCACATTGCTTCCTCATTATATTTCGCTTTTTACAAAGCAACCTCTAAGAGGAAGTATGGTAATTGATTTTGGCTTCCTCATAGAGGAAGCTTTGTAAAAAGCGAAATATAATGAGGAAGCAATGTGCAAGGTTCTACTTTGCATCCTTGTTTTAAATAAATAAATAAGTGCACACTTCCGCTTTGTGAAAATATAATAAGGATGAACGGTCTTGAAACTCCGTCGAATACTCTATCTTCTCTGTTTTTTTTTGGAGAACACGATAGAAACCGGTGTTTTCCAAAATTTCATTGGGAAGCAAGGATATGGCTAGTTTATACGACATAAATCGCTACTTTTCACAATATAGACTGTACAACATCGCTATGAAAATATGGTACCGTTCAACATTTTTGGGCTATATCTGACGTATTTTTCTTTTAATCATGAATCTGGCACTCATTTAACTCCCTGCTCGTTATTTGATACCAAAATTCGCATCGCAGAAAACAAATCAAAAAATTCAAAAAATCAAAATCTCATAAAATTTTAACGTTTCAACCGATCTTAACCAAATTTAATAGGGATCACCGGTGTATGAAAGCTCATATACATACCAATTTTGAGCTTAATATCTCGAAAATTAAAAGAGTTATCGCTTTAACAGACATTTTTGAAAAAATTCAAAACCGCGTAAAAATTTAACGATCATGGGGATTTTAATAAAAATTGGTATGAATGATGAGGTTTGACCCATATATCTATGGTATAAATTTCAGCTATATATCTCGAGGCGTTCCCGAGTTATAAGGGTTTAGATTTTTGAGCGTGTAACATACACATTAGGGCTGTTCAAAAAAACATAATTTTCTTATAATCGGTTGTTCCTGAAATGCTGTATTGATTATCACAAGAAAAATGTTTTTGCGAAAGCTGGGAGTTGTGCGATGATACTAAGCACTGCCGCATCAAGGCCAAAATTCATGAAAAGCGGCGATTTTTAGACATTTTTTTTTTACGTGGTGAAGCGCTCATGGAGATTGTGGTTGCTTTCGATAGACTATGAAATTGTGTAAAGGCAGAAACATGTTCGATAATGTTTAGTACTGCCGCATCGACATTGAAGTTAACAAAAACAAAAAATTAAATCCTTTAAAACATTGAAATATTCATCTGGTCGTCGACTATATCGTGCGATTTCAAATGAAAAAATGGCTCTTGAAACGGGCGTCATGTATGATCATAATCATGATGATGATAAGCGGTTTTCGAATTTTGGGAAACTACGATATCGATGCGGCAGTACTAAATTTGATCATACAGGACTTCCGTTTCATGAGCCATTGTGTCATTAGAAAACGCGCGAAATAGTCGATGTGCAGATGAATATTTCAATGTTTTATAGGATTTCATTCACAATTTGATAGTCTATCAAAAGCAACCACAATCTCCATAAGCGCTTTAAGATGACAAAAAAAAATTCCGAAAACCGCCGTGTTTAATGAATTTTGGCCTTGATGCGGCAGTACTTAATATCATCGCACAACGCTCAGCTTTCGCGGAAACATTTTTCTTGTGATAATCAATACAGCATTTCAGGAGCAACCGATTATAAAGAAATTATGTTTTTTTGAACAGCCCTAATACACATACACACACAACGCACACACATACAGACATTTTTTCTAAATCACTTTTCTCGATCTTTTGGACCATTCTGAGTGCACTGACATGAAAATATCGAAAAAAAAAATTTCACGAAAACAAAGCTTTCTCTATGAGGAAGCAAAATGCATAATCATTCGATGATACGTCCCGAGCTAACAAGACATTGGAAATGGATATGTTTTTAGGAGTTCTTGTTCGATTAAGAGTTGAAACTCAAATTTCGAATTAACACACGCGTATATTCTTCATTGAAAGAACCAAATTTAGCACTTCTAATTAACCGATTTAATAGGAAAGAACTTCTTATTTTTTCACCGTTTACGATAATTTCTAAATACCATACATTACTAAATACTATAGTTACGGTTAGTCAGCGTTAATAATGTATTTATTCCATGTTTGTTGATTGAAGATTAATTGAAGACTAATAAGTGAAACGGTTGAAAAAATGATAAAAGAGTGAATCGGAGTTTTAAGGGGGGTTTTCGGGTACCGTAAGACGGGCTAAAGATGCTGACAATGCTAGACACGTGCGGTCAGCGAAACTAATATACAAGTGCAATGAACGAAGCACGGAATTGCGGAACTGAATATTGAAATGGATGGAAATTAAATAATTATTAATTATATTAGAAAAAATAGCCAGGATGTAACATTCGATAATTAAGGTACTCCAAAGATATTTTAATAAAAATAATACTTATCACTGATCCGGATATGACATAATTCTCGAAGATTTGTTATTTTCACTCACCGGTGCATCGCATGCAATGTAAAGGTTAAAACACCCTTTAATATTATTCTCAGGTATATCTCGAAACAAACGAAGCGAAGTAACTAGATGTAGTGATATAGTTGCGAGAACACGAGAGGTGTACGGTCTCGACTATCTACAGTCTCCTGTTCACGAAGTAGCGACATAATTACTAGCTGTGCCAATCATCGAGGTTTCTCGAGCGCACCACCGCCTACCCCGTGACGCACATAGTGGGGATATGGCCACGAGAGGTACCATTACAAGAGGTATTAAGTAATCCTACCTTTATTCAATTCGTTATCGGGGTTACACTAGAACGTAATTCCATTGTGGCATAAATCTCCATATTCCCCAAGGATTAAGAAAATTCAAGCGTGTCAACAGGGGTATGGCGTTGGTTATGGCGTTCTTTGTAGTGCATCGGGAATACGAATTAACTCCATTCGATACCCGCATGGAATTGTCATGGTGGTAGAAACTGGGTGAATGTTTGCCCTGTAATTAACGAGGACGGTTACCATGCCAATTACTGGTAGGCTATCAGAACGGTGCCATTTGAATCTCCGTCAATTTTGATTTTTTAAATTTGCACCCTAATACTTTTTACTCAGAATGATGAACCCTATTTATTCTCCATGGGTTAACCAATAGTTAAGACTCATTCTGTATATATACATGCTAGGATGTCAGTGTGACTCGCACGGTGTGCGCGCTCGCAATTTCTTCCAAATACGGGCTTGTGAACATTTTTGAAATTTTGAATAAGAAACCCCCCGCGCAAAACGAAAAGTAATAAAACAGTATGAAAAGTATAATATCTCAAGTATAATCTACTGGACTGAATTAATACTAAAAAGTATTAGACCGTATTATTAGTTTTCAGGGTCCGGGCTGATATATCCTTGGTTTTCGGTATTTAGATCGGTATCTCCATCGCTTTCGATGTCCAGGTCAACCGGCCCATAGTTTTAATTGTCTAGATCGACTGTTCCACAGTTTTAGGTCCTGATTGGTATCTTCATAGTTCTCGGAGTCCAGGTCGATCGATTCATAATGTTTGTTGTACAAATTATATGTTGTATAAATCTCCATATTCCCCAAGGATGAAGAAAATTCAAGCGTGTCAACAGAGGTATGGCGTTGGTTATGGCGTTCTTTGTAATGCATCGGGAATACGAATTAGCTCCATTCGATACCCGCATGGAATTGTCATGGTGGTAGAAACTGGGTAAATGTTTGCGCTGTAATTAACGAGGACGATTCCCATGCTAATAAAACCACTAAACTCAAAACATGAGTGAGACTACAGATTTAAGTGGTTTAGGGGACTGCGTTACCTAAAAATCATGCAATCGGTAATTATTGTAATACCATTCAATTCTCTCGGTCTATCGTTATCTTTGTTTCGACGGAAACTTTCGAATAAAAAAAGAAAATTAAAAATCAGTCCTGGTTATGATCAGTTGAAAATTCCGTATTTTGGTAATCCTATCTTTTCAGGGGTGCAAAGTCGAATAAAAAGTATCTTTTATTCAATTTTCAAAGATTTTTTTTTGTGGTTAACTTAAAAAATTCAAGTGGAAATCTTAAAAAACCGATTTTTTAAAGATTTTTACGTCCATGCATTGCATTTTTCGAGTTATCAACGGAAACTTTATCAGTTAATAATTTAACAAGAAATTTCCGATCAGATAGGCTTTTAAAATGTAAAAAGATGTATTCCGATCAGATAATCTTTTAAAATGGGGTAACATTTTTTTTCGCATTTCGACTCCTGAATAATACATATGGACCAGTTTTTCCATACTTTTTTAGCATCCCTATTTCCGGATATCCAGATCTTCGAAATATCCAAATCTTTCAGACATAAACTGGTTAATAATAACAACGAAAGTTTCTTGGCTATTGAGAAACTAAATTAATACAAAAATGTATATGCACAAAATAATGATTGAGACAAGTTACATAGAAAAATGGGTAACCGAACATTGTCTAATCAAAATGTACTGTCTTTTTATATTGAAAAAAAAAAAATGATATTGATATTCGTGTTCATGAAAATCTGCGTATGCTCCAAAGCTTATTTGAAATAACTAATTCAGATTAAAAAATCTGTATATAAGCATAAATTACAGATCTCAAAATTGGGCTTGAACTTTCGGAAAAGGACGGTGGAACTATATGTCAGCTCGAGGATTATGTGACATGATTATAATTGGGAATTGATTCCAGACAACTGAGCAGTCAACAACAACGATTCGTGAAAGTCCAGCAATTAACTAAAATAATAAATCTGAACATTTATGTTCAGATTTATTATCTTGATATATATACAGGGTGAGTCTTAACTATTGGTTAACTCATGGAGAATAAATAGGGTTCATCATTCTGAGTAAAAAAGTATTAGGGTGCAAATTTAAAAAATCAAAATTGGCGGATATACAGGGGTTTGTCGTTCAGCCAATCGCAGTACAGCTCTAAAAGGATAGAGCGCCCGCGCCGAGACGCTGGCAACGCTAGAGAACTTCGCTGTATCTCCGCCAATTTTGATTTTTTAAATTTGCACCCTAATACTTTTTACTCAGAATGATAAACCCTATTTATTCTCCATGGGTTAACCAATAGTTAAGACTCACCCTGTATATATACATGCTAGAATCTCAGTGTGACTCGCGCGGTGCGCGCGCTCGCAATTTCTCCCAAATACGGGCTTGTGAAATTTTGAATGAGAAACCCCTGAGAAACCCTGTCACTATGCCCCTCAGAACCCCCCCCCCGTCAGAAACCACGTCACACAACCCCTCAGAAACCCTGTCACTCAACTCCTTAAGCCCCCCCCCCCGCCCTCCTTCCGTTGGTTTCAGCTGAATTTTTTTAAGGTAGTTCTGTCGGTACGCCGGAGTCATAAATCTCAGAGTCTATATGACATTAAAACATAATCATACGCATCACTTTGACTGCCTCAATAATAATATCAAAAATAATCGAGAATCCTTCGAAATTGTCGTAGTCAAATTAAAACGATTATTTGTAAATAATTGATATGTTTAGTGCGGATTTGACTTCATTTTTACGATAATTAGGTTAGAAAACGTCATTTGGCCCGGTATCGTGCACTTTGACCTTGGTTTAATTAAATATTATTCCGGAGACTTCACCTTTTTTCATGATGCATCAGTTCCTGAATGATTTACGAATCCGTAGTACTGTTTATTTTTTCTCTATCTTTGATCTAAGTACGTTAATTTTCGATTTAGAGATCAATTTTTCCAGCCCTCCCGTGAGCGCCGTGTAAAAACATCGATTTTCAAGGTTTAATTGTTCATTCAAATACTCGGTAAAAGACTTCAAGATTTTGTGCAACTAAAATTTAATAGCTAAATTACAACATGTCAAAAATTCATGCATATGAGTTTGGACTGCCTTCACGACAGAACTACCTTAAATCCCTCGATTATTGACACGGCGCCGGCGGCGGGTTCTTTTTATAATATAGAGATATATATATAAGGCATTCCACCGGTTATCTACAGCCCGTACAGAAATTAGTTCGGGCAGCCACGATTAAATAAGGGGCCTTTTTAGGTATAAACGTGGCATCCCCAATAGGGAATCTACTCTAGAACCCTACTAGGCTCAACAGAGGCGGCCACAACAAACTTCGAGGCCTAATCAGGCTTAAATGTGGAACTCGCACTAGGGTCGCCCATATTGAGTCTCTAAAGGCCCCGTACTTTCAAGCGTGACTAGCCTAGTAGGGCCCCTAATAGAACTGGGGCAAACTAGAAAGGGCCAAGTCAGAGCCCCAACTATTTTTCTCCACGGGAGGGTCGCGACACTCATATTTTTATTATTTTTTTTCTTTTTGAGATGTTGTAGGGCAATATAAAAAAACACTAGACATTTTTTTAGGTTTAAAAAAAATTTGTGTTTTTTTAATTACTTAAAATTTGATTTTCTCAAAAAGTACGTCGACGATTTTTTAAATTTTTTTTTACAGTAAATTCTGTGCCGAAAAACAAAATTTTTGAGCCTAGGCCCAGAATGGGGCGAGGCTTAGATTCTAGATCTACAACATCTCAAAAGAAAAAAAAATGAGGATCGCGACCCTGTCGATAACCGGTGGAATGCCTTATATATACATATATAAAAATGGTACAACTGCCACGAACACAAGTTTACTGGCATGAACAGTAAGGGTCGAAAAATAATAACTCCTTCGGGAATCCAGATTTCACTGCGTTGCTGCTAATTTCCAGCAGGGTCTTACCATTTTCTACCCACGTCGTTTTATGTCCGGTCCGACGGGTCTCAAGAGTGTTTGCGAGGTCGCGGGGTTCTAAACGGGTTTTAATTACCAGGCTCGATTTTAATTGTAATTACGGACGTCTAATAGCTTGGCGGGCACGGCTAAATACGTTGGTTGCAATATAATAGAGCCGCGCGGCGATCTAGGTACACCGCTGAAAGCTTATACACAACAAACTACTCCCCTATGTATGGCTATATATATGTAACTGTAGTCTTCTTCGACATGGAATATCACAAACTTTCACGCAAAGTAAGTTCGGCATCGTCTCAAGATTTGATGAATATTAAAGTAAACAAAATATAAATCCTTGTCAGCTGACATCTCAACCAAAACTTGACCACTCATTATGTGATGCGATCTACGTTACACGTGCACCGAGAAAAAGGTTTAATAACGTTTATTTAAGTCAACTATAGCGACGTTGTTTTAATAAAACTGGTATGTTTTTGTCTAAAGTGTACAGTAATCACCAACAACACGGCATTAAAAAATATTTCTTCGATTTAATCGTATATGCTATCAGCGTTGTGAATATAACAAGGTTGATTGAAGTGCACATTTGGTTGGGTTTGAAAAAAAATCACTTTTTCAACTAATCGATAGAGTTTGACAGAATAACGAATATATTTAAAGCGATCGAATTATTTCATTAATTTCACCAAATATTTTAATTCCATAACTATAAAATTAATCGACATGACCAAATAATACGAATACACTGCCCAAGCGATTTAGTCAAAGCTACTCTGTATTGCGACGTGGTTACCAGATATTTGATACATCGAAAATGAGATATAATTATGTCAATCAAATGATCCAACGTGGTAGAAGTGTACATAATTTCTATCGACCGAAAGTATAGTAAACTCTGGACATCGCAGTACAATGTGTTTTCCTCTCGAGCAGTGGCGCTCTGGCAGCAGAAGATGATCGACAGTTTCGTTTTCTGCGCAAATGTCGAGACGAGCAGCACGTTTGCACGTGTGATTCAAGTCAATCTTTTTTTGTTTTATATTAAATTTATTGTTTTCCCGATAGACCATAAATTTGGTCTCTTCAACGTTACGTACGGTCAATTTAACCAATGAATTTGATTATGAACCCCATATTGAGTACACTCAACCAAACCAGCTTTGTGAAATTTTTAATGTAAAAATAATGCATTATTTAATTTAAAAAAATGGATAATGGAAATCGAATTGAGCACCCATTACTTTTTTAATGAGTAATGGACCAGAGATGCAGCACCCATTGTTTTTTTAATTTTTAATGGAACAGAGATCCAGCAACCATTACTTTTTTAATGTTTAATGGAATATAGATCCAGCACCCATTTTTTTTAAAATGTTTAATGGAGCAGCGATGCAGCTCCCATTACTTTTACAAATGTTTAATGGAACAGAGATCCAGTACCCATTTTTTTAAAAATGTTTAATGGAGCAGCGAGGCGGTGCCCATTACTTTTTAATGTTTAATAATGGAACAGAGATCCAGCACTCATAATTTTTTTAATGTTTAATGGAGCAATGATACAGCTACCATTACTTTTTTAATGCTGAATGGAGCAGCGTTGCAGCTCACATTAGTTTTTTAATGGAGAATGGAGCAGAGATCCAGCACAAATTATTTTTTTAATGGAGCAGGAATTCATCACCCATTACTTTTTAAATATGTATATAATGTTACCCAAATCGTCTGTCTAACCCTGCCTACCTCCGCCTAACTCTGTCTAACTCCGTCTAAGCTTGTTAGACAGAGTTAGACAGGGTTAGGTAGGGTTAGACAGAGTTAGACAGTGTTAGGCAGGATTAGACCGAGTTAGACATCGTTAGGCAGGGTTAGACAGAGTTAGGCAGTGTTAGATAGGGTTAGACAGGATTAGACTGGGTTAGACAGGGTTAGGCGGAGTTAGACAGAGTTAGGCACAGTTCGCCAGGGTTAGACAGAGTTAGACAGAGTTAGGTGGTGTTAGACAGGGTTAGACAGGGTTAGACAGTGTTAGGCGGTGTTAGACAGGGTTAGATAGGTTTAGACAGGGTTAGTCAGAGTTAGACAGGGTTAGGCAGGGTTAGACTCTGGGTTAGACTGGGTTAAACTGTCTAACCCAGTCTAACTCTGACTAACCCTGTCTAACTCTGACTAATCCTGTCTAACTCTAACTAACCCTGTCTAAACCTATCTAACCCTGTCTAAACCTATCTAACCCTGTCTGACACCGCCTAACTCTGTCTAACCCTGTCTAATCCTGTCTAACTCTGTCTAACTCTGGCTAACTCTGTCTAACCCTGCCTAACCCTGTATAACTTTGTCTAACAAGCTTAGACGGAGTTAGACAGAGTTAGGCGGAGGTAGGCAGGGTTAGACAGACGATTTGAGTAACATTATATACATATTTAAAAAGTAATGGGTGATGAATTCCTGCTCCATTAACAAAAATAACGTGTGCTGGATCTCTGCTAAATTATCCATTCAAAAACTAATGTGAGCTGTAACGCTGCTGCATTCAGCATTAAAAAAGTAATGGTAGCTTGAGAAAGACGCTAATTTTCCCGTAATATCTCGGGTGCAAAATACAAATTTCCGTACAGATTTTATTTAAATAATTATAGCGTCACACCTGGCGCGGCCGGGGTCAGTGGCTGCCAGGGCTCCAGTGATATTGACAAGATAATAGTTGGGCGCCAGTTAGTTTTACGAAACTAACAAAATAATTGTATTTAATAATTATTAATTCGACTACTCGCAATTTCGTCAATTATTTATGAATAAAGGTTCGATTGGATGACCCGAAACAGGAATAATGTTGCAAGGGTAAGCAGATGCAAGAAAAATCAGTGACACAGATAAATCAAAGACGACTTACGTTAATGGTAGTTTATTCCAGAACTTCTTGTCGAGCCACACAATTCGCTCGACGATTCTATGTCTGTCGAAATCCTTACACCGTGATGGATATAAATTTGCACTATATTATTAACTGAATAATTATACGTCGAACAATAGTCGACGATTAACAATTACGAATTATTTTATAATTTAACGACGACAAAGTAGAGCGGACTCCTCGAGGACCGACGTGCCTGTCACAGAGGTCATCAGGCAAGTGATTTTCGGCTGTCGATCCTTCTACTATTCGCTTCCGCGTAACACGCTTCGACTCGCTTTTCGTCCCTATTGGTCGATAAGGGTCGATATGATTCAACGCGACGCCGTCGATGCCAGCGTCTTTGTCGAACGGTTGCGTGTAGATATTTCGACGTGCTATTGACGCTCGATCTCGACAATACACGGCGCCGTTTTAGAAATCAATTGAATCGCAAAATTTTGCGAGATGTCACGAGTACGCGTAGTCGACTTATAATTAACGCTTAGATATAACGGAGCGTTCTCGAGGAGTCGATACGAGATTCTGACGTCGAGGATAGCGAATTTTCCGTTTTCCGGTCACAAGCTGTATCACTGCTCCATTAAACATTTAAAAAATTATGAGTGCTGGATCTCTGTTCCATTAAACATAAAAAAAATAATAGATGCTGGAACGCTGCTCCATTAAACATTAAAAAAAATAATGAGTGCTGAATCTCTGTTACATTAAACATCAAAAAAATAATGGGTGCTGGATCTCTGTTCCATTAAACATTAAAAAAGTAATGGGCGCCGCTTCGCTGCTCCATTAAACATTTTTTTAAAAAATGGGTGCTGGATCTATGTTCCATTAAACATTAAAAAAGTAATGGTTGCTGGATCTCTGTTCCATTAAAAATTAAAAAAATAATGGGTGATGGATCTCTGATCCATTATCCATTTTCAAAATAATGGGTTAAAAAAGCGGTGATGCATTAAAAAAATAATGCATTGTCCCCAACTCTGAACCAAACATACGATCAAAATAATGAATTATTTTGTCGATAACAATGTCTAATCGGTTGGATCAAAGATATATTGGGTTGTAATAGTGAAATCCATTTTTTAATGTCCATGGTCATTTTTAATGAACTCAACCAAAAATTTCGTTCGCCACCCGTAATCGGTGGATTTTGTTAATTCAAACCAAATTTTTTAAATTTTACTAAATCTTTTTCTCGGTGTATGTGTTTGTGGATAAAACCAGTACAGTCGACTCTCCGTATAATCGCGCCCTCGGAGTTCTAGTGCGCGATAGTAGACAGAATGCGATTCTATACAATGCCTCCACTTCACTCCCATAGGTGGGGCGTTAGACAAAGACACATATAAAACGTCCATTGTAAGAGGAAAGTCTGATGGGCTTAGTGGGATTTACTCATTCCCAAAGCTCATCCTGTATATTTTCCTACCTCAATAAAAAAAATAAAACGTCTATATTGTATTCTCCTGCGCATGCGCCCGAGGTTAGATAAACGACAAGAGCAAACAGAGAAGGAGACTATTTAATGACTACAAATCTGACTTTATATTATGTTTCATTGATGTTGATTTTAACAAAAATATCATTTGCGTCATTATTATAACACGAGTAATAAATAATTATCAGCAAAATCTGTTAATTAAAAATTAAATGTCACTAATTTTTCTTTGCGTATTACCCTTTTCAGCCGGTTGAACATGTTCTAATTTTCTCGTTTTTCAATGTAAACGAAGTTCATGAATTTATCTTCGAAATTGATAATCACTGATGCCTCCTTAAACTTCGACTCGGTAGGATACATTTTGTAGTTATGTAGTACATGACTGTCACAGCTGTACACAAAACACGCAAATGCGCATGCAGTGGATTGCAGCATAGTGGAGGAAGATCCCCCTCCCGGCACACGGAAAAAAAATGATTGGCTGAATAGGCTCCAAGTGACAAAATTGGTTGGGACAATAAACTAGTTTGTTGCAGAAACAAATAAGTTAGTTGGAGTGATAAATAAGTTGGATGGGTTAGCGAATTAATTGGTTGGCATCTAACGAATTGGGTGATATAACCAGCTAGTTTTTCGCTGCAACTAAAAAATTGGTTGACCTAGCCATCTTAGTCGCTTGGAGTCTATTTAGCCATGCGAATGATTGCGGCAAGCTATTATTTCTCTCCGTGCTTGATAGCGTAAAGGCAGAGCTCAGGGGAAATATAGTGAGAGGCGACGGTACGTACAATTTTAGCAAAGCAGTACGTAAAATGAAGCTACTGTTTATGGATACTAAGCATAACTTCATTTTGAATTAACCTCGTATACCGGCCCTAGTTAAATCATTTTTAAGGTACTACTTTTATTTATTTCAATATACAAGATTTGAAAAGTTTGTCTGTTGGTTGGATGTCAAAATTATAACGTATGGATTTTAATAGCGTATGCTACTTACTTATTATTGCTAAAACATATACATTTGATTACAGCGCTGCTAGTTAACCCATCTCAATAGCCTTTAGCTACGTAGTATATTTAAAAGAATCGTATTCTACTATATTATGTTCACTTTTTTATAGTAGGTCACATTTTTCCAATTTTATCGTATTTTTGGTTGTTTTTGGTTGTATATTGAAAAAAAATGTAGAATGTATTCCAAATAATATTTCATTATTTGTTTACTTCTTTAAGAAATGTTGAATTACGATTTTTCAAAACATCCGCAAAATAGTATTTTTTAACTTCATTAGGAAAATATATATTTTTAAAGATATCATTTCAATGTTTCAATCTACAAACTCCGTAATAATCCGAAAAGTAGTAGAATTTCAATAGGAGTAGATGCCAAATTTTTATTCTATGAAAAAACGCGTGTATATAAAAAAATTGGAAAAGGTCCGACAGAAATTAATGCAAATTGCCTGAAGTACCATCAGGTCCTGATGAGGCATCGGTCAGGCATGCCTGTTCAGGCTCGCCAAATAAGGCCCTGGTCCTGCCCAGATCATGTATCGGTATAATATTTCAAATCTGACTAGCCTGAAATATTCCTCATCACGCCGCGATCAGGCACCGATCGGGCATTCCTGATCCAGTTAGCTAAATGAGGCTAACTGGATCACGACCCGACCCCGCTCGGATTATGTATAGGTACAAGATTTCGAATGTACCCGAGTAGAAATTCCATCACGCCTGCCTGAGGTCTAGACAGGCCGCAATCGGGAAATCTTCAGGTTTGCCTTGCCGTGGAAAGCCTTACTGGGACCTGATTTGGTACGGGCGAAAGGTGCCTGATAAAACCCAAGCGCCATCTGGTGTGCATACTTTGGTCAGGAAACCGTACACGGCCCTGATTAGATATTTATTGTCATACCGTATTAATAGCAGCGCCATCTCGCGAGCCAACTTTGGTCAGGTAGCCGTACGAGGCCTAGGTGTTTGTTTCCATTCTTTATTATTGATTTCGTGAGTTTTTGTAAGGTTATATTACAGTGTAGAAGGCGGCGCAATTTTCGCACGCTTTAATTCAGCTTTTTATCAAAATAACAGGCAGTGAGCATTGACCCCGAAATGAAGCGACGAAAATTAACACGAATGCGTGCACAGAGATGGCGTGCTGTTAATAAAGCGGAGACGAAAAATTCGAATTTGCACTTATCAGCAAGTACGTGCGTTTACAACAATTTTTATTATAAGATCGGAAGCATATGAAACGTGAAACACATTTTTATTTACAGAACCGGTACAGAAGAGAAAAAACCTGTTGGAGAGGGAAGGAGAGAGCAGCGAAGGAAATGAAGCTGACAGTGAGGACTGTGAAGGACATCAAATTTGTCAGCGCAACGAAAAAAGTAAAACCAGGAGTCACGAGGACAGCAAAAGAAATCAAGATTCTGATGGAGACGGAAACGAAGAAGATACGCAGAGAAACAGAGAAAAGGACAGCGAAAAGCATGAAAATGAGCAGAGCGAAAGCAATTAAGACAGCCACAGACAGGACAGCGGTAGCTAGTGTTGCGAAGAAAATAGTCAGGACAGCGAACAGCATGAAAATGTGCACAGCGAAGGAGATGAAGACAGCAGTAGACAGCATGCTGTCGAATATCAAGAACCTGATGGAGACAACAGCGAAGGAGGTAGAACGAACGATGGACAGAATAGTGACAGATGTACTCTCAGTGACGCAGAGGATATAGATGCAGAAATTTATGAGATTGTTGAGCTTAGAAAGTGGGCCATAGAGTCACAGATTCCGCACATACATTTAGACAAATTGTTGGAAATTCCAAAGAGAAGGGTTTTGCCTCACTTGCGAAAGTGTTCAAGAACTTCGTTGAAAATTCAGACTGCAAAGTACGACATTCAGGTACTCGAAGTCAACACAGATGAAAAGATTGGCGAATATGTTTATTTTGGAATTTCACATCACCTCAAAAGATGCGTGAACCAAAATCTACATCGAGAACCTGTATTACACTTAAGATTTAATGTTGATGGTTTTCCACCTTTCAAATGTTTTAGTGTCGAAAAGTTGATTAATAAAGAAAATAAAATTATAATAGGCTGTTCAATTTACGTCCTGCCTTGACAGTACCGGGTGAGTGCCTTATTCGAGTCTGATCACGGCTCGAAGAGGTATCCTGATCCCGGCCTGCAAAATTTCCCCGATTACGGCTTGAACAGTCTGTCGGATCATGGCCTTAACAGTCTTCCCGATCATGCCCTAAACACGACTGTGGTCATGGCCGTATCAACCACAACGTTATGTTTTCACAGCGGGCTCGGTCCGGTTGCCTTGATACTGCCTGGTGAGGAACTACGGCCTTCCTGATAACGCCCTTGTTGCGGCAGTATCGAAATTTCTACTCGGGTAGCTACTACAGTGTTCCATAGCATGCCGGGATCAGGCATCGGTCAGGAATTCCTAATCTGGTTAGCTAAATGAGGTCCCGGCCCCGCCCGGATCATGCATAGGTACTATATTTCAAATGTGGTTAGGTTACAGTTTTCCATATCATGCCGGGCTCAGGCATTGGTCAGGCACTCCTGGGTGGACTAGCCAGATGCGGCTCAGCTTTTGGCCAGAATATTCTAATCTGGTTGACTTAAAATATACACCATTTCAGACGAAATTATCAGAGCATACTGGAAGAGCATGTCTGGCATTGCCGGTGTACAATAAATAAATGAGAGATGTTTTCTGTATAATATCGCTTATTATTATAATACTATCGATTAAAAATAGTTGTATTTTTATGTATGTGTCTTGCACAATTATTCATGTATAAGGGAAACAACATATATTTTCTTGACGACTGCGTCACTTATATCCAAAATCATAATTTAGCAATCGATTGATTGTATCGTAATCATTTTTCGACGTTGCAATTTTTTGACGCGGCACGTTTTAAAAATTGATGAGTCGCATGGATATATGTACATAAATCTTTTAACACGCCACACTGTTCCATTTATTTTTATTCTGTTTTCGTCTTGAGTTTTGTATATATTTTGGATCTGCAAGATAGTTCCACTATTCAAAAGAACTTCATTATTTGGCGATTTCTTTGAGATTATCAGTCCTTTATATGTCAATTGGGTTAGCTAAAAAATAAGACAGTAATACGTCATTTTTAAAGCTTCCAAGACCATGTATGGTACCAGAATAAACTTCCAATAATTAACCTGGCGTTATGCGTTTTATGTATATTGAACCTTCTCATTTTTTACTATGGACCAGATCGGGATCCTGATCATGGCCGGATTGGGAGCCTGATCACGGCCAGATCAGAAATGGCGTTACATGCCATATCAGGACCGGATAGAGCCGCCTTATCAGGGCCCGATTACTAATTGAGGAAAACCCGATGAGGCCTGGACTTCAAACAGAACTAATTTCTGCTCGGGGTACTACTTTACAAGTGCTATATTTGAATTTTATTTCAACAGGAAAGCGTCTCTACCAAAAATATCATGAATACTAAATTATAGTGTTGCAACTAGTGAAAAAAAAACAATATATTTTTTTTATAATGGTTTAATTAATTTTAACGTTATTATTTAATTCACCTCGCAAATCATTACAGAAAATGCCGAAGCAATATGCATATTTAATTGGTAGCCCCCAAACAACAATTTAGAAATATATGAATGATAATAATTATAATGATTCATTACGCCCCCGAAATATTATCAATTTCAAAGGAATAATTACTCTTTGTAATTCATAATATTGCAGAAGTATGAAGAATTATATTCCGCTAATCAGTCATAATTACTTGTTCAAAAAAATACTAAGAAATCTTTTCCATCTGAATTGTGCCCATGCAGCTAAAATCCGAGGTGGGCAAATGCTTGTTTATTTCACCAAACGAATTGTGTCCGAATTTAATAGGTTCGTCGGAGTAAAGCACGTTTTTTTTTGCATTGATTTCTCTTTTCTCTTTATTTCACCTGTGGGTAGTAAAAAACCGTTGATGCCTCGGAGACTCGGGCTTCCGAAAGAAGAACAATATAATCGAGATCGAAAGTTCATCCCTGGGCTGCTGGTAGAGTCGCAGTAGTGCAACTCTAGCGAGTCGTGCGAGAAATACGAAGAGCACAATTGAGGCGGTCAATCAATTCTCGTATGCAACAAGCCGACCTCGCGCGGTGCCTCTCTGTTCATTGCCTCGTTTCCTCGTCTCGTTGCTCCTCTCGACGGTCGATTGGACGGTAGGGACGCCGCTGGCGTACTAAATTAATTTCCAGTGCCATCCACCGATTAAACTTGCTTCAGGTCTCGCGAGACTACCTCTCATGTCCTCTTTTCCTCTTAACTTTTCATTCGATGCTTGATTTATTGTCGGAAAATTGATGCTCACGGGGAATCGTTGGATTGACTGACTGTAACTATTTTCATTCAATTAAAAAAATTAAATGAAATGGATGTTCTATTTTAAGTTTTTGTTTTTTCAATTCCTTGTCCGAGTTATTGGCAAAGAGCCAATAAGCGGTAGCGAATACTTTAGGAGATCGGTAAATAAAAAATTATTTTTTAAATTACATGCAGCAAAAAACATCCTTCTAAAAAGTTGGTGACTTGAGTTTATCGACTGTATTCGTCCTGTGATTGGTCCTGAGACCGGGGCTAAGTTCGTGTTTCATAACATTCACATCTCGTCAAGTAAGATTTTATACAATACTCTTTGGAAAAACTTTTTCTCAACTCGTGTGGCTGCAACCCTCGTCCTTGGCACGTGCTGCAAACTCACTCGTCAGAAAAAGTTTTTCCGTACTTGTCGTAATATACTATTCTACTCTAGTTTAAAAAGAAACCTATGTATTTTTTATCGCTGTTATTTTATCTTTTTATGGTCAATAAAAATAATTTATGAGCAATATGCTGAAAATAAAATGGGATGTTTAAAATTAGCCTACAGAAAAGGAATCATTTTTTTTTAGATCGAAGTACTTTTTTTTTATGACGGCTAAAATCTTTGGTCAATTTGGTCAAACAAATCTTTGGTAAAAAATTTGGTCAATTTAAAGAAAGAAATTATTTACTACAAGCTTGAAAGATAAGAACAATCTTCTATATAAATAATGCGTACAATACTGTCCTGTCCCGGTAAACAAAATTATGTATGAATGCTAAAAACTAGCCTATGTTGAACTTAAAAAAAAAAATTCTAAAAAATATTAAAAATGTATAGGTATAGATTTTGAAAAAAGCTCAAAATCTCTTTGAGCTTTTCCACGATTTTTCATCTTAAAGCGTCTCAACAACGGCACTTTTTGAGATACGCCAATTTAAGACCACAATTTTACATAATTATTTTTACGCGGGTGATCGAAAATAGTTTTTCACGCGTCGTAAAACAGAAAGCGATCTTTCAGCCGAACAATTCGCGGCTGGCATGCTTAGCAAGATACGGAAAGCAATTTTGACGTTCAGATACACAGCTTGCAAGTTTTCCCCGGATAGAATTACGCATAATTTCAACGCGGAGAAGCCGTGCGCTATTATTATGCGTTCCTCCTTAGAATGCTTATTTGTTCTTCCGTTCAGTCCCTGGTTAACTTTTCAATAACAGAAAAACTTTCAATTTGGCATGAAATTTTGTTTTGAAACAAAATTTGTATCCAACTTTCATTTTTTAAAAAGTGCATATCCTCAAAAATTTATCTACATTTCCGTTGAGAAATGGAGAAAAATGCCCCCCCCCCCCCAATGCTGCACAAATCATGCCGCCCCAGCCATGGCCTAGGATGGCCTAGGTTGGCCTAGGCGGTAATAGAGCACTGACGTTAAGGGAGATTAAGGATTAAGTATTATTGCCTCGAATTTTTTCGAAAAATATGGCTATTTTCCTGCTGTTATCTGGGCAATACATTTCAATTCCAATGATTGATTGATAAATTATCGAATTTTCGAAATACCATTGTGAGCGTATTTGTCTATATATACTACTGACATATAATGGATGAGGAAATGGTTTTCTCAGGTATTTCATTTGTCAGATGGAATTTCGAAGTTAGGAGGAATCCGTGCGTCGAGCCTTTTGCCTTCTGGTGCAGAACCGTAGTATATATCGGGCGAGAAGCGAGCGCGGAAAGTTCGGCCATTAAGATGACAAATACGTTACGTGATATTTCGGAAGGGCGTGAAACCTTCGACCACAATGAGTTTTTGACAACAACCAACGTTAGTATCTATATAACTATATATTCATCCAGTACTTAGCTAATCTTTATCATATCATGCGAAAAAAATTTGCCCTTACACCAAATTGATTAATCTCGAATTTTCGATATTCTCATAAGGTACTAATCTACATAAATATTTTACAAAAACATGTGCAAATTTTTTTTTCTTCCTAAGAAAAATAATGTAAGGTTCTGCTCCATTATTTTCACAATTCTTTGAAAACTGGTCGTGAAAATGAATTTACTTTTACTATTATTTTCATAACAAAATAATATAAATAAATTCTTTTAATTACTAAATAGACGAATAAATTAATATATCAATTTTTTTAGTTTTCGTACATTTAAAAAGTAATTCAATTTTTTAAATCTGTTCGAACTATTAACGATGAGATTAATAAATCACATAGGGGCCGTTCATAAGTGATGTCACCACACAAGAGGGGGGAGGGTTCCCAAAAAAAGTGACGTCACGGATTTTTCATTTTTAAAAAAATCTTACGCAAAATTCCGCCATTTCTTGGGGAAATTTGTAAATTTCGGTTTCACTATAACGAAATGATCTCTTCCGATTATTTGATTTGTAATCTTCGTTTTTATTAGTCTTGGAACATTTTTAGTCGACGAACATAATATTTACGTTTTTATTAAACCGCGGTGTATGAAAAGTTACATTATTGTTCCTACTATTCATAAATAATATATAAATGTATGATATATATAAAACGTTTTTTGATAATACAAAAATTGAAATTATTTTAACTTTATGGGGGAGGGGGGGGTCAGGTGAGATCGCGTGATGTCACGTTTGGGGGGAGGGCTTTGCAATTGTAACAATAAGTGACCAGGGGGTGGGAGGGGGGGGGGGTCCAAAAAAATCAAATCCGTGATGACGTCATTTATGGACGGCCCCATATTTCCTAAGCTTAAGAGGATCCAGTCACCGAGATCTCATGAAAACCAAAAAAAATTTAAAACCTATAAACGGACGCAAGAAATTGAAACTTGTTCATAACATTTTATTTTGTGGTTTAACGGTCTGTTTATACAAGCAAAATGTATAGATCGAAAAATAAAATTTACTTTTATATTCTCCCCTAATGTACTCATAAATGTAAAAAATAATCTAACCTTTAAAATCATTCGGGGTTGTTATCAATGACACGATGATATTTTCGTGGCCACTAGTCGATTGTTTCCATGGCATTTACTAGATTCACTTAATTTACGAGTATTACGCCTTTTGGACAAGTGCCCCTCGAGGGCGTCGTTAGCTTCGCGATAAAGGCCTGAAGGTCACTGAATTTCTTTTGTAATCGTTTGTCACTCCGCTTGCTAAATCGAACGGTCGTGGATCGATGATTCTTTGACTCGGGTAAATCGTCCGTCACATAAGGAGAACATCTCGGACCTTCTAGATGATATCCGGCGGGTATGCTTTATGCTTGTGCGTGTGAGCGTCACGTAAAGGAAAAGCGCGTCAGCATAGTACAACGAGGACCAAAAAGGACCTCTCCAACATTTCTGCTCTCGCCACATCACGCAATGTCCTCTAATATTTCGACCCTAAAGCCCTCTGTCACCGGACGTTCTCGCGGCTTTTTTTTTCTGCAAGTATAGCCCCGAACCTCTCTCCTATTATCCACCTTCCGAAGCTTTTTCGCGGCTTCGGGGGATAATGGATTGTTTTATCATTCGATCGATCAATCAATCGTGTCGGACACCAGCATCCTCTAACTACATATATTTTTCTCTTGCTCTCACTCTTTATGTCGTGTCCATTCCGATAGAATATCATCAGTGCCAGAGACAAAGATATCCCCGGGTGAAAATATGTATCTCTTATTTTACTATTTTTCCGTCTTCAGTTTTTTCCTTTCAATAACTAGGGCATATTTTAAGGATGCGTAATTTTTGAATATATAAATTTATCGTAGGATTATTTTCACGTATTACTTTTTCGACTCCATTGTGGTATTAACGACTTGTCTCATCGGACATTTTTCGCTGATTACAAATATGGAAGAATTTTTATGGATATCTCAATGAATCATAATTAAAATATTTAAAAAAAGAATCAGAAATGATACTTTTTTCGGTCATAATGTTTCATAAATATTTATTTATTTCTCGATAACAAAATAGTGAAATAACTAATCCGGGTTATGTTTGTCTTCGTCGTAATTTATCAAGCGTCAAAACGCTACATTGTGAATTCGCATCAGCTTTCCATGTTTGACAATTTTTTTTGTTCGGGGTAATAATGGAAATTGAAAATTTTTGCATCGATATCACAGACGCGAAAATTGACGTATCATAATCACATTGGCACCATTCTCTGTGTTTTGGTGAGATCTTGCGAAAGCAAAATGAAAATTAAAAACCGGTCGAACCGAACAAAAGCTACCACGAGTCGAAAATTTCGATTTTACATAATTCAGACTTTCGGGATAAAAGATTTAAGGGACTATCTGATCGGAAATTGCCCACCGATTACGACAATGGAATTATATTATGTTCAAATATTAAAAAAAGAATCGGAAATGATACTTTTTCGGTCATAATGTTTCATAAATATATCTTTATTTCTCGATAACATAAATAGCAAATTCGTGTTCAGGGGGTCAAAATACATCATGATGTATATATAGCCTCTAACAAAAAAAGATGTACATATTATTTCTATATTTTGGTGAAAGAGTAATTTGTCACCAAGCGTTAAAACGCTACATTGTGAATTCGGATCAGTTTTCCACTTTTGATAATTTTTTTTGGTTGGGGTAGTAATGGAAATTGAAAATTTTTGCATCGATATCACGGACGCGAAAATTGAGGTATCATAATCACATTGGAACCATTCTCTGTGTTTTGGTGAGATCTTTCGAAAGCAAAATGAAAATTAAAAACGGGTCGAACCGAATAAAAGCTATCACGAGTCGAAAATTTCGAATTTACATAATTCAGACTTTCGGGATAAAAGATTTAAGGGACTATCTGATCGGAAATTGCCCGCCGATTACGACAATGGAATTATATTATGTTAAAATATAAAAAAAAGAATCGGAAATGATACTTTTTTCGGCCACAATGTTTCATAAACATTTCTTTATTTCTCGATAACATAAATAGCAAATTCGTGTCCAGGGGGTCAAAATACATCATGGTGTATATATAGCCTCTAACAAAAAAAAAGATGTACATATTTTTTCTATATTTTGGTGAAAGAGTAATTTGTCACCAAGCGTTAAAACGCTACATTGTGAATTCGGATCAGTTTTCCACTTTTGACAATTTTTTTTTGGTTGGGGTAGTAATGGAAATTGAAAATTTTTGCATCGATATCACGGACGCGAAAATTGAGGTATCATAATCACATTGGAACCATTCTCTGTGTTTTGGTGAGATCTTTCGAAAGCAAAATGAAAATTAAAAACGGGTCGAACCGAATAAAAGCTATCACGAGTCGAAAATTTCGAATTTACATAATTCAGACTTTCGGGATAAAAGATTTAAGGGACTATCTGATCGGAAATTGCCCGCCGATTACGACATTGGAATTATATTATGTCTCATGTGAAACCGTTTTATTCGTGCTGTGATTGGCTCAACACTGGGAACGAGGCTAATTTTGTGTTTCATAAATTTGCTCGATTTGTCGGAATTGTAGGACGACGATCATGGTTGCTTCAGTGCCCGTGAAAACCTCATAAAACTATTTATTTCAGATGTCTCACGCTCCCGTAATGAAATCTTACTTATCAACAGGACATTTTGCGAATTTCGTAGTCAGCTGAAAATTAACGAACAGATAGGCGTTTAAAATGTAATAAAATATATTTTTGTTTTGCAGAACCTCACGTCATGCACGAAATTAACGCTTTCTCTAAGAGGAAGCAAAATGTCTAAAAAATTAAAAATTGAACCCATTATCATTCGTCATAATTTGTGGTTAAACTCAATTCATTATGAAGAAAACAAGAGAAATTTAGAGTTGCTACTCCATTATTTTATAGCATCATAGCCATTTTAGTGGAAATCTACAGTTTTTGCCAAATTGTAAAAAAAAAAAAATTATTTTAAGGGATCTTTCCAGTGTGACGACCCGAAAAATAGTCTATTTTCACAATTTTTTTCGGACGGTTACTATACGCTGATCAATCTGAAATTTTTATGATATATTAAGGAAATCATGAATGACAGAAGATGATTTTTTATAAGACGATGTTTATTGTTCAAATGTTCTTTTTTAAATTGTTGAAAATAATGTTGATAAAAAAGATAGCCTCATCGTGGACATCCTAGGGGTTGCAAATTTGATCTAAAAAAACAAACCCAAAGGATTATTAATTAGTATGCGATTGGCTATCGTGCTATGGAGGCTTTTTTAAAATGAAAATTGACAAAATGGCGATGGTTTGAACAAAAAGTACCGATTTTAGCCGTTTTTTCAACAGTTTTTCTTTTTAAAAAATGGGAAGATTTAAAAAAAGCTCTCATAGCACGATAGAGAGTAGCGTGAAGAAGGTTCTCCTAAAGTTTGAAAACGATCGCTTGAAAACTGTTCCCTGGAGAATGTCCACCGTTTTGAAAAATGTCGTTTCGAGACGCGTTTAAACGCGTTTAAAGTTTCGAGTGTAGAAATTTCATATACCTATATTGTGAACTTACGACTAATCGGCGATACCAGGTCCATAAAGTATGCCAGCGAAGTATTTCGAATTTCGTTTTAAAAATTTGAGAGGATGTTTTTGATCGTATATACTAATGGATAAGACGGAAAAAAAATCGTTTTTTTTCACACTGGAAAGATCCCTTAATTTTTTTAATTCGGATGACGGGGTCCGATATTAAGTCGTCATTTTTTTTAGCATATTTCTGTGGACTATTATGAATTTTTTAAATAGAATTCTTTAAAACCTTGAATATCTTTTGATAATACCTGCAAATAATTGTTGCTAAATAATAATTATCAAGTAACCCATCCTGTAAATGGATGTGGAATTAAATGATGGGGGTTTACAACCCTGTACCAAAGTGGTGTATGCGGTGGTCTATAAATCCAACGGTGTGGCGCAAGCTGTGGTAACGCAAGGGTGTATCATATCCCTGTACACTACCGCAGCCTGCATCCCACCGCACCATTTTGGCTAATACTATTATATTTTAGCATAGCAGTTTGGTGTTTATATTTGCAACTGTATAGGGGGGCACTGTTTTTATGACGTTTGAAAAAAAAAATAAGCACAAAAATATTCTGACCTTGAAATCATTTATGTATGATTATCAAATGAATTAAGGGTCTCATTGTTAGCACTTGGTTAAAATTCGTGGTATTTGTAAGATAATAAGTTGAAAATCACGTTTTTACTTTCTCATCACATACGGAGTATGGATAAAGAGAAAGTATTGCAATCCAAAAAAAATTCGACTTCCAGATTTTTTAATTACTATTTATTAAGATCCCAATTTATAGTTATTATTATTTCAATAGCGATTACCAACTTATTATTTGATTAATTGAGAAAAAATAATTTGCGGATTTAATTAATGGTCCACCTTAAATTAAAATGAGACTTTCCAGAAAACGCGAGAAAAAACTATCTGGCAGATTTCGAGGTACGTACTAAAAAAAGGATAAAACACACATTTGGAATACGGCCAACCGTTTTTGACTTTTGATGAACTCTGAGAAGTTCAGGCACTGTTCTAACGATGAAATCTTCATTGGAGCAAGATACCAGGGAATAAAATACGAGAGAAATGTACTAAAGTGTGTTTAAAAAAAAATGAAAAATCGAAGTGTCGTATAAATTGCATAAAAAACTCCTTCAAAGTCGTGAAAAACATTTCTAGCAAGGCACTGTCGTATACAGCATATATGCAGTATAGATATGTATATATCTATATACTAAAGTGAATGGTTGCTACTAGTACCCAGAATGCTGTGTACGCCCGGCAGCGGGTGAACAGCCAGGGCGAAACGCAACTTTGGTGTTAATATTCAATTTATGTGCAGTTCTGATGGGATGATGGATGGGCGGACGAACGAACGCTCCGGTGAGTTGGTCTGCTTGTGGGAGATGGGAAGCCGCTCTACATATATATACATACAGTTGAGGTGGCAAGTTATCCACGTGAAGCGAAAGATGCGATAAAAAATGGCTATCATCACGATGAATAGTTTGCTTATCAATTTTCGTTTCCTAATAAAGGAAGTTGACGTGACCAAAACAATGAGATAGCTATATAGAGTATCTGCATCGTCTCTTCCGAACGAAAATAATTTTCAATACTTTTTTTTTTAATTACATGATGGATTACCAAATATTATCTATTCTAGAGGAATAATTACTCTGAATTATTCATAGATATCGGAAAAGCATGAAAATGGTTATACCTGCAGAAGACCGAATTTCAGTCATATCAGAGTTGCCTAATCGCGATAGTACACTGTTAGAAATTTTTGTATGAAAATTAATATAAAGTATTGTAAGTTTTTTTGCGGATACGCGTATATTAAATTTAATATACAAATATTAATTAATATATAAAAAAATTGTTGCAAAATTAATATACAGTATACTAAACACTTCATAAAAGTTGTGTTTATAATATAATTATTGGAACTTTACAATATATCTGTATATTAAATTAAATTTAATATACCGTATCTGGAAAAGAACTTCCAATACATATATTAATTTTCAAAATATTTTTAACAGTGTATAAGTGTATGATACTGATAAGTATTTTATCAAGGGCTTATAGAGCGTGATCGTTTCCTAATAAAGGAAGTTGACGTGACCAAAACAATGAGATAGCTATATAGAGTATCTGCATCGTCTCTTCCGAACGAAAATAATTTTCAATACTTTTTTTTAAATTATATGATGGATTACCAAATATTATCTATTCTAGAGGAATAATTACTCTGAATTATTCATAAATATCGGAAGAGCATGAAAATGGTTATACCTGCAGAAGACCGAATTTCAGTCATATCAGGGTTGCCTAATCACGATAGTACACTGTTAGAAATTTTTGTATGAAAATTAATATAAAGTATTGGAAGTTTTTTTGCGGATACGCGTATATTAAATTTAATATACAAATATTAATTAATGTATGAAAAAATTGTTGCAAAATTAATATACAGTATACTAAACACTTCATAAAAGTTCTGTTTATAATATAATTATTGGAACTTTACAATATATCTGTATATTAAATGAATTTTAATATACCGTATCTGGAAAAGAACTTCCAATACATATATTAATTTTCAAAATATTTTTAACAGTGTATAAGTGTATGATACTGATAAGTATTTTATCAAGGGCTTATAGAGCGTGATCGTTTCCGAATAAAGGAAGTTGACGTGACCAAAACAATGAGATAGCTATATAGAGTATCTGCATCGTCTCTTCCGAACGAAAATAATTTTCAATACTTTTTTTTTAAATTATATGATGGATTACCAAATATTATCTATTCTAGAGGAATAATTACTCTGAATTATTCATAAATATCGGAAAAGCATGAAAATGGTTATAGCTGCAGAAGACCGAATTTCAGTCATATCAGGGTTGCCTAATCGCGATAGTACACTGTTAGAAATTTTTGTATGAAAATTAATATAAAGTATTGGAAGTTTTTTTGCGGATACGCGTATATTAAATTTAATATACAAATATTAATTAATGTATGAAAAAATTGTTGCAAAATTAATATACAGTATACTAAACACTTCATAAAAGTTGTGTTTATAATATAATTATTGGAACTTTACAATATATCTGTATATTAAATGAAATTAAATGAAATTTAATATACCGTATCTGGAAAAGAACTTCCAATACATATATTAATTTTCAAAATATTTTTAACAGTGTATAAGTGTATGATACTGATAAGTATTTTATCAAGGGCTTATAGAGCGTGATCGTTTCCTAATAAAGGAAGTTGACGTGACCAAAACAATGAGATAGCTATATAGAGTATCTGCATCGTCTCTTCCGAACGAAAATAATTTTCAATACTTTTTTTTTTAATTACATGATGGATTACCAAATATTATCTATTCTAGAGGAATAATTACTCTGAATTATTCATAAATATCGGAAAAGCATGAAAATGGTTATACCTGCAGAAGACCGAATTTCAGTCATATCAGGGTTGCCTAATCACGATAGTACACTGTTAGAATTTTTTGTATGAAAATTAATGTAAAGTATTGGAAGTTCTTTTGCGGATACGCGTATATTAAATTTAATATACAAATATTAATTAATATATAAAAAAATTGTTGCAAAATTAATATACAGTATACTAAACACTTCATAAAAGTTGTGTTTATAATATAATTATTGGAACTTTACAATATATCTGTATATTAAATTAAATTTAATATACCCTATTTGGAAAAGAACTTCCAATACATATATTAATTTTCAAAATATTTTTAACAGTGTATAAGTGTATGATACTGATAAGTATTTTATCAAGGGCTTATAGAGCGTGATCGTTTCCTAATAAAGGAAGTTGACGTGACCAAAACAATGAGATAGCTATATAGAGTATCTGCATCGTCTCTTCCGAATGAAAATAATTTTCAATACTTTTTTTTTTAATTACATGATGGATTACCAAATATTATCTATTCTAGAGGAATAATTACTCTGAATTATTCATAAATATCGGAAAAGCATGAAAATGGTTATACCTGCAGAAGACCGAATTTCAGTCATATCAGGGTTGCCTAATCGCGATAGTACACTGTTAGAAATTTTTGTATGAAAATTAATATAAAGTATTGGAAGATTTTTTTGCGGATACGCTTATATTAAATTTAATATACAAATATTAATTAATATATAAAAAAATTGTTGCAAAATTAATATACAGTATACTAAACACTTCATAAAAGTTGTGTTTATAATATAATTATTGGAACTTTACAATATATCTGTATATTAAATTAAATTTAATATAACGTATCTGGAAAAGAACTTCCAATACATATATTAATTTTCAAAATATTTTTAACAGTGTATAAGTGTATGATACTGATAAGTATTTTATCAAGGGCTTATAGAGCGTGATCGTTTCCTAATAAAGGAAGTTGACGTGACCAAAACAATGAGATAGCTATATAGAGTATCTGCATCGTCTCTTCCGAACGAAAATAATTTTCAATACTTTTTTTTTAATTACATGATGGATTACCAAATATTATCTATTCTAGAGGAATAATTACTCTGAATTATTCATAAATATCGGAAAAGCATGAAAATGGTTATACCTGCAGAAGACCGAATTTCAGTCATATCAGAGTTGCCTAATCGCGATAGTACACTGTTAGAAATTTTTGTATGAAAATTAATATAAAGTATTGGAAGTTTTTTTGCGGATACGCGTATATTAAATTTAATATACAAATATTAATTAATATATAAAAAAATTGTTGCAAAATTAATATACAGTATACTAAACACTTCATAAAAGTTGTGTTTATAATATAATTATTGGAACTTTACAATATATCTGTATATTAAATTAAATTTAATATACCGTATCTGGAAAAGAACTTCCAATACATATATTAATTTTCAAAATATTTTTAACAGTGTATAAGTGTATGATACTGATGAAGTATTTTATCAAGGGCTTATAGAGCGTGATGTACCCCTGAACAATTCTGCTCGGTATGTTCATGCTCTGGGAAGTTCTGCTATCTCCATCAAACCAGCCACTGAGAAAATTGTACCCATAGACTAGAGAATAAGTCGCCCAATAAAGAGGAGTAGATGATTTTTTATAATGCTATGGTATGTTGACTGCGCAAGTTAAGTACCACGTTCAATAGAGAAGCTCTCACAAATAGCAACCCCAATATTGACACTCATACAGATACTTGCACAAACACTCGTAGAGTCACGTAATATATATTATATGCTACATATATATGGGGTATTCCTGGCCAACTCAGTAAGCATTCAACCTTGACCCGTTTCAATTTGCTCCATAATTTTTTATACTATTTTATATACTCGAAAAAACACTTTTAATTTTTCTTAGATTTTTTTTTACTGAAATTTTTTTTTCAATTAATTTTTAAATAAATTTTTGTACCCTAATTAAAAAATTTGAAAGTTTTCTCAAAAATCATGTATGGATTTTTGAGAATAATTTCAAATTTTTTAATTGGCGACCAACATTATTATTTAAAAAATTCAAGAAAAAAGAAGTTTCAATAAATAAATAAAAAAATTAAAAGTGATTTTTTCGAGCATATGGAAAAGTATGAAAAATTATGGAGCGAATTGGAAGGGGTTAGGATTGAACGCTTATTGGTTCGCCAGGAATACCCCAAGTATCAAGAGTCGCAATAGCGACTCGACACCAAGTTAAAAAATAAAATTAATATATAATATCTGCGAGTACACAACCACTGCCACTCACATAGAAACTTGCAAAAAAACTCGAAGGACACGTAATATATATTATATGTCACATATTTAAATATATATGTAATATCTGTGATCGCAGATATTTCATCAGTCCTATAAATAAATGTACACTGAGAAAAAAGTATGGTTAATTGTACTATACACATGTTTCCCTGAGAGGACGGTAATGTTTTTTATGGTTACCGCAACAATTAATAATGTAACCAACGCCTAAATTATGAGACGAATAACTATTTGTACAGTAGAACTCACTATACTTGATATGTTTGTCCCATGCATTTTTCTCAGTGTACGTGATATTTCGTAAGTCCCATAAGTGATTGTCTGTGAATATCTGTGAGCGGCTGACTGAACGTTTGTAAATGGCTGTGTGTAACGTATGTCAGTGTCGGCGTGAAAATATAAGAGTGCCTGTGAAAACGTCTATCTCAAGATAAGGACAAAACAAATATGACGTGTCCGAATATCTATGCTGCCTATGCAGGATAACGCCAAGCGCCCGAACTATTGTAACCCCATAGTATAGTCAAAATAGACGTATGTTTCCTCAGTGTAAACTCTGTGCTCTGTGCATTTTAATATACGTGGTTGTGCACCTTAAGCTAACGGCATTAGTCAATGGGTTTTACTAGCTACGGGCTGTACAAGACACGGAATCGATTCTAGGAATATGCAGCCCGCATTTCCTTTACCCTAAACTTATACATATATGACAGTGCTCATATATTCAGAACATACACTGCTCGCCCTATACTCACATATAGTTTGCTGGCTATAAGCATAAACAGGTGCGACATTAGGCCAAAAGTTTCCAGTATATTTACATACATGTGTAGTTTACAATTTATGTTCTCTTGTTGTTAAATAAAACGTATATCACAAGTATGAATATAAGCTATCGATATCGTTATATGAAAAAAAATTAGTTTCAAACTATATTTGACAAAATTCGAAATTGTTTAAATTCCAATTTTTACCGAAATATTTACAATAACTATATATTGTATCAGTAATAAAAAGTTCCGTATCCCGTGAAGAAATCTTATCAGGGTTCTTCGAAGGCCCCGATTAATATTCCCTAATTCTCTTAGGGGCCTTATGTGGAAGCCTCATAGGGTTTCGCAAATGATGGTCACGCTTTTTTCTTCGGGACCTTTAAAGGTAAATGTTAGGGGCCTTCAAAGGCAAAATAATAAGGACCTTTTAAGGCTGCCCTATTAAGTTCTTACTAAAATAATAAAGAAATTTAATTAAAAAATATATATTTGTTATTATTTAGTTGAGTAATGCTGCACTTTTAATTAGACATTTCGTTTTTCTCTACACGATGGTACATATTAATAGCTGAAAAAACATATTACATTGTTTTTTGACATTGACGGGAGTCGAACCTAGAACCCTCCTGATGGTATAGTTGCGCTGCGCCTTAGCTCTCTTGGCCATTCTAATCATATGAATATGCAATTTTTTTGTCCATTTGAATGACTGTAATATGAAATATGAAATAAAATTAATGTAATATAGTCAGAACTTGATAGATTTACATGACTGCGTCTGATGTGTAAAAATAAAAGCACATTCAGTTATTTTTTTACACAAATTGGTTATATCGAATAGGGTACATTGATTGTATCGTTGTTGTCATCTATAATAATATTCCACAAAATTGCTTGGTTTATCGTTTGCGCGAATTAGTTCGTTTGTATCTATGTGCGTGACTGTCTGACTGACCTGAGGGCCAGTATTAGAATGGGTGACCACCTGGCTGACTTTAACGGTCATTAGTTGGATAGGTGACCACCAATTTTGTCATGGAAACCTCGGATTGCCATATAAGATCCTCATCTGGCAAATTTATTATTGATTTGTTTACTTTATGCCATGGTTAAGGGTGACTAGACCTTTAAGTAATTAACTTATCAAGGCCTTATTAAACTTCATCATGGCCTTATGAGATCCTTATTTGGCAAAATCATGATTAATTAGTTTACTTGTTATCATGATGAAGCCTGACTGGGCCCTTCAGTAATTACCCTATCAAGCCCCTATTGAACTTCGCCATGGAAACCTAGAATTGCCTTACGAGACCCTCAGGTAGCAATAGTATATTACACTACAAGGGCAGAAAGTTGAGATTCCTGCAGTGAGCGCAATGATGCCCTCGGCTACGCCTCGGGCATCATGGAGTGCAGTTCAGGGCTCTCAAATTTCTGCCTGTGTAGTGTATACTATTTTTCTTTATACTTGGCCGAAAGTACGAAAAAAATTGCATTTTTGTATTGAAAGATATTGATGCCTGCCCCGACATTTGCGACACGAGCGAAGCGAGTGTTGCTGGTCGGGGGCAGGCATCAAATCAAATACATCTGAATAGACACTACTTTTCTAAAAAACATTAACTTGATTATGGAAGCCTAATTTTATTAGTATGTTTTCGAGTACATATCAATTACTGATTTATCTTAACTGTTAAACTTTTGCATACATCAATTGTAAATAAACTTTGAGGTTATGCTCTATACTCCCGTTGTATAGAGGGCACGTGTATAGCTTGACCAACACATGAATGACATGTGTATAAACACAGTGAGCGACTCTTGACTTTCGGCCGTCTTGTGTGTGTGTGAGCCGGCCTCAGTGCACGAGTAATTTCTTTCAGCCCGCTGTCTCAGAGCGCATGCACGTCTCTACCGAGACATAAAAGTTAGCCTTTCTGCCGTGATATCGCGGCAGGGGGGTCGTACTTTCGGCATAGTATGAAGAAATAGTATATTACACACCTAGGGCAGTAAAGTAAGAAATGTCTCAGATCACATGTTTGTCGACGTCGGCTTCGCCTCGGCCGACAATTAAATGTGATCTGAGGCTTTCTTATTTACTGCCCGAGGAGTGTATACGATTTTTCTCATCGACGGAGCCGAAAACCGGGAACTTCGTTCCGCGCAGCGGAACGAAAGTTGTCGCTTTCGGCCCGGAGGTGAGAAAATAATTTTTCTCACCTCCGGGCCGAAAGCGAGAAGTTCCCGGTTTTCGGCTCCGTCGATGAGAAAAATCGTATACACTCCTCGGGCAGTAAATAAGAAACATGTGATCTGAGACATTTCTTACTTTACTGCCCTAGGTGTGTAATATACTATATTGATTTGTTTATTGGGTGCCAAGATTACGCCTGACTGGGCCCTTAAGTGATTACCCTATCAAGCCCTTATCAAACTTCGACATGGAAACCTAGAATTGCCTAAGGACACCCTTATCTGGCAAAATTATTATTGATTTGTTTATTTGGTGCCATGATTAAGCCTGACTGGGCCCTTAAGTGGCCCCATCGAGCCCTTATTAAACTTCGCCGTGGCAACCTAGAATTGCCTTATGAGGCCCTTACGTGGCGAAATTATTATTGATTTATTTACTTGGTGCCATGATTAAGCCTGACTGGGCCCTTAATTAATTGCCCTAATATAGCCCCATTAAATATCAGCATGAAACCCTATAGTTTCCTTAGTAGGTCCCTAATTGGGAGTGATATGGAATTCCCTTTTATGGTGTCCACACTAAAGCCCGATAGGGCCTTAAGTTATCTTAAGTCAACCCTAATATTTTTCTTCACGGGATATGTATATGATTCGTCTACAATTCCCGCAATGGTATCCCTAAGGAGTTTTTTATTCTACTGTAACGTTGACATATTATTATTATCTATCTATATATATATATATATATACTATAATGTATGAGAAGAACAATCTGAAAGTAGAAGAAAAACTTTTTCCCCAAAACTTTTCGAATATTCCCATCATCGAGAGAGCAACAGGACCACAAAACTGTGACACAGATTTGTCGGGATATACACTTGGGAAATCGATACCTCGGATTTCGTGAGTTTTACGCGCGCGTTCTTTTAGTTTCGGGAATCCGATCAAGGGGCTACTTAATTTCTCGTTCGGAACACGTTTTCGTGTCAACTTTACTGGTTTCGGATTTTCGCCGAGTTGGAAATATATCACTTTTCGATAAGCCGTCTGGGACACACAATACACATCTATTCCAGTTGGCAATGTCCGTTTGGATTTTCGTCACATGGTTCTATTTCTCTCGAGCTTAGGAGCTTTTTTGACACGTAAAAGGGAATTCCCATGCGGGTATAATAGCTCAAGGCTGGAACTAGCTGTGGTCGAAATACATGTCAATTGGCCATGACTGGAAAGTAAATAGAAAAAAACCCAATCTGTATGGGACTACTTAACAACGAGAAAAAAATATTTCTATCGCGGGTAAAGTGGAAAATTCAATATATCTATTCTTTTTTAGTACTAGACGTAAAACAAGTTTTAAAAAATTGGGAAGTCTACTTTTTTTTATAATGAAAACAGATATATTGAAAAACGTGAATAACAATTTATTTATGGCAACGAGAAAATGTATTTCTTAAAATGAAACTAAAATCTTGTTAACAAGTTATTTTTGTACATTTTTTCTGTAAAACTAGAAATCGTCAGAAAAAAAAGTGTAATGTTAGCAACATTTTTTGTGAATTCAGTGGAGAGGAATTTCGATTTATTCTAATATGTGCACTGGGTGACATTTGAACCCTAAAATATAGTTTTTATCCTGCCTGGTTACTCTGAAATAGAAAGAAATATAACGAGAGATGACTTTATGGAGAACCATGGATAAATGGGTGAAAATAAATGTTTTATACAAACAGAACAAAAGTCCATGTATCAAAGCCCTATACATAGTGAATGCGTCTCTAAAAACGGATTAAACACGAAACTCTCGCTGCATACAAGCCGCCGGAGTACCACCAGCCGTGTGAAATACGCTTTGTACACTTCCACAATGTACTCACGATGCCACTCGACTTTAACGAAATTCGAAACAAACCCGAATTCAGTGTCCAATTTTAAACATTTAAAAGATTCAACCTTAGTCACACGACAACTTGGAAATTTATATACATTACATATAAAAATAAACAAATAAATATATGAAATATTGTTACAATATGAAGCATTTTTATTTGCTTATATTTTCTAAAAATATTTAATATATATTTATGAAAATTTGAAAGTTTCACCTTAATCACATGACAACTTGGAAATTTATATATATTGCATAAAAAATAAACAAATAAATATATGAAATATTGTTACAACATGAAGCACTTTATTTGCTTATATTGTCTAAAAATATTTAGTGTATTTATGAAAATTTGAAAGTTTCACCTGAAGGGGGGGGAGTCAGGTCAAAAATGTCAAAAAATCGATTTTTTTTTCTGTACAAATGTTCATTTCCATGTAATCTATGTGTTAGTAAAGTTATATGCAGGTTTTTTTAATGATTTTTTTTATAGATAAAAAAATTAATTACGTATTTGTAAATAAATTTTTATCTGTTTACCATTTTTAAAAACAATTAGTGAAATGCGATATAAACGATGCGATGACAGTGTGATATCTCTAATTCAACAAGTAACATTTACATTATATTTGAATTCGCGCGAATAACGGGGCATGCGCTATGGTAGTTTGATGCGTATCGCATGCGCAACGTGTTACTGCCGGGGAAATTGACTTCTGCTACACTCGAGCGGCATAACCTCTAATTGACGTTTTTATTTTTTGTTCATACTCTGGCTTTGTTCATATTATTAGCTTAATTCCATTGGCCATTTGCTGTTTTTTCCAATTAACAGTGTTTAAAACAGAATCAACAATCATCAGAAGTGTTCAAAAATGTATTATTTCTTATGAAGTGGTGATTTAATGTGTTTGCAACACATTTCTGAATGTTTCAACATTGGACAAATTGTCTGTGATGTTGTCAATAAAAGAGATCATCCCAGTGTTATTCTCAGGTTTTTAAAAATGTTATGCATTCATTTACTTATTTATTTGTTAATAAAAAAAACATTTATTTGTAAAATAATTACTAATATTCTGAAATGTCACTTGCAAATAATATTTTTACTTTGTTCATTAAAGGTACTAAGATGCCCCAAAGGTGAAAGTAGAGAAAAAAATTTTTTTTAAGTTATAAACTTTAGCTGCCATTTGCCCAAACTTGGTTTTCAACCTATTCTGCGCGTAACTCAGACCAAACTGTTAGGGAGCTTGGACTGGTTGATGTCTCATTTTATTCTTCATGAAAAGATACACCGGCTAAGCGGAGCAAATGTTAATAAGTGGTAATAGTGTTTAAGTGACATAATTTATAGCAAATAAATTTTATGCTATTTTCTAAATCAGTGATTAACTTTGCTTTCAGGATGCAAAAAATATTTTGCTCCGCTTAGCCGGTGTATCTTTTTGTAAAGAAGAAAACGAGACGTCAATTAGCCCAATCTGCCTAGCAGTTTGGTCTGAATCACACACAGAGTGGAAAACCTAAGATCTTTGCTAAAGTTAATACTGAAAGACATATGCAAGTCAGACAACAGTAAAAAATCCTTTTATCGAGTACCAACAACATAGTTCACTGACCATTTTTATATGCAAGAGAATTTGGATGATATTGAATTCTCAAATTCAATTTTTTTTACTTGACTCCCTCCCCTTAATCACATGACAACTTGGAAATTTATATATATTGCATATCAAAATAAATATATAAAATGATTTTACAATATGAACTATTTTTATTTGTTTTTTTTTTTTATATTGAACTTATTTTCTTCTATCTTTTAAAAACCTGTAACATATATTTTCTTTTTATATTTTATACCTATAAATTTCTGAGAATCAGAGGTGCTTTATGACATTATTCGAAAGATGAACGAATGGGGTTCTTCGAATTATCGATATGACGATTGATTAAAAAATGTACGACCGACGTGACTACGATCGTAAAAATTGTAAATAGTCGGGTTTGATAGTTCAAGTACATACAACAGAGGTGCAACAGCCATCGAGGTACTATACAATAAGTTCAATATCGCGAGGAACTTTATTAATAAACGTTCCGCCTGTCGCTCTTTTAAAAAAGTGCAGTTTATTCGTTCGGTTGTAACTTTAGCTCGCTCGTTCGTAAAAATTTGAAGCTTTTGAAATGTAGTATTGATTAAAAATGGGGTGGTTCCTCTGAATCCAATTAATCTGGTGCTCTGATTTCATGGTTCCATGACTAAATACATAACGAAAAATAAAATAATTTGGGAAGGTTAATAATGATCTTACAAGACCCAAACAAACTTATTACCTACCATATTAATATCTTCTTATACAGGGTGATAATTTTAAGGTGGCCACTCCCTTTTTATGCGTTATGTTGATTGATTTTGATTGGTTTAAGTATTTTTCATGAATGTTCCTATGGGAGTGGCGTCTTTTTTCTTAAGTAAGTAGTTTTTAAGGTATAAAAACATTTATCTCGGAAAGTTTGGGAAATTATTTTTCGACCGCAAATTCGTAAAGATTATAAAATTAGGGATTCAAAAATATAGTCAGTTCGAAATTTAGAGCTATTTTCGCGGAGGAAATGAAATTTAAAGTTTTAGCTGGCAGTTGTAGAAGGGCTCACGTTCGTTAATATTCGGTGCCGATTTTCAAATGTCAGTAAGACACAGAGTAAAAAAAGGTGTGTTTTTGGTGCCCAGTGTCATGACTTGCGAATTCGTTGGATCGACGAATTTTACTTTTTTTACTCCGTGTCTCACTGATGTTTGAAAGGCCGCACCGAGGCGATGGTCAGCTGCCGTCGGTTGTAGTCTGCCGTTCCTGCTATTAATCGAGTGAAGCTGCTCCGTACAGCAACTTTAAATTTCATTTTCTCCGCGAAAATAGCGCGAGATGGAGAACTGGCTATATTTCTGAATCCCTAATTTTATAATTTTAACGAATCTGTGGTCGAAAAATAATATCCAATATTTTTCGAGATAAATGTTTCTATACCTTAAAAACTATTTACTTAATAAAAAAATCGCCACCTCCTTGCGAAAATTCATGAAAAATTATTAAAAGAGCACACCAAATCAATCAAAATCAATCCACGCAACGTATAAAAAGGGGGTGGCCGGCTTAAAATTGTCATCTTGTATATCTATATGAAAATTAATAACATACCATGGCACAATTTTCTTTTTTTTACTAGAAAATATAAACATGAAAAAAAACTTGATACAAGTCTTTCTGTATTATCTGTTTTCTTTCCAACACTGTTTTTTTCGCAAGCAAACTCTCAAGAGTAACTGTAGTCTATATGTCTTTTTTGCAAGACGGAAGATAAAAAAAGCTAGTGTGAGACATACGAAAAAAGAAAGACGTAATAGCTGCACTTTATGCACCTCTCGGCTCTTTTTGCTACGTAAGCGCTACGAGTTTCACAGTCCAGGAAGCTCCACGCTTTTGCACGCAATTCTGGGAAACATAATAATAATCATAATAATAATAATGATAAAAATATCAAAGGAACTATGTTAAAAGAGTGCGAACTTTTTTTTAACCACTTGGCACTTTCTATCTTACTCACTTGGCTGAAATTACATTCTGCGTGGTGAATACTCGCTGAAGGAAAAACGTTTCCAAAGCATTTTTATTATTTCGACTGCTTTGCATATGTATTGCAGCTCCGTATGCGTATATTTTCTATAGCTGGGGATGAGCACGCCTTGCGACTCGAGTCAGCTGCAATGTTGAAACACACAATGGAATCCCTGGGCTTTTGGCTTAGTTTTCGCAAATTGGACCTTTGGTCCAAATACTGGTTGTACGTTCCAATGTATATATATATATATATGTATATATATTGAGATTTTAGTACTACTGATTTGAGTCACAAAAGTCGAAACTCTACGTTTTTGAGAATTGGCACCCAAAATTGCAAGACTCGGATATTTGCAATATTCTGTTTTACAACATAACGAGATTATTTGGGGTCTCTACTCAGACTGTAGAAGACGAAGCTATATTTGTCGAATGTCAAAGGGACTTCTCTTTTACAATATTTCCGATGCTTCTAGTTTCTAACAAACAAGATAAAGAATATCGGTACCAGGAACGTGAGGAAGAGAGGCAGAAGTGGAGCGGTGTAATCACTTTGAGAGAAAGGAACTCGCGAGAGAGTCGAACCGGAAAGAAATTCGAAAATCTCTCGTCATCGACTTACCGGAAAAACTGCACATCACTGCAACGTAAAACGTTTCACATTATTTTCTTATTATTATCCGGATTTTACAAGGCTGCCTCCATGAGGAACGACCGCAATCAATTTTGGCTTCCTCAGACAGAAAAAAAGGTTAGTTAGGATAACCAAGATACTGGTTAAATATGTGCCAGCCGATTAATTGGTTATACCAACCATGAATTTGGTATTGAATAACCAATATCTTGGTTACGACTACCAATCGAACTAATTAATCGACTAGTACATGGCCCATAATTTGGATAACGAGTAACTTGGTTATTCCAATGAACCTGTTTTTTCCGTGCATAGAAAAAAATGTCTGAAATCTGAAAAATAATTTAATAACTTTTAATATCCATTGTCAATTCCGAACTAACTTAACACCTATCAACCTTATTTGTAAGTTTTTAAATGTATCCATTTCCACTGTGAGATTTTGCACTTTCATGATATATAGTATTAACGATGTTTTCAATTTTGAAAGGAAAAGAAATGTATTCTCATAAAATATTAATGTCTCGGTCCCGTTCTAAGTTTCGCATCAATACTTCAAGCCACTCTCGAGTTATAAAGGCTAAATCAAAGGGACCAAATTTAAAAAATCCGTAACTTTTGAATCGTTTTGTCGATTCGAATTAATAAATCGTTAGCTTGAAATTTGCAAGTTAGCGTATTTACGTCGTTTTGCATTTTTTAAATTTAGAAGTGTAATAAAATGTGAAGGACACAACATATTCCAATTATTTTTACGACGAGCAAAGGGTGGCAACTGGTTCACGTGCGCGACAAGTTTTGGCCTAATAATTCTACCTTATACAAACACTATTTTTTCTTGCTCGCTTTTCTTGACATTTAGACACTTCCTGTGCAGAAATTAGTTCGGGCAGCCACGATTAAATAAGGGGCCTTTTTAGGTAAAAACGTGGCATCCATAATAGGGAATCTACTATAGAACCCTACTAGGCTCAACAGAGGCGGCCACGATAAACTTCGGGGCCTAATTGGGCTTAAATGTGGAACCCTCACTAGGGTCGCCCATATTGAGCCTCTGAAGGGTAGTACTTTCAAGCGTGACTAGCCTAGTAGGGCCCCTACTAGAATTAGGGCAATTTAGAAAGGTTCAAGTTGGGGCCCCAACTATATTTCTGCACGGGTTTCAAGCACACTGACATGCACTTGTTGAAGTAAAAAAAATGTAAAACGTAAAAATTCTTCTACGAAGAAGCAACATTTTTTGAAGCTTCTTAAAAGACGTCTCATGCTTCACTTTTTGAACAGTGGTCGCCTACAATGACCTCAGAGATTTTTCTAAGTAAAAATGTAATGTTATAGGCAAAATTAGTTTGATGAATCGTGCAGTGTGATGAAACGATGACATGGATTTAGCAGAGACAGTAAATATTAATTGCTTCGGTCTTCTCATCTCGCGATAAATACTGGCTGTTCAGCGAAATGAGTTCCCGTTGACCCCGTGGAACGGTACACTATACGAAATGATTGCACATACTCGAGTAATATTCAATTTTCCGCTGGTGAGTTTCATTTAACGCGCACAACTTCTGCCAATCTCTTCGGTGGCCGTATATTGAAAGTTCAGTTAATGCGGCTCTAGTCAGTTATATTTCTTTCCGACGAAATCGACAATGTATCTGGACGTCCGAATTTTCGTATGAAAAACAAGACATTACATAGTTTTGTCTTAGAGATGCAACATATTTGTACTAAACTTATGTTTTAAAGTGTAATAAAGGATAGAAATCGAGTAATAGCACAAAATATCTAATAAAGCCGTCGGATCACAATTTTTACTATGATCAGCAGATATATAAAAATATTTATGTTTATTAACACCATAAAAAACAGATTCAAGCCAACAATTCATGACCACCATCTTTTTTAATTTACTTGGACGAAAAGCCACTGAACGTCAGTCAAACCCATACAGCGTAATACATTGTGATACCATGTAAAACAGTGGCACATGACTCAATCGATATTTCGTTGGTCGAATAACGTTTTATAAAAAGTGTTATTAATTTGAGAGACCATTTTCTGCAGAAGCTTATTTTGCATTTTTAATGTTTTTTGTCGCGTTTGAAGCACTACGGAAAAAAGTAATCAATAACCGTGTATTCACGATGTATTCACTATGGAACACCGACATGTCACTTGGAGTAATGTTGTAAATATGGTGGAGTTGTTGTACGCACGATACAATAGACTTATTGACATTTAGCACTGTTGGAAATATGAAACGTAATGCTTTTTGAGGACACTTTCAGTCATAGGGTTAAATGCGTTGAACCAATAGTTTCCAAACGGTTGTGCTTTTTAGGAATACTTTTGGGGACACCATTAGATTTTTAGAAGACAGATTTTTGTAGGACTCTTTTGACTATTTACTTAATTGTTAGAACACTTATTTTATTGGAAAATTTTTAGATGTTGAACCCAATTTTCGCAAGATTCGTACAGCACTTTCAGCCTTTTCATTCAGTTTCTAAAATGACAGTAACGTTTTTGGTGCACACTTTTGACTTTTTGTAGATACTTGTTGGCACAGAAAAAACATCCTCTTCCAAATATTCGTGCAATGGCCAGATAAATGGCGAGTCCCCGGAAATGTGTTTATTTTAAGGTTACTCCACGTTTCATATCCTCTAGGAAATATGCCCAACAAATTTTTCCAATCCCTTCGAGTTGCTAGTTCGACATCAAAATCACTAACAAACAAAAAATCGGTAATAACCTCTAAAACGTGAACATAACTACAAGTATTATTCCAATTCGGACTATTGTACGGGAAAATAAAACAATCGTTATTCAAAAAAAGATGGAAAATGGAAAGAATTATGGGAGTTTTTATCGGTTTTATTAAATATTCGCTTAGTTTCTTACCCACAATTACTTCAAAAGCTTCGAATCGCTACATTTGATCAAATAACTCTTAACTTTTAAGTACCTCCATAGTCCCTATAATCCACACTGTTAGAAAAGATTGGAAGTTTTTATTCATGAACGCGTCATCGAAATTGAATATACAATTGTGGTGTAAAATTCATGTACTTTTCCAGTAAGATTGAAGCAAATTATTAAAATTCAAGTACTTTTACTGTAAAATTAAAGTATATTATTGAATGTGCTGTACCATACATTAATTCTACATTACACTTGTATACTAAATTTAATATACTAGTTTATGAATAAAAACTTCCAGTAAAAGTACACTAAATTTCAAGTAGATTTTTTTTACAGTGTAGATAATACCTTTGTACCCAGATAATTATTCCAGATCCTTCGAGTCGCGAGTTTAATATCTAAATTACTAATAACCAGAGAATCGCTCATAACATCTCAAACATGGCAATTACCGTTCCAAAAATCTGTAACCCCAAGTATTAATCCAATCCAGATCACTATAGTTAAAAATAAAACAAATCCGTATATCGTTATCCAGAAATAGAAGGAAAATAATAGATAGGGGTTTTAATTGGTTTCATTAAATATTGGCGACGGAATTAGTAACGCTCGCTGGAAAAAAAATAATGATGTAGATACCAGTAGTAGTATCAGCGCACCCGAAGTGATGTCACTTGCCCCCTCTGGATTCAATGGTTCAGCTGGTGGTAGCAGAGGGTCATGGCAGGGTAAAATTATGAGGTCGACAGTCCTCACAAATGGGGCTTACACCATTAGAGCTAATTGCAAGTGAGAATACTGCCGAGAGTCTCCTCATGGCACGCTTGAGAGTGTATAGTATACATGGGTCTAGTGGAATCACGAAAAAAAAATTATGACTGCGGCACAGGCAGACGTTTAAATTATTAGTATATTCTGGTGGACACGTAGACGAGGATCTCCACCGCTAGTCGGTCTCTTGAAAATTAATCACCGATTCCGGCTTCCACTAATACTCGTCCGACACGATATCCTCTCTTGTACGTTTCATTCTATACGGAATACTTAACAGAATGTCAGCGACTATTTCTGGCTCTATACACTATTCAAGACAATTAATCTTCAGCGGCGTGTCTATAGATTTTCGCATAGCACATCTTTTTATGTATGAAATAAGAAGCTTTCACCCCTGCGAGTTCACCGAGCCAATGTCTCTTCTCCCTCCACTAGACCGTTATTGTCTCTCTGATGATCGTCCTTTACTTGCTCATTCATTCGTCTGTCGTTAATTCTCACGATCGCATTTTGATTGCCTTGTGACAGTCTTTTGTTTCCACTATCGATTTTTTTTCTTCTCCTAGCGTTGATCGGTAATCTCCTATCTCAGTTAAATTTTGCTTTATCATCCGATCATCCTTAGTTAATGCAGATGACCGCCCTTTGTCCAACTTGCGATCTCTGATTCTATGGCCACTTCCAACGGTCTTTTTTATTATCAGCCATTATTAACAGTTGGTTGTTCATTTACCGATCGTCTTTTGTTTCCACTTCTCACCACCTTTGGTGACAATCGATCGTCCATTACTTTCCCTATCGATCGCCTTTTGTTTCCAATTCTCGCCATCTTTGGTTTCAATCGATCGTCCTTTATTTTGCCTATCGATCATCTTTTGTTTCCACTTCTCACCATCTTTGGTTTCAATCGATCGTCTATTATTTTCTCTACCGCTCGTCTTTTGTTTTCCCAGCTTCGCACGGTAAAAAAACCCACTAAACGTGTTTGCCAAGGCTGGATTCGACTCGAAATGGATATATCTTCAACCTAGACGGAATAAAAACAGCCTGCCAATTTGTAACCCGTAGAACTATGAACATGCCCTTCAGACAGTACTACGTTAAAGATGTAAATCCTAGTGAGAAATGGACCGAATTCCCTTATGACTTTTTTACCGTCGGCAGACCCCAAAATGTACAAAAAATCACATTATTGTACCCCTGGAAACTAAAGGGGTTGGTAATACATTCGGTCGAGCTCACTTAGACCGACAAATGTCCATTCAACTTTTCATTTACTTCTAACGCTTTTTTCCGAAGGATGGGACCAATCGTATGGGTTCGCCAGAAAACTCGGCAAACAGAGAATACACAATTGCGTTGACCATCTCTGTGACGGGTCTCTTTGACCAATTTCCAAGTGACGATTGAATGGCAGATGAAATTTGCAGTTTCCTTTTTTTTTCAATTTTCGATTGCTCTGACGCGGTTGTATCGTATTTTAGAGCAATCTCGGTTAATGGTTTTTTACAAACAAAAAAAAGACAACTTTTTCACGAATAGAAACTATTGTTCTGTGGGTTTGTCGTTTTTAAATCGTACCTCAACGGACCTATTATATTCTGAATCTGTCATGTCACTGTCCGGTGCCCCGTGCTTCTAGCCACAACTACATCGGTGTCACACTCCGCAGCACCATTGTACGAACTCAACCGTGTAACAAAATTCACAGAAGTATTTTTGGTCAAAAATTATTTTGTCAAATTGGGTGCTATTTTACGAAAGTACCAAACTTGGGTTGTTAATATGACAAGATTTTTGCCTTTCGCAAAAATATTTTAGGAATTTGGCTAAATTTGATTTGTTTTTGTAAGCTTGAAAAGGAATCGAAGAAAATTTGTAACATCGACAATTTTTTTGGTCAAATCGAAGGTGACAGAAATGTAGAGTAAACTTGGTAAATATGGCTCACGCATTAAGATGTAGTATCTACCCGCGTAGAAAAAAAGAATCTGGCCGAGATTCTTAAGAAGATTCTCGCCGAGATGCTCGCTGAGATTCTCAGCGAGATTTCTAAGAATCTCAGCGAGAATCTCGGCGAGAATCACGGTTGCGCGCCGAATCGAGATTCTTTTAAAATCTATCTGAGAATCTCGCCGAGATTTTAGAGAATCTCGGTCAGCTTCTTAGCGAGATTCGTTAGTGGGTAGCTGAAAATAAAAAGAATCTCCAGTAGAATCTCGCCGAAAATAAAAAGAATCTCTATCAAAATCCCACCGAAATTTTAGAGAATCTCAGCCAGCTTCCTACTGAGATTCTTTAGTGGGTAGCTGGAAATAAAAAGAATCTCTATCAGAATCTCGCTGAGATTCTAGAGGATGTCGCCCAGCGAGATTTAGTTAGTACATCAACGAAGGTTCAACCCCTCGTGTGTAGTCGAACTCAGAAAAGCTTTCCAGTCTTATATATACGCTGAGGCTTCAAACCACTTGCGGGAAACGCTCCGTCCGTTCGCCACCTAGTGACATCATACGAAACAATAAAAATGGTGGACAATACTCCGCTAGATGGCGAAGGAACAAAGCGTTTCTCGCAAGCGACTTGAAGCCCCAGCGTATATATAAGACTGGAAAGCTTTTCTGAGTTCGACTACTCACGAGGGGTCTAACCTTCGTTGATTCACTAACAAATTAGGTTACCAATATGAAAATATTCGTAAAGATTTTTTTTATATAGATTCTTTACATTTTCAATGAAAATGAAAGAGTAGACTAGAGATTCTTTTTATTTTCGGCGAACTCCTAAAGAATCTCGGTAAAAAGCTGGGCGAGATTCTCAGATAGATTTAAAAAGAATCTCGGCCAGATTCTTTTTTTCTACGTGGGTATCGACCGACATGAGGGTTCTTGAAAATGTTAAACTTCGCATGCTTATTTGTAGTGATATCAGTGCGGTTATTCAAGTATTAAATCATAAACATGATAAAATTGAATGACATTACCCAAATTTTTTTGATATCCAATTAGTCCATCTATTTATTTTACTATTGAATTTTGTTAGAAAAAAATAAAGTTGTTAATTCTTTTTCACATCAAAACATCAAACCATTTTCTAGACAGAAAAAAAAATCTCAGCTTTAAAGAGTTCATCTTGAAGTTCTAGAGCAATATGAAATTCAGCGCCTATCGATATATTCCAGCTATTTATAGGTGATTCATATTAGCCCAGCACTATTATCCATGTTACGGCATGCAAAAAAGAACGAGCAACATGAAATTTAGAATCCATTGATTTTTTTTTCATGTACTGTGTTTGTAGAGCGTACCGAACCATTTTTCAATAATTTCTAGGTTGTCCGTATTAGTCGACCATATGATTAAACTTCTAAAAAAGTGCGTGTAAGATGGACCACCGCACGACGAACGTGACAAGTCGAAAAAATATTTTAGTGCCGGGCTTTTATAATGTGTTTCCGGAAACCTATTTCTACTACCGAGGTAAAATTCATCTCTAGAAAGAAATTACACAATTTTTCCAAAAATAATAACAACAAAAAATATATATATTTCACAGCATGGAAAGACAACATTTTTAACAAACTCATTTTGTAAAACAAGAAATTGATACTTTTTTTGTAGTTGTAGAGCAAGACATTTTTTCTTGTAAAATAAAAAAACTGAATTTTTTTTTAGATTAAATTGAAAGCCTGTTTCGATGAAAGTTTAAGTGACATGACGATGTTTTATCATGCATATTTGTATACAAATTGGTGGTAATATGTTTAAGAAGCGAGAAGTAATATTGATAACAATGTCTGACATACTTTAAGCCCGATTGACGTATATTGTGCCGAATTTCTGAGTTTTTAAATTTAATTTATCTTCGTCATAACCTGCCTTAACGCGACTAAGTCAGGGTGTCTCCTTGGCCTCGTCGTATCAGACAAAGGAGCCCTGCTACCGGCACTTAATATCCCTCTCACGCTACCCAACGACTAATGCCTCATTTTTCACGAAATCCTTGTTGATCTACCCCATTTTCTCGAATAAAGTCGGGGTTGCTTCGAAGGAAAAAAAGGAGCAGTAGGGGAGGAGGAAAGCCTTAGTCGACTTTCTGTTTCATTTCAGTTTTCCCGCTTCCAAATATAGCATATTCACCATCGCCACGTTGCGATATTCGTATTTCATTGAGGACCTCATTCTTATTCATGTTTTTGGGAGTGAGGACGAAATATGAGAGCCAGTAAGCAAATTATATATAACTCAAAATATGTGAGGTACAATATGAACCATTTACATCCGTTTTGCAAGCTCGATAAAAAATGCATGGCATTAGCACTATGTGCTTTTTCATGTACTGACATTGCGTTCTATTTTTATTTTCATCATGAACGTTTCATTAAAATCATATTATCAATGCCAAAGGAGGTCATCAAGAAGCTAATCACTCATACGCCCCAGAAGTAAATATCAGAATCCTGCAAATCCACGTCCGCTTACGGTAATCCGCGCGTCTTAGTCATCATATGAACGACTTGTTTTCCTGCAGTTTTTGCTGCGCTGCCTTGCAGCTTGGACACTAGAATCGATAATACAACTTGCTCACTTGACTTTGAGCTTTTCATCAAATGAGACTATAATCAATCTTTAAACTTTAGAATAAATTGAGTATATTTATAATTATGTACAAATGTACATATAGTTTGAGAATTTTTAATTATATATTCAATTATAGAGCGACTCGGAAGAATTGAATGGCAAACATTGAGCGAGTTGGCCAAGAATACCTTAGGTACATCTAACTTATATAAAAGTGAAAACTTTACCCTGACAATTGAACTAATAGAGTATTATCCCTGAGAGTTAAATTTGAAGACTTGACAATCTCTATACTTTTCTCCCTGATAGTTCAACCAAATTCTGAAGACCGGTTGAACTGAATACCTTTTCGTTGAACTGTTAGAAATGTCTAAGTTTAACTGTCAGGAGGAAAAATCTTCAGGTTGAATTGTCAGCTAAAATTTTTTATTCATCGAAATGTTTGATTTCAATGATGTTTATGGTAAATGAAGGAAAACTTAAGTTTTACAAACTATGAAGTGGAAAGTAAGCCAAAGTTTCAGGAGGCAGCATCCTGAAATATGCGCACCGCCTAATAGCGAGAGAAAATTTCGATAACGCCGAAGTTCGGGTTAACGAAGTATCGTTCGTGCAATACTGCAATTACGCCGAGAGCTGATTTTCTGTAGACAGCACGCGCTCTGGCTCCGCGCACTGTGTATATACACTGTGCGGATGAATTTATACTCCTTAGGGATCCAACAGCTCACTCTGTCTTTCTTTCGCTCTCTATCTTGATTGGACCGCGAGCGCAATCCGTGTAATTCGAGACGAATTACTCGGTGAAGGAAGATCCGATACTCTGAGAAATGGTGAGTTTTGCTCCGAGACACCAAAGCTACCGCCGTTCCACCACGCGATTACTTTCTTATTTGCAATACAGAGTGTGCAATTAACGACGTTTTCAATAGTATCTCTGACCTCCTAAGCCGCAGTATTAAATGACGTCAGATTGTATTCTTTTAGACTCTCAGCTTTCCAGAAATTCTATTTACCTTGTATTTTCCAAATTTTTCGTATATTTTACGATAAGTTGTGAGGAATTTCTAAGTAAGTTGTAGGAATGTTGCTATTTTAATGACAGAACTGTTCAAATTACTTACAACTAAAACAGCCATGGTTGACAAGTCGTATTTTTCGGTTCTGTCTCAATAGTAATAAATAGACCAAAAACAGGTCTGCCATGGTTGCCAATTAAAGGCAGGACCAGAGCTGCCATTAAGAACCTAGAACTGGAATAGCCCTGGTTGCTAAGTCTTGATGGCCGACTCTGTTCCAATACTTGGTAAACAGCCGTATCAGAAATAGGCCCGGGTTGCCCAGGGATGGGCCCAGGGATTTTCGAATACTCAGTAGGTACAAATCCGTCAATATGCACAGAGAGAAAGGAAAATGTTTGAATGAACTAAATCGGCGTACACCCTCGTTCGAATGAATTTTTAGTTGGTATAACAAATATTTTGGTTGCCGCAAATATGTTTTAGATAATTGAATGTAATGACTATCGACGATACTAAACATTTGGTTGACCTAACGAAAAAGTCATTTGAACGAGGGTGTACGCCGATTTAGTTAATTCAAACTTTTTTTTCTCAGTGCAATTAGTGCCGTTTTCAGTATTTCTTTGGGGTGGGGGTAAAAATATCGAATGACTAAAATAGCGAATATCAAAATAATGAACGTCTGAATCTAGAATGACTAGATGATGATTTGTTTCTGAAATTGGTTCGTCTCAGTAAATAAAGATCCTTGTAGGAATGTTGCACTAATGTTAGGGACAGAACTGTTCAAATGTTTTACACTGAACGAAATGATTAGTTGCCATAACTAAAAAATGAGTTGATACAACAATCATTATTCTATTTCACTCACAACTCAAATGGTAGTGCCAACGATTCGAATGGTAATACCGACGATTTGAATGGTAGTCCCAACTATTCGACTGGTAGTCCCAAGGATTGGATTGGTTAACCTCACTAATCTGGCGAGAACTAATCGTGAATAGTTGAGGTTACTATTCGATATGGTTTAAGCAATTAATTTTTAAGACATTGTGTACAACAAATGCGAAACGTAGTTGTCACAACCAAACATTTCTTTCCGTGTAGAACTAAATCAGCCATGGTTGCGAAGTCTTATTTTTCGGCTCTGTCCCAATAGTAATTAAGGGGAGGGAGTCAGGTAAAAAAAATTGATTTTGGAAATTCAATATCATCCAAATCGTATGGCATATAAAAATGCCCAACACACTATATTGTTGGTACTCGATGAAAGGATTTTGGCCTGTCGTCTGAGTTACACATGCTTTTCAAAATTATCTTAAGCAAAGTTCTTAGGTTTTCCATTCTACGCATGATTCAGATTAAACTACTAGGCAGTTTGGAATGGTTGACGTCTCATTGTTTTCTTCATGAAAAGATACACCAGCTAAATGGAGCAAACTATTTTTTTCATTCTGAAAGCAAAGTTAATCACTGATTTAGAAAATAGCATAAAATTTATTTATTAATAATTATGTCACTTAAAAAATATTACCTTTTATTAACATTTGCTCCATTTAGCCGGTGTATCTTTTCATGAAGAAGAAAATGGGATGTCAACCATTCCAATCTGCCTAGTAGTATGATCTGAATCATGCGCAGAATGGAAAACCTAAGAACTTTGCTTAAGATAATACTGAAAAGCATATGCAAGTCAGACGACAGTAAAAAAATCCTTTCATCGAGTACCAACAATATAGTGCGTTGGGCATTTTTATATACAATAGGATTTGGATGATATTGAATTTTCAAAATCAATTTTTTTGACCTGACTCCCTCTCCTTAATCACTTTACCAAAAATTAGTCTGCCATGATTGCCAATCCAAGGCAGAACCAGAGCTGTCATTAAGAATCTAGAACTGACACAGCCCTGGTTGCCAAGCCTTGATTGCAAATTCTGTTCCAATATTGACAAACTGGTGTTCAGCAATTCTTTGGGTGGGGATAAAAATATCGATTGATCAAAATAACGATTCTCTAAAATAGCAAATTTCAAAATAATCACCGTCTGAATTTAGAATGACCACCATTATGAAATTTGCTATTTTAGCCATTCGCTATTTTCACCACCACCCTCGATATTGGTTTGGAATTTTAGTTTGCGTGGTGTTTGTCAAATTTCCTGGAGTTTCTATGATCACTTGTAGGGCATTTGTTTCTTAAATTATTTTCTCCTCGTCTCAGTAAATAAGAAAAAGCAGTAACTTAATTCTGACACTGCGACGACTTAATTCAAAACCAAGTGTGACTACGCGCAGTATTTTCTATTTTTACATCGAATCACAATTCAAGCACACATCGACCATCTCGATCCTACAGATACTTCAACTTGCACAATTTGCGCAATCTTGTACACAATAATCTGCGATTCCGCTTCTCTAATCGTTTCGCGTTACCTCCAAGTACACGGTAGACCAGATTGACGCGCACGAAATTCCTGTTTCTACCTCTGTCTGATTCCGTTGAAACACGTCTGACTACTCAGAGCACTTACTACTTCCGCGCGCATAAAGGATTCTCGCACAGCTACGTGCTGTAAATTGCTTTACGGTTCTATTGCTCTACGAATCTCACTCGCTCACCTTAATTTGCGAATTTTCTTCAATAATTGATCTTTATTCCGATAACGTCGTCTCCAATTATTGTAACTAAAGTCATTATGGAAAAAATACTTGTCGTAAAAAATGGATGACATAATTTGACATCCATTGACATCTGGTGACATACTTTATTTAAAAAAACAAACATAGCATGAAATTTTTTTGAAAAATAAATTACCCTAATTTTTTCCCACTATTATGAGATAAATTTGGTCGTAAAATAAATATTCTCTACTGTTATTTAAACGTTTCAATATCTGTTTATAAGCTCTGCAGGTTTTTATCATAAAATAATAATAATGAAGACGATTTTACCATAAATTGCTAATTAAAAAACTGATAAAGGCGAATAACTGTGGTAGCCATGATAACGAATTATAAAATGAGGTTAATATAGTCGTATAAGAATTGAGATTATAGGGATACACATTGTAAAATTAATTTTCATCGTTTAAATTTCAACTTGTCTCCGTTTTGAATAAATATTCCTCTTCCCGCACGATAGAACAACGAAACTTTGCATAGGTAGATCGTTAATATCGCGTGCATTAAAAATGGTAATTTTTTCACCTCCGATTAACGAGTACTGGTATGAATTTAATATTGTCGGAACGAAGGGTTATGCATAACACTCCGCAAATTATTTATAAACCCTATCAGTCTCTCGCTCTTTTCCACTCACCAGGGTTTTCTTTAATCAATGAATGTGATGTAAATTAATTTTCCAATTTATATTTAAATGCGACTTATTCATAATTTGACTTTCGCTTTTCTGCCATCGAAACTCAAGAATATGGAAACAACAATTTGAAAATATGTCTGAATAGTAAACGAATTTTCTACTCGGAACTGAATGATGCATTTGTCGTATCAAATTAGTCAAAATTAAACTCTCTTTAATACTCCCAAAATAAAGAAGGATTTTGTAATTATAAATAAATTGATACAATTAATTAATAAAATAATGAACGAAATCGTATTTACTTTTTAAATTAAAGTAGGAATAAGCATAATTTGAATGAAACAGTATTTTCAATACATTGTCGACTTAATCTTTTATAATTATTGCAGAAAAGTGAGAAAAAAATTGTACACAATAATTAGTCATAATTATTTTATTTTTTTTTATATATAATTCTATGCCTGGACCGACGCAGTTGTTAAGCAAATGTTATTTATTTCTTGGCAGTAATTTTTTTTCATTGTTTTGCCTGAGTTGGGAGATGCTGTGGCAAAGGGAACAACAATTGTGTGAACGTCGGCTTTGCACAGTCTTCTGCGCCCTCGAGGGTCTGTTTGACTATTCAAAGCACCTTCCCCTGGCTCACTGGGCAAGAAATCTCGCAAAGCAATTTCACATCTCGTACATTCTAAATGGAAAATTCAATCTTTCCGTTACGGACTCCGAGAATCCTCCAATAAATTATAAAAGGAACCGAACGCACTATAAAAATTAGATTATTGCGAGCCCGGAATTATAGATTTTTTTTCCTTGTTTTCTGAATAATGCTGAACACGAAATGAATACTACATGCTCGTCAATCATCGGAAATATTCGCATAGAGATTTATTCAATACTTTTTATTTTATTTCGAATAACTACATAAAAAATTACAAATAGTCAAAAAGAAAAAAAAATGAAAACAGTCGTATTTCATTCGGAACGCATCCTACATTTTTATTAAATGAAACAAAAATGCGTTTTTGTGTAAAAAAAATACAAATGTAGTATACTTCCACTATTTTTATGCAAAAATGTATACAATATAAACTTTTTTTTGTCAAGCGGAACTATGCTAAGCCGTTAATATCATATAATTAATTTTTAAACTGTTAGTAGTATTTTTTATAATTATTGACAATAATTGACTATTAAAAGTATTTTCAAGAAATATTTCCTCGAACACATTTACACATTAGTCACATTTTATTTAAATTTATTTTTACCTTTTTGCAGATTATTGTAGTTGGAGTTGTGAAGTTCCTGATGCCAAATGTTACATTTCAAGTTACTCCGAGTAAACGTCAAGAACTGTGTATTTAATTTGTTAAATTTTGTTTTTAAGCAACGATCACTTCCATATTTTATAATAAACACCCGTTAAGTATCAGAGGCATTAAATTATCGTTAAAGCGATCAAACCAAAGTAAAATCGACTAATGAGGGGGAAGGCAGAGGCTGGGTTGGCACTGATGAAAACTGATCGGTTAATTAGACCCAGCGGGTTTTGCGGTAACCAAACTGACCGCGGTTTAGCTCCGGCTAACCCGAAATGTCCATGAGGAGGTTTGGTGAGCCCGTCTATCCCAACACTATCCAAAACAAACTTTCCTGTTTTTGCCGGCTCGCAGAGTTACGTTAAAAAAAAAACAACTTTTCATTCAGCACTTGGTTGAGTTGGGGATCAACGAAAATATTGTGATTCCAAAGTCCCTTCGATAATCCGGTGCGCGTCTGTTATTCCAAATAATCGAAAGTCGATTAAAGTTTTCAGCCCAGTTAAAAAAAGACGCCTTTCGATTTACGTTTTAAGGAGATACAAAAAACTTCTGGCGTTGAAAAACTTTTAAAAGACTTTTTGACCTCGGACTTGTTTGAAATTCTTCTTTTATTCCCACTATTTGACGAAAAGTTTAATGAAAGTCAGAGAAACTTGAACTTTCTTATCTTCTCCCTTAAGGATCTGCCCTCGAGACAAGAAACCCGTTTGTTATCTGCGATCGACACCGCACAGAGGAACAATTAAAAATTAAACCTTGGAAACTCGCTCGAACCGAACTGAACTTGTTCGTAATTATTCAACGTCGTTTAAGCGAGCTTTCATTAAGAACTCTTGGCCCACTAATCTGAAAACTTTTTCTTTCATCTTTCCCTTCGTTCGTGCAGTGTTTTACAGTCCGCAATATGCATAAATGATACACACATATGTATACATATACATATATATATATATAGGCCTATACACCAACTTTTCCAAACTCAAAAGTTTTGGCTCACGAATGCTCGTCCTCTTTTTTTTTTTAACTCTTATGTGTTAGGCTGTCACTCACGAAATTCACTAAACTTTCTTAATTATTACTTTTTTTTCTTTAACTAACAAGTTTTTAAAAATAGATATTAATTCTCCTTTTTGTAATTTTTATTTTTTGAAATAATTTGAAATAGAAATAAAAATAAATTTCTTTTTAGATTTAATTCGCGATGTTTTTTTCAAGTGCACGAGTGTGCTTTTACGACAAAGTATACGCAGGTGGGACGCGCGCCGCGGCTCGGCGGTCGGTTACTTTGGCGTTCGTCGTGCGACTAGACTGGGACGACGGTCTTGCCGTTGACCTGGACTTGGCTTGCGGCGCAAGCGCCGCTCCGCCAAATTATTGCCCTATCTGGAAAACCATCCGGCGCGTGTGTATGCGTGACGTAACACATATCGTAACATACCCTACGTCGGTATTCGCACCATCAGAGATAGCGAAGAGTATGTAACGTGGAGGCGTGGGCAATGTAACGCCTCCAGTCATCTATCTGTACCGATATACACATAGCTTCTCATCTCACCCGATATGTCCACGTCAGGCCGCACGCTTCCATCGTCATCATCCATGTAAATGAAGCAACGGGAGTCCGGAAGTCCGTATGAATGACCACAGGTCACCACCCTTTGCTCATTCCATCATCACTTAGTAACAATAGTGTGAGCTTACACCCATTCATCAAATATACATGCCATGCGATGATCTATTCATGATGTCGATTTTCAATGGTATACGGCACATGGAATGGAGATCAAGTGATTACGTTGAATTTTGGGTCGCATGCATGGTGTAAAAGTTTTGTTGGTGGATGTAATTCAATCTTTAACTAAGGATGTTGATAGCTATATTTTTAAAAAATCTTTGTCAAAAGGTTTTTTAAAAGTGTAATCCATAAACTTTGGGAAAAATTTATATATTTTCTTTCGCGCAATTATAAATGCACTTACAGACTAAAATTGAAAAGATCATTTTTGAAGAGTTCATATTTTTCAGTACCTTAATTCGAGAAAGAATTATTTTTATAATGATATTCAATGATATTACATCGAATTCTAGTTTTATACATTATTTTTGTACTTTTTATGTTAACCTAGGAATAGACGAAATTTTTTTATCAAAAGTAAAAAAAATTGAATTTGCCTTTTTCTTTTCAATTGGAGGAGTATTGTTGGTATTCAAGAATTACGGGTAAATTTTCTAAACAGTCAAATTCTATGAGAAATGCATTCTAAATTTTTATTTAATGAAATTAAGAAAGCACTTTCAGTTAAGACAAGTATTTTTTTATATCATCTGAAGAACCTAAGTAAACATACATTATTCCGCAACACTTTATGAAAAAAAATATATTCTAATAAAATAAATGTGATAACCGTATATTCCATCGTCATCATCCATGTAAATGAGGCAACGGGAGTCCGGAAGTCCGTATGAATGACCACAGGTCACCACCCTTTGCTCATTCCATCATCACTTAGTAACAATAGTATGAGCTTACACCCATTCATCAAATATAAATGCCATGCGATGATCTATTCTTGATGTCGATTTTCAATGGTATACGACACATGGAATGGAGATGAAGTGATTACGTTGAATTTTGGGTCGCATGCATGGTGTAAAAGTTTTGTTGGCGGATGTAATTCAATCTTTAACCAAGGATGTTTATAGCTATATTTTATTTAAATCTTTTTTAAAGTGTGATCCATAAACTTTGGGAAAAATTTATATATTTTCTTTCGCGCAATTATAAATGCACTTACAGACTAAAATTGAAAAGATCAATTTTGAAGATTTCATATTTTTCAGTACCTTAATTCGAGAAAGAATTTTTTTTTTAATGATATTCAATAATATTACATCTAATTCTAGTTTTATACATTATTTTTGTACTTTTTATGTTAACCTAGGAATTGACGAAATTTTTTTATCAAAAGTAAAAAAAATTGAATTTGCCTTTTTCTTTTCAATTGGAGGAGTATTATTCGTATTCAAGAATTACAGGTAAATTTTTTAAACAGTCAAATTCTATGAGACATGCATTCTAAATTTTTATTTAATGAAATTAAGAACGCACTTTCAGGCAAAAACTTAAACAGTTAAGACAAGTATTTTTTTATATCATCTGAAGAACCTAAGTAAACATACATTATTCCGCAACACTTTATGAAAAAGAAGATATTCTAATAAAATAAATGTGATAACCGTATAATTCGACAAGAAGGTCTTATTATGCGATACGTTGATTACCAATTGACGTCATAAATACGTTGAAGATTGATAACGATTTTCCCGTAATACCATAAGTCGGCATAATTACTTGATTGGTTTTCGATAGAGTCGTAAAACCTTCCGCTTTTCCTCGTTCTTTTCACTACATAGTAAAAGCTACATATCTGATTAGTTCTTGATTGGCATTTGCGTGAATAATTTATGTACTTTATCGACCTACAAATGCACCATTTATATATTATGTCATACATTTTACACGAATGCCTAACACCATCACAAGTACCTTGATAGATAAGTGCTATAAAGTGAATCGATCTGACGGCAAATCTAACGACATGCATCCCATATTTAATTATGCATAAACAACGAATAAATTATTTATATGTATCTGTTAGTAATGTAGAATATTGTTGATCCCGTAGCAGAATTTTTTTCAAAATGTTAGCATAATTTTGTTTTTAATACAGTATAATTATTTACCTTGAAATAATAATAAAAATAATAGACAGGAATTCATTATGTACCGAAGGATAAATTCCCTATATAATAACTAAAAATAGAAATAAAAACTCTGTGATAAGGTATTTCAACTTAACGTAATATATACGGCTACTTTCTTTATAAGACTCTTAAGAAAGTTTCTACCCAAGGCCAGGATCTTTAAGTTTCGACTTAAGTTACCACTTGGAAATGGTATGGATGAAGTGTCAATATTCGTCGATACTGAATTTCTACTATAATATTCTTGTCAGAGTGAGTCGATAAGGCAGTAAATGAATGCTTCTTCTCAGTGCAGAGCTGGTGAAATTCGATTGGTGCTATATAAGATAACTTCGAGCACTTTGACACTCGTTTTTCATTGAGGATGATACTCGACACCAGATGGTATAGTTCCGTGTAAAGACTAAAGTGCTGAGGTCGCTTTGAACGAAAGCTTCTTCTTCTATTGTATGTACATCGTATTGTACACAACACACGTAGTGAATGCACAGCATAGTTCTTCCAAGTTGTTGAAACTTTCCGACGGAGTTTTCTTTCCCGTTGACAGAAATCTATTGCATCGGACGTCTCGGTATCTCTCATCACCTGTTTTTTTGTTCTCACTCTTTTTAACTTTGCTGTTGATGCCTTTACACGACCTCGTTCTAATCCCAAAATGTAAAACCACCGTCTGGCACGTGTCGAACTCAAGAGGAAACATGTGTCCAAACATCTGAGTATAAATTATCACAAACCCATTTGTGTTTGTATATACTGTCTAAAAAAACGTTATTGAGCTGACGAAATCCCGCTATCACTCAAAAATTTTTTGTACAGTAGAACAAAAATGACTCAATATTTACTTCGTAAAAAAAAGATAAATTAGCAAGTTTTTATTCATTTCAATAAATAAAATGTTCGGAAGAAAAAGAGATAGAAGAATGAAAAGAATTCTGTCAAGTTCATTTTCCACATTTGACAGCACCTGTAAGTTAAAAAAAAACAAGAATCTACTCAAGTTTGCTTGAAAGCAGATTTTTTTTCAAAGTCAAAAACTTAAAGCACATAAAGAACCGCATTTCCGTAACACATTTTTTTTCAGCCGAAATATCAAAATTATCACAGCCAAGCTGAAACTCGATTATTGAAAGATATACCTTTTTGTACATTTCCTACGTCGCAAAATCTTCGAGTTAAAACGCATAATGTTATTACACAGAGAACGCATGTATGATTCGATGTATCCAATGTCGTACAGTTTCAGCTTTAACAGTCCATTCAGCTTTAATGACCGGCATAGTCAAAGAAAATGTTCGCCAGCTGGTCAAAGCTGACATTCGAATCCCTTGCTCATCAGCTATCCGTCTATAGGCCGTCGGAGGCTTTTAGTTGGCCCATATGATCGTAGTAGCCTTGGATATGGTATGTCGGCACTAGCCAAACTCTAATCGCAACCTCAAGCCATACGTTTCCTAAACACATGCGTGACTATCCTGTTCTATGTGTAGTGGTGCATAGGAGTACCACAAGAACCTACTGGAACTGGTACAAATACGTCCCACTCTATGTCGGGTGTTTGCACCGGCAGCCGCAGAAATTCACTAGTGGCTCTCGACGTAACTAGCGCGTGAGTGTTTCAGCTGGTTCACTCCCTCCCACAAGGCGCCAACTAACTTCCAAGTCCGCGTGGCTATACGGATTTCGCGTGCCAGGTGGATAACCAGGGCCACTGGGCATACCGTTGAGAGATCGGGCTCCGGAGACTCAAGACGCCGATATATATTTATTCACCTTCAAGTATATCTATACACTGATTCATATATATATACATATAGTGGAAGCTCTCACATGTTATATAATGACGAAACAAAAAAGACGATGTAATGTCGATTCCCGGAAAAGCCCCGTGATCCTTCCGGTTGTTCAAATGCGAATCCTCGAATCGTTACTTACGCCTTCATAAGTTACGCAACTTAAGGTATAACAGCTTGAAATTTAGTTACTAACACGCGAACAGTTCCTACGACTTACCTTTGTAAGCTACGTCAAGATTGGATATGAAAGCTACTAACACTTGGATCGACTCCATGACTTCATAAGCTACATCACCGCTTGATGGAAGAGCTTCAACTGTAGTTCATACACTCGAATCGTCCCCACCATTTGTGTTCATAAGCTATGACAATATGAGATGTGCAAGATTCAACTGTAGATACCAACATACGAATTGTCCCCACCTTTATAGGTCATGATAACGTAAGATATGGGAGCTTCCACTGTAGCTAGTTGACACTCGTATTATCCCCACAATCTGTTTCGTAAGTTACGTCATCGTGAGATATGGGAGCATTGACAGTAGCTACTAACTATAAAATCATCCCCGCTAGTTGACTTCTTAAGAGGCAGTGTTATTTCCCCCACCACTTCAATAATTTCGAAACCTTTTTGTTTCTAAACGGCTTCATGAAAGAGACTCAAATTTTAAGATAAAACGCGGCAGGATGGTACTATTGGACTAAGCTTTTGGCTTCTCAAAACTCAAAGACGTTTATTCAGCACGGAAAGAAATGTTTGGTTGTGGCAACTACGTTTTCCATTTGCTGTACACAATGTCTAAAAAATTAGTTGCCTCAACCATATCGAATAGTAACCTCAACTATTCACGATTAGTTCTCGATTGGATTAGTTAGGTTAACTAATCTAATCGTTGGGACTACCACTCGAATAGTTGGGACTACCATTCGAATCGTCGGTATTATCATTCGAAACGTCGGTATTACCATTTGAGTTGCTGGCGAAATAGAATAATCGATTGGTTGTGTCAACTCATTTATTGGTTATGGCAACTAATCTTTTTTTCCGTGAGGAGTACCGAAAAACCAAAAAGTGAGGTTATATGCGAAAGACCTATACGCGTTTAACATTGAGCGAAGAAATTCCCACGGGTGTAATACTGCCGCTTAAGCTACGTCAACGCACGATATGAGAGCTTTGACTGTAACTACTGATAGTGGCGGACTACCATCTTGGATGCGGACAGAGCAGCATAAGCTGGTTGGGTCCACGAGGGATGTATATGGAAGGACAAGAGAACATTAGTTGTACAAGTAGCAAAGTGCAAGGAAGTTATGTTCATATAGCGATCAACCAGTTCCATCAGTGTATACCAACTACTCTATACCGGCACATCCAAAAGCTTTCTAATATTAATGTGATTCAATTCGAAGTAAATTCCATGACGTACAAAGCTTGCCACCAAGATTCCTGCTATGCGGATAATTTGTGGAACTTTGCAGTTACCTATGTGGATCTTCCTAATGTACTTGGAGCCTTCCATGTTCCTTCCCACTCGTGTTTATCTAAATGATCTTGGTGCATGTAATACGGGTATTAGACTGCTGGTAGCGCTAAGGAGTTTTCGAGCAATCATACACTGTTACCTTTGAAGGATAAGACGGAGTGAGAATGTTCCAAAGTTTACCGAATAAATTTAACGTCTGTTCAAGTATGGCTGGGCACTCAGGTACGAATATCCTAGACGGTAACGAAGGTAAAGGTCCCAATTACTGCACACGTTCCTTTTGATAAATTCCCTATGCATTCTGAAATACAATGTAATTACTAATATTCCTCCAAATAATTACGCTTATCAATGTAACTATTTCTAATTAAATTAATTAATGCACTTTTCAGAAATAATTACATTAATGTATTGTTATTTTTGTTTTTAATATAGTATAATTATTTGCTTTGTAATAATAACAATAATAATAGTCAGGAATTCATTACGTACCGAAGGATAAATTCCCTATATAAAAAATAATAACACAGTGATAAGGTATACAGAGACTCTTTTTTATGAGACTCTTAAGAAAGTTTGTATCCAAGGCGGATGAAAGTTTGAGTTTCAACCTACGTTACCACTTGCAAATGGCAAGAAAAATTCAAATGTCAGCATTCGTATCTACTGAAATTCCACTATAATATTCTTGTCAAAGATACTAATATCCTAGACGGTAATGAAGATAAAGGTCCCAATTACTGCACGTTCCTTTTGATAAATTCCTTATGCATTCTGAAATACAATGTAATTATTTATAATTAGATTAATTAATGCAGATTTTCAGAAATAATTCCATTGATGTATTGTTATTAGAAAAGGATAAGGTGAGACTTACGCTTGTTTGAATTCTTCGTAGTGAAATTGAATCCGTATTGGACAGATAAAATAGTTCAAAAAATGGTTAAAACTGGGAAATGCTAAATGGATTCTTAGAAAAAGACTCACTTCATAAGTTTGTTACGCATTGCAGAGAAAACTGTTTCTTCAGTCTTTTCGTAAACCGTATAACTGTGCCGGTAGAATTTCCATGTGAACGTGACGACAATTGTACACCTGCGACACTCTGTCGCGTGCAACGTCGAGTCTGACCACTTAAGTTCCATTTCCACTTGCATTCTGTCGCCTCCGTATCGAGGGAATTGCACGTTCAGGGTAGAATATGTACGACGCAAAAAACTGCAACGCAAAAAACTTATTTACACCTTTTGCAAGTCCTGGCGCAATGCCAACTGGTGGGCTTGATTAGGCCATTTCGTCTAAATCTATTTGTTAACTTAATTAATCGAACCAAACAACAACCACAACGAAACATTTTATAATATGTTTTCCCTGGTTTATGCTTTAAACAAAATTTAAAAAGATATATAACTCCATAAAAATTGCTCAGGTCGTTTTTCGGGCAATAAAGATTAAAATGTTTATTTAAAATTTTTTAAATATTTTTCATACAGTCTTTCAGCTATTTTGGGAATGAACACAATGCTTTTTTTTAAACTTTAATCTGCTGTATCACATCCTCTATTTTTCGCTGATTGCGAATGTGGAATAATTTTTATGAAAATCTTAATAAACCATAATAAAATTGAAAACAATCGTAAAAATAACACTTTTTAAAATCTTTTTATGAAAAATTTTAATCTCTCGCTTAAATGATTAAGTGATAAATAAATAAATTGATATTGCATCGAAATATTGAAATAGGAAATATATTTTCTTAAACATTTTTACAGATTTTTAAAGTTGCCACCGCATAAATTCAAAATTTTTGCCACTTTCCCTTTTATTCGGCAAATTTTGATAGCAATCTCACAGGGCAAACATTGGGCTAACGTAATGATATGGTGACATCCTTGCCATTTCGTCAACCTCTGTGGAGAGAACACGAGAATGCAATGTAGACCCTTGCATATTGCTTTCTCAATATTTATCGGTTTTTCCGGAAGTATGTTAATTGAATTTCGCGTCCTCGTGGAGGAAGTTTTGCAAACCGCGAAAAATAAACAAAAAGCAATGTGTAAGGTTCTATTTATTATTGGTTTCTTCCGTAGGGCTTCTTCAGGCTTTTGGGTTTCCCCTCTCCCGTTTTCCCCGTTCCTTCATAGAGACCCCTCTAGAGTGTTGTCCGCAGCCACTCATCCTAATGCACTACTGTACCGCATTTACACGAGGGTACAGGGAAACTGCGGATTGGCCCTGGCCAATACAGTCGGCTTTATTTTTACTGAGTTTCTACTGTATGAGAATACATTAGAAACTCAGAAAAACTGCCTCCCGCTGAGCAGTTGCCGCGCAAACCAGTGCAAGGCTAAGCGGTCACCCATCCAAATTACGACCGCAAATAATGCTGCTTAACTCTGGGGACCGCCGAAGCCACACACCGACCGCGCGTCTACTGCTGTCGGTGTGTAAGGTTCTATTTTGCAACCTTGTTTTAAATAAATAAATTATAAACCTCAATTGTAGCGGAATTGTACTTGTCAAGATATAAAAAAGAAAAAATCTAATTCCTATAAAATCCAAACTCTTCTATCACGCTGACAGAAAAATATGGTCAGAGTTACCATATTTTTACTATAAACTATTTTTCCCTGAGAAGACGACTATGCTTTTATGGTTATCGTAGCCAATAAAAATATAGTTATCATGGGCCATATTTTCGTAGTTATCTCAACTATTTGTGTATGTTAGTTGCAACTATTCGTTCTTTTACTATTTATAAAGTATTTTGAACCGTTGGAGAACAATAAAAGCATATAAAATACATAGTTATTTTCCAATTATGTTTATTTATTCCTATCATCCAGTATAGTAAATGATTAGATCGATTAATAATTCAACATACTTACTATTGTAACTACAATCATAATACTTTTGTGTGCTATAACATCGACATGGTTTAGAGCGAATGCTTAGATTTTGTTAATGTGGATTTATATACCATCTGAAATGACTTTTCGCGAATAGTATGTTTTACATATGTTATGGTCTACACTCATATTCCATTTCTTTGATATAACGAAGTGTGTATGGCGATAAGTGTTTTATTTGTAATTACAAGTAGTATTTGATATTTATATCTTTACTATATTCACTGATAGTAGTGAATGTAGAAGAGCGGGATGTCGGCTTAGAGCGACTTTTTTCCCAATACTCACTGTTGCCGCTGCCCAGTTGCGAGTCAGACGTCGGAGTTAGACAAAAATCAGAAGTGACAAAGATTGAATATTCCACCTCTTATAAAGGGGCCAGATGACAATTCGTTGGCGAGAAAGTCTTATCCCGCTGGCCATCTATCGGAAGCGAGGGAACTAGGCAGCGCGTGAGACTTGTATCACGGATGCTTGTAAAAATGCATAGTATTCGCTGCAATATTTATTGTAATTTTCAACATCAATTTGTTGTCCGCAAGCGTCCATGATGCAAATCTCACGTGCTGTCTTTGTTCTAGTGCACAACAGTATTATGAATCTAGCAACAATAGTAAGTATGTTGAACTATTAACGGATCTTATCATTAACTATACTGGATGATAGGAATAAATAAATATAATTGGAAAATAACTATGTGCTTTATATGCTTTTAGTTGCAACTAACATACAGAAATAGTTGACATAACTACGTAAATGTGGCATACGATAACTATATTTTTTTTGGTTACTATACCATAAAAGCATAGTCGTTATCTCAGGGTAACATAGTTTAAAGTAAAAATATGATAACTCTGACCATATTTTTCTCTCAGTGTAGCATGACTAAATGTTGATTCGTTTACACGGAAAATTTGGGCTGACCAAATCAAATTTTGCAAAAGTTAATGCAATAACGTAAATGTTTTGAAAATCTCATAACCGCATAAAATGCAAATAACATTCATACTGCGTTTCAGCGTAATAGCTATACTTTCCCAGGTGCGGTTGTAGAGTCGGGCGAGTGTCGGGACGACAACGATGCCTGACGTAGAACGTCGGCAGGACGTCATATCTCGACCTTGTATCAGTACTCGACGGGAACAACCAGATATTGTTTCGATACTGGCTTAGTGCTGGCATGCGCCTGCATTGCGAGAGTTACCCGAGCAGAAATTAATTCAAATTACCTGAAGTACCATGAGTTGCGGATGAAGCATCGGTCAGGCATGCCTGTTCAGGCTATCCAAATAAGGCCCGGGTCCTGCCCGGATCATGCATCGATAAAATATTAAAAAACTGGCTAGCCTGAAATATTCCCCATCAGGCCGGGATCAGGCACCGATTGGGCATTCCTGATCTGGTGAGCTAAATGAGGTCCAGACCCCGCCCGGATCATGCATAGGTACAACATTTCACATGTGGTTAGACTACAGTTTTCCATATCATATATATTTGAATATACAATACTGGTTGACTTAAAATATACACCATTTCAGACGAAATTATCAGAGTACTAGAAGAGCATATTTCGCATTACCGTTGTACAATAAATAAATGAGAGATGTTTTCTGTATAATATCGTTTATTATTGCAATACTATCGATTATAAATAGTTGTATTTTTATGTATGTGTCTTACACAATTATTCACGTATAAGGGACACAGCATATATTTTCTCGGTGACTGCGTCACTCATATTCAAAACCATCATTTTGCGATCGATTGATTCTATCGTAAACATTTTTCGACGTTGCGTTTTTTATACGCGCCACATTTTAAAAATTGTGCGTATTTTTTTTGTTTTGAGTTTTGTATATATTTTGGATCTGCAAGATAGTCCCACTATTCAAAACAACCCCATTATTTGGCGATTTCTTTGAGATTATCAGTCCTTTATATGTCAATTTGATTAGCTAAAAAATAAAACAGTAAAACTTCATTTTTAAAGCTTCTACGACCATGTATGGTACCAGAATAAACTTCCGATAATTAAATTGGCTTTATGCATTTTATGTATATTGGACCTTCTCATTTTTTACTATGGACCAGATCAGGAGCCTGATCGTGGCCGGTTGAGCAGTCTGATAACGCCATGATTTGTAGTCTGATCGCGGCCAGATCCGAAATGGCGTTACATGCCGAATCAGGACCGGATAGAGCTGCCTTATCCGGGCCTGATTACTAATTAAGGGAAATCTGATGAGGCCCGGAACTCAGGCAGAACAAATTCTGCTCGGGAGGTTTGTACACCAAGTAGCACCACCAACAGCAGCAGCAAAAGCAGCCCTTCCCGATATTACCAGCTACAGACTGTTCGTTGAGCACTTACATCAAAACATAATTAAGTTGAAAAATCGAACAAACGGAAATTGTTTCAATGTTTTTCCTGTCCATAATAACTGTCGTGCAAACGATCTTTTCTACAAGTGTTACACTTAATATAACTCACGTAATAAGATTTCGTTTTATAGACAGATGGATGAATTAGACTTTTAAAAAAATTTATATTCTTTAAGGGGAGGGAGGTAAAAAAAATGATTTGAGAAATTCAATATCATCCAAATCCTATTGCATATAAAAATGCCCAACGCACTATATTGTTGGTGCGTCGGCACATAACCTATAGGTTATGTGCCGACATGTTACTTAGGCACAGCGTCCGTAGCGCGGTGCCGCGAACACAATGTCGGCGCGACTCCGTAACCATAGGTTGTTACGGAGTCGGGCGTTGGTGCGGAGCTAGGAACCGAATATCGGTTGCCGACTTGTTGCCAACTTACTGCCGACTGTCGGGTGTCCTCTGCATGTCGGCCAACCCCACCTGGGTTTGTTCGAGTTATAGCGTTGACGGAAATTTTTCAAAATCTTAAAAATCTCATAAAAATAAATTGCTTTAACCGATTCATTAAGTGGTAATTAATTAATTCAGTAATTAAGCTTTAAGCGGTAAAAATTTATACCAAATAAAGATTGAGAAGTACTCTGGTTTCAGGTGAGACTGTCGAGTAGTTCCCGAGTTATGGCAATATGAATTTTCGGCCCTTCATCACACACATACATACACCCGGGCAATTTTTCTAGACGACTTTTCTCAACGTTTTAAAACATTTAAAGTATAAAGACAGAAAAACTCGAAAAACAATGTCATGAATCCAAAGCTTTCTCTATGAGAAAGCAAATGAAAATTAGAAAACGATCAGCCAATTATTATAAAAATTTTCGTAATTTAGACTTCTTTGGGGATACGAGGTTCGAAATATTTTGATTTTCACTACATTTTCAGAGTCTGTAAGAGGTCTGGTACAATATTCCCGCAGATTACAAAACTACCAATTTTTTTTGTCGATAACTAAAACATTTCAAGTACAAACCACAAAAACTCATTTTTATAAAGTTTTTTGACGTTTTCACATAGAATTTTTCAACAAAAATTTGTCATTTTCGTAATTAGCAAAAAATCTCCTGTTGGGCAGGTTTTTTAAATGTAGTGACAATCGAAATTTGTTGTTGTATTGGATTTTTTGAAATGTCAGGATTAGTAAATATGGGAATTTCCTCGTTTCGTTAAAAAATAGCTCACTAGACCGAAAAGAATGAGCCTAATTTAATTACGTTACTTCAATTCTCGCGCCAAAAATAAAGAAAATCGCGAAAGTGTTTAAACTTCGCTGAAAAAATTTCAAAAATCTATGCAAAAGTCAAAACTCAACGAATCATAATTTACCACATGTTGTTTTGAACTTATTGATCCATTAATCAATCACGAAGGGAACACCCATAACTATAACTCGCTACTCTATTATTTTTCAAAGGCTTACAGCTATTTTTGTGGAAATCTGCATCATTTTATTAAAAACTAAAAGAAAATCTGTTTTCGCAGTTCCAACATTAAAAATCTGTAAGAAATTTAAAAAAATTGATCAATCCTAATTGATCGCACGCATTGTAGTTTCCACTGCTGTTTAAATGGACTGAAAATTAAGAGGGAAGTTCGAGGGGCGAGATCTGGCATGAAATCGTTTCACTTGACTCTCACTCGAAATCTAATGTCGAGTAGGGTCTCACCTCCCGACCACCCTCTAAGACTGTATACGTATAACAGACCTTGCATAACCTAGCATGTATAATATATACTACGAGAGCAGAGAGTGAGAACCAGCAGCAGCACAAGCGACTGAAAGTTACTAGCAGGAGGGTCTATTATACACCCACTCGAGTTCGCTTTGAGGCGAGTGCGCGCGCGAACGGCACGAGAGCGGGCAATTACGTATACACCCGTGACGAGAGAGAAAAGTTGTGCCGCCGTCACTTGTGACTGTAGTACGTATGCATATGTAGTCCATCAAGGAAGAGTACACTACTACTGACATTACTACTTCTATGCTCATAGATATGTAGATATATGTATATACATATATAGCTGAGCCAAAATGTGTATTACTATAGAGTTTGCTCTACCACACTGCTATATTATACCGCATTAGAAACAGAGTAGAGATTCAACGTCGGATTTGCCTCAACAGATCGTTCGTGTCTCGCGCTAAACTCAGACACGCCTCTGATGCTAAAATCAAGCACGTACGTCCTACTAAAAGCGAGCGAAAATCATTCTGAACTTCAGCCGTGATATAAGTGGTGTAAATAATCGGCGTTAATCTCATAACGTTTACAGGGATTGAATGGGAATGTCAACTGTCACGAATAAAAAAAGTATAACTAAAAACCATATTTAAAATATACATGAAAATATATCAAATTATTCATTAATTTATGCGAGAATATATATTTGTTATATTGTTTAAATATATTTACTTATTTTACTATTTGAGTAATATTGATATAAAAATTAATAATTGTATCTTCTTTTCCTTGTATTTCTCGTTGTATTTATTCAAGAAAATATTTTAATGAATTCCACCTGAGTGCTTTGAGAGATATTCAAGACTCCATTCAAACATCGCTGTGCCTTCGACGTAGCTAATTATTGTAATGGTGCCCTACTTAGTTAGTTGACTTCACTTCAAGAATACGTACAGTTGCAGTTAATTATGCCGGCTGCATGAGATAGGTGGGTATGCTGCTTGTGATTTGGGTACAGTACATATGAGCCGATTTCCGTCAGTTCGGCCACAGTAACTATTGAATATGTTTGCTATCGGTTTCGCTATAGGTCTGACGAATTTTCTATCGATTTCCTACGTTCGACTGTAGGATATATACAATTAAGCGTAAAATAGAAAGTGTTCCAAGGAGTGAAATAAAAAAAGTAGAACTTTGCAAATTGCTTCCTCATTATTGTTGGATTTTTACAAATCTACCTGCATGAGGAAGTATGTTAATCTATTTTGGCTTCCTCATAGAGGAAGCTTTGTAAAAATCCAACAATAATGAGGAAGCAATTTGCAAAATTCTACTTTGCAGCCATTTTTTTAAGTTTAGTTTTTGAGATATCGGGTTCAAATTCACTCTCAAACTTTTTTCAATAACAGTCCACTTGTGGACCAAATTTAGCCCGATATCTTAAAAATTGCGAAAGTTAGAGCACGAACAAAAAATTTAAAAAATTTAAAAATGCCATAAATTGTGAACCCCTTAACGGATGGACACCAAATTGAATCCCAAACATTATTTGATAACAGTCCACTTCTGGTCCAAATTTGAGTCGGATGTCATTAAAATTGCGGGAGGTAGAGCCCAAGCTGACATTCTCCAAAAAATTCAAAGTGCCATAAATTTTGAACACCTTGGCTTATTAACTCCAAACTCAATCCTATACCTTGTTTAACGACAGTTTATTCATGGTTCAAATTTTGGCCCGATAACTTAAAAATTGTGTACACGCACGCACGCATGCAAGCACGCACGCACGCACGCACGCACGCACGCACGCACGCACGCACGCACGCACGCACGCACGCACGCACGCACGCACGCACGCACGCACGCACGCACGCACGCACGCACGCACGCACGCACGCACGCACGCACGCACGCACGCACGCACGCACGCACGCACGCACGCACGCACGCACGCACGCACGCACGCACGCACGCACGCACGCGCACGCACGCACGCGCACGCACACGCACACGCACACGCACACGCACACGGACACGCACACGCACACGCACACGCACACGCACACGCACACGCACACGCACACGCACACGCACACGCACACGCACACGCACACGCACACGCACACGCACACGCACACGCACACGCACACGCACACGCACACGCACACGCACACGCACACGCACACGCACACGCACACGCACACGCACACGCACACGCACACGCACACGCACACGCACACGCACACGCACACGCACACGCACACGCACACGCACACGCACACGCACACGCACACGCACACGCACACGCACACGCACACGCACACGCACACGCACACGCACACGCACACGCACACGCACACGCACACGCACACGCACACGCACACGCACACGCACACGCACACGCACACGCACACGCACACGCACGCGTACACGCACACGCACACGCACACGCACACGCACACGCACACGCACACGCACACGCACACGCACACGCACAAGCACACGCACACGCACAAGCACACGCACACGCACACGCACACGCACACGCACACGCACACTCACACGCACACGCACACGTACACGCACACGCACACGCACACGCACACGCACACGCACACGCACTTAAGTATTCGGACATAAAAATTCCGAAAAAAAAATTTTCACCGAAACAAAGCTTCCTATGTGAGGAAGTAAAACTATAGACAAATATTGGCTCAACCGACAGAGAAAACCGGGATTACTGTGGACAAAATTTTCTTACACCTTGAAATATTTTTTATTCGATCGTGCTCATTTTTCTTTAGGTTCTGTACATAGCACTACATGATGTATAAAATAGGAAGTAAAATAAAAAGTTTTCAAAGGTCTGAAAAAAAAATTATAGAAAAATGGTGGCTCAACTGATAGAGAAAACCGTGATTACTGTTGACAAGATTTTCTTACACCTTGAAATTTGTTTTTTTCGACTGTGCTAATTTTTCTTTAGATTCTATAAATAGCAGTACATGATGTATAAAAAAATATAATAAAAAGAGTTTGAAGGAGTGAACAAAATATATTGAAAAATAGAGGCTGAACTCATATAATTATCATGCGATTATGTACCACCTAAGATATGGATATATGAAGTAGTTTCATGTGTATTCAACGAATGTAGAATAAAGGAGGAGGAGGAGGGGGTAGAGGAGAATGTTCGCAGCTTGCGCGACATGCGAATTTTCGCCGGCCACCGAAACCGTCGTCGCGATTAGTGTCAACCCATTGGGGTCAATTAGGTCGAGTGCAGGTATTCCCGGCTCTACTGCAGTTTACGTGTCTAGCGTGCACACACATTTTAAAATTTATGCCTCTAATATGATATAGTATATTGGTAAACCTATGCATGTGCTAATACTCGTGGTGTTAGTGATAGAAAACAACAGATTATCGATTATGGATGGTGGGATTAACAATGGCTCGGTTAGTTACACATTACAAAGACAAGCTGCGAAATTTACCTTTTTTTCAAACAACTGTAAATTGACGGTCATTTTCAACGTCACAGTTTTTATGTCAAGGGTTTCTTATCAGAACAGCAAATCTAAAAAAATGTTAATTAGTTCAATGAATCATCAGAACACAAGTTTAAAAAAAGATACAAATTTAATTTACATATAAGAAGTTGTAGACGAGTTCTAATTCAAATTTTTACAAGGTTTAGAAAAATATGATGCGGCGACATGAATGCATAAGCCCTTAAAACCTTCACTTTTTCAGTTGTCTAATCTGAGCAATTAGAAAAACTATCCATACGACAAATGGACAATGGACATGGTTGCTGTGTCTGACGGAGATAAAATAATCCCTGCAAGGAGTTTGAACTGCAACTCAAATTTCTTGCTTTACACATATGTTTAGCATTATCCACGTGATTAATGATGTGGATTTCTTGGCTTTTCAGAATTTCAGGCTCTATTTGCCTGAGTTTTTGCGGCCATTGTATGCACCGCTAAAGCTTGTCTGACCCGGCTTATAGCTGCTCTGGTTTCAGAGGCTTCGCAGGAATTCAAGGTTTTAAAGGGGCAAATAAATTGATTGCATTAATAAAACATAAAACATTACATTTTCGCAACACTGTTAAAAACATTTGGACAATGTAACACATCAGTTGAATTAACGCAAAAAAATATCCACGTTCTTGAAAATTTATAAAGTTTTAATCATTTTTGTTTCCTCACGGATGAAGTTTTTTATTCATGAAATTCTTTTCTGAAAAGCTTTATGTCAATGTTCGTAGAATGGTCCAATGGGCAGTGAGAACGGGGTTTGGAAAAAGTGCAAGTGTGTGTACACTTGCACTTTTTCCAAACCCCGAAAGTTGATTCGGTCGATGGATACTCGACCGAATCAACTTAAATTGGTATACATTTTGTAAAAATTAGTTCAAGCATTTCGGTTGTATACGATTTTTTCGACGTTCAAGCTCAAACATACAGTGTTTAAGTTTTTATAGCGCGCACCAATTATTTACGTAAACGAAATAATATTCAATGATGCTGGATATCTAATTTAGTAAAGATCGGTAGAAGGGTTCGGACTAGATAGGAATGTGAATTTTCGTTTATTATTTAACAGCAACTAAAATTTCGCTAAATTTAGGTTTTATTTATGTATTTATTTAAAACAAGAATACGAAGTAGAACGTTGCATCCTGATTATTTTTTAAATTCTCACAAAGCTTCGTCTATGAGGATGTCAAAATCGATTAGCAAACTTCTCAATAGAGCTGGATCTGTAAAACGCACGAGGAAAAAACATGCAAGCTACTACTTTGCTTTCCTTTTTTTCAAATAGGTACATATGACATGAAATCAATTTTTTTCATTATCCCTCGTATATCATATGTCAGGAACGAAAAACGAAAATCTGCAATTTACTATGATCCACAAGTAGAATTTTTTTCTGATTCTATTCAGTCATCTGAAACCGCATTTTATTGCGAAAATCGTCGAAGAACGTTTTTCAAATAATTTCAATCAAACACATTCGTTTTTGCACCCACCCCGTCGTATGCACTCTTCTGTTCTACGCAATTTCGGTGTTCACACCCCTGTGCCACAATTATTCCTTTGTGCTCGTTGCTTTTTATATGAACCTCGCTGCACGCACTTTTTTTGCATAACCCAATTGTTGGGAATCCATTACTGCTATCCATTGTTGAAATACTAGCAGGATATAATGGCTCACTATAGCTTCGAAATACAAGTAGGAAATTCAAGGATTTTTTTTTTATATGTTCGACTATTCGTAAAATTCATCCGAAAAATAACTAATCGGAAACAAGATTTTCATTCATCGGAAACAAATTTCACAATTTTTACTTTTATTTCATAGTATAAAAATATTTTAATATTGCAGAAATTTCGTACGAAATTTTATTTCACAAGGTGTGAAAATGGAGTTTTAACCACGTAAACGGTGTTTCTTGCACTGTGTGAAATAAAAAAATAAATTTAATCTGCGCTAAGAAAGACCGCCCAATGGCCCAATAGTCATATGCCAATAATAATAAAATAAATTGTATATGATAACATGAAGTTTCTCTATTCTTTTCCCTAATAAAAATGGCGTCTACTTTAAACATTGTTGAAAATATTTCCATGACAGGAACGTAAAAAAATTGAATGACGAAATCAACTTTTCAAACGTACGCCAACTAAAGAAAATTTGAATAAAACAGATTATTACTTTTTTTTTATCCTTCAACTTTTCAATCAAAAAAATTCCGTTAATACTGCGACCTTTCGTCGACTTTCCAACAAAGAGGAGAGTTTCAGTGAAGCGGCTTTCATTTCGCCTTTGGACCAAATTGGCCGTAATTTTCAAAGAACATCCTGCGTTCTAACGGACATGGATCATGGAATCAGAATACAAAACTTCAATGCCCTTACCGCAACCACGGTACAAGCTCGGTACCCTACAGTAAGTTAAAGTGGACGAACTACGGTTTAAAATTTACTACTGTGCATTTTTATTTATGTCTATATATATATACATACATAATATTCCACAGTACAATCCATATACATGTATATATATGCTCGTGTCGCGATATTGATTTCTCGTGGGATCGTTCGTACAGTTCTCACTCGTACATATAGTTGGATTATAAAGGAGACCGGGGCTAGTCGGGTCAATGACAAGTTTGATTAAGCCCGTTTACAAATTGGCAATTGCATGAGGCTCCTTACACTTTAGATACTTCTTACATTTTCGTTTACAGTTTTCACTAAAGTCCCGACGATGAGCGGCGAAAACTCAAAGACTTACACAACGAAAACCGATTTTTGAAATGAAAAGTAAAATGCTCTGATCGTAATGCAAGACTTCTTAAAGAGTGACTATTAAACGCGCACAGTTGAAATTTTGTAATTCTAAGAGCATTTGCCTACAATGAGAGACTAGTTTAAACCCATTCGCTTAATTAGGTCTAGAGCAATTCTACATAGTAGTACAGGGTACTGGACTATGGGACCAATGAGTACATTTTGTGCGTTGCGAGTTTGGCAAACAGTACATAATACCCGATAATCGCACTATCGGCGAGACTACATTGTGTGTTGGCGATAATTTTTAGCGTAAAACACAATAAAAAACGGATTGATTCGTTGACAGCTTATACATTTCTGCAGTGTATTAATTAAAGCTCTATAGATTATTTATCAAGCTCTCTAAAAAGACTTGTATCAATAAAGTTTTATTCCCAAGATTCGTATCTTATTTTAATGAAACTTGTTTTTATAAATGACTTTATTGACTCATCTCACCCCGTAGCTGATTCAATGTGCCACGGAGCAGGCCAAGTTCGGTCATATTACTACCATGTTACACGACTGCTCATCCTGAAACACGCTCATTGAATCAGGACTTATCATTTTTTATTATCTAGCTAATGATCCAAGCAAGAAAATTGTTCAATCTTTAACACGATCTATGCTGCCAACTATTCGAAACAAAAAAATTAAAAGTATAAAAATGATCCAACTAACGATCTATAGAGCAGATTGAGGGTAATATGTCAAGCGAAAAAATGGGTCAAAGGAACTTACAAATCTACGATTACTATGTTACACGACTGCTCATCCGGAAACATGCCCATTGAATCACGGCTTAAAAATTTAGATTATCTAACTAATGGTCCAATCAAGAATGCAACCAAGTATTAGAAAAAAAATCAAAAGCGAAATATTACCCAACTAGCCCCGGTCTCTTCGACTATAGCACTATATACCATGAAACGTATATCTGTATACGGCTTGCATGTTCTAAAGCAAATTCGAATGCCATAAAAGCGAGCGTCGGGCATCTCAGCCAAAGGACTAAGTCCTCACAATGCTGTCAGTGTGGGTGAGGGAGTTGCGGGTGTTGGTGGCCAGACGAGAACGAAAGTCCACTAATTTGCCGATCAGATTACGAATCGACCCGCTGCAACTGTTCGTCGACTTGCTGTGCTCCTATACTATACTACTACTGCTCCTTATGCGTTGAGTCAGATGCAGATATATAGGAAGCGGCGCTTCACCAGGTGCTGAGACGTATATCAAGCTCTGTACACTGCATATATAGATATATATGTACCTGAACTGCGTTGCATCAACTAAGGTAACATCGAGGGGTCCCGAGTTCTCAATAATCGATAGACATGCTGAGAAATTATTCACCATGAAAGTTTATTTAAATCATCATTTTATACAGATAAAATCTGGAAAAATCTGAAATCTTAAATGTAATAATAAAATCCTCTTATTGAATCTTATTGAATATATTCCGATGATTTTCATAATCACGGAAAAGTAACATGGTTTTGTCATTCATTTTTTTATTTCTTGGCAAAATTAATATCAAATTTCAGTCCAGCAGGTCGAAGTACAATGACCTAAAAAAGAAAAAAAAAATTATCGAGTTCGGCTTATGGTTATTTCATTCTTAATTAATTAAGTTTCAAAATGCTATGAAGCAAATAAGAATTTATTAAGTTTTAAGATTTCTCAATAATCGATATGCATGCTGAGAAATTATTCACCATGAAAGTTTATTTAAATTATCATTTTATACACATAAAATCTGCAAAAATCTGAAATCTTAAATGTAATAATAAGATCCTCTTATTGAATCTTATTGAATATATTCCGCTGATTTTTATAATCACGGAATAGTAACACGTTTTTGTCATTCATTTTTTTTATTTCTTGGCAAAATTAATATCAAATTTCAGTCCAGCAGGTCAAAATACATCAGTACAATGACCTAAAAAAAAAAAGGAAAAAAAATTCTGGAGTTCGGCTTATGGTTATTTCATTCTTAATTAATTAAGTTTCAAAATGCTATGAAGCAAATAAGAATTTATTAAGTTTTAAGGTAACGTCGAGGGGTCCCGATTTCTCAATAATCGATAGACATGCTGAGAAATTATTCACCATGAAAGTTTATTTTAATTATCATTTTATACAGATAAAATCTGAAAAAATCTGAAATCTTAAATGTAATAATAAGATCCTCTTATTGAATCTTATTGAATATATTCCGCCAATTTTTATAAGCACGGAATAGTAACACGTTTTTGTCATTCATTTTTTTATTTCTTGGCAACATTAATATCAAATTTCAGTCCAGCAGGTCGAAATACATCAGTACAATGACCTAAAAAAGAAAGAAAAAAAAAATTCTGGAGTTCGGCTTATGGTTATTTCATTCTTAATTAATTAAGTTTCAAAATGCTATGAAACAAATAAGAATTTATTAAGTTTTGAATTTATTACAGATTTTTTAAGATAGAGTAGCGAAAATTGCCTTCTTTCTTACTTTCGGTGATTTTATAAAGTGATCTCATGGGCGAAATAATTGAGGTATCTGAATTATATTAGGGACAGTTTCTGCGGTTTAGCAAGACCTTTTAAACGAAAAGAGAATCTTCAAAATCGGTTGACGGCGGAAAAAATTATGGCCAGTTAAATATGCAGAATTTTGGTAATCCTGGATTTTCAGGGTGCCGAAGCCCGAAGAAAATATTTGCCTTTTACTACATTTCAAAATACTAACTGATCGGAAATATCCCGCTGATTACGAAACTAACCATTTGTTGTCGATAACTCAAGAATTTCATGTGAAGTCGAAAAAAACATCACGTTCTTTGTGATTTTTAGCAAAATGGAGAATGAAAACAGTGTTTATTTGTTGAAAAACTCTCATCGTGATTTGCTGAATCTTAGCTGTCAGACTCTCCATATCTTTATTGAATCACACGTAGTGGGTGTTAACTTCGTTACCAACGAAAAACAACTAAAGCAATCGACTAATTGCGTCATCGCGTTTTATACGTTTTACATCATGGAGTATATTTATCAGACGATGTACAGAGCAGATTAAGGGTAACATGTTAAGCGAAAAAATGGGTCAAACGAACTTAAAAATCTACGATTACACGTAGCATTTTTTTGCCTCTTAATTTTTTTTTCAAGAGAAATGAAGCCATATTAAAAAATTCACTGCTATAGTTTGACAAGTCGTATTTATGTTTCGGTAATTTTTATATCAAAGGTTTCGAAAGTATCGGTATAAATGAGGTCTCCACATGATTTGGAATTCATCTAAAATGCTGTATAAGCGCCAGAAAAACTGTGATACGATGCGTGGATCAATACCTATTTATGGTTAAATCTGTATTAGTCTTTATAACCTCAAATTTGTTTTGTCTGTGCAATCTTTTTAATTGATCATTTGGTCTGAATATTTTAAGATCAGTAATAGTAATTCTTCTTTAGTCAAAGTCTTTGCTGCACTGAATCACTCATTGTTAATTGTCCATTCTGTGTATATGTGCGAAACCGAAGCGTAATAACTTTTATATCAACCTGTGGTCCAATAATAAATTGAACTTTTATTTTATTGTTTTTATGTTTCAGGTAAAGTATCAGAAGGAGTGGCGATTTTTTATTGAATTTCAACATCAAAACTACATTTTATACGAATATACACACATTTTATACATTTTATACAGAATACACACATAAAATTTCACTGGGATCCATAACTTTTTACAAAATTTATTGTGTTTTTGGACAGCACTGACAGGCGGATGAACGGACTGACGGAAAACATATATTTCCATCAAAATTTACATGGAAAAAAAAGATTAGTTGCCATAACCAAGAAATGAGTTAACACAACCAATCGATTATTCTATTTCCCTTACAACTCAAATGATAATACCAACGATTCGAATGGTAATACCGACGATTCGAATGGTAATACCGACGATTCGAATGGTAGTCCCAACTATTCGAGTGGTAGTCCCAACGATTGGATTAGTTAACCTAACTAATCTCGCGAGAACTAATCGTGAATAGTTGAGGATTCGATACGGTTGAGGCAACTAATTTTTTAGACATTGTGTACAGCAAATCGAAAACGTAGTTGCCACAACCAAACATTTATTTCCGTGTAAGTCGATAAATACTTTCTCTTTTACGTACTTTGTATGTGATTAGAAAGTAATAATGTAAAAAATGAATTTTTAAATATTTCACTATAAAATATTGATATTTTATTCAATCAAGACGAACGAAAAACTGTATTTCTGAAAATGCATAAAAAGGAAAAATATATATATATGCCAAGAGAAAATGGTGATCTTGAATTGATCAGAATAATAGTCTTCTTTAATGTTGCGTAAACACATTGCGTCAAGAAAATAGGGTAAGGGTATTGCAAGCCTGTTGGAAGGTTGCACTCAGCATATCCACCTTTCGATCGTATTCCTCCCTTAGATATTATCAGCGAAACTTCTATTATGAGTTTATATAAGGCATTCTACGTTAATGTACTTTTTTCTCAGATGTTTCTGATAATCACCCAAATTTTATTGACAAATAATTCAGCAAAGTCATTATTTTTTTAAACTATTTGCATTCTGAAGGAAAATGAATATATATATATTATAATATAATATTGAACTATTTCCATTATGAGATATTATCCATTATGATACTTATATTAAATAAAAAAAATTTAATACAGTGCGATAACTTCAATAGTACATAAAAACTCCTTTTTCAGTTCAAAATATAAATAGAACCGTATCTCCAACCTTGTGTGTGTTTTCTTTTTCTTTTAAAATATTCATTTTAGAAATGTGGTCCAATTCTAGAATGAATATTCTAAAAGATAAAAAACACAAGAATGGAAGAAGGGCCCTATAATTTTTTTGTCAAAAAACTGATATGCGTCATAGAAACTACTTTCAAGTAGTAGAAAGATCTGGTTCAACAAGAGGAATATCTGAGAGTGGTAAAAGAAGTGACCGAATTTAAAGAGAATTCCTATGGGGCAACGTTGAAAATTCGTTCCACTAAGAAATTGATCAATGTTCGCCTGGCTGCTATCCATATTTTACATGGCCAACACGGATGCTAGATGATGAGATTCAGGGGCGCTCCACCCTTTATAGCTACATACACTCTTCATAACGCTCTAGTTGGAGCTCTTATATACGTATGTGCAACTATCGCTGCAGTGTGAAAGCTATGTAAAAGATCCGACGTCGGTTCGGTGAAAGTCTCCTCGTAAAGCTCGATTCTTACGAGGATGTCGCGTGTCCTCGGGCGGGTTGAAGTTCGCTGAATAACGACAGACGACAGCGGGTTGCGATACTGCGTGAGTGATAATGGATGATCACGAAAAGGAACGTGGGCGAACGAGCTTCGAGCGACTTAGTCCGCTCTCGTCAGGGTAATCCGATCTGGTTGTCTATTCTCGACGATCGGTCGTGCAAGGCTAAAATATACATTCCTATACATACATGTCCCCTTCGTAATTGCGGATGTTAAAATCACACGACCTTTCGCGCAACGAAACGACCGCAAACGGTACGAAAAAAATCAACAATCTAATCCTGAAACATGCAATTCGGAAACTAACATAAAGTTGCCAACGCTTTCCATCCTACGAAAAATAGATTGAAATTTTTGTACTCTTAATAACAAAAAATGTTGTCCTCTAGTGTCCAGAATTTTTTCTTAAATTTATAGAACATTTTTGGTCAGATTATAATTTTATAAAAAATGTACAAAATAATTTTTAAACAAAGAAATTACCAAACTCGCTTCAATTTTTTTTTACTCATTCTGATATTTCTATTTTGCTCTTAATTTAATATAACTTGCAGTGGTATGATCATAATATATAGAAAAATTGGCAAAGTGAGCAAAAGATATTTGGATGGGTCAAAAAAGTTTTTCGAAAGTTATAATGATTACACTGAAAACTCAAGCAGAAACGTTCCATATTAACAATAATCAAACAATTATTAAGATCATTTGCAAATAAAAAAGAATGAAATCAGAAATTATCAAGGGGTGATCAGGCTGTATCTCACAAACCTTTGACTTTCATGTAACTTGACTACGGAATGCAATAGTAATTTACACAGAATGAATTACGTAAACATCAAATGTTTTTTGAGGTATACAAAGTGTAATCGAACTTAAAAAACAATTATTATCTTTCCATCGCGAAATTTAGTGATTACCCTGCAAATTTCTGTCACTCGGTTTCGATGCTGCATTCTGAAACCCACCGTTATATGATTTAAGAATATCAGCACCAGCTAATTGAGCATATTAAATTGGATTTATCACGGATTGAAAGAAGAGAAATTTACGTCGGAGAGTCAATTATTTTTCTCGTAGTATTCTGGAGAATAGATTGATATTAACGCGTGGAGAATAAATGTCATAATTTTCTCATCGTTACCCTGCCAATCTGGTCAAATTATCCAAATTATATTTAGAGTTAGTAGAGTCATTACCAGTCACTTTTTTTTCTGCATGCGATTCAAGTAAAACAGCATAAGAATGATTACCCGTTGAAAAGGATAAAATGATGCCTTCCCGAGTAGAAATTCTGATACTGGCGCAACAAGAGCGCTATCAGGTAGGCCGTAGTTCCTTATCGGGCAGTGTCTAGGCAACCAGACCGGGACCGCTGCCAAAACGTAACGTTGGAGTTGATACGGCCGTGACCTCGGTCGTGTTCAGGTCATGATCAGAGAGACTGTTAAGGTCATGATCGGGAAAATTTCTCAGGCCGTGATCAGGATACCGGTTCGAGCCGTGATCAGGCTCGACTAAGGCTCGTAACTGGAACTGTCCAGGCAGGAAATTTATAAATGAATTAAAACGCGTGTTTGTTTTCTTTATTACTTTAAGTTTTTCAACTTAAACAAACTTTCATAAAACATTTAATGTTAAACTAATATATATTCTTCTTGTACCTCTGGCCTTCACTATGCTCATTTTCATGTTTTTCGATATCCTGTATACAGCTGTCATCATCTTCTTCGCTATGCTCATTTTTATGTTGTTCGCTGTCCTGTCTGTAGCTGTCTTTCGTCATGTTGTTACTCTGCGTACCTCCTTCGCTACTGTCTCCATCTGTATCTTTATGTCTTTCGCTGTCCCCTTCACGCCTGTTTTTACTTCTCTTGTTACACTGACAAATACTCCTTTCATGTCCTTCACTATCCTGTTTGCTGTCAGCTTCATTGCCTTTGCCCTCCATCGGGTTTTTCTCTTCTCGGATATATTTAAATTAGTAGATGCTGGTGATTCTGTCAATAAAAATATTTCACGCGTCTCAAAAGGATCGCGATCAAAGGAAAATGTTCTTTTGATCTTACAATCAAAGTGTGTGTAAATGCACGTACCTGCTACCAAGTCCAAATTAAAATTTTTCGTATCCACAGCTTTATTTACATCTCGTCATCTGCGTGCACGTATATGTCCTAATTTTCGCCGCTTTATTTCGGGATCCATATTCACTGCATATTATTTTGCGAAAAACACAGAAAGCAGAGTTAAAGCGTGCCTAATTTTCGCCGCTTTATTTCGGGATCCAAATTCACTGCATATTATTTTGCGAAAAACACAGAAAGTAGAGTTAAAGCGTGCCAAAATTGCTCCGACCTCTCGATTGTAATGTTACCTTAAAAAAACTCGCGAAATGAATAATAAAGGATCGGAACATACATCTAGTAAGGGCCGCATACGGTTTTCTGATCAAAATTGATGCACAAGATGGCGCGGGGGCTAATACGGAATGATAATACGTATCTAATCAGGACCTTGTACGGCTTCCTGATCAAAGTTGGCCCGCGAGATGGCGCTGGGATTAATACGGCATGATAATGTATATGTAATCAAGGCCGCGTACGGCTTCTTAACCAAAGTATGCACACCAGATGACGCTTCGGTATTATCGGGCACCTCTCTCCGTACCAAAGCAAGTCCCTGTAAGGCATTCCACAGAAAGGCAAACCTTAAGATTTGCCGATTGCGGCCTGACTAGTTCTCAGGCACCCGTGATAGAATTTCTACTCGGGAGATGGCGCGGGGGCTAATACGGAATGATAATACGTATCTAATCAGGACCTTGTACGGCTTCCTGACCAAAGATGGCCCGCGAGATGGCATTGGGATTAATACGGCATGATAATGTATATGTAATCAGGGCCGCGTACGGCTTCTTGACCAAAGTATGCACACCAGATGACGCTTGTGTATTATCGGGCACCTCTCTCCGTACCAAATTAGGTCCCTCCCGTGCAGAAATTAGTTCGGGCAGCCGCGATTAAATAAGGGGCCATTTTAGGTATAAACGTGGCATCCACAATAGGGAATCTACTCTAGAACCCTACTAGGCTCAACAGAGGCGGCCACGACAAACTTCGGGGCCTAATCAGGCTTAAATGTGAAACCCTCACTAGGGTCGCCCATATTGAGCCTCTAAAGGCCCGGTACTTTAAGCGTGACTAGCCTAGTAGGGCCCCTAATAGAACTGGGACAAAATAGAAAGGGCCAAGTCAGAGTCCCAACTATTTTTCTACACGTACTCCCGTGCAGAAATTAGTTCGGGGAGCCGCGATTAAATAAGGGGCCTTTTTAGGTATAAACGTGGCATCCACAATAGGGAATCTACTCTAGAACCCTACTAGGTTCAACAGAGGCGGCCACGACAAACTTCGGGGCCTAATCAGGCTTAAAAGTGGAACCCTCACTAGGGTCGCCCATATTGAGCCTCTAAAGGCCCCGTACTTCAAGCGTGACTAGCCTAGTAGGGCCCCTAATAGAACTGGGGCAAACTAGAAAGGGCCAAGTCAGAGCGCCAACTATTTTTCTACACGGACTCCCGTGCAGAAATTAGTTCGGGGAGCTGCGATTAAAAAAGGGGTCTTTTTACGTATAAACGTGGCATCCACAATAGGGAATCGACTCTAGAACCCTACTAGGCTCAACAGAGGCGGCCACGACAAACTTCGCGGCCTAATCAGGCTTAAAAGTGGAACCCTCACTAGGGTCGCCCATAATGAGTCTCTATAGGCCCCGTACTTCAAGCGTGACTAGCCTAGTAGGGCCCCTAATAGAACTGGGGCAAACTAGAAAGGGCCAAGTCAGAGCCCCAACTATTTTTCTACACGGGCTGTAAGGCATTCCACAGAAAGGCAAGCCTTAAGATTTCCCGATCGCGGCCTGAATAGTCCTCAGGCACCCGTGATAGAATTTCTACTCGGGTTCCAATGGGCAATTTTTTTAAAGAAGTGAACTTTTAATACCATTAAACACTTGTAAAATGCAGTGACTGATATTTTTGACAATGAATGTGCACAAAATAAATTATTTTCAGTTAAAAATTATATTATACTTGTCCATAAACAAATATTGTTTTTTAAAGTTCTTAAGATGTACACAAAAAATTGGCGCACTTGTGTTTTTCAAATTAGATTTTGATTCTTTAAGGATGTGAAAATTAAAGATTTGTGAGATACGCAGATAATCAGGAATTCGACTGGAAAGGCAACTTTGGTAAGAAGAAACTTCATTTTCTTGGCAAACAGCATCGGATTCTATAACTACACTCTCGTTAATCAAGGGCAGTGAATTTCTCAAATGAGTAAAAGAATCGAGCGGAACGAGGTATATACATATACGTTCTTTACTTTGCAAGAAAGACAATCCGTGAGCTAATTGCGCTGCTTTGTTTCACAGTTCCTTTACAGAATTTGTAGAGAGCGTGTGCGTCAACGAAATTCTTTTTCCCTTCGCAACAGAGACACTGTAAGATCTGGTTAGTCGGAACAAAATGAGACTGAGACGTAGTGAGAGAGAAAAAGGAAGTGCGGGACTGAGCGACTAGGTTGAACGAGAACTCGTGTCAATTAGGTCGACTCCATTGGCCCTATTCAGTCTTTTCATATTAAAGACCTTGTCAAAGCAAAGGTTTTATATATCACCGTTTGCCTTGTAGTCACAACTTCCTGCACTAACTTCTTTTTTATAAAATTCTCCTGTAGACAACTTCATTAGCTGTGATAAAATGGATCATACAATTTCTCTAAAATTATATATTGTGTCATCTGTTCATTTTTCTAAAGAGATGCGCAAAGAAATGTTTTTTTTTAACAAATCGCTGGCCAAGGACAAGAATTGCTGACCGAGCAAAAAGATTTTTATACTGCAAAGAATAAATATAAATATTTGAGAAAAAAAAGAGAGAGTTTTTTTTGTTCTGACAATTAACACAGTGTGTCTTTCTAGCGTAGCTATAGCAGAGCTATGTTAGAAGCAATATGTTAGAAGATTTGCTATGCTTACAAATATTTTGCTAGCCGATACTGGTGAGACAAAAATATGCAGAAAAAATTTCACATTAATCAAAGCAATTTATAATCACTGTAGCGATTATTTTCCCCATTTTAATTCTATGTCTACTCATAGAATTAAAAAATATATATATGATACTAGGATTTTTATTGTGGCTCGCGCGCTGCGTGCGCTCGCAATCGCCCCCCACCCAAGGCTGCCCCTCGCAAGGGTGCCCCCCGCAAGGGTGCCTTCCGCAAGGGTGCCCCCCGCAAGAGTGCCCTCCACAAGGGTGCCCTCCGCAAGGGTGCCCCCCGAAAGGGTGCCCCCCGCAAGGGTGCCCCCCACCCTTGGCGGACCTATGTTTTTGGAAAAGGACTTCGAATTCCGGGCTCGGGGTCTAACAGACCCCCGCGAAGTCGAGGGACTTAGAATAATTCGGGCTCGGGGCTTGGCGGAAGGGGGTGGGGCTAGCCCCAGGGCCTGGAGCTAGCCCCAAGCATTTAGCCCCACCCCCTTCCGCCAAGCCCCGAGCCCGAATTATTCTAAGTCCCTCGATTCTTGACACGGCGACGAGATCTTTTTATAATATAGAGAGATACTTTCTAGTTTGACTTTATTTATAATAAAAATAGAATAAATCGTCTTGCTAATATTATGAACTTCTATTAAAAAATCATCAGAATCAAATTAAAAATTAATAAATACTCAGAGAAGTTTTTTTTTCACAACAGAACCTAATGGCCAGAATCTTAATAATATGAATCGGAAAACAAATAGACGCAATTGAAAGAGTATATCAAAATTATATTGTAAACGTGTCATTGGAAATCCGTTCCGTAGCTTAGATTGCGAATTATATTCATCTAAAGTTTCGCGCCAAGAATTCTCGAGTACATTTACTAGTAGCTTCGCGCCAATTCTTTTAACGTACTTGGCGTCGAGACGCTATCGCGTCTCTTGATAACTTTCTAATGGTTTAACAGTTTGAAATATTATAGAGTATTGGTATATAGTAGACGTCTGAGCACTTGGTTGATTTAGTGTTGTAATTTTATTAAAGCATCGATCCGTTTTGGGACGAAAAAGACAAGCAATTCTGAAAACGAACCGAGGAAGACTCCGATAACTTTTTGGATGGACTCGGGTGCGCCTGAAAAAAGAAAGAGAGGGAGAGAGAGAGCCTTAATACTAGTCAGCTGGAAACAACCCCGTGATATCCGCCGTACCACTTTGGTCAAGCTGCGACAAATATACGTTTTACACTGGCGAGCGGCGAGTTATAGCGTCGCTTGGTCGAAGTTTAAGGGTCAGATGAAGGTGGCGTCCTAAACGAATGGGAAAATGTTGCAAAAGGAAAAAAAAGGAAAAACCGCTACAGAGTCGAAAGGTTGGTACGGTAAAGTTTTATGGAAACATGAATACATGTCGGTTTGGAAAACCGGGTTTATTCTCAGCACGTTTTGATCAACGTTTGCCCCATTTTATAGCAACTGTGGGCATAATACTCTTTACCAACGATTGCATCGATAAAGTTACCTTGCGGAATTGTAAACATAACAGATATAGGAGGAATTCTACGTCAATTCAAACACTATAATTTTTTTCAACTTTTTTTACCCAACAAAATATTTTTTGCCTATTTTACCAATTTTCCTAAAAATGCTGTACACACCACTGTATTATATAAGAGCATTATAAAAAGTATTGATATGAGCGAACTAAATATTTTTTAAAAGTAGGTCACGTAGTTACGGAGAATGCCCCATAGACTCCGCGTGGCAATACGTCGTTTCTACAGAACCCAATTCTACATATCACGGACTCAACACCACCGACTCTACACAACGGTAATTCGACACAGGCCTCGATTCAACACAACAGCAACTGTACACATCACCAACTACACACATCAACAACTCGACACATGCCTCAATTCGACACAACCCCAATTGTACACAGCCCCGATTCTACACAGTCACAACTGTCACGACCCAAATGCACAACGGCAATACTCTACACAGTCCCGATTCTACATAGGCACAACTGTCACGAGCTAAATTCACCAAAGGTCCGATTCAACACATCACCGATTCTACACCGTCACCAACTCATATCCAATCATAGTGCGCCGATGAGTTGGAATGCTTGAACGACATACGCTGATTGGATGTGAGTTGGTGACGGTGTAGAATCGGTGATGTGTTGAATCGGAACTTTGGTGAATTTAGCTCGTGACAGTTGTGTCTGTGTAGAATCGGGGCTGTGTAGAGTATTCCCGCTGTGAATTTAACTTGTGACATTTGTGCCTGTGTAGAATCGGGGCTGTGTAGAGTATCGTCGTTGTGCATTTGGCTCGTGACAGTTGTGACTGTGTAGAATTGGGGTTGTGTCGAATTGAGGGATGTGTCGAGTTGGTGATGTGTCGAATTGGTGATGTGTCGAATTGGTGATGTGTCGAATTGGTGATGTGTCGAATTGGTGATGTGTCGAATTGGTGATGTATACAGTTGCTGTTGTGTTGAATCGAGGCATGTGTCGAATTGCCGTTGTGTAGAGTCGGTGATGTGTAGAATCGGGTTCTGTAGAAACGACGTATTGCCACTCCGCATGGAAGCAGCTTTGCAATTTGTCTTCCAATGTTTTGTTTAGAATCTTGTATTATGAAGACCTTTATTCAAACTTTGTCGTCTTAATAATCGTTGGCTTCTCCACGATATAATAATCGTATTCACAAGCAAATTTGATTATTCCGTCCTCTACGAGGAGCATTATTTCCGAGAGGTTTTCAGGTTTACTTAAAGCTATAACTTTTAAACGGATATTACAGAAGAAAGTAAAAATTCACAGCGTAACATACTTATGCTGTGACAGTTTATATGGTAGGAAAACGAAAGAAATGCGTTTACCTTCGTCGAGAGTTTCACGGTGTTTCCATTAAAGAAAAATAAGGGGAGAAGAATACAACCGAGATATGAAGAAGAATCGTTGCGGAAAAAGGAACGAAGAGTGAGTACTGGAAGGGAAACAGTCCAGATACATCTGTGAAGGAGATATCTTAAGGTTAGTATAGAGTTTAACATTTATTTATTTATCATGGATTTGTAATATGTATACCTATAGTATACGCGGCATTGTCCGCCATTTAGCCACCATAAATTTTAATACAACTTTTTCTTACCCCTGAAAATATTTTTTGCCCACTCTGCTAATGTGTTAATGTATTCTGTACATACTACAGTAGGTTATACACAATTAATGGCAAAATAGAAAGAGCCCTAATTAGTGAAAAAAAGTATTTAAAAAAAGCTAAACAAACGAAGAATATATGTATACGTATACCATCGTCGGTTAAGGCATACACTTTCATCTTGCAGACATTCTTCTGCCTTACATCCCAAGTTTATTTAATTATTTTTGTGTTATAATTTACTTCGTCGCATCAATTGCAACCTTCAGTTGTACCAATGGAATAAACTTGCGTTGTTGAAAATATAACTTGTATAAAGTAGTTGTCAGCACCGTTAAAAAAACACTAAGAAACTGTTTAAAAAAAAAAAATGCGCCAACACTTTTTCAAAAAAAGTATTGACTCATATGATATTCAAAGTTAAACTTTTTCCATAAAATATTGATTTTTACGTGGAAATATTTGTTATATCTGAAGAACCCGATACCAAATTTGTATTTGTATTTATGGCATTAATAATTAGTATTTTTCAATTTAATATTTTCAATATTTTGTCATTTATTCAATTAGGACTACCAAGTAAATTAAAAAATTCATCGAATTTACGTAATTAATAGAAATAAAATCTACTATTTTTTTGTGTCAATTGCAAATATTATATCGTAAAATAAAAATCCATTCCCAACAAATTATTTTTGTTATTTTCCTCCCAATATAAAATGGCAATTTTATGTACAATTGACAAAAATTCTCTACATACGTTTGTGGTCAAACCCTTTTCATTAAAAGAACCAAAATTTCAATGTATTTTTTACTGGGTATGGTTGACTGCTTTGTTTGTTCACCGTGTACGTAAAGTTTGCAAACTCTTTATGCGTGCTCGACTTGCGTGGGAACAGCCAGTGCATCTCACAGTCGCCCAGTACGCCTGGAGCGTATAAAACTAAAATACATAGTACGAATCGTTGGTTCGGGAAAAATAGATGGATAAACTCAAGGGAACGTATAAGACTGATTTGGTGTTCCAGATGTAAAGTGACGTACAGTTGGCAAGAACAGTTATGCTAAAGAGTTTGAAGGTCGCCAGGGATTACGAAAAGGGAGAGAAAAGCGATGTCTGACGTTCAATCGTTAATAGTTAAAAACACAAGCTCCCCTAGAGACCGAGCTACTGTATTTTAGACGAGAATCGATTCGGAAAGTAAATAAACTACTTCGGGAGGTTTTCGAGTAAAAGCAAATGGCAGCAGATAAACGAGATAGGTGTTTCTTCCAATATTTATATCACTTCAAAGCCACGTCGAGCTAAAACGCCGACATAGAAAAAATGCAAAAACGATTAAACACATTTCATTCATTCCTGTTGTGGTGGTTAAACGCAGCATAAATTCACCCTCGGCTGAGTGACTGAATGCCAGAAAGTATAAATAATGAACCTGGTCTCTGTGGACTTCAACAGACATTATAGTCTGCTGCAATTTTGCTACCATGGAAAACTTTTTGACGTTCTCTTCATAAGCAGTAAAGCCGAGATTAGCACACAGTCGCACTTTGAACTTGTCTGTGGAAATATGATAACGTGACTCTATTATTCATAGAAACCCTTCAAAATTCTTTATATTGTAACCATCCGGAAAATTTTGGGTTACTGCAGATTCACGAGAAATACTTCATCCGAAAATCACTATCAATATTAAAAAACAAGGCATGTTTTTTTTTCTCTCAAGTTTTTGACATTCATTATGAACATTCATGTTTCAATTCTGAAGGTTCTTATCATCGACACTTATTTCGTTGTCAATGCATCATCCTATAGATGTAAATGCAAAGCGAGTCGAAACTTTGCGTAGTGAATAGGTAAGTGCGAGAAATGACGAATAATAAATGCCCAACGGAATACAAAGGAAACTCTCAGTAACATTATGTATGCGAATGATCTTGTCTTTCCAGATTTCTCGTAAAATCGTGAATTCGCATAATTTCAGTTCTTGGAATAAGCGCCGAACGTCTGAAGTAGTTTAGGCGTTTTCCTGATGTGCGGAAAGTTCCCCGACGAGCGGAAAACTTTCATCCTTGCTGTATCTCGTTGCAGAGACGAATCAACACTGCAGCAGCAAAAGCACCAACACCAACGAGCGGGATAGTGGAAGCTGTATCCCGGTTAATTTATTTCCGTCAACACAATTGAATCACGAGAATAATTATGTCTAAGTCGAGTCTCGAACGAAGCCTAGAGGAACTGAGGCCCGATGTTGGTGCGTTGTTGGTTGAGGCGAACACCGACAGGGAGACCAACTGTGGTGGGCTGTGACGATGTTAGTCGGAGGATGAGGCCTGGGAGGGGAGGTTACGCAGGAGGTAGAACTGCAATTTCCAAGCTTAACCGCAAAATTATGCAATTTACCGCCCTTTCGCTATAGGAGAGACGTGAGCCGTAACTCGTAGCGACCGGTAAATACACGTGGATTACAGTTGTGTACACTCCGTATTTTCTTTTCATTTACAAGACCGAAAGAAATTGATTGAGGTGACATAGATGAATTTGAACTCGATTTTCGAAGCTTTAGTGCATTTAATAACCTTTACTTTTTCTTACAAGTCAAGACGATTTCTTATTAAGTGAGGTAACTATAGAACTAGAAATAAAAATGAAGTAAAACAACCATTAAGTATCTTTTTTTTATTACGAAGGAAGCATTGGGCTATACACATACCGGCTACGAAAATTGCTACACTGACAAAAAATAAATAATATGGTGTCAAATTCACAGGGGGGTTGGAAAAATTTTCGGGGTATCGAGGGAATATCGGTTGAAAAAGCCATAGAATCTTGCATTAATCAAAATCCATTTTTTGCTTCAACTGCGTCTCAATGTTACGCTTCAACTGCATGGAAAGAAAAAAGTAGTTGTGAAAACTGATTTATCGGTCCCGACCACCAATCGAAACAGTTAGCATAGCGCCAACTCCCCAGCAGTAATTCTGATACTGGCGCAACAAGGGAGTTATCAGGTAGGCCGTAGTTCCCTATCAGGCAGTGTCAAGGTCACCCAACCGGGCCCGCTGCCAAAACGTAACATTGTGGTTGATGTGGCCATGACCTCGGTCGTCTTCAGCCCATGTTAAGGTCATGATCGAGGAAATTGCTCAGGCCGTGATCAGGATACCTGTTTAAGCTGTGATCAGGCTCGAGTAAATCTCCTACCTGGAACTGTCCCCGCAGGAAATTCATAAATTAATTAAGAAGCGTGTTATATTTTTGTTTTCTTTATTACTTTAAGTTTTTCAACTTAAACAAACTTTCATAAAATCCCGCGTAAAAAAGATGCGGCGTCCAGGGTGGAATCCAGGACAGAATCCAGTATAGAGTCTGGGCTGTGTAGGATGGATTCTAGACAATCCAGGATGGAGTCTGGGCAGTTCAGGATGGAGTCTGGGCAGTCCAGCACACATCATTTTTACGCGGGACATTTAATGTTAAATAAATATATATTCTTTCTGTACCTCTGGCCTTCACTATGCTCATTCGCTATCCTGTCTACAGCTGTCTTAATTTTCTTCGTTACGCTCACTTTTATGTTGTTCGCTGTCCTGTGTACTTTTTGTCCTGTCCTGTCTTTATTTCCTTCGCTATACTCATTTTGATGTTGTTCGCTGTCGTGTCTATAGCTGTCTTTCTTCATGTTGTTACTCCTTCGCTACTGTCTCCATCAGTATCTTGATGTCTTTCACTTTCCTCGTCACACCTGTTTTTTTACCTTTCTTGTTACACTGACTCCTTTACTCCTTTCATGTCCTTCACTGTCCTGTTCGGTGTCAGCTTCATTGCCTTTGCTCTCCATCAGGTTTTTTCTCTACTTGGATATATTTAAATTAGTAGATGTTGGTGATTCTGTCAATGCAAATATTCGACACCCATGTAGAAATCAGTTTGGGCATCCCAGTTTGAAACTCGATCCTGGTCGGAATTGGCTCGGGTTTCCATAAATGGGTTATCCAACTTGGAATCCGAATAGATCCCAAATAGATTTCCGGTTACGCACTCGATGACAGTTTCTCATCGATTAGGATTTGCTAGGGTTACCCTAAGAAAGCCGTCCTATTTAGAATCGGTATGGATTCCGGATCGGGACCCAATTCTGAACGACAACTGTATTACCGTGCATCGGGATTTGTTAGGGTTACCCTAAGAGCGGTTCTACTTGGATTCTGAATAGAATCCGGATAGTCTTCCCGTTACGCAACGATTTGTCCGGAACTAATTTTACTTCACCCTTTATGCAGTAAAATGTTGTAGAATACACGTACGAAAAACTTTTCCTTAACGCGCGTGATTGTAACAACTTGTGCGTTTTATATGTCCCCAGACGCTTTCTCGTCGCTGCCCATGCAGAAATTTCGACAGGGATCCAGCTGGAATCAGCTTGGTATCCCCATCTTTCGATAAGGTGGATCCAGCCTACACGAGAAAAAAAGATTAGTTGCCATAACCAAGAATTGAGTTGACACAACCAATCGATTATTCTATTTTCCTTACAACTCAAATGGTAATACCAACGATTCGAATAGTAATACCGACGATTCGAATGGTACTCCCAACTACTCGAGTGGTAGTCCCAACGATTGGATTAGTTAACCTAACTAATCTCGCGAGACCTAATCGTGAATAGTTGATGTTACTATTCGATATGGTTGAGGCAACTAATTTTTTTGACATTATGTACAGCAAATCGAAAACGTAGTTGCCACAACCAAACATTTCTTTCCGTGTAGTATGCCCATCTAACGGCTGGGATCCAGTCAGCCATCGGATCGGATCCCAGTTCGAGATCCCGATCGGAATCCAGTTTCCGCGCGTTACATTCCATGTCTGGAATCCGATCCGATGACCGACTGGAATCCGACCGGAAAATGGGAATACCAGGCAGGATCCAGCTGGATTCCTGCCGAAATTTCTGCATGGGCACATCTTATTTCCTTTCGACCTTACAATCAAAATGTCTGTAAACGCACGTACATACCTGCTACCAAGTCCAAATTAGAATTTTTCGTATCCACAGATTTATTCACAGTTCGTCATCTGCGTGCACGTATACGTCCAAATTTTCGCCGCTTTACTTCGGGATCCATATTCACTGCATATTATTTTGCGATAAACACAGAAAGCTGAGTTAAAGCGTGCCAAAACTGCTCCGACTTCTCGATTGTAACAATGTAACGACGCAAGCGTTACATTGTTACAATCACATGTAACGACCAGGTTACATTGTTACAATCACATGTAACGACCAGGTTACATTGTTACAATCACATGTAACGACCAGGTTACATTGTTACAATCACATGTAACGACCAGGTTACATTGTTACAATCACATGTAACGACCAGGTTACATTGTTACAATCACATGTAACGACCAGGTTACATTGTTACAATCACATGTAACGACCAGGTTACATTGCTGTTCAGTTATGTGTTTACTGGGATCTAACCTCCTGAAAATGTTGAGCCTACCAAATTTCCGTTGAGACCATTTATCTTTTTTTCAGAGCAGCTTATAAAAGTTGAGAGCTTGAAATTGCAGTCCAGTGATCTGACATTGAACGAGTTTATACTGTAATGAAAAGCAGCGATATCACAGCTGCAGCGAAAACCGTACGTACAATAAAGATGTGGACACAGGATAAGATTGGTATATTATCACTGCATCGTAAATTTAGACGAGAACACCTCGCACCATTAATAGTAATGACCATAAACTATTTGATTGAGACCAATGGGTGTAGTTGTGTCAGATTTGTATGAGAAAACAGAAACCCTTGGAGGTTAGAGTAGATGAAACCATTTGCCGAAATTTAGCCGCAATCCCAGTGTCCAGTTGTATCTCAAAAGCTTTCAGCGAAGCCGCATTCACATGTTGCAAGCAACCCGTGTATTCTAATCGCATGGCTGCCACTGCATCCAGAACACTCCCGTACTCTAGTCGAGAGCGAATCTAATTTCGCCTCCGAAGCTGCACACCCGAACAGCACTTAGCTCGCTACCGGGCGTTCGGTAAGTTGATAACTTTTAAGGGCGGATAGTCGGAGAACAGATCGAGTTCGAAACGAGATAGTGCTGTACCTAGACATGTAACCTATACAATACCTCCAATATTTCACCACCTGGACTACACCTAAACTGTATATAAACCGTCTCGGGGGCAATTTGGGCTGAACGTTGGAAAATAATGGCATAGTTTCGTAGTTGGGAGGGATTACGGAAAAGATAAATTGTCTTTTCCTATCTATGGCTACACGCAGTAAAAGACTTGGTTTGAACTAACAAAAACTTGGTTAAAAGTGTTACAAAGAAAACTTGGTCGGCACAACCATGTTATTGGTTAACATAACCAAGGATTTTGTAAGACAACCAAATATATAATACGCCTAACCAATAATTTGTTTGCGCCTAACAAATTTTTCTTGATAAAATTTTTAACCAAACTATTCATAGAAAAAACTTTGCAGCTTGTTACTACAATTTTAAAAAAGTAGGTTCTAAAGTGTCTAATTATGTTTCAAATTATTTTACGTCATGGAGGAAGGTTTGAAAAATTGGACCATTTTTTCCACGCAAACGTTGAATTATAAAACGCAAACGCTTCTTATTTATGACTAAACAACGCTTGAAATTTTTTTGTTTTTTTTTATTTTAACGTAACAACTCTGGAGACGTAGAAAGGTTCCTCTCATTTTATATGCCTTCTACCAGCATTACAATAAAGCCTAATATTTTACATGGAAATGTGTGTAAACGTAAAAAATTCCTGACATTGTTCGTGTAATTACTCTGATTTTCGTGTGCTGAATATTAAGTATTATATATCATCCTTTAGTTGAGGCATAATCCCCATACAAATTAAAGGTGTTATTACAAAGTATAACAACGAATGAGAAATAACGTAGCTCGTTAACAAATATGAAAATACGATGCGAAAAGCGAATGAAACTTCATTTTCCTGGAATTTCAACACGTATTTCCGACTAGGATTTCCCATTAAAGCCTCTCAACGATCTCTCCTATCGTTAAATCACTGCAAGGGCTTGTTGGGATTTTAAAGGATATTGAGTGGATGTGACTAGCATTCGCGTGTGGTCCATCGGTCACTATGCGACGATTCGATTCGATGGTATTACATCAACGGATTAACACATACTCATCGTAAGTGCAGTAGAAGCTCGAAGTGTCTGTATGTACAACCGTATAAAAGGGAACGAGAAAATTGAACATCGTTTTTTTCGTACTCCCACACTATGCTGTTCAGAAAATCCTTCCTTCAAAAATTGCAGCGAGTGGCGTACTGAAAATCTATCAAACGAAAACCTGGTATCTAAAAAAAAACTTTTTATCACATTGAAATCTGAATAAAGATTATCGGCAGTTCGTCACGAAGTAAAACCAGACCATTTTTGTTGTAAATGAAATCGTAGTATTACGCCGGGAAACAAAACTGAATTGTGTTCAATATCAGAACCAGCTTTGATTACGCGTGGCTTATGGCTTAAAAACTAAAAAAAGAAAAAACTAAACTATCATGACGAAAAATAATGTCTCTTCATAAGCTTTTAACGCCATGTGGAGTTAATAAAACTTATCGAAAAGCCATTTTGTTTATCGACATTCTACAAATTTGTAAAAGGCCAATCTGGATCTCATTTTTTGAGATGTGGAATCCTCAAATATGTTAGTAATGTAGTTAGCAAGCTGTTTTAACGTCACTCTTAGTTAACCAGCATTTGGTGATGCCTTTACTGGGTCAGATGAGGACAGAGTAAATGCCATTTTTTTAGAGCCTCACGATTTCTTGCAGGAAAGCCAGTGTCTAAATAAGCTGACAATATGTACATAGCACATGTTTTCCACAGTTTCCTTGCACCCGTGAGCAAGTGGGATGAAGTAATGGAAGTCAGCTGCGGACGCAATCAGGGAGGCGTTGGGCCTCGTAAAAGGGGTATGAACTGGTAGGAGTTTTTAATTAAACTACCGTTAACCTGTATTAGCAAGATCCCTGCGCATCCGCTGTGCTCGTAAAGACGTGAGTGCTTATCTGCAATATTTTATTAATAACATTAATTTGAATATTAGGTGTAAAACATACACCGTCGGCCAAGGAAAAAATGCGTAGGTATTAACGGTCTACCCGTTAGCTAGAATATATTGCAGTAGCTACAAAATTACTGGCTGGTCTGAAAAGAGGTTTTATATGAAAGGATAGCATGACCTTTTTAAAAAATCAATTATAATAAATCCCAAGAGCGATATAAATCATAATTAAATATATGTAGTACCCTTAAGACTACACTGTAAAAAAAATCTACGGTCAAGTTAATAATCTACCGAAGACTAAATTTAATATATAAATGCAATGTTAAATTTATGTATGGTATAGTAATTTCAATAATTAACTTTTTTTTTAATTTCCTTTATTCCTCTATACCAGTACATTCATTTCATATGACAATTCTACAAGAAATGTCAATGACGAGTTTATGCATAAAAACTTACGGTTTTTTTTCTAACAATGTAAGTCAATTAAATAAAAAATAAGTATAGAAACATTGTTTAAACATTTGCCATGATTGGTCTCTAAAAAGCTCAACGGTACTGAATACAATCGTTCTCGTCAGCGTATTCCCTGCGGAGCCGATTTGCGGTGGTTTTGCTCGCTCCAGTTTTGTCTATGCGGTTCAACGTCGAAATTGGTCAACAGGTGCGAGGCATGCGATACGACAAGCGTACAGAGCTCGTGTCGAGGCAGACGTCACTGTTTACCGGCTGCACCGATACAGTTCGTATATTTCTCGTTCGCATGGTTTGCTCCCATGGCTTACTCAGTTCCACTCCCTCAATTCAATCTATCCGGTAATATATACTATGAGGCCTGCACAGTTAAGCTGACTGATAGCCAGCAGTTTCTGCTCGGAACTCAGCAAGAATTTGTATATGAAGCTGTTCAGCTTCACCTTGCGTACATGATATGTATTATATATAAGCGCGTTTACCTAGGTTCGCTTTTACGCTCGTAACATTCGGGCTGAGCATGTATTAAACCATGATGCTCACGTAAGCACCAATTGCGGTCTGTTACAAGTAGGGGATTACAGTCTTGATTGGCAAGAGGATTTTCCCCATTGGATTACAAATCGAGGTACGTTCAGGGCTTGATCGATGTACTTGTTTCTCCCGACTCGATGTCGAGAGACATGTTACTGTCTTTATCAACCTATCTCTACTGAAATACATATGGGAATTCTCTGAATTTGTGTACGTTCACGTACTTCGCAATTCAGCCTTTCTCATGAATTTTCCTTGATATGCACGGAGAAAAAAAGTAGTTGGATAAACCAATAAATGAGTTCCGACAATCATTCGAAAGAGTTGAAATAGCGTCATTACTCAGTGGTTTATGACAACTACTCAGTGGGTTATGACAACTACTTAGTGGGTTATGACAACTACTCAGTGGATTATGACAACTATTGTATTGGTGAAAACAGCACTGCGATTGGTTACAGGAGCGAGTTAGTTGCTGCAACTATCCAGCGGTACAGCATATCCTGGAGATGGTTCTTCCAACTACTTTTTTCTTTCAGTGTGTGTAGTTTGTACGGAAAGAAAAGATTACCAAAATTACCATAACCAAAAAAATGAGTTGACACAACTAATCGATTATTCTATTTTCCTTACAACTCAAATGGTAATACCAACGATTCGAATGGTAATACCGACGATTCGAATGGTAGTCCCAACTATTCGAGTGGTAGTCCCAATGATTGGATTAGTTAACCTCACTAATCCAATCGAGAACTAATCGTGAATAGTTGAGGTTACTATGCGATGTTGTTGAGGCAACTAATTTTTTAGATCTTGTGTACAGCAAATTGGAAACGTAGTTGTCACGACCAAACATTTCTTTCCGTGTATTGCGGAGCTTAGAATAATCCTAGTTTGGTGCTATCCATGAGGAACCTCTATTCCTCAGGACCCCTTCTATCCCTCGGAACCCCTATCTATCGGGACCCTTCATATCATTCAGTCACCGTTCCCTTAGATGCCTTTTCTATTCACCCCCTAGCTCAGGACCACTTATAACTCTCGACCCTCTTCCTCAGGATCCCGCCTCCTTTGGATAAACTAATGAAATATAGTTGTCGAGTATGATCCATTTGTTTCACAAGCCTGATAGAAGGAATAGTAAGTTGTTAAGTTGATAAGCTCGTGACCGATTTTTAGAATTGTCAATTGGTTTTGCAGCAATGTTCCGTCGTAGGTACAATATAGTATATTTCGATACAAGAGGCCAAAGGGGCGTTTTGCGCACTACTCGTGTGAAGACAGTATGGTAAACGGTCCAGTTTCGGTCATTTTTAGAGCCTGAGCCCATGTTTTCCGCTGCTTCTAAATAAATTATATCGAAATTTCGAAAACGAACTGTTCTTATTTATGCAATAAATCCTTCTAAATATAGTCAAATAACTGTTTACGTTAAATTATTAGGTTATAATATTTAAATAATCGTTTTACTAACGACGCTCGGCTGCCGGGATTTCGGTCACATTCCAACCTCCATGTCGCAGTTTCCGTCACCTCACGAGTACCAGTTTCGGTCATGCCAGTTGGATTTTCGGTCACCCTGCGGACCTAGTGTCGGTCACATCCTTATATTTTACGATGTCACAGGCGAAACGACAGGTTGTAAATTATGATTTATTACCATTTACTAATAAAAAAATGAAGTTTTTTTCTATATTTAATCGATATTTTATTATAAAAAAAGTTGAATTGGATAAAACACGACTGCAGATGTGATTCGTGCAACAAGTGACCGAAAGTGCAACCTAACCTAATTTGCGGAAGCAGTAACGAACACAACAATGTTAATGAAATAATTTTTCGTAAAACAAATTCTAACTAGACTAATCGGTTACGTGATTCATTGCGAACCTTTTCATATAATATTTATACCTCTGAATACTTACAAGACACACGCGCATCGCTACTCAGTCTAACACTTCCTGATGAAAAATTTCATTAAAAAAATCGCAATTCGACAATAACGTAGACTAAAAAACGGTCTTCAAAATGGCATTAATTTTTTTTTTCGCACAATACATTTATTATTCGTATAAATGGAAATTCGATGACCGAAACCGGAACAGTGACCGAAACTGGGCCGTTTACCTTATGAAGGTTTCGTGCTGTCTTCACGCGAGCAGTGCGCAGAACGATCCTTTGGCCTCGTGTATCGAACCATACTTTTCTTTACGAGTGCAATGCAAAATCCGAGTTTGTCCGACGTTTACAGCATGCAAAATGAGCTGCAACTTCAAGCAGTGAGCAAAATCCAGGGAACAGTTTGCAAAATGAGAGAGCCAGTACGCAAAATGTTTTGCGCACTAATGCGTCAATCGGCCATTTTGCATGTTTGTAAACGGTAAGCAAACGAAGATTTTGCATGCACGAGTAAAGAAAATTTTAATTACGATTTGCCATAAAAACTTGAGTAATTTACAAAAATAATAATAATAATATTGGAGAACACGAGGGTCTGGGGATGATGATTACAGCGAACGTGAATATCAACAGTGTCGCTCAGTTATGCTGCTGACAAGGGCAGGAAAATGCTGTTCTACGGATAATCACCATCACCCACGTTTCGTGGGTCACCCTTCTCTATCTATCCTACAATTTTTCTCCCTCCAGTTCTTCCTGTTCGTCTTTCAATTTCGCCTTAAGACCGTTTCTATGCCTTTATATACACACCGAACCCTTGTTCAGTCACGCCGTGACTCTCTAATCGTATTACGGGTAAAACTAGATAATGACAAGACCGTCCAGACACGCGGGTGATTGCCAGGGCGGCGCGGGAGTGAGTTGGACGAGAGGAAAACGGCTTACTTCGTGGAAGCTACGTTCTCCCTGTATCGTTCACTGTGTGAGGGTCAGGTTGAATTAATCGGGCCATGTCGCACACCCCAGAGCCTTGTAACGATTGGGGCATATTGTTCATGGTAAATGAAAAAGCAGCTTGCGTCAATAAATCTGAATAATTCATTGAAACGAAAGTGACATGACATTCTACTTTTTTTATCAACGGCTAAAGAACAAAATAAAACTGATATAAAAAATATATATAAACTGTGATCTTCAAATGTGGACATCGTTACGTTTTATTACATTTTTAAAATGAAATCTAGGTTCACGTATTTCTAAAAGAAAAATAATAATCAGACTGACATTTATTTGAGAATATTTGACCTATCGCATGTTTTTTATTAAAGAATGCAAAGAGTAAAAACATATTTGTTTTTACGTTTTGCACTATATTTCAGGCAAGCCAATTTCCACATAGCAGAAAATTCTTTGTTTGAAGTCAACGGTACATTTTTTTTCATATGAACTCTCTCCTTTAATAACGTACGGACTACCCAAGCTATGTATAACGGATGATCTGCAACATAAATACACAGAATGTTACCCATTGGGCAACACATCAATAGCAAAATTAAATCTACCCTTAACATCGCCAATATTGATCGTAGTTCAATGGACCGTTGCAATTTCCACGTTAAATTGCTAGCAATAAATGGACAAGCTCATCGTTGAACAATCTGGTTACGCTTAAGTTACGATCGATTTGGCGATTCTGTTCACACTGATACTAATATTGTACTACTCATGGTCACTAGATTATTGCTTGCTGTGGTTCGTGTACGATGTAACATTGATACATAAACTTCGCTTCACGTCAACAAGCTCGTGATACCGTTCATCGTCCATATAAGTGTAAGTGTCCTGGTTTATAAGAGAAAGAAATAACATAGAAATTGGTGATATCCATTACAGAATATTTCACTTATTTAGCTGTCGGTATTATATAAATAAATACATATTGTTAAAAAATGTTCAAAATTAAATAAATTTGGTGAGAAGAAAAACTACGCTTAAGTTGAAATAACTCACATAGAAAAATATATATGTAACATATACGTTAAATATATGGCGCCAAAAAGTTCTATATTCTGCATATATTCTGCATATATGTGTGCAAAAATATATTCAAAATATATGGGATATATGTATGGAATATATATCAAATATATTTCATATACGTTTAGCGCCAAAAAGTTCTATACGTCGAATATATCGTGCATATATTTCTATTTCCATGTGGGAATGGTTGTAAACTAATATGCATCTCATATGTATAAATTTGAGTAATCTGGACACAACTTTTTATTGTGCGCAATATATATTGAAATTGACAATATACCATAAATAGTTTAGAAATATATGAGATGATAGTTTCTGTTATTTAATCAGTTAGGTATATATGAACTGAAATTGCATTGGTAAACTATAGTGTTCACTGCTTCCAACACGTAGGCTCACCGCATTATTTCACAAAGTCCATTTAAACAAAGTTAGCTGGAGGTGCGACGATACAGCGCGGTGGTAGTAACCACGAGAACTTTCAATTTCGTCGTGCTGTCCGACACGCCCATAGGCAACGCTCGCCCCGGGTACGTATAAACCTAACACGAACACTTCCACCAATTCCGGATAACTATAGTCAAGGTCCACCTCTACCTTCGGCCAACAACTTGCGCGTTGGATCGTGAACAATTTTCACACCTACATATGTATGTGCTTGTGACATTTTAGCTAACCTAATTTAGTATCGGCAAATTTATGGGTAATGTACGATGTATTTTACGAATTATACCCCTCAAAAAAGATTGTGAGTCGAGGACCAAGTTCTTGTTGGGAAAAGTTGCTGGTTGAGCGACGAAAGAAGGTCGGGAAATTAACTTAAACTCATGGATGAAGCTTTAAAATGGATGAACAGTTAAAAATAGTTAGGAAGCAATTTGCAAAATTCTAATTTGCAGCTTTATTATTTCAAACCGTAACTTTTTAATATAAATATTTTATAACACAAAAATTGTTTTAAACAATAAATAAGTTTTTAAATATTGGAAAGCAATTTGCAAGGTTCCAGTTTACGGGCTTGTTTATGCTTCAAAGATTTTTTTTTAAATTCAAAGTGTAGTCTAATTTTACTGTACCATGAGGTTGTACTATGGTAGTCCATGTGTGAAACAAACTTAAGCTAAATCTATTAAAAATTTCAATTTTTTGTCATCACTGCAATGACTTACTTTATTAATCAAAAGCGAAATTTTACAATATAGCGACCGATCTTGAACTAAATTCATCATTGATAATCAATCACTTATCGTAATTCACGAGGAAAATTACAGCCAGATATTTCAGAATTTACAGGAGTGTTTACATACACTTCAAAAAATTGAAATTGTAATAATATTGGAATAACTCCATCGATTCTCGCCACATGTAGCCTCGATCATGATTTAATGTCAGTCCGCTTGTGAACAAAATTCCAGCCTGATATGCCGTAATTGACGAAAGTTATAACGAAAAAATACTCTTTTCGAAATTTTCAAAATGCCGTGAAATTTGAATTCTTGACTGATTCATGCCAAAAAGAATCCCAAACAATATGCAATATACCTGCACTTTTCAGAAAAATATCCTCAATTTTACAAACGCTAGGTCGATCACCTCCCTTTTAGAAAAAAAATCCAAAAGGTCAAAATTTCCGCAATGACAAAAATTGAGATGATCCTAGTATCTATTCAGTGATAATTATATTTTATTAGTCCAGGTGACTATTTTCGTAGCTACATTAACAGTAACGAAGTTACATTAACAGTGAAGAGAGTTAATGTAACTACGAAAATAGTCCTGGTCTAATAAAATATAATTATCACTGAATAGTTACCAGGTCAATCTCATTTTCTCTCAGTGCGCGTATAGTAGTAAGCAAATCGCAACAATCAGAGGCATTGCTCTTTTACTTGCATGTCAAATTTCAGCTCGATCGGTTGAGCGATTCTTGAATTGGAGGTGATTAAAATTGTACAATCCTTTCCATTTTTTCGACCATTTTTTTAAACGATCTCACGTCCCCAAGAATTATTGTATCTGCTATTAGCTCTGTTCTCTTCGAGTTCTTTCGAAGGAAAAAAGAAAATTGAAGATCGGTCAATCCAAAAAAAGTTATGGCTTTGAAACTACTATCTTGACCTCAAACCCCGTTGATGATAAATCCTTTAAAAAAGTTCTATAATCTGAGGACCGGAATTTTTTGTTCATACGCATAGTTTTGTTTTCCATCTGCAATACCCAACGTCAGCATCTCTAACATTCGTTATTTAAAGACACCGAGAGAAAACGTTTCATTGATTCACGGAAATCTTTGCCAATGAAATGAAATACTTGAATTTCAATACTATCGTTTCTTTGAATGATCTCAAATTCAATGAAAAGTAGTGACATTGATTTGAAGAAACATTTCTTTGAACCAATGAATCTTTTTCATTGATTTCAAAGATATCGTCTCTGATTTAATTTTTTTCTGAAGTACGCGGCAGATAAAGCTCAAACTTTGTGAGTATGTAAGGAAGTACGGCAGAAATAGGCTAAGCTTCTGGCTCCTTGAAACTCGAAGTCGTTCGTTCGGGAGAACCGGAAACCAAAAAAGTGAGGTTAGGTGCGAGAGAGAGATCAATGAAAAAGTTTGTTTGAAGGAATGAAAACGTCTCTTTAAAACAATGAAACTGTCTCTTTATTATATGCTCACTAAGTAAATCTTTATTTACAGGCAATGAAATGTTCTGTTTGAAATTCAAATGCACTGTTTCATTGAAATCAAAGAAATATCAATGAAAAAAAATCAACCCACCCATTTCTTTGGCGTCAAAGAAATCTTTTCTCTCGGTGGATATCAGTTCTCAGCTTGCCTTGGAGACAATTTGGCGTATCACACGAAATCATGTTAATTCAAAATCAACAGCAATATCGGAATCGGCATCTAACAGCTTAACGAGATCTTCGGGAGAATACTATGTTTGGTTGATCTTCGTGGAGCATAACAGTTTCACTCCTGTGACGGCTATAACACTAGTGAGGTGAAACATGCAGCGATAATTCGTGATATTGGTGTGTATAGACTGAACTAAGCTGTATTTGACTAGAGATAGTCCAGATACAAATTTAACTGATATATCAACACTAGTTCAACAACAACTCCCGACTGTGTTTGATGCTACGTCGAATACACTACGTGATGCATTCACTTTATTAACTTCACTGTCATTGTGGACGTATCCATCTGTGTGTTCGTTACTGCGATACTAACTGAGCAAACTGAACTCTATCTATTTGATATTGGATACTGAATATTAAGCCAGTAAACCTTCCACGAATACAGAGGCAGAGGCATAGTACTTGAAGGTATTGCTTCAGTATGGTAACCAATTCCTGATGGGGAAACTTAAGCCCACTGCTATCCAGACACCATCTGGTTTTACTACTTTCGATTTAGTACCTGTTCGGAAAACTTCGCTTGCAGGCTATTTTATATGCTAGGCTCGTAGCTCCGACAATGCCTTCCTACCCATATGGGATCTACCAGCAGTAACAATAGGCCCAATGCTTGGCCGAGTAATGGCTACGAACCGTTGACTGCCACTACTGGTTAAACTCCGAACCAATGATGGCTCCCACTATTGACCAGTGTCCACTGGTCGGGTAAAGGCTTTCAGCAATACGCCAGTACTGGTCCATTATCTTAATTGCAATACTATTTAGCAGTCAGTGCTGGGAAAAGATAACTATTAATGCCAATGATTAACACAACCTCAATATATACGATTTAAACGAAGTTTGAGACTTGGGCGATTATGGATAGGCCATTTTTTATGTTTTTTTTAGACTTGAGATTGGTAATTACCCTGATTAAAGAATCCCATTGATCCCATTTGAACTCATAAAGTCCTATTGAAACCGTATCGGTTTTTATCGGTATGAATGATGTTTTTTGTCCATCCTATTGGTCTAAATAGGATTTCCTAAGCAGGGCATTGTCTTAAGAACCCTCAGTATTCAATGTTATAAAAATTAAGTCAGTTTCCATATTTTGGGTGCCATATTGGATTCGCTAATTTTCGTTTGTGAATTAAGAGGCAGTGATACCCCCCCTCCCGCAGAAATTTTCAAAGCTATTTTCTTCTAAACTTCTCGACAGATAGGGCTCAAATGTTGAGAAAATATGCGGAACATATTTCTGCATATTGCCAAAACTGGGCTAAGCTTCTGGCTCCTTAATCGATTCAGTCGTTTTTTTTGTAAAAATTAAAAAACAAATAGTGCGAGAGAGACAGACCTATAGGCGTTTAATATTGGGCGAAGAAATTCCAGCCGGTGTATCACTGCCACTTAGGAGTTGACTTTTGTAATCAGCGGCCTCAATTTTCCAAATTTTCCAAATCCATCTGATATTCCTATGATTGTTATCCTGGATGCAACTATTATGGACTTAAAGTATAAAAACATAGTCGATTTGGTCTAGTGGTTAGCATACTCGTTAGGAAGTTAGGTAGGTCGTATAGGTCTTAGGTTCAAACCCCGCCAACATCACTTTTTCGAGAGCTATCGAAAAAGTATTTTATCTGTGGACCATTCTTTTATTATTCTCTTTAATAATCATAGAGAAATATTATTGAAATTACTGCAGTACCGCCCGTCATGAAAGATATTGTTGTAAATTAATAATTAATTACCAAGTTGATTGTAATAAATATGTACAATCGTTGCTTACCCGTTACTGGCCGTTAATGACACCATTCGTGGCCACACGAAGATAAGGATCTGATACTTTTTACCATATTTATAGCATAGTAAAAAGTATCGTAAATTCCTAGTACAAGGAGCCATGACGCTACCTATTAAGAAGAACGAGAACTACGAGAATTTTTACCACGAAATATGGTAAAAAATGCTACACTGAGAGAAAATTATGGTATTAGTAACTATAAAGTGACAACTATTTACTTATGGTTGGTACAACAATTTTTTTATAATTGACACAACTATCAAATAGTTACTGTAACTAGCAAATAGTTACCATGTGAAGGCAACATTAATTTCTTTTTTAACTTGGCGTCGAGTCGCTACCGCGACTCTTGATAACTATTTTCTTAGTTATCGTAACTATAAAAATAATTGCATGTAATAAAAATGAATAGTTGTCACTTTATAGTTGACTGTACTATTACGATTTCTCTGAGTGTATGCATATGGTAGAAATTCTCATAATTCTCATACTTGTCGTCAGGTGGCGGCTATGACTTCCCAATACCAGACGTGTTTGATAATTTGTACCATAGTGTCTGGTAAATTTTATCAGATCCTTCTCTTCGTGCAGCATTTGTCCCCAGTACTGGGTCTATGTAAAACTACCAATACTACTAATACTGGGCCCATGTTATCATCCAGCATTTATCTAGCAATGAGCCAGTTCTTGATGCCATTCCCATGCCATTACCAGGATAATGGACGCCATCACTCATTTTGAAATCATTTTGGGTTATCAAAAATTTCCCACAAATAGGATTTATACTAAATAATGTCAGTCTCCGGTCCAATGTTAGAGCAAGTATAAAAATATATTCAAGTGAATTGCCATTTCTGGAAGGTTCAATTTTTTCGTTACTGTCATATCTATCATAATTTCAGTACCTCGACTGGTATTGCAACGAAAAGGAAAAATATTTGTGCTAACAGGATTTTACGGAACGTTCAAAATCATTTTAAAAGCCTATCTATATGATTATAGCTGTCAATGATTTCATTACTGCAACAAAATAGGGCACTAAAAGTTTTCCGCATGTACGATTCATACGAAATAATTTCAGAATCTGGTCCAATGATATAACAAGTAGAAAATTGAGCTGTCGTGGTTTACAGGGAAGTTGAAGAAAAATTGTCACTGTCATCGACTTCATTGCAGCACCGTTGCCAGTTTTCATGTCATACAAATCTTGCGTTAAGGGCTCTGCTTACTTTGAATGCAGGAAAAAAACGCTTTTATTAAATTTTTTAAAGAATACTGTTATGTTTATTGATATGAAACTTGTTAGGTTTAACAAAAACAGTCGTAAATTACAAAGAAATAAAAAATTTTATTGATTTTAACCACGTTTGTAGTGTGAAAATGCCAGATAAACAGGAGTCCTCAAAAAGTAGGTAGGTGTAACAGGTGTGCGCTGTTGAAAAAATCTGAACAACGGCCCATATGAAAGAAAAAAAGTTGCTACTGGCGTATTTGCAACACATGACTGTCTCATCACATTTGTTACTGGCGTGAAGTTTTTAGCGTGAATTTATTCAGGTATAGTGACTAACTACACGAATAGAAATCTGTGAATTCCGCAATTTATTGTAATCTATTAGATTTCTCGCTATAATTTGTCAAGAACGCGTTTTTAAATTTGAGTTCAAGCTACAAGTCGCACTCGCGAGGCGGCGCGTGCGATGTTCGCGCCTCACTTCACATCTCTCTTTCGTTTGTTGGTATTATTGTTGGCACTGCGATAGTTTGACAAGTCGGATATATATTTCAATTATTCATATTCCAAAAGTTTCGAATCTTATGGCGTGTATGAGGTCTCCGCAGGATTTCGAATTTGTATAAATTGCAATGCGAGTGATAAAAACTATGATACGATGAGTGTATGAGTGTTCATAGTCTAATATCATGACTGTGAATAACCACAAATATTTTTTTTCTTGCAATTCTTACTTTCCTTTTAATCTATCATATGGTGTGAATATTTTGATATTATATTTCTCATTGAAAACTGCTCAAGATCATTGATAGTAGTTCTTTTGTTTAGTGAATATGTAATGCAATCCATATTTCAGGCAATATAAATTTTTCACAACATATAGTTGCAGAAGTCTTATGTGAGTGATTGAAAAGACCACAAAATCTTCTCTGCACTAAATCTCTTGTTGTTCATTGCTCATTTGCTCGTAATTCTGTCTGTATGTATCATACCAAAGCATAATAACTTTTATATTAGTTAGCGGTCCAAAAACAAATAAATAAATTTTTTTTTTTTTACTATTTCAGGTAAAGTATCAGAAGCAGTGAAGATTTTGGATTGGATTTCAATATCAAAACCAGGATTTGAATGCAGAAGACACACAAAAAATTTCATTTCAGTCCATAGATTTTTTCAAAAGTTATTGTGGTTTCGGACGGTACATACAGACGCCAGACAGACAGACTGACAGACAGACAGACAGACAGACAGAAATGAGTAAATGTGTTTTTTGGAATCTAGGACACTAAAAACATGTATTTCCATCAAAATCTGAGGGTCGAATTTTTTTTGGATTGCAATACTTTCTCTCTTACATACTTTGTATGCGATGAGAAAGTAAAAATTGAATGGTTTTAGGTTTAGTGTGACAGTGGCTATATCCCGTATACCTCTAATATTAATTTATATGCAAAAATAACACAATGGCGTACAAAAAAAATTTTAAACGTGTTCTTTTTGCATGTTTTTTGCCGAAAAAAATAGTAAAAATAAAAATTTTGCAATAATTCTGGTACGGGATATAGCGATAAGTATACTGAATATGTGGTTAAAATTTCATAAGAATCTGAGATTTTTTCAACAAGTGGTTTGAAAACGTAGTTTCGAGAAAAACGCGTTTATAAACCGTGTGTGTATAGGGTCGCTGTATACCTATACCTATACGGTATACGCAGCAGTTGGGGTGAATGAGCGCGCTCAGGTAGCGTTCAAAGTATGGAAAAATACCTTTAGAATGCTCTGATCTTTCTCAAATTTTCAGAGAATATTTTTAAATGTATAAACTTTCGAAATTGGAAAAAAACATTCGGTTTTTTGAAAGTTTTAAAGTAGACAGAACCCTTAAGTCCATCGAACGTATACCCATAGCACATTTCCGTATTGCATATTCATTGCTCCAGCAATCTTTATAATATAGAAAAGAAACAAGCAATATGAATAAATGGAAAACGCTGTGATTCGCGTGTTTTCCTCGCTTTTTCCCAGCTCTTATATCTCTTTGCATACTATTTGAGCTGCAAGAAAAGTTGATTACGCTTATACTAGGGGTCTGAGGGTACTGTTAGAAATGTTGTGTCTGTTTGTGCTCGGTAAGAATTCTATTGAAGGTGAAACTTGTCGAGGAAAGATGTACGTCGCTTCAACAACGCAACTTTTCATAACGAAGGCCCAGAGAAAATGTTCAGGACGTGTACCACGGAAGAGGGTGATGAGGGAGGACACGGAGGTATGGCGAAAAGAAGAGTCTCGTGGGAAGGAAGAGTACTTCGGCGTTAGCACAAAACTTAATCAGTTCACCTGCTGGGAGGCTAGTGCTTGACTGCTAACGAGCTCCGCTTCTTGACTCTGGGAAGCCGCGAGACCACGGCAAGAACTGACGGTGAATGGACCGGAAGCGACTTCGGAAGAGAGCCCCGGAAGGGGGTGCTCCAGTCGCTGCAAAATATGCAAGACGTCACGCGATCATGATGTAGTATCTTTTCTATAGGGTGAATTTCTCAATGCATCAAACCTATGTAATTATAATATAATATCGATGCATAGATTTATGTTACATAAAACAGTTAGAACATTTTTTGTACGGTAAGAAACAGAAGCAAAACATAATTATTAATATAATTGAGTTTTAGGGGTCGAGTTATACAAAGAAAATTTTGATCGCTAACCTATGTTGTTCTTTTTAATTAATTCCATTCTCTGAAGAGGAATGAGTTAAATTAATACGGTATTATATGCTTGGGAAGATTAATATGCGAGAAGTTTGGTAATAAATCATATCGCGGTGCTATCAATTGCCGAATAATCGGGTTATTTGATTATTCAAATCTGTCGTTCGCCCAATGCTAAATACATTTAACGTGCGCGCTAATTGTTGGCGTATAAGGTCGACGTTCCAGGCTCCAAGTGAACACGTGCACGGCAGGTTAAACAATTATTATCACGGGATGTTCGTTATTAATCATTTAGCTGCTAATTGTTTCATGCATACTCGTGCATTCAGTATTCATCAACCCGTTCAGCCGGACTGTGAGGTCTAACAATAGAGTGAGCACTAGTTGATCGGGAAATAAATGCATTTGCGCATCATTACATGTGGAATAAACGGCTAACCAAATATTTTAATGCTGAGATTCATTTGAAGTTAGTCATATTATTTTCGCAATAACTAATAATTAAAAACGATAATACATAACAAAAAAAAATCAATTTGTAAATCCAAACTTTTAATTGTGTACTTACAACTTTGGCACTTATTGAAAAATAATTGACCTCTTCAAATTTCGTTTTGACATTGTCAATATTTTTATCAGCATCAAAGGCCGTTCCTGTACAAATTGTGATATTTTTAGTATTAATTACATTTTCAGAGCGCAGACAATATTCGTAGAACTTTATGAACTAATTTCACTCAACCGCACCGTCTGTACCTGAATAAGCAAGTAGTTGCCAGGTTTGTGGAGTTAGTACAACATATATTTCCCAGAAGGCCAGTGGAATTCATGCGGCGACAGTGGCTGCATTTATCCAATGGAACTATACGTCATTGTGTACCACACTGTTAATTAATGGTGGCCTTAATTGATGTAAAGGCTGGGTTGCACATCGAGCCAGAATACTATGCATGGAACTCGTAATACAGTGCGTTGAGCTTCATTCATATACGTGATGTTGACCACTTGTGCATTATTACTGCACTGAAACAGGTACTCTTAGTACATACAGTCGATGGTAAAGCTGGAAGTTAAACGAGACCAGTAATTAAGGGTTCAAAAATTTAATGCAGTCTCACCACTACGCAATAGCGTACTACGCTGTGCATGTATCATGATGTGATTACGCTGGCTTAAATTCCACAAGCCATGAAACTTTACGAAATTCTCATTTTGTTCATTGCAAAAAAAACACGGACACCATTTTGATTTTTCTATCGGTAGAAAAATTTGTAAGTTTGATTCTGTACACGAGATTACATTATTTACGTAATTTACGCATTATTAATAAACTTTTTCTTATTAGAAAATTCTGATAAAAGGCCGCTACAATTCTTTGATGTTAAAACAGTTTCATCCCCCTCCTGGAAAGTGTCACTTCCAGCGGATGATTTCTCCAAGTTCCCCTACTAAGCGCCCGTCTGCCCGAGCAGAAATTCAGCTACGGGGAATATCAGGCCCTAGCGTGGTAGCCGGATTTAAATTTGAGGCCCCTGCCTGGCAACCTTATACGAGCCTTGCGTCAGATTAAGTTTTCCAGATGAGGGCCGGATAGAGGCTGCCCTACTAAGCCCCTACTTATAAAAACGGCAAATAAATTACAAAATATTTATCTGCGCTCATCGAATTCGATTTATTTTGCACTTTCTATTGGATATTCGAGCTTATTTAGTTTTCAGTACATATTAATGGCTGAAAAAAACACATGTAAATTCATTTGTCGTTGGTGGGAATCGAACCTTGATCCTCTGGGTGACAGTTCTTGCGCCTTAGCCCACTCGGCCATTGAAATCTTAGAAAGTTTGTATATTTATTGTCTATTTGAAGTATACTTAATAATAATATTGAATATTTGAAATATTCAAAATTCAAACATGATGGGGAGGTCACCCATCCAGGTACTGGCGTTTGACGGTCAGTACCTGGATAAATTTCAAAGTAATTCTAGCGGTACAGTCCCGTAAAACGTGAGTTTCGGCGAAAATTTCGAATACTTCTCGATGGGATAAAGATGTGAAAAAATCCAGCATACGCAAGGTGCTGAAAAGATTGATTTTGCATAAAAATAATTTTTAAATGTTTTTAACGAATGCCGTATCTAGCCCTCACACGAACCTGATAATGTAAATTTACGGCATATTTAAAAAAAACTATGCCATACGAAGACCGTATGCGGATCTGACCAGGGAAAGTAAAGGTAAATTGGATAAAATCTTGGTCCAAATGCCATAGGAAGACCTTATGCGAAACGGATAAGGTCGATAAATGCCATTCCACCGGAATGGGCCTGATTCGGTGGAAAGACGGCATTTTTAAGCTAAAATGCCATATCTCGGCCTTACATGGACCTGATCAGGTGAACTTACGACGACCCCTAAATAAGGTTACCATATCTAGCCTGACATCAGCCTAATCCGGTGGAAAGACGGCATTATTAAGTACGAATGCCATATCTCAGCCTTACATGGACCAGAGCAGGTGAATTTAGGTCGGCCCCAAATAAGGTTACAGTACCTAAAACTGATCTGGACCTCCTGTGACAGCAGGCATGCCTGATAAAATTTCTACTCGGGTGGATGTGTTTTTTAAATTCCTCTAAAAGCTTCTATAGCCCCTAATTTTTCTAAGCTCTCTAGAAACATGTAGAACGTATACAAAAAGTTGTAGGTACAACCAACGACTTAGTTATTGTAACCATCACGGATGCTATCCAATCCAAATGATTTGTTGGATCAACCGACCGGTGAGTTGAGGTTATGATGTCAGCTGGTTATTTATATTATCGTTCCTCTCCCGACGAGGTTGTAGTTTCGTTAACCGACTGAGACCCGAGCGAAAAAGTAGTCCGGCTGGAATGTTACCCTGATAAAATACTGTCTTAAATTAACATCCGGGCCATATCAAGCCAACTACTAATTTGGCCCATATCCAAATGCTATTGCACGTATGGCCTCGATCTGACTGTAATTAAGAGCCTGATCCGATCCTGATAGAGCCCGAATCATATCCTCAGTATTATTGGACTGGTGGAATAAGCCCGATAATAATCTGGGTCCAAACGAACAAAAAGATTAAGAGAAACACTACTTTTTCGATTCAATGTAACCATTTTTTTTTGCTTTTTTAATGTAATTTTAACTTACTCTGTAGATAGCGATACCCTGAAGCAATATCATTGAAAAAACACTTACCATTTTTTTTTGCTTCCTCATAGAGGAAGCTTTGTTTTCGTGTTTTTACCTCTGATGGGGTTTGGACCTGGGATCCTGTGGTTGTTTGCATTACGCCTTACCTCACTCGGCTATTCAAATTTTAGGATATGAATGTTCTATTTATTTACGTAATTTACGTTTACAAATATTAGCTGAAACCGCAAGGCTTTATTCTAAAATAAGAACTGCACATCTGTTTATTTTGCGTGGAAATCGATTGTTTCACTTGTGAAATGTTGATTTAATGGAAAAATAGCGTGACAACTGATGATATTGATAAAATTAAAAAAGCACATCTTTTCATAACGTACTTTGTAATGTACACAATATAATTTACACTTTTTACTTAGATTGATGACGGAAATAAGCAACGTCAGGAGACGCGGTAGCGTCTTGACGCCAAGTTTGTTATTGCAATCAATAATGTGTTAATAATTTGTTCAAAACTGTTACGTGGTTAATTTTAAAATCGCGTATAGATATCTGATCAAGCCCGTACCTGGCTAGTATAAAGTGAATCGATTTCGGCAAGACATATTAGAATTAGATCTGAGCCAGACCTGGCTAATATTGGCCGGACCTGATTTCGCACATCTTACCAATGCGCGAACCGGCCGTGATCTGGCTGGTATTCAATGAGCCTGATTCAGAATCGTAAATGCGTAGTACTTATAGTAATAAAATTGATGATATGATTCGGTTTATAATCACGATTTTATAATAATAACATGTAGCGATTACAATACAATGTGTAAACTTTTGAGCACCTGCAAAAACTATTAATTTTCAATAAAATTTCATGATACTCTTTAGGCAAAATGGTAAAACATAATTAATGCATTAAGGAAGTAATGGAGGACCGTGCTTTTCCAGTTTTTCCATTATTTCTTCCAATATTTGAGCGAAGATGAATTTTTTTTCAGCAATTCAAATGTTTATACATAATTTTATAATCACTTAAACTCATTATTATGAAATCATAATTACAAATAAACTGTACTGTAAATTATATTTCTTGAATTAATGGAGATTTGCAACTCTGGGCCTGATCCGGAAAGCACCATCAAAATTGGTTCTGGCCCAGATCTGGATAATTTCAATCGAGTCTGATCCAGCATACCTTACTGATACCTGATCCCGCCCTGATCTGGCTGGTAATTAGTGAGCCGGATCTGGCAAAATGGATTAAAACCATATCTGGCGACTATTAGACAATCCTGGTTCGGCAATCCTTACTAATATAAGTTCCGGTTCGAATCTGGTCATCATCAGGCCAAGCTGGTCAGGTGTGCGTTATTAACATCAGTTCCAGTCCGCATCAGGTTGACATCAGGCAAGCCTGTTTAGGCATACCTTAGTGATACCTGATCCAACCCCGACGAAACATCAGGCTTGCCGAATTATATGTTTGATTGGGTAGTTGGCCCTATTCCAACTCTTCCGGTTGATTGTCGGGACCGATTGATCAGTTTTTACAACTACTTTTTTCTATCAGTATAAGACCTGATTTTTCTCAGTCTTAAAGAGCCACCTACGCCTTCAATTATCTCCCTTTTGGGCCCTGATTATTCTAAGTATGCCAAGTATCAATAGTAAGTACAGAGAAGCGTGTTCGAATCATTTAAGGAGGGTCTTCTGTTACGTGTGGTGGGGAGGCCGAAGAGCGGTGAGACGGAGGTATCTAGCCGTGCAACAATGTTGCGTCGGCGGCAGCAAACTCGTGTAACACGAGTTATACTTATCACTTTAATTTCAACAAAATGGTACAGACGAATGTTTCGAAAATTGGATATGTAGTTCTGGAAAGTACGTCATTTCAAGCGGTATAGGTTTCCAAAAGATGACATCACTCCTTCTATTTATTTTACACGATCGAAAATGCACTATTTTCCATAAGCCCAATGTTAAATCTTTTAACTTTGAGAATTAATATCTTTAAAACGGCGCAGACAACCTGATGAAAACTCCACAGTTTGATGAGAGGATTACTCGTGAACATGCTGTCCAAATTTCAAAACGCTGGCATCACTTCGAGATAACAGAAGACCCTCCTTAAGTGAATCATTTGTTTACTCGGTCACTCTTATTACCAGCACAGAAGCTTTTACACACCATTTTCCATTTAAAAAAAGGCATAATAGTAGGCGCACGCATCCGATAAAAATAAGATGGTGTATATTGATAAAGCGACAGCAGGAGAAGCGGCAAAAACGACAACGGCGTGCACGATGCGGAATGTGTGATGGTACATATCAACTGTGTGAAGATAAGCCGCATCTAGATCTGAAAAGTAAAGGTCGTAAATCTAAATTACTCATGTGAGAGAGCTTTACGAGAGCGAATATAAACTCGAGTATTCTCTGCGGCTACACTGCAGATCGGAAAGAGCTTACGGTGTCTACACTACTACTAAAACGTACCGTCTATTCCACTATCCTTTTATCCACTGGTATAAAGCCAGGATGTCTGAGAACCAGGACAACAACAGCCACCCACAGACCTTCATTAATCCTCGTACACGAGGAGTGAGTGCTGCTGATACCGGCCGTTAAGCTTCGAGATACCGAAGGTCCACTGCCTGACACACGAGTGCATCACTTCGATCTTCCCATAACATATATATTACCTCTCCGTTGTATTTCATGAACTAATAACGATGAATTTTTGTAGCGAGACTGATGAGTGAATAAAGCTGTACGTACAGTGCTCTAAGGGTCTGATGAAAATAAAGTAAATAAAGGACCATAATCTTCTCATAATCCTGATCCTATTTGCGTAATGATGGGAAGGCGTCACATGCTTCGGTCTCCTGGCATGTTTACTTTTCAGTCGACTATACTGTGTGGAAGCAAACATGAAGAGAAATCTGGGCTTCGTGACTATAAATAGTGAAAAAGAAGACTTTATTTACATTTACATAAATTGCAGCAAATATGTATTGATTACTAGCCTTACACAAGCGCCTAAGCCCCCTCACCCCTTAAATCCGCCCACATAACATCAGATATTCGATGTACATCCATTTTAGGTCCTTAATGTGAAAAGTATATCCTGTATATTCTATAGATATTTATTTTACATACATGCAGGTATGTACACTAGGGCTGTTCAAAAAAACATAATTTCTTTATAATCGGTTGCTCCTGCAATGCTGTATTGATTATCACGAAAAAAATATTTTCGCGAAAGCTGGGAGTTGTGCGATGATATTAAGTACTGCCGCATCAAGGCCAAAATTCATTAAAAACGGCGATTTTTAGAATTTTTTTTTTTTACTTGGTAAAGCGCTCATGGCGATTGTGGTTGCTTTCGATAGACTATGAAATTGTGTAAAGGCAGAAATATGTTCGATAATGTTTAGTACTGCCGCATCGACATTGAGGTTAACAAAATAAAAAATGAAATCCTTTAAAACATTGAAATATTCATCTGCTCACCGACTAGTTCGCGCGTTTTCAAATGACAAAATGGCTCATGAAACGGGAGTCCTGTATGATCAAATTTAGTACTGCCGCATCGATATCGCAGTTTCCCAAAATTCGAAAATTGCTTATCATCATCATGATTACGATCATACATGACTCCCGTTTCAAGAGCCATTTTTTCATTTGAAATCGCACGAAATAGTCGATGAGCAGACGAATATTTCAATGTTTTAAAGGATGTTATTTTTTTATTTTGTTAACTTCAATGTCGATGCCGGCAGTACTAAACATTATCGAACATGTTTCTGCCTTTACACAATTTCATAGTCTAACGAAAGCAACGACAATCTCCATGAGCGCTTCACCACGTAAAAAAAAATTTATAGAAATCGCCGCTTTTCATGAATTTTGCCTTGATGCGGCAGTACGTAATATCATCGCACAACTGCCAGCTTTCGCCAAAACATTTTTTTTGTGATAATCAATACAGCATTTCAGGAGCAACCGATTATAAGAAAATTAAGTTTTTTTTAACAGCCCTAATGTACACGCATGAATGTCAAGAACATATTCTATGTACATAGTTGAATAATTCGAATTTGAGCATCAGGTACGGACATATTCGTAAGATATTTCATGTATATGCAATCCATGAACATAGGAAGAAAATCAAACGTCTACGAATTAATTACTTAAGGATGTACCCACATAGCATTTTCACATACATTGCATATACATCGTATAAACATTTGCGGATATACAATGTCCTATGTATATGAAATGTATCTGTAAAGGAGACACTTATTCATGTACATCGAACATACACTGGATATCCATGAGGATATACATATTATATTAGAAAAAAACGGAAAAATTGATTACAAAATAAGTATCTGCATTTTTTTAAATCTTTGTGTCTCACAAAGATTAAACTACTGAAGAATTGTTTTTTATTTGAGAAAAAAAGGTCCAAAATAGTGACAAGAAATTTTTCTAAGTGCCTCGTAGGTCAGTACTTGGATGGGTAACCGCGCCACGGTGGAAATTTTTGAACTCCCGCAAGGATCAATACTTGCATTCGAGATCGCTCCGCATCCGAGTTTTTCCAAGTTCTTGAAGTTCAGTACTTGGATGGGTGACCGGCTGACGGCCGAATTTTTCAATGTCCCTTAAGGGTCAGTACATTGATAGGTGACCACCCCACTGTATTAATATTTTATATGTTTTAGTCGCAACCCTCTAAATGAATATAGTCTTGACGCGGTTTTATTTTTAGTATACTTCAAATAGATGATACACTGAGAAAAACTGAGATGGTCCTGGCAACTATTCAGTGATAATTATATTTTTTCAGTCCAAGTGACTATTTTCGTAGTTACATTAACTCTCTTTACTATTAACGTAACTACGTTACTGTTAATGTAACTACGAAAATAGTCACCTGGACTAATGAAATATAATTATCACTGAATAGTTACCAGAACCACGCAAATTTCTCTTAGTGTAAAAATAAAATTTTTCTAAGATGTCAATGGCCGAGTGGGCTAAGGCACCCGGCAGTCACCCAGAGGATCCAGGTTAGATTCCCACCGACAGCAAAAAAATTTACATGTGTTTTTTCAGCAATAAATATGTACCGATCAATGCAATAAATCCGAATATCCAACTAAAAGTGCAAAATAAACCGAATTCAATAAATGCAGATAATTATTTTGTAACTAATTTTTCCGTTCCTTTTTAGACAGGACATATGGGTACAGACGGTGCACATAATATGTATATCCTCATGGATATCCAGTGTATGTTCGATGTACACGAATAGGAGTCTCCTTTACAGATACATTTCATATACATATCATGTGATACGACGTGCGTACGTATATACATAGGACATTGTATATCCGCAAATGTTTATACGATGTATATGCAATGTATGTGACAATGCTATATGGACGCGTCTACACTGCAGCGCATTTTTTGGGTGTTTAGAGGTCCAATACACATCTATATAACATAAAATTTCCGTTTTTAATTTAAATATTTTTGACATTTTGGCTGAAACTGTAGGTTTACTACAATTTCTATTCCTCTTAAAAAAATCAGTGGGTAAAATGTCTCCCATTTTCAATAGAAGTATTGTTTTCATTTTATTCGTTCCCTCAATGGCTGTCAGACCAGCGTGAAGTTGATACTCGTCGACGAATAAGAAATTACACGGAAAAAAAAGATTAGTTGCCATAACCAAGAAATGAGTTGACATAACCAATTGATTATTCTATTTCTCTAGCAACGCAAATGGTAATACCAACGATTCGAATGATAATACCGACGATTCGAATGGTAGTCCCAACGATTGGATTAGTTAACCTAACTAATCCAATCGAGAACTAATGGTGAATAGTTGAGGTTACTATTCGATATGGTTGAGGCAACTAATTTTTTAAACATTGTGTACAGCAAATCGAAAACGTAGTTGCCACAACCAAACTTTTTTTTCCATGTATAATTCGATATGGAGACGGATAGCGACAGTGGTGACAAGATATTCCAGATAGACTCCACAACAAAAACGGACTCCGAACGGTCGATGACGCGAGAACTTCTTTGGGTGGTTATCATCTCTGGTACATTTCTGAAATTCACTTCATAGATCTCAAAGTTTATTGCGAAGAGGGATGAGCTTCGAATGATCAACTCCGTTTCGTAAATATCAATTGTAATGCTAATTCATCACTCTAAGTTACAGAGTAAATATGTTATTGTAATGGTAGTATAATTTCTATTCATGTACCACTTCTAATGGCATTTCACGAAACTAATAGAATGGCACGAGTTCTTATATCGACAATGCAAGTTATTTCATCCACGATAACCTGCAAAAGTCACAGTACGCTAATAAAAATTTTAATACCGAGGCTGGATGCTTTAAAATCCATCCGCTGCTGGTAGCTTTAAAAAAGAAAGGATTAGCGACTTCGGATTGTTTTTTATTTTATTAAGAGATTGTTAAAGTTCGATTCGTCTTTATATTGGTATTCTCTGCATTTCGGCAAGTTCTTTTGAAAAGAATAGCAAAATAAAAAATCGGTCAATAAAAAAAAAGCTATACCCAGTTAGAAATTCCGTATTTTCATAAACCTAAGTTTTGGGGGATCCGAAACCGGCTTAAAAAAAACGTGTTTATTAAATTTAAAAGGTTATCTGATTGGAACTTTTCTGCTCAGATTATGAAACTGCCGATGTTTTTGTCGATAACGAACCTTCGGGAACGAAGTTTTCTGTCGAAACTCCAAAAAACCCAAATTATCAAGGTTTCTTCGTTATTACCCATAACATTTTTCAGTTGTTAGTTTAAAAAGTTAGTAGCTTCGCAGTCAGCGAAAAATTTTCAATCGGATAGGTTTAAAAAAAAAATGTAGTCTGGATCCTCCAAAAAGTCAGGATTTCGAAAAACTCGAAATATTCAACTAGCCATAACTTTTGTTTAAATTTACCGATTTTCAGGATTTTTTAAGAATCTTTCTCCTTTACTTTTGTCATTCGGTCGTTTACCTTTTTTTCCTACTTCTCATTTCTTACATCGTATCTGCTGTCAAAGTTCCTAATCGGGTTCTCCATCTTGGTTGTCCCTTCGATTTCCAAGCTCTCCCTTTTTTTCAAGCTTGACATTAGAATCCATTTGTTTCATTTTCTCTTTTCCAACTCATTACGTTGTCCTTCATCCAATTTTTTCCCCATAATCGTCTCTTCTTTCACTTACATTTGTCTTTATGGAGTCTACCGTCTGCCCGATATTTCTTATCTTTGCTGCTCTTCATCCCTGCATTCGGTATAACCCTCTTACCGTTAATCTTTCTCCTTGATTCATATCCCTTCGTAGACTAGCATTGTCTTCCAGATCTCAAATAATATATTACGATACAAGTGCGGATATATTTTTCTGACGATTGTGTGTTTGCAAGTTGTTGCAATCATACGAGTTAAAATAAAGTGCGAAAAAAGGAGTTTGTACACATGCGAAGTGTGCATCCCGTGCAGAAAAATAGTTGGGGCTCCTACTTGGGCCTGTCTAGTTTGCCCCAATTCTATTAGGGGCCCAGTATGGAAATCTAAGTACAGCCCTACTAGGCTGGTCACGCTTCAAAGTACGGGGCCTTTATAGATTTCCCTGTTAGGACCTATAAAGGCTGCCCTATTTAAGCACCTACCAAAATAATAAAGAATATTGATTGAAAATTTTTAATTTTTGCTTATTAAATCGAGTAATCCTACATTTTAAGTAAATATTACGTCTTCCTCTACGTGATGGTACATATTAATCACTGAAGAAACATATAACTTTTTTTTTTCATTGACGGGAATCGAACCTGGGACGCTCCGGATGATGTCGTTGCGCTGCACTTTAACTCACTCGGCCATTCAGATCATATGATTATACAATTTTTTTTGCCTGTTTGAATATCGGCCATATGAAATATAAAATGAAATTAGTATTAGTACTTTTCGATACAAGTGCGAAATGGGATGCGTTGTTGGCACGCGCGACTTTTCAACACGAACCGGAGCCGAGGCGGAGGTGAATGCTGAAAAAGTCGCACAAGCCAACAATGCATCATTTCGCACTCGTATCGAACAATATTTTTTATAACAAATGCATGAAAAGGTTTCTTTGTTCGGGGCGCGGAGCTGTGCATATTCGTGTATGTTTTTGACGTCTCGTATGCGCACAATGTTCTGCGCACATGTAGCGTGCAAACAAGATTCTTGTTCGTACGACGTGCTTAACAAGATGTGCGCAGAACGTTGTGCGCATAGGTGGCCTGCTTATAAAGCAAATGACGACGAAACGTCAAAAATTTCACGTTTATGCACGCTCCGCAGCCCTGAACAAGGAACTTTTTCATGCATGCGTTATAAAAAATATCGTTCGAACTTTATAGATTTATATGATTGCGTCTGATGTGGTACCAATAGAAGCACATTCAATTATTTTTCACGGCAATCGGTTATGTGGAAAAGGGAAAATTTGTATCGTTGTTGTCATCTATAAACATATTCGGTGAAGTTGCTTGTTTCATTGTTTGCGCGAATTAGTTCGTTACTATTTGGGTGGATGATCGTCTGATTGACCTGAGAGTCAGTACTAGGATGGGTAACCGCCCATCTGGCGGTCATTACTTAGATGGGTGACCGCGGGACTGGTGACTGATGGTCAATACTTAGATGGGTGATCACCTGGCTAACTCCGACGGATTTTCGTAAGGGCATAATTTGTCATGCCTATTCCAGAATACGTATCGGAAATATTAAAAAATCAAATTATAAAGGACCTATAAAGTTCTCGATAAAGGCTACTTTTATAGGCAACGAAGAGGCTCAATATTTGCGATCCTAGTGAGGGTTCCACATTTAAGCCTAATTAGGGCCCAAACTGGACGTTTTTGACTATATATTTTGTCTTGGCCACCTTTGTTGAGCCTAGTAGGGTTCTAGACTAGATTTCCTATTGTGGCTGCCACGTTTATACCTAAGAAGGCCCTTTATTTAATCGCGGCTGGCCGAACTAATTTTTGCACGGGATGTCACACCGAGTGGAATAAACATATTTTCTCCTGACTGCGCTGAAATAACGTGATTCCGTCCCTGAAAAGCGGGAGGAAAGTCGCCGATATCTGACCGCGAGCAGTGCGCATGTGCAGCGGGCAAGATATACGAGCCAAAACTCCCTAGGGCATCTTGCCCCCTATTTTTGCCCACTTCGAGGTTCCCAGTGGGTCCGCGGCGCTCACGTTGCGGACCTCGAAGCGCGCAAAAACAGGGGCCACGATGCCCGAGCGAGTCTTGCCTCGTATATCTTCCCGCTGCCCATGCACACGGCTCACGGCCAGGTATCGTCGAATTTTTCCTCTCGCTTTTGAGCGACAGAAATCACGTCATATTTCAACGCAATCGGAAGAAAAGAATCGTATGCTACGCGGGAGGGAGCGCAATTTTCACCTCGTGCTCGGGCAGCTAACCTCGCACTCGGTGAAAATCGCGATCTTCCCTCTCTTGTAGCATAATGTACTATTACCGCTCAATAAGGTGACATTTTGGAAGACAATGCTTCCAGTAAACCTTATTTTTAATAAAGCAAAAGCAACAAAAGTTGCTAACATATTTCCATTTATCGGACCAGTTTAGCCGTACGAATACCATAATTATCATATCCAGATTCTAAAATAGGATATCAACCATGCAAATTTGATTTATCACCCAAACATGGCCGCATACAGCGTTGCTATCTCCACTAAACTATCATATCGAACGTAGTATGAATCACCATGGAAACTTGTTACTTTGATTAACGGTATACAATAAGTGTATTCAAAGCTTTCAGATATGGAGTTTGGGCTATTTGATGCCGCAGTAGAAATCGATGACCAAAACCGAGCTTGGGGCAAAGTTAGTTTCCCGCCACATTTCCAATGTTCGCTATTCCAAAGTACACGTGGCTGAACCCAGCATCAATTACACGGTGCGCCGATGATGTGTTAGCAAGAACGAGGTACACTCTAGTCTATTGCGCACGATGTTGTGCATTCACCACAGCATGCGCTTTGAGGAGGAAATGAGCTACGACAAACTTGAGGCTGCTGAGGAGGATGCGATGCGGGAATCTCTTCCTGGAAGGACTGCAAAGCAGCATCCCTTAGAGGCGTTTGCACATGCACATCAATAAGCAGCGAGAAGTGTCAGCATTGCCCAATTTCGACGGCTACAATACACATATCTATGCATGGTACGTTGTACAATCCTGCTTCGGGCGAAATCCAGCGGATGTGCTCTGAACACTCGGTGTGTAAATCACATCAAGATAGTCCCAACTAAGCAGCAGCCCGGAGCTATTCATATCCCCAAAGGCATTCTAGAAATTTATGGTAGTATGTTGTGAGAATCATCTGAAATATACTCTCTCAAATGACAGTAGTGAATTGAACAAAACCGCCGAAACCGCGATGTTACATTGCTCCCTGTGCGAATTTTCTTATCGTGAATATATTCCTATCTGTCAACTCAATTCCGGCACAATTTTGTATAGTGTTGCCCACTATACTATTCGATGTTGGTGCCTGAGTTCAAGACCCCGGCATAAATTTGAATGGTGACCATGAATAAAATTGAGCAAGAACTAATGATACGGGATTTGGCAGTTGTAAGCGATTGTTTCTTTCTGTCCATCGAACTAACGCGGAACGATACAAATGGGTCGTTGGCGGTCAGCCAATCACAAACTGACTCGGGTTATCTTAGTCAACATATCAATCCGTAGAATGGTAATGAAGTTCATCTGAAGGTCTGAAGATGTCGGTCGTAATTTCGCTTCCTAGTACTGTAAATCACTGGTCCCTTATCGTATACGGTAGTTTCGGCTATTATTCCCCCACGGAAATAAAGTAGAATGGAAATTTTATTTTTCGATGTATGGAAAAATACATCCAAAATATACTTGAGATATATTGTTTATATTTATCATATATGTGAAATATATAAAAAATAAACGTGATATATATTTCGAATATATATGAAATATCTACGTTTTCGTAAAAAAATATAATTCTTGAATATAAAAGATGTATATCTGAAGTATATATTGTATATACTTCGTATGAACTTTTCATGTATACAACCAAGATACATCTGAAGTATATTGCATATGCATATGAAATATACGTAAACTATCCATTGAATATATTTTCAATATATTTCATATATATCCTAAAATTATATTAAAAATATATTTGAGATACATATTAAACGTATACCAACTGTACATTCAATATGTTTTGGATATATTTCATGTACATACTAAAGTTATATATAAAGTGTATTCAGCATGCTTGTGAAATGTTTCCCAACTGGACATTTAATTTACTTCCAATGTAGTCAGTATATATCCATATGGCTATATTTATAATATAGCCAATTTGCTATTAATTTTTCTTTTAATGCCGTGTTAAAATCGTATTACTCGTAGTATTCTTTAGTAATAAATCAACTTGTAATCAACTTGTTCTTTAGAACAAACAAATGTACTGTCTAATTTCAAACGCATGAGGCATATTTTCTTCACTTAAGGTTTTATTGACACGCGATATTATTCAATATATCTTTTATGCCGACGTTTACATAGTTAGTGAAATAATAAATATATTGAAATGACATTCTGGATATATCTAAATTATATAAAATATAATTATTTAATAATTATATAAATATATTTTCCGTATATTGGAAAATATACGAAAAGATACATGTACAAATATATGTTGAATGCAATTAGAATTGTAATTTAAATGTATATTGGAATATACTTTAACATATATTTTTGGTAAATTGAAAAATATATACACATATATACGAGGAATGTAATTTCAACGCAATTTGAATGTACATTTGAATATACCTCAACATATATTTGTCGTAGATGGAAAAGTATATATAGAAGCGTATGCGGTATGCAGTTTCAATATAATTTCATTCTATTTTTGAATATATTTCAACATATATTTTTCTATGTGTTGAAAAATATATACTATATACAAAAGTGATGCAAAATACATACATTTAGAATAAATTACATATGTATATTGACTATACCAGCTACTGTATATTGAATATATTTTTACTTACATACAAATATATATATAACATAACTAATTTTTCGTAAAAAATGTATGTATTATATAAAAAATATATTTTCGAATATACTTCAAGTATACTTTTTTTCCATGGGGGCTTGCATTACGAATATAACCGCTTGACATTCGTTTCAACGATTCGGTGAAGGGAAAAAGTAGAAAAGCTTCTTGTAAGGGCTAGCAACGGGACAGTCGAATCCAGATACAATTTTTCAACTTTAATTTGTACTGAAGATCGAATTTAATTCTGAAGGACATCATAATTATGATGTCCTTCAGAATCCTGAACTTAGACTCGAATTTATTGTCCCAAGTTTGAACTCAAGTGCGAAATAACGGCAATACGTCAGTTCTACAGAACCCATCTGTACACGAGCATCTGTACACCATTATATACACAACGCGAGTACGGCCCAGTAAAGTTTGCCACGAGGAACCTTCGACACGACACAAGTTGTACACGACGATGTTCTACACAGACCCATCTCGACACCGACGCTAATCTTCCGATGGTAAATCGGATAATATATTTACCGACTAGCAATTTTGTGTTGAGCCGGCACAATAGATATGCGACAGAGTTTTCGTCAATTGCAGTGGGAGTGCGATTTACCATCGGAAGATTAGCGTCGGTGTCGAGATGGATCTGTGTAGAGATGGGTCTGTGTAGAACATCGTCGTGTACAACTTGTGTCGTGTCGAAGGTTCGTCGTGGCAAACTTTACCCGGCCATACTCGCGTTGTGTAGAGATTTGTCATTACAAAATGGCGCCGTGTCGAGATTTACCATTTCGATCTTGTGCTACGAAGAAATTTGTTGTGTCGAACTAGTGCTGTGAGCAGATTGATGGTGCCCAGAGTATGGTGTGCAAAGTTTTGTCATAACGATTACTGACGTGATCAATTTTTCCGTGTCGAACTAAATTTCCGCAAGGTTTCGTCGTGACAAGGTTATCCGTTTTAAATTCCGCTTTGTCAAGTTCGTGTTGTGTACAATTTCGTTGGGCTCAATTAAACGCGTGTAAAAGAAAAATGGTGTACAGATGGGTCTGTGTAGAGATGGGTTCTGTAGAACTGACGTATTGCCGTTATTTCGCACTTGAGTTCAAACTTGGGACAATAAATTCGAGTCTAAGTTCAGGATTGTGAAGGACATCATAATTATGACCATGGATAACATTGAGCGATTATTTCGTTCGGTCCTCCAGATTAACGCGAAATGATACCGGGAGGTCTGGGATGTTGGCAATAATCCAATCGTCGACTGTCTCGGGTTATCTCAGTCAACCTATCAATCCGTAGAATGTTCATTAAGTTCATTAATTATGAAGGTCTAAAGATGTCGGTCTCGATTCCACTTCCTGGTAGTGTAAATCACTGGTCCCTTATCCTACGCGTTAGTTCCGGACATTATTTGCGTTAGCGACATAGCCATTTGACATCCTTCAGGGTTTAGTGAAGGGAAATGAAGAGGTAAACACGGTCTTGCAAGGGGAAACGATGTGACAGTCCTGGTGATTGCTACAGCCGACACCACCTTGTTTAACTGCATCCCTCTGTTACCAAACGGAATAGTTCGTCACTAGTGGAAAGGCGCACTTTTGTTGGTCAACATAGAAGTAACGTGAAGCCGGATTCCGCAGGCGTTTCCGGGAACTTGAATTTCCAACGCTTTGAAACTAGATTCGATCGCGAACTCCGGCACCTGAGGGTTTGCCAATTTGTGAAACGTGCTTGCGTAGTATTTTCGTGAGGACAGAACTGCTGGCAGGGATGTTCGGGCAAATCATGATCACGCATTCAAATGAACTACGTTTCCAAGTAGCCATCATGCTAACACATATTTGTTGGCCCTCGTTGATCTGACTTGCGATAGAAATAGGTAAACTTGAGGGTACGACAGACCGCAACTCAACCCTCCCCAAGAGATGTCTTCTGACGGGGTGCGCACCCTAACCATCTCGACCCGGCATAAATCAAGTTACGGTACGACTCGTTCAGATCGTATGTGCTTAGTTCTGAATTAGTAGTCCTTGATTATCACGTCTCGTGCGATGAACAAGGCAGTGACGGGGAACGCCGTATTTTGCTAATGTTAAGCAACAAAATAGCTCACGGTTCCATATAAGTGGCCTAACTCTCATCATGCAAATCTTTAGATAAGCTATAATTACATCTGAAAGTACACTTTTTGGATAACGTTCTTTATTCACAGTCCTATCAGCTGAGAACTAAAGGTTTAAACGAAAGTCTTCTTATTGATCCTTATTGATATCCCTTTAAACGAAAGTCTTCTTATTGACTAAGAAGACTTTGGTAATTACATTTATGCTTAAATATAATGAAATGGAAGTTAGAAACGTTGCTGCAACGAAATCGTTGCTAATTTTTTTATGAATCTTACGAGGATTCTTTACGCGGCGTGCTGAGGGAGATGAGGGAGGAAAAGTGAAAGGAGCGGAGAATAGGATAAGAGCGAATAGGAAAAGAGCGAATAGGTTAAGAGCGAGTAGGTTAAGAGCGAATAGGTTAAGAGCGAGTAGGTTAAGAGCGAATAGGTTAAGAGCGAGTAGGTTAAGATAGGATAAGAGAATGTTTAGGTTAAGATGGACCAGATGTAAAAAGGAAGAGGACGGAAACGGAGTTCTTGTAACCCCTCCGGGAATCAATAAATATACATACATACATACGAGGATTCTTTAGTTCTACGTCATAGCCAATAGGAAAAAAAGGATCCTATTTGCTATGACACTAAAGAAGATACTGAAATTATTTTACTCTAATTGATTGTGCGGAAAACTTTTGACGGCTCAATTACCGGGCTCATCAACAACTACGATTTTCTCCTGAACTCTCTATTCTGACAACCTCTATTACTTGAAATATTTATTGCATGCTTTGTACAATATCAATGTGGGTACTGAAATTATTTTGATTGTTTCGGAGCGAATACGGTTTCGGGGCAATCACAGAGTCTGAAAAAATCGTAAGTGCCAATACGGACCAATTTTGGGTCATCAAAAGTTTTCCGCACCATCAATTAGTGCGAAACAATTACTGGATCGTCCACGATAATGTAAATGATGTACAAAAAATGTTTCATCTAACAGAGATCCTCCACGGAGTCGGAAAAAATTGGAAATGCTAATTCAGACCGATTTTCGGCTACCAAAAGTTTTCCGCACCATTGCTTGGCGTGAAATAATTTGAGTAACTTCCCTGATAATGTAGTAGGAACAAAAAAGATATTCCAGGTAACAGAGATCGTCCTCAAAGTCAGGAGAAAATCGAATCTGTCGATTAATACACTTTTTGGCCCATCAAAAAATGTCCGCTCGATCGATTAGAGTCAAATAATTTCAATATCCTCTTTAATGCCATAGCAAATAGGAAAACCACGTTTGACCTAACAAAGATCCTAGTAAAATGCAAAAAAAAAAAAAATTAACAACGATTTCGTTCCAGCAACGTTGCTAACTTCCATGCCATTAAATATAGTCCTTTCTACTTCACTGCGGCTTTTTTTTTGCCGGTAGAGACAGTCATGCGCATCTTCACTTTTGATCATATGGTTTAAGTATCGGTAGCCTGTGCATCTCCACTTCCACCAGCATTCGTAGTTCTGCCGATGGCCACTAGCGGCGCTCTCGGGTCGTGCATTTCATTGGCTGACCACCAGGGGCACAGAGTAATGCATTTGCCTACTGGTGGAGGCGCTTGTGGTGAATCTGCTAGTAGCGCTTTGATATAATTACAATATGTGATCGAAATTTCGAAATGTCCTTGCTTTTGCATTGCAGAGCTGTTTTACACATCGATAAGCAAAGTCAAAACGTGCTTGCAGCGACGCAACTCGCAAAGCATCGTACAATGTTCAACATAGGGTAAACATGGTGAATATGGGCCACTAAAAAGTTTTAAACCTGCATCTTCTACTTCTAGAAATGAGGTCCATCTTACTCGATCTTTTTCAGAAGCTCGGCAACATGAACCATTAAGGTCAACTAATATGGACCACGTAAAAATTACTGGGAAATGGTTCGGTACGCTCTGTGAGCTCAGTACATAAGAAAGTAATAATATCAGATAGATTGTAAAGTCCATCTTGCTCGGCCTTTTTTGCACGTTGGTAACGTCGACCATATCGCTGGGCTACTATCGACCACCTGTAAATAGCTGCAAGATACCAATAGCCGCTGTATTTAATTTTCTTCTAAAACTTCAACTTGAATTCTGTCAGAATGGAATCTTTTTTTTCTAAGATTTATTTTTTAGGTGTTCATTTAAAAAAAATGTAAAGTATTTTTTAAAAATTTAATTGTGTCAACATTTTGTTCATTTAAAAAACAACATGATTACATGGTTTTATCTCTGATTGTAGATCGAATTTAGGATGTCAACTTTATAGAATTAATAGAAAGAAATTTAAGTTCATTATTGCAATGAACGTAAAAAAAGTGGTCCATATTACTAACAGCGGGTGGCCAGTCATTAAAAAATTGTTTTTGGCTATCATTAGCCCCCGACTGCAGCTAACAGCCCCGGGGATCAGCTATTTTATATTTCAATATACCCCTACAAGGTTAAAAATATTTTGAAAATTAATATATGTATTAGAAGTTCTTTTGCAGATACGGTATATTAAATTTCATTTAATTTCTTCTTCTTCATAAAAGTTGAGTTTAATACACTGTATATTAATTTTACAATTATTATATTGTATATTAATTCATATTTGTATATTAAATTTAATATATGCGTATAAGCAAAAAGAAATCCAATACCTTATATTAATTTTCATACAAAAATTTCTAACAGTGTACATCGTGTGATACATTCCATAGCGATTCCAAAAAACGGGTCTTCAGCGAAATTTCCCATTATTCGATAGTAAAATAAATAGATGGACGAATTGGGAATCAAAAAAGCTTGTATAACGTTTTTAAGTGTTATCATACGTATGATTTGAAACTTGAATTACCTCACTGATATGAATACGAGGGAGCGTACGAAGGTAAACATTTTTAAGAACCCAAATATGGGTCGATACGCACTGGTTCATCTTACTGCCTCGGCCCAAATTCACCACGTTTACTCTGCTATCGATGTACGCTCGGCGAAAGCCGACGGAGAATTACATGGTGCGGCGACGATGTGTGTTTACGTGAACGATGTAGCCCCGAGACTATCCCGTACAACGATGTACATTCACTGCATCATGCTCTTTGAAGAGGAAATACGCGGCGACGAACTTTAGGCTGCTTCTGCTGCTGTATAGCACACGACGAGGAGGATGAAACGCGAGAATCTCACCCCAGGCTTGCTCGACGAACACCATTCCTCTGAGGCGTTCATACATAGACATCAGTGAACGGCAGCTAGTGTCAACCCTATTGCCCGATCACGTTAATATATATATATATATATATATATATATATATACATACATATATACATATATATGAGTGTGTGGGGTACTATGTACAAGATACTATGTACAAGCCCGCTTCATGCAAAATCCCGCGAATATGCTCCGAACACTCGGTGTGTAAATCATATCAAGAGAGTCCCAACGAAGCCCAAGACCATTCGCGTCCCCCAAGGGTGCGGCAGCAAATTATGATAGCATGTTGTGAGGAGCTACAGAAATACTCTCTCCGTCTCTCTCGCAAACGACAATAATAAGTAGAACGAAACAGCCCAACCCGTAAGTCCGCATTGCTCTGCAAATTAATTGTGTTACCCTAAATATATTCCAACCTATAAACTCAATTTTAAGATGACACAATTTTGAAATTGTGGTGAGCTCTGAAAATTATTAGATTCCGCATCACCGGCATTTTTAAAATCTATTGTCATAAAGTGTGTTCAAAATGCGACATTTATTCTTTTTATTTACAAAAACGTTTGCAACGTACTGCTGTAAAATGCTCATATAGGAGATGAAAGTGTTCATCCGACAATTTCTCTGAAAAAAATTACAGAACGTTTAAAAATATTTCAATGGTTTTCAGAGAAATATTTTCATCATGGTTATAATTTTTCTGGCTTCATCGGTGAATTTATAACTTTAACGGAGGTAAACAAATCGATTTCTCTTCCACGAATAAGCTCGACCACAATTCTGTTTTTTTGGGCATCGTAAATTGAACTATTCGATTTGTAAATCTACCAGTTTACGGGAGACTTTCGATAACTTTGGTAAGTCTTACCAGACTACAGTGTGTGCTGTCGCTATTATCCTTTCTCTCTTTTCCTTTTTCTCTGACAATGCGCCAAAGCGAATTTCTTTGTTGTTAAAGTTATGTAAAATTTCATTTTCCATCAGACCATTTTAGTCCTTTGATACTGTGTCGGATCCCGGTGCCGTTGTGGCAAAACCCTTACGAATTGTCCCTAGTCGTAAATATAATAGCGATCGTAACGTGCCCAGGAGAGAAATTCTGTAGCGTGGTAATAATTAAAAAGCCATCGGAGCAGGATCGAGCCTTCGCTGAGATTCCCTTGTTAGCCATTTCTACCTCCACACCTCGCCATTTTCCATTCCTGTTTCCTTTTAACAGCCTCCCACGTATTATTATGCAAATAACCCGATTAATTCATAGCTATTTTTATTATACACTATATTAGATTATTAATGTAAGTGAACCATAATATTCTTTTTATTTTATTTCGAAAAAGAAACATATCTTTGTAGAATAATAATTTTAAAATAAAAATTAAGGTACTTTTATAGAATTTTTTAATATAAAAGAGAACCTTTTGATTTTTCATATATTTTCAACGGCTTTTTCACTCCACTGACAAGGAGAAACTAGAGCGTTCCTCATGATCCGTTGTTGTATGAATTTTCCGATATTTGTTTATATCTCTCGATTTCCCGTTATAGAATGCTGCAAATTGCAGCCGAGAATATTGAAAATTGAAAACCCGTTTCATAGAACTGAAGATGAAAGAAAAAACAAGTAAAAACATAGAACACACTTGAGATGGATGAAATTTATTTCTGTGCAGTTTCGAGGCTGTAACAGTTGCGAGGTGTCAGTACACCCATGCTAAAGCCTCCACCACAAAATTTTTTCTGAAATGTTTGAAGAGTTGGCAGTGTGGGTTCCGATGTCGATGCTATTTTCCTCCTCTCTTCATCCTTTGTCTTTTGGTCTTTTCGTTTCTGTGCATAGTACTTCGCCTTAACATCATGGAGCTCCCGATTAATTCTCTCCAGGTCGTACTTGTACTCGTTGGACTGATTCTCGCTCATATTCAGCTCAGCGACAAGGCACTGTGAACAAATGAATTTAAAAAAATGGTACGAACGTTGTACAAGATATTGGCAATAAGGATGAGTCAAAAGGTTTGTTCGCATTCACAGGCGATTTGTGTTCCGGCCCGCTCGCAGAGGAGTGCATTGGGTCTTTCGGAGAATCGAATGCAATTTCAGCACTTCGGGCTTGGCGGAGCTTCACACAGCTCTAAAAACGAACATACCTAACAAGAGAATCTGCACATATTAACAGATACGTAGCAACTGGAGACAGGGATATTCAACCTGTCTTCCTCAGTAGAAATAAAAATGTACGAGCAACAGACCGTCGGACTGACAAACGGACGGACTAATAGACCGACGGACCACCAGACCGACGGTCTAGCAGACCGACGAACTAACAGATCGACGTAATAGCAGACCGATAGACTAACATAGACCGACGGACCGAAGGACCAACTGACCGACGAACTAACAGACCGACGGTCTAGCAGAACGACGAACTAACAGACCGACGGTCTAGCAGACCGACGAACTAACAGATCGACGTAATAGCAGACCGATAGACTAACATAGACCGACGGACCGATGGACTAACAGACCGACGGACTAACAGACCGACGGTCTAGCAGACCGACGGACTAACAGACCGATGGACTAACAGACCGACGGTCTAGCAGACCGACGGTCTAGCAGACCGACGGACTAACAGACCGACGGTCTAGCAGACCGACGGACTAACAGACCGACGGACTAACAGGCCGACGGACTAACAGGCCGACGGACTAACAGGCCGACGGACTAACAGGCCGACGGTCTAGCAGACCGACGAGCTAACAGATCGACGTAATATCAGACCGATAGACCGACGAAATCGCTGATCGACGAACCGGTAGACTTACGGACCGACTGATTATACACGGAAAAAAAGGCTTGGTTGGAACAACCAAGGGCCTTGGTTATATATGCCTCTTGGTTACATGTCACTTGGTTAGCTTACCAAGTCACTTGGTTAGTCCAACCAAGAAATTGGTAGCCTAACAAATAACTTGGTTGGTCTAACCAATTAATTGTCTGGCGCATATATAACCAAGGCACTTGGTTGTTCCAACCAAGCCTTTTTTCCGTGCAGTTACGATAATATAAAAATCGTGGGAAGAATCAGAAGAGTCCAGGATTAAATATTTACGAAGTTGGACAAGAACACATCATATTTAAATGTACTTTTCTCCAATATTTTCACACCCAGGATAATATTTGTAGGGATATAAATATATGCAGGTTCTTGGTCCACAGTGCACACACAGCAGGATAAACGTGAAAGAGATTTGTAGTCAGTTGTTACACAAGCATCGGGGAACGGATAAAGCTCCAACGGTGCTTGCACCGACACTACCACTTCTATATAAGACTTGCCGCACGGATATACCTAGTATATCTCAGTCTATTTCACTTGACTGTATACCGTACCTTCATTTTCTCTCCCCTTTCGCGCAATGCTTTTTGAGTCTCCTTCAGACTCACGACAACTTCCGGTTCCGGACGCTTCGACACTTCGCGCCGCAAGTTTATGTACAGCTCCATGCACTCTTTGATCTTTTTTTCCTTCGATATCAACTCCGCGCTCATCTTTAAAACACGCTTCTGCAATATCTGGATCTTCTTCAGCAACTCGAATGTGTCGGGATCTGTGCCCTGCAATGAAAATACGACGAAAGGACTTGAAATTTATTAACATAAATGAATAAGGTTTAGCTTTTCCATCAAGATATTCTCTCCATATGGATATTACAGTTATTGAAGATGTACTATAAATTGACAACTTGTTCGAATCTCCACCGACCCAGTATAGGAATTTCCACTTCAATTTTAATGTAATAAATCTGTTTTCAAAAAATCACTTTTTTAAAAAATTCCCTTTTTTAATTTTTTCGTTCAATACCACATTTCAACATTAGGGAGAAAGAAAAGTTTATCTCTGCAATGTTGATAGAAATTTTTCAGTGCGACGTTGGAAAAGTGCACATTTCTGGGAATAGAACTAAAAATTAATTCTTCTTTTATAAAAGTAAGCCGCAGAATCTATTCATAGAAGAAAACCTCTGTTTTTTCGAATTTTTCAAAAATTTTCGGTTTCTAATTAAAGATGATGTTGGTGGGTTAAAAAATGTTAAAGAAATTGAAAAAAATCTTGTGTCACTTGAATGGCAATAGAATCGTTTAATATATCATAAATACCTCCAGCTTTCGCCACCTGTGGATATTCAGAGGATTTTGAACTTCCTCTTCAAGAGCCGTGACCTTGAGTCTTTCGTTGGTGAGTTCACGTTCAAGTTGAAATATTTCGTGACGAAGGTCACTCATATTGGCAATACTCTTGGAAAGTAGAGTTTTTTCCGTGCGCAGTTTTTTAATTTCGAGCTTGAGCAGTCTTATGTCGTCGAGTCTCTGCGAATATTGAGTTTCGCCGCGTTGAATAGTACCGGTGAAAATCTTTATCCTGCTATATTGCAAGCTGAGCTCATCGTTTCGTCTAACCAGCTGAGTACCAAGAATGTCACGCTCGTTCATCACCGTGTCGATGTCTTTTTTTAGACGACTAACATCCATGTCAGCCATTTGTATCGTCTGCCTCAAACGTTTCTCTTCTTGCTTTCCTTCATCTATCTCCTTTCGCAAGTCGCTGATGTTCTTTCGGAGAGAATGCATCTCCGCACGCAAGTTGTCTTTATCTTTCTCCGCTTTACTCAGCACTGTGAAAACCAATATAAACGTTTACGTCCCACAGTAATTGCTTCCCATATATCCACACATTGTACACGCCTAGCATTTAACAACTTTTATTTTGAAGGTAACAAATTTCAACTAAAATTGGAAGTGACCAAAAAGAATTGTAATATTGTTAATGTTACACAAAAGAAAAGTTTTATAATAACTCATTTTATTGAACTAAAATGACGAAAATTATTTAGTAAAATGGATATAGTGTTTTTACCACATTTTTTTCGTACAACTACATAGCGACGTATGTGTTTGGATAAAATTAGAATTCTGGGTGTTCCCGGTTCGAACCCGGGTCGTGGCGGCATTTTTTCACAATTTGTTTGAGATAAATTTCGTCGATTGTGGCTGCTTGATGAATTACTTTAATTTATTAAGCAGCTACAGTCGATACTTGTAAAGATTCGGATTAGTGAAATTTGAATTAGGCTTCGGTTTCGCGCGCTTTGAATCTAGCGATCACCGTCTCAGACCCGAGATGTACTTCGCAAAAATTCCATCAGAAAAAAATAGACCGCTAACAGTCGATAAAAAATTAATAATAACAATATTCGGTCACGCCTATAACATACTACGGTAAAATTAACAAAACCTTTGGCAATCATACTTCTCAACCTCGCCGTTTTTTTAGTTGAAAAAACGGTGAGATCAAGAATTTGTTTGGAAAATTAAAATGTACAAAATAGTAGATTGTGATGCTAGTGCGGGAAAGCGGATATTTTATGAAGGTTGGGAAGCGGCGCATTTCGTGCATGAGTTATAAACAAAAACTATACACCGAGAGAAAAGATTTCATTGACGCCAAAGAAATGGGTGGATTGATTTTCTTTTCATTGATTTCAACGAAATATTTCTTAGATTTCAATGAAATAGTGCATTTGAATTTCAAACAAAACATTTCATTGCTTGTAAATAAAGATTTACTTAGTGAGCATATAATACAGAAATAGTTTCATTGTTTTAAAGAGACGTTTTCATTAGTTCAAAGAAACGTTTTCATCGATCTCTCTCTCGCACCTAACCTCACTTTTTTGTTTTCCGGTTCTCCCGAACGAATGGCTTCGAGTTTCGAGAAGTCAGAAGCTTAGCCTATTTCTGCCGTACTTCCTTACATACTCACAAAATTTGAGCTTTATCTGCCGCGCAATTCAGAAAAAAATAGGTTTCGAAATTGTGAGCTGGTAAGAAGAAGGTTTCATTGAATCAGAGACGCCATCTTTGAAATCAATGAAAAAGGTTCATTGTTTTAAAGAAATGTTTCTGCGAATCAATGGCACTTCTTTTCATTGAGTTTGAGATCATTCAAAGAAAAGATAGTATTGAAATTCAAGTATTTCATTTCATTGGCAAAGATTTCCGTGGATCAATGAAACTTTTTCTCTCGGTGTATTATTCACTAACTTTTAAATTAAAAGTAACAAAAAAAACCGACAGCAGTGGACGCGCGGTCGGTGTGTGGCTTCGGCGGTCCCCAGAGTTAAGCAGCATTATTTGCGGTCATAACTTGGATGGGTGACCGCTTAGCCTTACACTGGTTTGCGCGCCAACTGCTGAGCGGGAGGCAGTTTTTCTGAGTTTCTAATGTATTCTCATACAGTAGAAACTCAGTAAAAATAAAGCCGACTGTATCGGCCAGGTTTTCCGCAGTTTCCCTGTGCCCTCGTGCAAATGCGATACAGTAGTGCATTAGGATGAGTGGCTGCGGACAACACTCTAGAGGGGTCTCTATGAAGGAACGGGGAAAAGGGGAGAGGGGAAACGTAAAAGCCTGAAGAAGGCATACGGAAGAAACCAATAATTAAAAAAAAAAAAAAAAAAAAAAAAAGTAACAAAAAAATGTTATAATTTACAAACTGTTAAATAAGAAAAAAATGAATAATGACCTAATCTTTTTACAGTTTACTTAGGACAGAAATTCCTTCCCATCCATCGTTAAGTTTTACACAGAGTCTAACAAGTCTTTATTCTGTGAGGTAACAAATTTCAACTCACGGTACTCTTCTTTGACTAGAGTCGTTTCTTTGCTGGTTACGTCCTCTTTCAGTTGCTCCACTTGATGACTCATTGTTTTGAGCTTACTTTTCAGTTCCTGGATCTCGTCCTGCGCTTCGATCAGACTTTTGCTGCACGTGTTTCGCTCCGCCCTAACAGCTTCGAACAGGTTTTGCTGCTGTCGGAACTTTGCCTCAGCTTCCGCTAAACGCTTCTTGTAGTCGAATATTTCCACTTGCTTCAGTTTTATCTCGTTCATATGATCTTCCACCTGGTGTACACAGTAAACTAATATAAAAGTTGTATAATGCACAAACTTTCAAATTAGAGGTGACGAAAGCAATCTCCAAAAATTTTAAACTTTTAGATCGAAAACGACAAAAAAATTGTCAAATTTGCAATATCAAATTGTAAGTGACAAAAAAATGTGTGAAATCTACAAACTTTTTAAATTGTAGTAGCAAAGAAATTGTTAAATTTTCAAGCTGTTTGAATAAAAATCAAAGAAAAGTTCGTAAAATGTGGAAACTGTTCAATTAGAAGGGACGAAAAAAAACTACAAAATGTTGTAATTTTATAAAATTTACAAAAAAAAAGTGTTATATATGAACTGATTTTTTTCTGAAAAAAGAAATGGAAATATACGTGAATGCAAATGCCACGTGTAATGTTCAACGATTAAACTCCTCAAATTCGAAAAATTCAATAGATCGACAGTTTCGAAGAGGAAAAAAAAGGAAAGACGGATCGAGGTCTTTCAGAAATCGCTGAGGCATGCACTGAATTGAAAGGAATAGCGTTCATATAGCGGTGTTAGAGAGTCAGCATTTTTGGCCCTTTTCATACTTGCTATCGACGACCTTTTCCGCCCCACACTAAGTTTATTCGGAATCTATTGCTCGTTTTATTTCGTGACATTTACACGAACGATTAACGACAGAGGAAAAATGGAAGGCACTTGATGGAATAAAGAAACGAAGCATTCCATGTTATTTATGATTTATAAAAGGTTATTGCTTGAAATTCCACAAATATATATCGACTGACCTGCTGTGCCAATTCTTGTGATTCCTGATTCAGTCTGTCCCTGTCTTTCTCGACTCTATGAACTTTATTCCTCATTTCACTCGCTGTCTGCGTCGCCTCTTCAAGTTCAGTTTCAACCCTACGCTTCGCTTGCTCCAATCCCGCCAATCCATGATTTAATCTTCTTACTTTTTCTTTAAAACCAACTATTATTTTCGAGAGGGCGTCCTTGTCGCAAATCACCAATGAAGTTGCTTTCTTTTCTTCATCTACTTGGCGATGCAATGACGCCACTTCGATTTCAGCGTTTTTCAAACCATTACGAACGTGTTCCAAATCGTTTTCCGCTTTGGCTTTTGCGTTATCGATTCTTATACATTTTTTTACCAGTACGTCTTTTTCAGTCTTTAATTTCTCATTTTCTTCTTTTGTTCTGCGATAAAAAAAATTTATTTCACTTTATGTAAATGTTATTTTTTTTTTCATCGGAGATCTGCGACCAAAATTTCAATTCGTTTAGAATTTAAATAATTTGTGATAAGAGAAAAATCTGAAGGAAAAAATCAACTTCATTGAAGATACTGAGAACATTTCTTTTGAATAAAAAGCCAAAAATGCAATAAATTAATGGAAGATTATTATTTATTAATGAAGTTTCAGAAGACAACGTTTTTTCTTGTGAAATGCATTTGCCGATCCTTTCAATCACAATGCTTTTACAAAATTTATTCGCGGTTTAGACATTCTTCGTTTATTCTTCTCATGAAGAATTTTTCAAAACTGCTTTCGTAAAATTATTAATTTTAATTCCACAAGATTAAGAAGTGAGTTTGTTAAACAATATTTTCAAAATGAATTTATTCATCAATTTTGGCAACATTATCATCTAACAGATTATTTTTAGTATCGTCAAAGGCGACAATTTATTTACAGGTTTTTTTCATGATGACCGGCCATTGTTAATATTAAAAACTTAATATTTTTTACCTACGAGCCTCATAACATGAATTTGTGTACTCTTTATTTCGTTCTTCCAAGGATTTCTCTGTTTGTTCGAGTTTTTTATGCGCTGTATCCAATTCGGTCTGAAGATTCATACGCTTTACCATCAATTTGTTAATCTCCTTCTGAAGCTTTTCGCTGGCCGCCTTATGCTGTCTCAACGAACTTTCTAATTTTGTTGCGTTTGAGGAAAGGTTTTTAACCGTTATATTGGTTGTCTGAAATATTTTAAAACAATATTTATCAACATATATAGAAAATATTCTTAAAGTTTGTAAAAGTTAGCGAATAAAAAAATGTTCAAATCGAAATGGCAATTTTTTGTAAACCTCTATTCTCAAAATTCCGGAAAATTTCAAGCATCTTGATATAAAAACAAGAAATAAAAAATTATATCTTTAGCATTTTTCTTCATTGTGAGAATATTTTGAACAACTTATAAAGAAATGTAAGAATGTGTTCAACCATTTATATAAATAAGGTTGCAAAATCAGGCTTTGCATATTGCTTCCCATAATCCACCTTTCTCAAAACTTTCTCTACGAGGAACTATGCTGATCAAATTTGGATTTTTTAAAATTAGTTTAAATAATTCAATGTTCTATAAAATTCTAACGCCTCAGTTTTTTTTAACAGTTTCGGTACGAAATAACCTTCCACATTACGTACATGTCCAAAGTTTCATTCCATTTTATCGAATGTGTCAAAAGCAAAAATATAAAGTTGCATAATTTTAATTGCTATAAAGTTTGAAGTTCTTTATCGATCTTTACCAAATTTTACATCTACCATGAGTAACTATTTATTCACTCCTGTAGAAAATTTGAACGGATTTAGTCGAAGCGAAATTGACTTGAATGAGAACGCCAACGTCAAGTTTTCTAAAATACAAAATTCTATAAAATTCGAATCTTTTTGCTGATCTTCACCAAATTTAATATCTACTGCAGCTAGATATTAGTTCGTTTTTGTAAAAAAAATGCAAGCGGAGCTGGTCAATATTGACTTGAATTACGACCACATAAAATTTTTGCGACAGCTTCAGAGCCATAAAATCGGACAAGGTGCCGTTCATAAATGACGTCCAAAATTTCGCAATCTCTTGGGGAAATTTTTTTTATGTCGATTTTACTATAACGAAATTATCTCTTCCCATTATTTCATTTGCAATCTTCGTTTTTTACTAGTCAACTAGTCTTGAGGCATTTGAGACTAGTCAACTAGTCTTGAGGTATTTTTAGTCAACGAACAGAATATTTACGTTTTTGTAAAACCAGTGTATGCAAAGTTACATTATTGTTCCTACTATTCATAAAGAATATAAAAATATTTAGTATCGTTCGACTATGTATGACATAGTTGTAAATCCCCATTAATTCATGAGATATCATTTACAGTACAATTTGTTTTGTAATTATTATTTCATAATAATAATATGTAGTGGTTATAAAATAGAGTGTAAACATTTGAATGGCTGAAAAAAATACTAATTTTCGCTTTAATATTGCAAGAAATAGTGGAAAAAATGGAAGAAATAAGTACATTACTTATTTTTTTTCCATTTTTTTCAAAAGGATTACCGTAGATTTTTATTGAAAAATAATAATTTTTGCAGCCATTCCAAAGTTTAATCATCGTATTACAATCGCTACATGTTATTATTATAAAATCATAATTATAGAGCTGATCCTATCATCATCATTATTTCTATAAGTATTAGGCATTTACAACTCTGATGTATGATATATTTTTTGATAATACAGAAACGTTTTTTGATAATACAAAAATTGAAATTATTTTAATTTATGGGGGGGGGGGTCCAAAATGATCAAATCCGTGGTGACGTTATTTATGGACGGCCCCCAAGATGGTTCAATTTTTTCGATTTTTTTAAACAAAGGAAGGATTTTCTCGATGTTTTATACCATTTTGAGTAATCTGATATCAAGGTTTGTAAAAAAATGTCATTCACGAAAGTAAAACTTTCTCTCTGAGGACGTGAAATTGTGGGAATATGTTGAACGATTTATAAAAATTATATACGGACCTGCAGCTGACTGTCTTTCATCTGAAGAGATTCTTCAAGCTGCTGCAAATCTTTCTCCAATCTCTCGCGTATCTTCTGTTCCTTTGATATCTCGTTGCGTTGCATATCCAAATTTTCCAACATTTCCGCAACTTGTTCCTCAAGTTCGTTCGTTTTCTTTTCCAGTTCATCCGTATATGCTGTCTTGTTTTGCAAACGCTGCCTTAGGGTTTCCAGCTCACTCGCCATAAGCTCGTTTTCCTTCAGCCATCCGTCTTTCTGCTTGCTGACTGTAGTGCTGAGATTGCGTATATGCATATTTATTTCAACCGCTTTGAACATATGTATACCGTAAATATTCTTTAATCTTACGCAGTGATTTCACAAACAAATCTATATATTAACAAAACTGTATCTTCTACTATATTCGATAAAAATTATTTTCATATTTCTTTTCATTTCAATAAAAAAATGTTATGATATTTTTTTCCCACTCAAATAATTTAAAAAAGGATGCAAAGTAGAACCTTACACATTGCTTCCTCATTATTTTTCGCGTTTTACAAAGCTACCTCTATGAGGAAGTATGTTATTCAATTTTTGGCTTCCTCGTAGAGGAAGCTTTGTAAAACGCGAAAAATAATGAGGAAGCAATGTGCAAGGTTCTACTTTGCATCCTTGTTTTAATTAGATAAATATACATGTTGCGGATATGCTTTTTCGATTTCGTTATTACGTTATTTCTTGATTATTAGACCGTTTTCGAAAGTGAATGTGATAATGTATATTTTTAAAAATAATTCAACATTCCATAAAATCAAAAATTTAATACCGTTCGTCACTAAATTACACATATATAATGGCTGAATATTGTTTCATTTATATACAAAATTTGAGCTCGCTATCTTATGTTTTGCAAAAGTTACAATACAGCGATAATGTCAATTTTTTGAAAAATTCAAAAGATCATAAAGTTTTAACGGTTCAACCGATCTTAAAAAAATTCAATAGCGATCACCGGCGTATGAAACCTCACATTCATACTAATTTTAAGATCAATATCTCGAAAATTGAAAGAGTTATCGCGTAAACAGACATTTTTCAAAAAATTAAAAAACGCGTAATAATTTAACGATGAAGTGGATTTTAACAAAAATCTGTATGAAGGATGAGGCTTGATCCCTCTATCTATGGTCCAAATTTTAGCTTGATATGTCAAGGCATTCCCGAGTTATAAAGGTGTACATTTTTCGATCGTGTAGCATACACACATACACACACACACACACATACAGACATTTTTTCTAAATCAGTTTTCTCGACGTTTTGGCCCATTCTGAGTGTACTGACATGAAAATCTCGAAAAAAAAAATTTTCATGAAAACAAAGCTTCCTCTATGAGGAAGCAAAAATGGTATATATTGATCCTTTCAATTCAAATAACAACAATTGTTTATCTGTTTTCCATACAATTTTGTTTGTCCTGAAAGTATCAATTTAGATTCTTGGAATTACCGACAATTATATGTTAGATAAATTTTAATGGAAATTGAGTAAAGTTCGGGTAAATAACAGCCCTTTTCAAGAACTCATCAAGAAGAGTTTATCAAACTCAAAGTTGGTTAAAAACTTGCTCGTGTTGTTCGCAAGCTCAGTAAAAGGTTATTAAGTTAATACTGCGAAAACATTAAATTTCTTTGCCATGAACTTAGAAAAAATTTGCGATAACGCTGCGATATTATACTTATTCGCGAGGGAAGGATACTGGTATCAGATCCACTCCAGCGGGGCTTATTTTCCACGAGTATTCCCGGGAGTTTCATAAAACTAGTTTAATATCACCGTTGGCAGGGATTATCGAGATTAAATTTGCAGCATCTCGACGGTTCACGTTACTTAAACAACGCCATTAATTAAATGCTCACTAAGGAATTGCGTACATTTCAGTGAATGCAGACAGGTGGAAAGAACATTATACAGCATTCTTTTGTGGATTCGAATAATTGTTCTGTTGCGCTGACAGTTACTTTACATTTAATCCGTCGTAGCAGCTCATTTTTATCATGTATTGTAAAGTTTTCTTGCGTCTCCATTCGGAATATAAAATACAGCTCGAAACTTTCTATCATTTACAACTGTACTAAAAATGTTATATCCTTTAATCACCATAATATAAAGTCGCATATGGTTACAAGTAATTATAATTTTTATAATGTTGCGTTTTTATAAGCACTTATTACCTCTCTACATTATAAAAAATATGACGCCACTTTTGGGTAGAATAATCGTGCCCGGCTGTCATACAACCAACTATTGATCGCCAGAGCTACACTGTTGAAAATATTTCGAAAATTAATATGTGTATTGCAAGTTCTTTTGCAAATACGGTATATTAAATTTCGTGTCTGTCTATTAAATGAAATTTAATATACAGATATAATTATTCGAATTTTACAACATATCTGTATATTAAATGAAATTTAATATACAGATATTCTAATAATTATATTATAAACACAACTTTTATGAAGTGTTTAGTATACTGTATATTCATTTTACAACAATTTGTTTGTATATTAATTAATATTTGTGTATTAAATTTAATATATGTGTATCCGCAAAAAACTTCCAATACTTTATATTCATTTTCATACAGAAATTTGTAACAGTGTAGCACTGTTAAAAAAAATGAAATTTACAATAGATAGCGGTAATTTTAGTATCGATATAGTAATATTACAACACATGGAGATAATTTTCGTATAGGTGTAGTAAATTTACAGCACGAATATTGAAATTTACAACGCAATGTACATTAACTTCACAAACTTTGTGTAATAAATGAGAATTAACATACATTGTGTTGTAAATTTCCAAATAACCCGTAATTTTACTATACGTATAGTAAATTTACAACACACGGTGGTAATTTTAGTATCGGTATAGTAACATTACAACACACATCTTTGAATTTTTAAACAAATATTTAAAGGTCACGCAAGTCATGTTTGTACTGAAAAACCATTTTTTCTCAAAATTATTATTTTTCCACTTAAATTCTTTAAGCTTTCCAAAGTTTTTTTTTCATGCGTTATATCCAATAGGATCACCTGCATTGTGAATAATTTCAACAATTGTATTGAAAAAGTAAGAATGCCTTTTGTGAATTCAAGTTTCAGTATTTTAGAAATACAATATGACGTTGGTGTTCACAAATCTTCTCGAGTATAGTCATAAATTAATGACAATTTTTTGTAATTTCTGCACGGAACTTAAAATTTACAAAAAAAACAGTGGTTGAAATTTGTTATACTTTTAGTGAAACGTATGAACGCAATTTTTTGTAGTCGTGTTCTGCTACTGTAATAGAAGTTGATATTACGCCGTTGAAAATATCAATAATAGTAAAAAATGAATATCTGTCGATAGGCGCAGGTTTTATGAAGTTTACATCTAACATTGATGTAGGTTTTAAAATCAATAAAAAGAATGGTAACAGCAGGACTCGAACCGGCAACCTAACGATTATGAGTAGGGTGCATTATGTTCACTTGAAAATATTTCCGTACACACTTCACGCTCTGACTGCAATCAATTGAACATTTTAATATGTCAATGATAAGTACGGTTAAGAGAATAATAGTTGTATAACTCTTATACCGTTTTATATCCAAAACTACTAAGTCGTTGATAGTGTAGTTGCTAGCGTGCGTGCGTTGTTAGGTACTTAGATAGGTAGGTCGTAGGTTCAAACCCCGGGGTAGGCGAAAAATTTTCATTGGCGAAAACCAATAGCCAATGATTTCTAATGACATAATATGTCTGAAAAAATAATGCCCGAGTAATAATTCTATTTTTTTTAAATTGTTTTTAAGCCCATTTTAAATTTACAACACAGATGTTGTAAATTTACAACACATGTGTATGAAGTTTTTTTACCAAAACCGTTTATGAAATTTCAACTGCGACGTTGAGTTTTACAAAACAGTTGTGTTGTAAAGTTACAATACAGGAACGGTAAATTTGATATACCAGTGTTGTAAAATTCAACGTCGCAGTTGAAATTTCATAAACGGTTTTGGTAAAAAAAAATTCATACACATGTGTTATAAATTTACAACAAATTTTTTTAACAGTGAGTATTTGAATGGGTGATCGGTCGCAAGGCCCTCATTATTCTATCCCTCTGCGAATCATTTTAAGCTCTGAATCGACCTTCGAGACCTTAATGATTCTAAATACCCATATGAGCCACTCAGCTCCTGATTATGCTAACAAGGAACGTCACTTTGGTGTCCCCCTTAGATTTTGATGAAACTCATATATGGTGTAGAGCTTCGAAAACTAAGAGACACGTATTTTTTGAACAGTGAAAAATCATTTCTAAAGGATGACTGATCTACTGACATTTACAGGCGTTCATTGCCATAATTTCCACACACGTAAGTAAAGGGCCATTCCAGAAGACAAGTCACCTCGTTAAGTACGGATAAAGGATTATTCAAGGCACCAATCATTGTCTTCCATCAACAAAAATATTTCGAATCAATTTGAACGATCAAAAAGCGAGAAACGAGCTTTTATTTACATTCAGACAAATCGTAGTAGTACAGTCAAGTATAAAATGACAACTATTAATTTTTAGTCCATGCAAATATTTTCATAGTTACAGTAACTATGAAAATAGTTATGGTAACTATTTGGTAGTTATAGTAACTATTTGATGGTTGTGGCAACTATTAAAAAATTGCTCGGACAAACGAAAAATAAACAGTTATCACTTTATAGTTGCTAATGCCGTAATTTTCTGTCAGTGTACGCATGAACGTATTGATAGATAAGGGGTAGTTACCCCCTTATACCCGTTCTGTTGTGATTGTGCAAAAATCCATCAACATTATTTTTACTTGTATTTTTAAATAGTAGTTTTTTATGTAGGGTGTAAAGTACATGCATCAGGGGGTGGTTCACCCACGTAAAGAACATTTTTTCTTTATCTCGATGTGGACTTATCGTTATAGTTACCGTTTCATTGAAATTGGTAGACTCCTCGTGAGTGTAACTATCAACCTTTGACATGTTCAACTTTGAAGGGTGATTTCACCCCTTAGAAATTTTTCCGCCGATAAAAAAATACGTCTCACTTAGTTTTCAAAGCTCTACAATATATATGAGTTTCATCAAAATCGGAGGGGGACACCAAAGTGACATTCCTTGTAAGTCTCCCAAAAAATTACCCTCCCTGCTCATATTATTCTAAGCCCCTCCTCATGTGACCCGTTCAAAATCTCATTATTCTGTGCTCCTATGATTCACCTTAGGTCGTGACTATTTAATGTTCCCTATGAACCTCCCCCCCAGTCACTAATTACTCCAGATGCCCTTATGGGCAGTCAATTCGTAGCAGTATTAATATTTTTAATGCGTCACGTTTTACATTTGTTTTTTTGTGGCTGTTTTTGTATTCATGTCTATGTGTATGCGTGAGCGATAGGCCATCGACTGGAGTCCTTCTGCTCTGCAGCCAGTTATTTTAAATCCTCCTATGGACTCTCCATCAGCCCATCATTATTCCAAATCCCTCTATGAGTCTTACACTCAACTGTTGATTATTCTGACTCTACCTATAAGTCCTCGAGCCAACGCCAAAATATTCTACGCTCCGTTTGAGACCCCCTAGCTCCTCTTTGGTTAAAACCCCTTTTTGGCCCTCCTCCTGATTATTTTCAATCCTCCTTTGATGCTCACGCTAAAAAGAGGATTTGATGCTCTTTACTGTATTTCTAGTAAAAGGTATTGTAAATTCCTGGTACAAGGGAGCCATGACGCCAACTATCAAGAAGTGCGAGAACTACGAGAATTTTTACCACGAAGTATGGTTAAAAATTCTATGCATATGATAGAAATTCTCATAGTTTTCGTACTTTTCGTCACCTGGCGGCTTCCATATTATAATTTTTACCATAGCGTCTGGTAAATTTTATCAGATCCTTCTTTCTGTAGAGATACTTCTTATTCTAAATCCTCCTGCCCCCAAGATCCGATATTTCAAAGATGACCCTTTTGAACAGATTTTTGGTAAAAATACATTTTTTAAAAATCTAACTTCCTTTTTTTCGTGGAAAATATTGAAATTTTCGACAGTAAATTAGGTAGTAATGCCGTTGAAAAAGTTATCACATCTTGCGGAATAGGATTTAAATTGAATTCAATTATTTTTGCTTATATTCTCTGATTACTTTCTCTGTTACATTTTACACTAACTATATTTTTCATCCAAAGAAAGGCTGCTGAGTTGAACCTTATAAATTGCTTCCTCATTATTTTATGATGTTTGCAAAGCTTCCTCTATGAGGTTGTTAAAATTAATCAACGTACTTCCTTGTAAAGAAAGATTTCAATAAATGAAAAAAATAATAATGAGGAAACAATTTGCAAAGTTCTGTGATGGATCTCAGATATTCTAGTCAAATAATTCTTTGCCAATTCAATATACAATTCAACTACAAAGCAGCCATTCTCATTAAACCATAAAGACAAATATTCGTAATTGGGTCTACAATAGATACTGATGGAAATGCTAAACGAGCACAAATTACACTTTTTTTAAAATAGATCAATTACATCGATCATCAAACGATAATTGACGGCTTGTCTCTTGCGTCAGTAAAATGTTTTATATTATGTGCCTTTGCATAGACTTAATAATCCGAAAGGCGAATATCTGAGTGAACATAACTGCTATTTCATCTGGAAAACGGAATTGCAAAGCCAGGAATATCAAACGCCGGAGATAAGTCTCAGACGTTCAGGCTGTTATAATAACGACCGCACCGAGTACACAGATAACGAATGCAAATTTCAAGAGGAACGACAGTAGCGCAGATTCGATGTCTAATGGATTTTCCATATCTCGCATATAAGACAAACTTCGTGAGTTTTTAAATTATTATTATTTTTTTCGCTTATTTGAAGATTTCTTATTCTGCTGTCAATTTTATATCATCTAATGTGGTATGGACAGAGCCTGTAAAACAATTGGCAGGGTAGACAAATCACATTTGAAGGGATAAAAGAGATTTAAAAAGAATTATAGTGACTGAAGCGACTTTTTAATATTATTTTTTTTTTTACGCAATCAGAGATTCTTACTTGGTTCTTAATTTTATATAACCTACAATAGTATCAAAAGAATCTGCAAAAAAATGGTCAGAGTGTGCAACCAATAATTAGGGGGTTAAAAAGAGTAAAAAACAAAATAAAATTGTTACTGAGTTTTCTTTTTATTCTTATTTCTTTACTTATTCGGAGATTTTTTATTTCGCTCACAATTTTATATAATATGCAATGGTATCTGAAAAACTTAAAGAAAAATTGACGGAGGGAAAAAAAATTTAGAGGAGTATAAAAAGGTTCTGAAATGTTTCAGTGACTGAACTGACAGAGAATTACTCATATATAGTGATATTTATCAGTACTTGAATTCTTTCGAGGATAAACAATGTTAAAGTTGAATTACCGGACTTACTCCTCATCCATCGCGAGCTGCTTGTTCTTCTGCTCCAACTCGTGATTGAGTTTCGTGATCGTCAACCGTAAATTCTCTATGACCTCTTGAGCGTTTTGTTCACGAGCGTGGGCTGCGTCAGCGAGCTTCGAAGCATCAACGATGTCCTGCTTTAGCTTTGCGATCGTCTCGTCTCGAGATTCAATCGTATTCTCGAGGTTATAAGAATGGCTGGTTTTTTGTATGACTTCATCCTATGGTTAACACAATTTTCTTATTAGATTTAGATTTTTTAATGTGTGTGACGTTGGTTCGTAGTTATTTTGCTGTTTAGCATCAAATTACAATATTTTAATATTTCCCTTATAGAAAAATTTCCATGGAAATCTCTTGTGTATTTTTTCAATGACTTCAAAGATAATCTTTCAGCGGTTCTGGAAATATAGTACTTTTTTCGACAAAGCAGTATTAAGGTCTTGTATTATTGGAAATCGCCCGCTAATTGCAAATATATGAAAGAATTTTCATAGAAAACCAAATGACACATAATAAAAGTGTTTGAAAATCGAAATAATAACACTTTTTTAGCCCTTTCTAATTTTTTGATTTCTCGATAAAATGAAGTGTAAATTAAGGCAAAAAATGCATAATTTTACTAAAATGGCTATAACTTTGAAAATTAATAGAGTAGCGACTACATCTTAAGCTTATTTTCTTCGCAATTAATCAAGCTTTAAACAACTATGTTGAAAAGTAGTTTCTCTTATTTACGGCAATTTTTAAAAGCAATCTCATGGACGCAAAAATGTATGTATCATAAACCCTTGCGGTCAATCTCTTAATTTTGTTGAGTTCTCCCGAAAGAAAAAGGAGAATTTGAAATCGGTGGAACCAAAAAAAAAGTTATTGCCCGTTAAAAATTCTAAATTGTTGTAATTTTTAATTCTATGGTCCATAAACAAGAAAAAAGAGTTGACTTTTATTAAATTTAAAAAATCTATCTAATCGAAAATTTCCTGCTGACTCCGAAACTTCCAACTTTTTGGCGATAACTGAAAAATGTCAAGTGCAAAGCAAAAAAAAAAGATTTGTTACGTTTTCTCAATTTTTTTTATCAAATCTTCTTCATTCCTATTAATCTTTTTAGCATAAAATTACATTATTGTCATTTTCCACTGATTGTTTAAACTTTTATTTTGCCGAGCATTTGTTGAGAAAAAAAAACTAAAGATGCAGACCGGACAAATCTTGTTACGATTTCATCATGACAACTTTTTGTTTTTATAGGATAATAAATCAGTTTACCTGTAAATTACGGCATTTTTCCATCAGATCTTCTTCATTCCTATGCGTTTCGTACAGCGACTCGAAGAGTCTCGTATATTCGGTCTCGTAACCAGCCAATGCCTCGTTGCTCTTCATATCGTTTATTATCTGTGTCAATATATCATAGAAATTTTTATTACGGTCGTAGAAAATCGTCGACGAATTGAAAATTCAAGATAACATCCACGTGCATTGTAAAAGTTGCAAGAATGGCTATTCGCGTTTCTGATAGAAAATCGTCATTATATCTCAATTGAATTCAGGGTAATTTCCGAGGAAACGGGATAGGAAGAAACGAGAACGATAAATGGCGAGCAAGTTCCATCGAAGGCCATTCCTTCGGTGAATCTAGGTGAACAGTAAAAATAAATAAAAACTTTTCTATTTTTAACGTTTTTTCCAGAACATTTTTTTTGCAACTTATAATTTAACAAAACCGTTGTTGCAAGTTTAGTATTCTTATTTTGTGAAATATTTTTGTTAACAAAAAATGCGTCCATTTTCTTTTATATTTCTTATCATCTCTCCATTTAAAAAAAAATGTTTACCATTTTCTTTCACATCATATTTGCGTTATTTTTACAGAAAAAATGTGCAAAATCAACTATTTTTTATTTGCTTGTGAATTCGGCACTACAGTTTACATTAAATGAGATTAGGACATTCTTACCCTCGCGTAATCCCGTTCCAGGGTGCAAAATACACTCCCGGCCGAACTTCCAAGGGACGATGGCTCGCGGCTTTCGGTCCCTCCATCCTGAAAATTAACGACCGAATAATTATTCAGACAAAACGCGGTAAAGTATCTTTAGTGAGATTAAAAATTCCTAAATAGCCCAAATGAAAAAGTGCGTTTTAAAATTAATATTTATTAAAAACTCGTTCTAGAGATAAACTATAGTATTTGCCCTTTTGATGTCAACACTAACGAGGAAGACTTTGATAGTTTCTAATAAATTATCTTAAAGGAGAAATTTAATTCTTTAAAAAAACAACATAAGCCATGTCGAATTGAAATTCATCTCGAAACAGCATGAAACTCCTAAATAAACTATATAACAATTATATTCGGAATATATCATCAATTAGTCAATATTTTAGTAATATTTTCAATACGATTCGTTTTGGCAACTTTTGAAAATTAAAATAGTCGAAAAATAGCTTTACTAAGAAACGCATATTTGAAGAAATCATACTAATTGTTAAAGAAATCAAATTTTTTTGCATAAAATATTGAATTTTATTATGGAAGAATAGTATAATAATTTAAGCTTTTAAACAACAAAATACTTATTTTTCTCTGATTTCATTATAATGTTGAGCGATGTAACCTCCTTAAAATACTTAGGAAAATGGCTCTTTCATGTAATCTTAAAATTTCCAAGTTGAAATAGGTTAAGACTGTAATAATTTGTTTAAAACCGTTGTAGAATAATGACATAGTGAGGATGGAGTTTGGAACGGATTTTCGCTTCTCCTTCTTCTCTTTCGCCGTCCGTCTCCGCCATCGTGTGAACGCTGATTGCACGAGAGTAGCCCCGGAAAATTGTCGATGAAACTGGAGACCGAGGATGACAGCGTGTCCGAGTGACAGTAGCAGCGTTGGGGCTCACCGGTAATTCGATCGTGTAGAACAAACGAACCGCTCGCGCTACTCTCTGTTAGTAGTTGCCGCAGAATCAAAACTAACGAGTCTCGCGTGCTTTGGTTACGGCAATTATGGATCCTACACCGTGCGCGATAAATGCAAAATTACATTTTTTTTTTCACTTTTAAAAAAAAATTGTTTGTCCACAGACATCCACGGAAAATATTAGTTAATTAAAAGTAAAATGGCAATTTCACAATCTAAGCACAAAAATAACTTGTTAAATATATTGCAGTTCTATTTATTGAAATATATTATGTCATTCTGACAAACAAAAAATTTGCTAATTTATTGTTTATCAATTAACGGATGAAAATAATTTGTTAGTAAGCAAAATACGACCTTGCACATTGGTTACTCATTATTTTTCGCGTTTTTCAAAGCTACCTCTATGAGAAAGTATTTTAATCGATTTTGGCTTCTTTATAGACGAAAGCTTTGTAATAAGCGATAAATAATCAATAAGGAATGCACAAAGTTTTACTTTGCACCTTTGTATTGAATGAATTTAAAAAACTGAATTTTAGAGTAATTTTGAACTTCAAATACACTAAGATAAAAATATAGTTGAATCCACTAATTTAGCGTACACCCTCGTCCAAATGAATTTTTCGTTAGGACAACCAAATGTTTAGTTTCTTCAATAATCGTTAGTTTCAGTTGTCTAAAATTTATTTGCGGTAACCAAAATATTTGTTATACCAACAAAAAATTCATTTGAACGAGGGTGTACACTAAATTAGTCTGTTCAACTATATTTTTTCCCTCAATGTCATAATTTAAAAAAAATCAAATTCTTATACGATCCGAACTCTTCTCTACATTAGATATCACTATTTCGCAGGCAGGCATCGTTATTTCGTTTACGTGAAAAGTTTGTGCTCACTACTTAAATTACATTTTGGGAAAAGTAATCACGTCATTTTTTTTATATTTCAAAACTCCATAAAAAAGTACTGTGTTACCGGTTTTGTCCAAATTCAATATAACGGAATTCGTCAAGTGATGTTTCTAAAATTTATACTGACTGAAGACTAACCAGTACTCTATATGGCATTAAAATTTGAGCTGATTCGGTCGAGCAGTTCAAAAGTTATGGTAGTAAGAATTTTGTGACTTTCTGTAGACATATGAGCAATTCCTCATGGAACTGGAAAAATGCGAAAAATAAAAATTTTGAAAAAAATCGAGGCACATTCACGGGAATTTGTTTGCTAATCCCAGGGTATCATATCTACTCGATCAAATGTGTGCCATCGTGAAAAAATGTGAGTAGAAAAAAAAATAAAAATGAAAAATGATTGAATTAAAAATTACTAATAAAATCCACTATTTTTCAAATAGACCGCTTTTATTTACCTTACAATTGTTACGTTCATCAGTTAATTTGACCTCCATCTGATCAAAGCTATTATATTGGAAATTACAAAAAAACAGTTCCTAAGAATATTTTCATCAAATATGTGTATAACAGCGAGATTATTAATATTTTATTGATCAAACCATCTGATGTCAGTCGATAATAAAGAAGGCCATTTTTTTAACGCTTCTTCATATTCACACAATATTATTTAATATTACTTATTCACACAATATTATTTATTTAAGGCTTTAAAGTAGTTTTCTAAAGTCGAAACGGATTAGTGGACGGTAACGACATGGAATTTCAGTAAATAAATTGGTTTTTACGTGAAAAAAAGAGGTTAAAATGCTAGCACCACTCTGCAAGTTTGCTCACACAAGAATCTCGTTGTATAGGATCTACTGGGCATCGAGACCATCAGAAATATAGGCTCCACGGAATAGTTTTTGCGTTGGATGGTAAGGACATAATATTAAATCTTACCCAAATTTGGACGGACTTTGTTAACGGACCATCGCCCTTGCGGTATAAAAATTAATAAACGAGAGAATTTCGTAATGTCTACTTTCGTTCAGATTAGGTACAACCGAGAAAATTATTTATTTTACTGTGTTTGGCATTGCGACCGCCCTGAAAAGTGTGTACGGTAAGGACACCAAAACCGCGGGACACACACTTATCAATTCCTATGACTATACAGAGTCAAACACGCTTAATTTGCGATTGCGTATGTTCGACAACGACCGTGACAAAAACAATAAAAATTTTTTCAGAATAGTAAAGGAATGCCACAAAAGTTTATTTGATCATTAAACAATAAATATATGTGTCAGGGACACGGACGGTAAGGACATTTCAGTCACTTTTACCAAAATAACTCGTATATTCTCGAAATTTTGACTTTACCAACTAGGTGCCTCTGTTCCAAGAGATCAACATCTAAATGTTAACACCAAAAACATGTAACAATTTATCGTTGATGTACCTTTAAAAGCAGAGGGACATGCTTTTTCAAGTTCCATGCGGAATTGCTCATATCCGGGAAATTTTTCTAAACCACTTTTCTCGACGTTTCAGACCATTTTGAGTGTACTGACATGAAAATATCAAAACAAAAAAAAATTTCATGAAAATTGTATTTTTATATCACCAAATATTTATAGTAATTTAAAGAAAAATATATATTGTAATTCCCATTTACATTTCGTCGGTTCTCATTTACCAAATAAAAGTTTGTCAATTTTTCAAATCAGTACAGTTTATAAATTCTCTCTGATAATTTCCAATTTTACAAAAAAAAAAAAAGATTTGTATTTTCACAAAATTTATAAAATCTTGTTAAATTAACAAATATTTTCTGTTGGAGTACCGAGCATTTTTTCCCGTGTACAAATTAAATATGGCGCGGACTAATGCAACGCCTACGCAACTACAGACGACCAAAGTAAAGAAAAAAAAGATATAGAATTGACTCTATTTTCTGTGAGGAATTCCGAGTATTCCAGGCATGAGACGCCCCCGGATCCTAGGTCTGCAGCTCTATTTTATATGCCATTCGAATCTTTTCTACACAGCACACAACGGTATTTTGTTTTACTGCTAATGGTGTAACCGAACTCGACAAATATTTACACTGAAAAAAAGTATCATTGATTGAAAAGCAGATCGCATTCCGGATGAGAAAAAAACAAAAGCGCCAACCTCACCGCTACTTTTTGAAATTCTACATGAAATTGAAATAACAAAGTAAAACCCTGCAATTTTTGCAATATTAATGTTCAATATTAATACGATAATATCAATTAAAAACATTATTTTTTCTGGTATTTGCTGCAAATGTTTTTTGTTATTCTTATTGTGAAAATGTATATTACGCAACACCCATTATATATTATCACACTGAGAGAAAAATATGGTCAGAGTTACCATATGTTTACTATAAACTATGTTTCCCTGAGAGGACGACTATGCTTTTATGGTTATCGTAGCCAATAAAAATATAGTTGTTATGTGCCATATTTTCGTAGTTATGTCAACTATTTCTGTATGTTAGTTACAACTATTCGTTCTTTTACTATTTATAAAGTATTTTGAACCGTTGGAGAACAATAAAAGCATATAAAATACATAGTTATTTTCCAATTATGTTTATTTATTCCTATCATCCAGTATAGTAAATGATGAAATCGGTTAATAGTTCAACGTACTTACTATTGTAGCTAGATTCATAATACTTTTGTGTGCTATAACAACGACATGGTGTAGAGCGAATGCTTAGATTTTGTTAATGTGGATTTATATACCATCTGAAATGACTTTTCGCGAATAGTATGTTTTACATTTATTATGATGTACACTCATATTCCATTTCGTTGATATAACGAAGTGTGTATGGCAATAAGTGTTTTGTTTGTAATTACAAGTAATATTTAATATTTATATATTTACTATATTCACTGATAGTAGTGAATATAGAAGAGCGGGATGTCGGAGTTAGACAAAAATCAGAAGTGACAAAGATTGAATATTCCACCTCTTATAAAGGGGCCAGATGACAATTCGTTGGCGAGAAAGTCCTAAGATCCTGCTGGCCATCTATCGGAAGCGAAGGAACTAGGCAGCGCGTGAAACTTGTATTATGAACGCTTGTAATAATGCGTAGTATTCGCTGCAGTATTTATTGTAATATTCAATATCAATTTGTTGACCGCAAACGTCCATGATGCAAATCTCACGTGCTGTCTTTGCTATAGTACATAAAAGTTTTATGAATGTAGCAACAATAGTAAGTATGTTGAACTATTAACCGAACTCATCATTTACTATACTGGATAATAGGAATAAATAAACATAGTTGGAAAATAACTATGTATTTTATATGCTTTTATTGTTCTCCAACGGTTCAAAATACTTTATAAACAGTAAAAGAACGAATAGTTGCAACTAACATACGGAAATAGTTGACATAACTACGAAAATATGACAAATAATAACTATATTTTTATTGGTTATGATAACGATAAAAGCATAGTCGTCGTCTCAGGGAAACATATTGTATAGTAAAAATATAGTAACTCTGACCATATTTTGCTCTCAGTGTTTATTCCATAAATGTGTTAAATATATCATAATTTTATTGTTACAGTTTTAACGATAAGTTATAGTATTCTTAAGTGTGGCGCGTATTTAGATGCACTATTCAAGCTGCATAGTTTCCTTAACTTCACGACAATAGTTCGGTAAACCATATGAAAGCTGATTCAACTATAATATATGGTTCCACATATTATAAATTTTTTACTATGGTATTATTGTTGGAAATACCATCGTCCTTTTTCTCAGTGCACCGAAGCTTGGTCACTTAGAGAATTATCGTCTTATATTTGTTTTCTATTCTGTCTTTACTTTGGGTTTCCATTCTGACATAATTGTATTATGAAGTACGACGTGAATAAATATATTCTTCATTTTTTATATAATTAATATTTAATGTAAAATATTTAGTTCTTGTTTATATTTACTAGAAGAAGAATTATTTTTGTTGTTTAAAAATTTCACTATAAAAATACTATTAACTTTAAGCATAACGTAATTTTCAATAAAACCTCTACAGGCCATTATATTTACTAAATACCAAATTTATCGATATAAGCCAATGGAAATTTCTGTGTAAGAACTTTGCCCTTCGTAGTAAGCTACAATTTATTGCTGTGGGTTTTGTACTCGGGGCAATATAAAATCTACGGAAACTCCAATGAAGGTGACTCCCTTTATAAGGTAACAGAAGTTTTATAAAAAAAAAAAGGACTTATAAATAAGACCCATGAGAAATAAGTGAAAAGAAAAGCGATTTCATGATCAGTTACCCCTGCAGCAGCCGAGTGTAGTGTTCTTTTAGTCCAGACAATTTTTTTTATTAATCTCATAACCGCCAACATCTTTTTTTATCTCTGCTGTTACATTTCTACCATCTTCCATAAAGAATTTTTATATAGAAGAAAATATCCACATGATGTCATGCACCAATTTATATACCACTTGTAGTACCCGAAATAAATTTCAACTTTTTGAAAGTTTTCCAATTCCAAGGTTGGGCTTAACAAATGTTAAATCCATAGTTTAATCCCAAGTGCATTTCTAAAGTACCTACAATTTGATTAGGTCATCAGCGAAATATCTGTAAAAAATATAATATTGAATTGGTAGTGATCGATAAGTAATACAACAAATATTAGGTGTTGCGATATTTATTTTAATAACCATTTTAGTCATGCTAGTGGAAGTAACCTTTATTCTAGACTATAAAGCGTAATGGCTCAACATTTCTAATTTTTTTTTCGTTTGTTCGTGTTTATAATAAAGAAATTAACAGAGAACTAAATACCGAAAAATAACAAAATTGACCGAATTGAACTTTTTATTTTTTTTTAAATAAGTTTTTCGATTTTTTAATTTTATTGAAGCGTTGTAAACCATTTGTCAGCGTTTTATTTATAGCTGTGATTGATGGTTTCCGGAGATGTCGTTGTCAACAAGTTCAGCTTAGTGCCAAATCGGGTACACGACTTTGATGTTATGGACACTGAAGTTTTTTACCGGGTACGGAAAATTCATCTATATTGCATATATTGGAGGAATAAACAGGCAAATACACTTCACTAAACAAAAAATATTTGTTTTTGCCATTTCAGATAGAAATGCAGAGTTTCTCAAAGTGGCTGTAACTTAAAAAAGTAATATTGGAGTCGCGGTTTCTTCTTATGCTTTCGTAATAAGTCAAGCTTTGAAATTCAAATAAGGATTTATCAAGTCCTGCATTTTTTAACAGACTTTTAAAACTGAATCACATCTGATTGCATTCTAACCCCAATAATTATTAAACATTCTACAATCATTTTTTATGTGAATATTATTTCGATGAGATGAGTGTAAAAATAAATAATAAATAAATATTATTATTGTTATAGGATTGGCTCAATTTCAAAACCAATTGACGTCGTATACGTTAGTTATAAATAAACATTTAGCTTATAATATCTTAAAATTGGCGAAGCCTGCAACGTTTTCATTCATTTTTTAAAAAATACAAAATTCCTTATAATTCGAACCTAAATTCGAATTTCAACTCGTACTCGAGTTATTAACGTGTGAATTTTACCGGCAACGTCATATACATACACACTTCCAAGCCAACTCGATGAACGTTAGACCCTTCATATGTTTTATTGGATTTATTGCTATTTCAGTGGGTTGTACCACACCAAAAAAGGCCAGAAATTAATTAAATTTTTGCCATACCTTACCGTCCAGCTTTATCAATATTAAAAACGGATAGAGATACTATAAAATAAAAAAATTCATGGGAAGAAGGATCTGATACTTTTTACCATATTCATCATTCTCTAAAAAGTATGTTGCGAGATTTTATCGAATTGCGAGTTGGTCCATTGTTGTCACGTTATTCGCGCTGTGATTGGTCCAAATTGGCGCGAGATCAGATCGAGACCGAGACCGAGTTTGTGTTTAACACGTTTGACAGTTGCAATTCTGACAGTTTTGTCAAGCATATTGGGCGCGCGAGGTTTGAATTCCCAAGTTGGTTGACTTTACAATATTTCGGGGTTTCCGGATTATGTGTTAATTCCGAACATTAAACTAGGCTTAAGATGTTGAACGACAAAGTGCGACGTAGTCTCTATGGCAGCAACAAAACCAGGCGTACGCGGAGTCACTACATGCGGATCAACAGAACAATCGTGAATAAGATGATAAGCGAAGAGATCAGGGAGAATTGAAATTCTGCAGTCAAGTAAATCAGACCTCTTTGTTCACTGTTACTTTTAGCAAAATCCATGCCAGGTTTCCACAATTGGAAATCCTGTATTTATTTCATTGAGCAAAGAGGTCGTACTTCTTTACTAAAAATGAAAAGCCCCATATAATGATGGGACTTTACATTTTTTTCTAAAGTCTGGAAATGCTCCAGACCTCGCAACTTTGAAGTTATCAAGGTAAATACTAATTTGCATTTGAAAGAACGTTAAAGCACAATTGGTAATCAATTTGAGTCAAATCTATAAAGAGTTTCCTATTCGATAAGATTTGGAATTATTGGAAAAATTTCTTAGATCTCTTAATTTTTGGGAATTCTGATTATATATATAATACGTATTAAATAAGATCGCTGCACCGACACACGATCTCTACTCGCGCGCGCAGCGCGCGGAAGTTTTCTAGTTCTAGTAAAAAGTATTGTAAATTACTGATACGACGTGGCATGACGCCACCTATCAAGAAGTATGAGAACTACGTGAATTTTTACCACGAAATATGGTAAAACATCCTATGTATATGGTAGAAATTCTCATAGTTCTCGTACTATTCGGCAGGTGGCGGCTATGCACGGAGAGAAAACTTTTGTTCCATCAATCAGTTGTTAATATAGTGACAGCAAAGCCTTACTTCGTAGCGTAACAAAAATTATTTGCTAGGCTTGTCAAAAAATTTGGTAGACTAGCAAAAAGATTTGCTAGGCCAGCAAAATTATTTCTTAGGCTAGAAAATACATTTTCTAGGCCAGCAAATAAAGTTTACTGTCATTATGCTAGCAAATGATTTTTCTCCGTGTGGCTTCCCAATACCAGGCGCGTTTGATAATTTTTACGATAGTGTCTGGTAAATTTTATCAGATCCTTCTCTCCGTGTGGAATGAGAAATCAAAAAACAATAAGTTGATTCTGTAAACAAAAAATCAAAGGGGTATAATTAGCCGCATGTATGTGAAACGGGCTGAAAATTGTACGGGTGATGATATTTTAGAAATAATTGCTTACAAATGCACCACAGCATCGTTATAATCGTTGAAACGCTTAACAAAGATGGAAAAATAATTGTTTAGATCTCAAATCAAGTATATACATGTATAGTCTAAATGAGTGACATTGATAAGTGATCAAATGGATTGAAAATAATAATTTCCAAATTTTGAAGTCTTGTAAATCCCCATAAAACAATAAGTACCCCCTCAGTTGCCAGAAATAATAATTTTAAAAAAATACTATTTTCGTGTTCAACCGACACTAATAAAGCGGGCGATGTACGGGTTTGCTAGTGCCGCAAGTTAAACAGCATCTTCTGCAGCCATAACTCAGATGGTTGTCCGCTTAAGCGTGCTTCGGCTGGCGCATCAACCAGTGAGTGGGAAATCTGTTTTTCTTAGTCTTTGGTGGCTACACTAAATCTGTTTTCTTAGTCTTTGGTGGCTACACTTAAGGGGACCCAGTCACCTAAAAAGAATCATAACAACATTTTTTTATCGATCATACGCCCTCTTTTAAAATCTTACATTTAAACTTCATCAAGTACATATTAAGCACTATAATTCGGCAATTTTGCAAAGACATACAGTGCACCAGGATGGTGTAAGGTAAAAAATAAAAAAATTTCCTTGTCCTAGCTTTCAGACTAAACCAGTAAACAGATTTTAGTATTCAATGTCTTATTTTATCCTTCGAAGAGTGCATTCCGTTTTGAGTATAGAAATTTTTATTTCAGGTCTTTATAACAAAGTTATGATTTTAAAAACACAAATAAATCGTTTTTTAAAAACCCACAAATAATTGATCATCATTGATTCAATTTCCAACGCATCCGGAATTGCTATACTCAAAATGGAATGGACTCTTTGACAGATGAAATAAGAGATCGAACACTAAACTGTGTTGACCGTTTTGGTTTAAAAGCTACGACAAATGAAAAATGTTACTTTTCACCTCACACTATTCCGGTGCACTGTACATCTTCGAAAAATTGTGCATTTATAATGATTGATATGAACTTGATGAGGTTTAAATGTAAGAGTTTTTTAAACGGAGGGCATCATCAATACATTTTTTTTCTTCTGACTTTTATTAGTTGACTGGATACCCTTAAGTAAGTAACTTTCGTGTTTACACTGGAGAATTGGTAAAGTTTGGCTGTCTATACCGGTATGAGTTTCCCCAGTTTTGCCGTGCCCATGGTGAATGCGGTACAGTGTAGCTAAGTCGGCTGCGGACGCATCGAGAAGTAGGTTAGCTTAACGAAGTGCAGGTAGGAAATGATAGTAGGAAGAGTCGTACAAGCTTGTGAGGTTGTACTCTGAAACGCAAGAATTAAAAAATAGTACATTACTTTACAAGAGAGGGAAGTGCAACTTTTCACCGAGAGTGAAGTTTGATGCCCGACCCGTGTGGAAACCTGTTGGGAATAAACTGGTTTGAATCTAGCGTCTAGCTAGTTTTTTCTATCAAGTTTTTCTGTAGTGGGACTGGACATAATCTAGCCAGAATGCACTGATAGATAGCATATCTATCTAGGATCTATCTAGCTTTCATGGCACAGCTTACCTGACCAGAGGCTATACACAATATATCTAGCATACACGTATAGATGCCCAGGCCATCTAGGATCTATCTAGCTTTTATGGCACAGCTTTGTGAAGGACTGGGGAGTGCCTCGCACTTGCCGTCTCTCGAGGAGGCAAAATTCCGATCCGTAGACGTTAACGAAGTTACGCCGCGTCGTTTACGCGGCACCGTGCGTGTTTTCGGCGGAAACGCGGGCGTTTTCCGATACAGGGAGATTCCGTTACAGGGTTTAGTCGTGACCCGCTGCGCAGCGAGTTATTATTATGTAGAGTGGCACGTTCATGTTCGTGAAAGGTACCAAAAATACGTTCTAGAGGACTACGATTTTTTTTTTGTTTTGTACGACCCGAAAGAATTTATATTTTTTTGTTTTTTTTTTGTGATAGGCCTTATCGAGATATTTGATTATTAATGAAAAAGTAATTATGTACGTTATTAAATAGTATTCCCTGTTTAAATAATGTTAAACAGCTTCCCTGTTACGTACTGATGCAATAAATGATGGTTTATATTAATTCTGTTTTTTATTTATCCTAGGCTACTTAACCGGTATCTGGGTTCAATAGAGAAATCCGGTCTAGCACCTAGTCAATTTTATGCTTTAGGGTTAATCGATTTCCGTACTCGCTAATCACTAGCTAAGTTTACTGAGCGAATTAATAGAATCTTAGCCAGATTTTAGACAGTTTTTCTGTACAACGACTAGACAGCGAGAAATTACACATAGCGCTCGGATCTAGCTAGTTTTCCGACCTAGATCTTGTACAGAGAATAAGAAAACTAGTCGATTTCTAGGTTAAGGCGAGTGGGAATTTCCACACGGGGAGCGAAGCGAGGGCAGAAATTCACACGATGTGAAAAGTTGCAGCCCTTCCATGTACCGTACTATACTTTTTTCCCGATTTCGCTAAAAAAACAACCACATTTCGTGTGTGTAACAAGGACGAAGAATAAGCGCATTTTTAACAAAAGACGATTCGCATGCGTAGTACGGCTTTTATTACTCTCGCTGGGCAGGATTGAGCTGATTACCTCCCTCGGGAGATAAAGAAAGCGGAATGCGCATGCGTTGAATAGAAAATACAATTTTTCTATTCACATTGAACATGTATACAAATGAATTTTGGTTCGTGCAACCAATACTCCTTGTTTTCATAAACAATCTAATTCGTAAAGAAAAATTAGAATAATTGGTTAGTTATAGCGATATTTTGGTTGTGGTAACTCATTATTTTTTCCGTATGCACGTTATATTTTTTGTAATACATACATGAATTGGTGAGGCTTTCCATGATAGTTTTGCAGAACAGAAAATGAACTGTCAGCTTCAACTGCATTGAATGCAGCGGCGATCATTTTCACTCCGCAAAAAAAGTCCGAAAGTAAAAATAATGGACTCTCTAAAGACAAAAGCAAAACAATTGTGAACTGCGCTCACGTGAACGTATCTTTTAAATACTGTCATGCAATCGGACACTTTCGTCCCGCAAAACCACCGTGAAAAGTATCATTTTCCATGCACGACTTGCAAAATAATACTTTACGATACTAGTGCGATAATACTTTTTCTGACGAGTGTTGCAATCACACGAGTTAAGAAAACGTTTTTCGCACGAGCATCGTATGAAATTTTATTTCACAAGATGTGAAAATGGGGATTTATGCAAAACGTGCGTAAAACCGCATTTCTCGCACCGAGTGAAATAAAAAAATATATATAAAAATGTAATCACAAGCTACAACTTTCACATTGTTAGGGATAGGTGTTGTCGGTACGAAATTTGTTTTTTCCGAGCGTTGGGTTCGAGAAGAGTGCCAAGCGCGTTTGTGCACGGGTTGAAAGAATTTTCGTTCACCGGGAGCATCGTTTTTCCGGTGTTTCCATCCGGAATAACGAGCACTGTCGCTGCGATATCGGAGGGAGAGAGAAAGCGAGAACGCGCGAAAGAAATAACGGGGTCTGAAAGCGCGCCGTGTGAAATGCGAATGACGAGGGCATCTCCCTCGCTCGTTCAATTTTTCTCCTCTTTTTATACTCTTTCCTTTATTTTCAAGTTCCTCGGACTCTCGAACATTGTGCCTCGTTTCGCTACACCGGGGGCGATAAATTTTCATGCCACCCTCGTGCTGCGACCCGTGCCAGGCATATCTTCTTCTGTCTTCTCTTTCTAGATTCAAGGTGGCCGTTTTTGGTTCTGTAATCATCTGCGAAACGACGCCGATTCGACCATCCGAACGAGGCCATTTTTTTTCCTATCCCCACACCACACGAATTATTTCTGTCTCGGCAAACACACTATTTTCTCCAAGATTCATTTATGGCGAAGGCCAACCAGGTTACGAGATGCGATGCGATGAGAAAAAAAAAATGTCACTAAACTTACCTAAAAAAAGTTCGTCTTCGTAATGGAAATCCGATATTTCACGTAGCAATTATTTGATGCGATCTCATCGTGCTGACAGTGGCAATCCTTAATGCTTACAACGGGTCTACAGTTTTCTTAAAAATATGCAGTTAAAAAAAATTGTAAAGTTAAAAATATTTTTTTTTGTCTAGGCAACGTGTTATATTTAATAGAATATGAATAAACTTCATCGTATATTTATGATTTGATGTATTCTATCTAGAATCCACAGAAACACAACAACGTGATTTCCTTAAAGTGGCGAAAGTGTAATCGAAGATTGATAAAACCATTTATACAGTATTAAAAATCTTACAACAATATTTCCTCTATTATAATTTTCATTTCTTTTTTTATTTTAACGTTCCGTGAATCCTCTCGAGAACACATAGAAATAAAAGAATGTCTCAAAATGATCAAAGCACTATATGTTAATGCAGTTTTTCAATTTATTGCCGAAAAATTTTTCTATTATATTATACATTTTTTTCTTTTTTTTTCGACGTAATTTGGAATAATTTTACTACTAGTCCTATTGGCATAAGTTTGTGATACATGTTTTTGGAGATTCCCATCGTGTACTTCCTTCTCGGATATACTAAGAAATCGTGAATCATTGAAAAAATATCGTAAATCATGTTTTAAGGTATCTAAAGAAAATCTTGAATTTATCGTCGAAACTACAAAGAGTTATAAGGTCAAATGGTAATATTTCAAAAACTTTGAATGGGCCATTAACCGATGTCAAAGTATCACAAGCTGCCCTGACCCAAATTTGAAATCTGGTAATTTACAATTTTTATAATTTTTTTGAATCACAAACATGAATTTATAGTAGCAAAACATATCCTTTCAACTTTCTACACTTTTTTCATAGGCACATTGAAAAAGTTTTTTGTAAATAGGTGTAACAACGTAAAAATGAGTATACTTATTTTGCCAAGAATACTTTATATGCAACAAATAATTTAATAAATGGCAAGTACTAAAACAATTATTATTACCACAAAGTCATTTTTAGCTTTAAGGTACATAGAAAATGTTTTTTGTAAACAGGTGTAATAACGTAAAAATGAGTATACTTATTTTGCCAAGAATACTTTATACCCGCGCAAAAATGGAAGGCTGTAAACAGTATTTCCGAAATATTAAAAGTGTCCTGAATTGTAGTATGCCAAGGCTGGCCTAGTGAAATAAGATATACCGAATAATATTTCGTTCAAGTAAAGAAAGTATTAAAGCAGTATTGAACATCTTTCCAAAAGTAAAGAGTCTTAAGTGTGATCTATTCGACAGAGTAATAGTAAAGAGTATTTCACCGTTTTATTAGTTTTTATGATCCAGGTCGATATCTACATGACTACCGGTGTCCAGGTCGATATCTCCATGGCTTTCGATGTCTAGGTCGATATCTCCATGGTTTTCGGTGTCCAGGTCGATATCTCCATGGCATTCGGTGTCCAGATCGGTATTTTCATGGCTTTCAGTGCCCAGGTCGATATCTCGATGGTTTGTGGGGTCAAGGTAGATATCTCCATGGTTTATTGTATCCAGGTCGATATCTCCACGGATTCCACAGACCAGTTCGGTATCTCCATAGTTTCCGATGTTGGGGTATATTTTTCAACAGTTTTGACAGCTGGACACAGAAAGCTATGGAGATTTCGAACTGGGCACTTAAAGCCATGGGGAAATTAACCTGGACAGTGCAAGCCATGGAGGTATCGACCTGGACACCGAAAGCCATGGAGATATCGACCTGGACACCGAAAGCTATGAAAATATCGACCTGCACGCCGGTAGTCATGTAGATATCGACCTGGACCATAAAAACTAATAAAAAGGTGCAATACTCTTTACTATTATTCAGTAGAATAGATCATACTTAAGACTCGTTGCTTTTGGAAATATGTTCAATACTGTTTTAATACTTTCTTTACTTGAGCGAAATTCGGTATGTCTTATTCCACTAGGCCAGCCTTGGCAGACTACAATTCAAGACACTTTTAATATTTCGGAAATACTATTTTCATCCTTCCATTTTTGCGCGGGTATGCAACAAATAATTAAATAAATTGCAAATACTAAAACAATTAATATTATCACACAGTAATTTTTAGCTTTCGTGCTGCAGCAGAAAAAGTTTTTTTGTAAACAGGTGTAATAACGTAAAAATGAGTATACTTATTTTGCCAGGAATACTTTATATGCAACAAATAATTAAATAAATTGCAAATACTAAAACAATTAATATTATCACACAGTAATTTTTAGCTTTAGTGGCTACGTCTATTGGAGTGTTACCCTCGAATACGCTCAAGTCTTATGGCTTTTCAAACCAGGTGGATGTAAAGCTCGTTTAGCGCGAGACGAATGACGGGAAGTGGCGGCGAGAGGGACTGTCTAGTGCATATTTCACTAAAAGCTCTGTTACCCTTGGATCGTAATGAAAATTCGATATGAAACGTCGTTCAATTCCTCCGCGCAATCAGTCGGCAACGAGAGTGATATATACTATACTTTACTAGCGACACGGGAAGAAATTTTACGAGAATGTATATCCGCTCCTCATCACGAATCAATATGCGGACACCTTTGAGAAATACTGGTTTGTTCAAAATATATCTATTTATCATAATCTTCGTTCTATAATTTATTAGTAGCATTAAAATTTAGGCAAGCATTAACGGTGCAATCAAACCAATCGTGTACGAAAATTGAATAACATTGTTATACACATTTTTAAAGGAAGATTAATATAAACAAAAGACAATCTATATTACATGATGTAGAGAAAAATTCGTAGCAATAAAATTCACAGAAAAATAACTGAGCGTAAGATAATAATAAATGGGACACATTAAATGCAGTTTTCTGGAAGGCAAATTCGTAGCTTTAGTCCAAAATTGACGAGCAATAGCTCATTTTGCTTCTTAAAAGACGTTTTACACATTCACCGAGAAAATTTCATTGTTTCACTTACCAATTGGGACAAAACATTGGTCAATTTCGGAACTTCGTTTTTTTATAAACAAATAGTTTATGGGGATATTTGTAGTTGACTATAAATACATTCACATTTTTTTATCGATCAGTTAGTAGAGTATTAGTTAAGAAACAAAATGAGCTATTTCTCGTCAAGAATTAATAAAAATTGGAAATTCGTATTCCATTAACATGTAAAAAAAAAAATTACGATATTGAAAAAAATATATTTTCAGCTAAGAAACTGTGAGTTTGAATTTGAACAGACCCGCTCCATTTCTGCATTCATTTCCATGTCCATCGTGATCCGTTTTTAAATTCTGCACGCGTGAAAACGATGAATCGAAAACCGCAGGACTTATTTTCACACGACCGAATGTTCTCACATTACCAAGTGTTGCTTCGTACGACTTCATCAACCCCAGTTGATGTAATAAATGTTCGTACTATCTTCGCGGCAGTACCGTCCTATAGCTTCCGCTCTGTTTACGTGTAGCCATGACAATGAAGGAATTTTCTTACAACTCTACCTGGGCCAGACTCTGGGAAGAAATCGATAATTCTTCATTCTGGTCTAGATGGAATTCCTTCCGGATATAATCATTAGAATCATTAGGACATTAACAGTAATCACCATCATGACTATGTAATAAGACTAAGACATTTAATTTGTTTTATTTTGTTGACATCCATTTTTTTATTTAATGGCAATGCAAATTTTTAACCAAATAAAACATATTTGAAAATTCGAAAAATTCAAGTTTTCGATAATACAATATTTAAGTCCGTCGAAAAAGTAGTTTTTTAAATTAAATGTAATTCCGGGAACATTTTTTCTTTAAAACAAAGTAACTTTAAACATAGTAGAACCTTGCACATTGCTTCTTCATTATATTTAGCTCTACACAAAGCTACCTCTATGAGGAAGTACACTGTTAAAAAAATTTGTTGTAAATTTACAACACATGTGTATGAAGTTTTTTTACCAAAGCCGTTTATGAAATTTCAACTGCGACGTTGAATTTTACAACACTGGTATATCAAATTTACCGTTCCTGTATTGTAAATTTACAACATCTGTGTTGTAAATTTAAAATGGGCTTAAAAACAATTTTAAAAAAATAGAATTATTACTCGGGCATTATTTTTTCAGAAATATTATGTCATTAGAAATCATTGGCTATTGGTTTTCGCCAAAGAAAATTTTTCGCTTACCCGGGGGTTTGAACCTACGACCTACCTGTCTAAGTACCTAACAACGCACGTACGCTACCAACTATACGCTATCAACGACTTAGTAGTTTTGGGTACAAAACGGTACAAGAGTTATACAACTATTATTCTCTTAACCGTACTTATCATTGACATATTAAAATGTTCAATTGATTGCAGTCAGAGCGTGAAGTGTGTACGGAAATATTTTCAAGTGAACATAATGCATAACGCACCCTACTCATAATCGTTAGATTGCCGGTTCGAGTCCTGCTGTTACCATTCTTTTTATTGATTTTAATACCTACATCAATGTTACGTGTAAACTTCATAAAACCTGCGCCTATCGACAGATATTAATTTTTTACTATTATTGATATTTTCAACATCGTAATATCAACTTCTACTACAGTAGCAGAACACGAATACAAAAAATTGCGTTCATACGTTTTACTAAAAGTGTAACAAATTTCAACCACTGTTTTTATTTGTAAAGTTTAAGTTCCGTGCAGAAATTACAAAAAATTGTCATTAATGTTAAATACTTTTCGTGTGCGTTTATTAATTATACAAGTTGAAAGTCGCGTAGTGATACAAAATATAAAAGATATAGAAATGATTGGTAGTGAGAGTGCGACTGCTCTCTTCGACGTATCGGCTTAGAATGCCCGTGGATCGCTGGATCGATGAAGGGCCAGCCGCCCTTTGGTGACATCAGCACGCTAAGACAAAGCTCCCTTGTCTTAGTTAGTCACCCTGGTTGAGTCATCCAGTATCCCACGGCGTGTGTTTATTCGGTAATAAACAAACGTGCGATAGGGTTCGCCTTGGATCGCCTCGAGTTGCTTTGTCGCGTTCAGTCGGCCATCCTGATGTTTTCACGTCCTCGTGAAGGTACCGCGCTGTCTTCACGATTATTCTTCGTCGTCATACTCCGTGTTACTCGTCGGTGCTCTTCCGGTGTTTCCAAAACTTGAGGATCCTCATCCTCGTTACTATCAGAGTCAGTCTCGCTGATTCTCGTGCACCAGCGTTTCAGCTTATCGCTGGGCACCACGCCACTGTATGGCTTCTGGGTCCGTTGAGCACCCTTGATGTCTTCGATGCAATATCGATCGCGATCGTATACCTTGGCGACCTTATACGGCCCAGCGAACTTCGCCAGCAGTTTCTTACTAGAGCCCTCATTACTATTTATCAGACGCCTTGTTGCGATTATTTCATTGCTACTAAACTGCTTCGGTGGAGCCCTTTTCTTGTTGTATCGTATCTCCTGTTCTTTTTGATTACGCTGAATTTCAGCCTCAGCCTCTTTACGAATTTTCTCCCGATCATTTTCGTAAGTTGATTCTCCTATACCATGCACAATTTTTGCTTCAGCTGCATTCCGGGGTCTATAACCGAGTAGCAACTCTGATGGAGATTTGCCTGTTGATTTATTAATAGTGTTATTTAATCCCCAAATAACAGTTCCTAGGACTTGGTCTCACTTCCTCTCGTCGGTTAAACTAGCCGACAATGTACCGAGTATGGTTCTATTGTAGCGCTCGACCAGAGCATTCGCTCGTGGTGTCGCTACAGCTGTCAACACGTGCTGCACACCCCTCGCCTTGCAATACTCTTTAAATCTCTGGCTAGTGTACGCACTACCTCGGTCACTGATAATACGTTTAGGAACACCAAATGTTTCGCTAATCGTCGTCAAATGTCTCTCAACCGCGACCGCTCTCGTACGCTGAGCTCTACGTATAAGTCACCAGTATATTCATCGCTCACCACCACCTTGACATCTGCAGCCTGGCCTGATGGGATGACGGTCGTCTCTGCAGCCTACAATGCCAGCTTCTGCGGTGGTAACTGGTCCATCCCTGGTAGCGTTGCCACGGACTTCTCGAAGATCCGTAGACTGCCATCTCTCTGCACCACCGTGATGCCTGGTAGATCGAGGAAAGGTTGTCCTACTATCAGTGGGACGTCCTGAACCTCGTTCGGAACCACGTGAACGTTGACCGACCCCTCAGCCAGGTCAATCTTCAGATTGGCCTTGGCGACTCCAAACGGCCGCACAGCGCTCCCTCCAAATCCTCGAAGAACGTCAGTCGTCTGCTGAAGTCCCAGGTGTAACTTATCGGCCTCAGCTTTCCGTAGGGTGACGCACTCGCTGCCAGCGTCAACGTACGCGCGTAGTTGAACACCGTCAACCTCAGCTTCGATGAACCGTGCTGTTTTTGCCTGCTGCGGTGTACCGATGCTCAAAATCTTCTTCTCGCTAGTTTGCGTTTTTGTGCCCGGACACTTCCTTGCCATGTGACCCATGCCATTGCACTTGAAGCATCGAACCGTGGCGAGTTTATTTTGAAAACTCTCCGAGTGGTTACGTGACTTAAATTTTTCGTCCACGCCTGCCTTATTTGTCGAATGAGACTTGCCGTGAGAATGATAATTTTCAACACGATCGTTCCCCTTTTTGAACACAGGTTTATCACTTCGAATTTCACTATCTTCCGTTTTACTTAAGAAGATGCGCAAATCCTCCGGTGTCTCGAAATCGCTGCGCTTAATCATCATTCGGAGCGAATAATTGGGGATTCCTTGTGCAATACATGCGGCGGCGCCTTTGCCTTTGATATTGCAAACGTCCACGAGTGCCAATTTCTCGAAGAAATACGTCATCATCGTCTCATTTTTGGATTTTGTTCGAGTTAACATGGCAGTGAGTCTATCTGGCAGTTCTGTGTGATCCGTAAACGCTGTCACGAGTTTCTCCTTCCATTCCGTCCAGGTATAATTGATCGAAGATAAACCTTCATCACTTCGAATTTCACTATCTTCCGTTTTACTTAAGAAGATGCGCAAATCCTCCGGTGTCTCGAAATCGTTGCGCTTAATCGTCATTCGGAGCAAATAATTGGGGATTCCTTGTGCAATACATGCGGCGGCGTCTTTGCCTTTGATATTGCAAACGTCCACGAGTGCCAATTTCTCGAAGAAATACGTCATCATCGTCTCATTTTTGGATTTTGTTCGAGCTAACATGGCAGTGAGTCTATCTGGCAGTTCTGTGTGATCCGTAAACGCTGTCACGAGTTTCTCCTTCCATTCCGTCCAGGTATAATTGATCGAAGATAAACCTTCATCACTTCGAATTTCACTATCTTCCGTTTTACTTAAGAAGATGCGCAAATCCTCCGGTGTCTCGAAATCGTTGCGCTTAATCGTCATTCGGAGCGAATAATTGGGGATTCCTTGTGCAATACATGCGGCGGCGTCTTTGCCTTTGATATTGCAAACGTCCACTAATGCCAATTTCTCGAAGAAATACGTCATCATCGTCTCATTTTTGGATTTTGTTCGAGCTAACATGGCAGCGAGTCTATCTGGCAGTTCTGTGTGATCCGTAAACGCTGTCACGAGTTTCTCCTTCCATTCCGTCCAGGTATAATCGATTGAAGATAAACCTTCATACCATGTCTTCGCAATACCACGAAGATTTTCCAACGCAAAACTGGTAACCGTTGTTTCGCTCCATCTATGAATCGCCTTCAACTCTTCCACCTTTTGGATCCAAACTTTGATCGTTTGATTCTTCGCACTGGGGTCAAATTCTGGAATCGATCTCTTTCCATCGACACCTCCTGACATTCGTGACATTGGTCGTTCCACTGCAATGCTGACCGTTTCGACAAGTTTGTGAAACGCTTCCTGCCAATTCGAAGAACCACTGCTGGGTGACTGCGTCACTACAGGTGTATTCGTTTCACGGTGTCCATATTCTCTTTCACGAGATCGTTCACGTCTCGCTCGCGATCCTGACTCTCCACTGCGATGTCTAGCACGACTTCGTCGCTCCGGAGTGTAATGCGATCGTCCTCTCGAACGAGATCTCGACCGAGAGTGATGACGGTTTCGTCGCAAACGTCCTGACATTATTTAGTCAACAGTGTCACACACAACACTATAATACGTTGGGTGTATTTTCACAGCAATTGCTCGCTACAACACACACGAAAATGTCACAGTTTGCTAAGTGTAGCACGTTGACACAAATTGCAAAACAGTTCGAAAATTTTGACTGCGAAAAGCACGCGGTATTTCCGAGCTCAGATCCCACTTCTGAAGCTGCTAAATACTTTTCGTGTGCGTTTATTAATTATACAAGTTGAAAGTCGCGTAGTGATACAAAATATAAAAGATATAGAAATGATTGGTAGTGAGAGTGCGACTGCTCTCTTCGACGTATCGGCTTAGAATGCCCGTGAATCGCTGGATCGATGAAGGGCCAGCCGCCCTTTGGTGACATCAGCACGCTAAGACAAAGCTCCCTTGTCTTAGTTAGTCACCCTGGTTGAGTCATCCAGTATCCCACGGCGTGTGTTTATTCGGTAATAAACAAACGTGCGATAGGGTTCGCCTTGGTTCGCCTCGAGTCGCTTTGTCGCGTTCATTAAATTATGACTATACTTGAGAAGATTTGTGAACTCCAACGTCATATCAATCAACATATATGTTGATTGATTTTGGCTTCCTCATAGAGGAAGCTTTGTATAGAGCGAAATATAATGAGGAAGCAATGTGCAAGGTTCTACTTTGCATCTTTGTTTTATGCAATAGATCAACATGGCTGAGTATTATTTTGTTCACATATTGAATTTGGGTTTCATATCAAGTTTTTCAAACGTTAATGCAATAAAGTTAATATTTGAAATAATTCGAACTTCCATAATATCATAATTATTTACGTTTCGTCACTAAATTAAATATCTATAATGACTGAATATGATTTCGTTTACATATCAAATTTGGGCTTGATATCTTAAGTTTTGCAAAAATTAATGCGATAAAGTTAGATTTTTGATAATCCGAAATTTCATAAAATCAACATTTTTTTCCGTTCATCACTAAATTACATATCTATCATGGCTGCATATTAATTCGTTCACATATTTAATTTGTGATTGGTATCTCATGTTTTATCGCAGTTAACACGATACCGTTAATTTTTTTCAATTATTCAAAATTCCATAAAATAAACATTTTTATATCGTTTGTCACTAAATTATATATTTATCATAGGTGAATATTATTCTGTTCATGTACCAAATTTAATAATATAATGAAAGTTAATAATATAATGTCAATTTTTTTTAAATTTCAAAACTTCATAAAATTTGAACTACTCGACCGATTCGAGCCAAATTCAATACCAAACAACATCAAGTGCAAATTCTCTTATGAAGAACTATGTACCATAATACACTAATTTTTACAAAAGTTAGAGCGACCACTCCCTTTTTTAAACAAATTTAAAAAGCTACAAAATCTAAATTGTTTCATCCATTCAGTCAACATTTGCAGTAATTGAAGAGGAGCTAATGCTCCAGTTGTGTGCCAAATTTGAGCTCGATAGCTAAAATGGTTCTTGAGTTATCAGCGTTTGAATTTTCGAAGTTGTATACACACACACATACATACATATATACGGACATTTTTTCTAGATAACTTTTCTCGACGTTTTGAACCATTCTGTGTGTCCTGATATAAAAATGTCGAATTTTTTTTTTCATGAGAACAAAGCTTCCTCTATGAGGAAGCAACAACCTTGTACATAAATTCCTTATAATTTTCTGCTTTTTACAAATCTTGGTTGGTTATGCCAATAAAGTTATTCATTGTATTATTATGAACTTACTTGTGCTAACCGATAACTTGGTTGATCTAACCAACTAATCGAGTGGCGCACTTACCTCCGAACATTTTTTCTAAATATATTTTCTGGAGTTTTGGCACGTTTTTAATACATTGGCACTGAAATTTTTTTTTAAAAATGTTGCCATGACAAAGATTCCTCTATGAGAGAGAAAAATTAGTCTAGTCTACTTTAAGGTCAAGGATTGTATCACTGGTTTAATCACAAGACGCTCATTTGAATAACAAATGTTTTTTATTTACATTCACATCATAGTAAGTCCATAACCGAAACCATAACGGGAAAGATGGATTGTGGCGCTGGGAATATCAGTAAGTCTGTGAAACGTATAGCAATTGATATTTTTATAAACAAGAAAAAAAAGAAAAAAATCGCGTGAATATTTCACACACACGTTAAAAGGTTTCATTCTTCCTTAATGAAAATATTCGTGGCTATTGCATCGTCCATGACGGGACTGAAACAAAAAGTTCCCCAATGAGACTTGGTATTACAGTATGTTGTACGAACTAGGAAAATCGGCAATGGAAAAAATTCTCTCAATCGAAGAAGAAATATTTACGTGTTTAGATAGTTTTACATACATTGTCCGTTACCCTGTGCAGCAATCTTATGCTCATCTCGATAGATAGTTACACGTGATACGGGCTTAATGCCACGCGCAACACACTGTACATTTTACATATGCTCGGTTTTCGCTTAACGCCAAAAATAGAAATAATACAGGTATGCATTTTTGTGCCATGATTGGTTTAAAAGATTTCTGTTTTTCCGAACAGGAATGGTCACCATTTTTAATTATAAAAAAAAATTGGTCATAATTATTTTTAAAAATAAATAATTATGATTATTGTGCAGAAATAAAAATGTTCACGAATTTGCAATAATTATTTCATACTTAGATTAATTATTTTTTTACAGTAATATTGCACGCAATAATTCGTACTTATTTAGTCGAAAAAATATCTGGAATTATATTTTTATTGTAATGGTAACAATTTCTGTTACAGAATTAAAGATGAAAAGGCGTAAAAAAAAAGTAGATTGAAAAAATAAAATTCTTTTTCGATAAAGTGCTGGTTCGCGAACCGCTTTAAAGTGTACAATGGACTTGGGCAAATAATATATAAAAATAATTCTGAGACGTGTCGCACACTTGCGGAATAGTTTATCATCGCACGTCTCGTCACACATCACTGTTTTTCCTCGTTTACATTGACTCGGTTATTCAATATCACGAATCATCGTACGTCTTAAGGAGGTTGGCGCATAAAGTTTCATAGAATTTAAAAACTTTCTAATTTGTAAGTATGTAAATCCAAAATATTCTCGAACGCTAAAATGAAAATCAAAAGATTTTATCTCAATTTTATATAATTAAAAAACTACGTTTTCAATTTTTTAATTTCATTACATTCCGACCTTTTTTAAACTTCGGCCTTCCATTCGGTAATGAATGCTTCGAAAAAATTCGTAGATTCAACTGAAACTGCACTCATGTGAATTGAACTTATTCTAATTTTTATTTCAGCTGTCGCTTCCGAAAACTGCAGTTTCCGGACGTCATGTCGTACTGAAAAGTTTTGTTCAACATTCAAGATATTTTTTTTAGCGCGTGTGATATAATAAATCTCACACCAACTAAAAAAAGTTTTTCTCCCTAATGTTGAAACGACGTGACGACGCATTTCTTGATTTATTACCATTATGTGCCAACCACCTTAACTAATATTTAGAGTGGGCAAATTCCGCTTCGCCCATGAAATTTCTTTTCAATTTTACGTCCGCGAGATGGGATCTTAACATTTTTCGACGAAAAGATCTTCATCTTTAAATCTTAAGGTTAAAGTTTTTAGGACTCGTATCGTGAAAAGTCATGACCGAAGCTTAATTTGACTATCGCGAAAAATGTATGTACGCGGTGTACACCGTCGAGGCGCTTCATCAGAATTGATGATCTACGATAAGGCATATCGCTTATGTAAAAAATAATTCTCTTACTAAGGTCTCGATCTTTCTTACGAAGCTTAAGGTGATGGACTCAACTAAATAACAACGATGTTCGCCGAAGTAGTCTTCTTTGCAGCCAACTCATAAATATCACAAAAATCTGTTCAGTAGGGAGCAGAATGAACATTTTAATTTCACAAGGTGCGAAAATGGATGTTTGTAAAAATGTTGCACAATACTCGTTAGAAAAACTTTTTCTTTACTCGTGTGATTGCAAAAAGTTTTACCGCACTTATATCGCAATATACTACTTCGTCAGTCTCAAAACCAATTCTACGTAGATTTTTATAAAAACCAGATTTAGGCGTGTTGAACTCTACACGTGATACAAAACAAACGGGTCGAAGAATTTTACATTATGACCAGAGTTGTAAGTGCCTAATACTTATAGAAATAATGATGATGATACGATCAGCTCTATCATTATGATTTTATAATAATAACATGTAGCAATTGTAATACAATGATTGTACTTTGGAATGGCTGCAAAGATTATTATTTTTCAATAAAAATTCACGGTAATCCTCTTGAAAAGATGGAAAAAAATAAGTAATGCATTACTTATTTCTTCCATTTTTTCCACTATTTCTTGCAATATTAAAGCGAAAATTAGTATTTTTTTCAGCTATTCAAATATTTACACTCTATTTTATAATCACTACATGTTATTATTGTGAAATCATAATTACAAAACAAATTGTACTGTAAACTATATCTCATGAATTAATGGGGATTTACAACTCTGTTTATGACGTATCATTTTAGTCTTTTAAGACTCCCTGTCAAAAAGTATAGACTGCAATAAAACATTTTTAACGAATCAAAATACATCGAGCAGTACTTTCTGTATCACCCGAACAGTTGATAACGGTTAAGTATGGTTTGCAAGAGAACCGAATGACAAAATTGATTTTTACGAAGACAGAACAATTTTTAATTCTCTTTCTCACTTGATTGGATATTATTCTATTTATGAATGGGCGGAAGAAAACATAAAGCTCTTCGGTAAATATCACTGTTATTCAGGTGACTTCAGGTGACCCTCTTAAATAGTCAACTTTATGTCGTCATTGCTTCTTTTTTCAATTTCAAAATTTCTTTTTCTAACTTCCGCTTTACTTATACAGTATTATTACGATTTCTATAATATTTTCGTAAAAGCTTCGAGCCATTATACACATTCTCACTCATCGAGTGGATATCGATAATCGTTGAACGCGTTCTCGTATCTCAGGCACCCTCGCACGCATATCCAAAAACACATATGAAGCACGTGACACAATATCACTGACGTGACATTAGAATTGAAAATTCGTGATCGACTTTGTCACACACCGCAACGCGACTTTAGAATATGTCACCTCAACTTTTATGTTTTTTTCTTTTTTTTTTGTCTATTTCTTTCAATGTTTATCTAACCACCGTAAAATCCCGAAAATACATTTTTTTTTGTTCAAATCTTTCTTATCGTTTTCTAAAATTCAAGCGATACGTGATATCTGACATTTGCTTATATTAAGGAAAAACCGTCGACAAATTATCTAGATTCACTAAAATCGTCATTCGTATTTGTTTTCTAAGAACACGCGCATCAGACTTGGTACCCTTTAACGCTTGCTTTGCTTCGTCTCTTCTTAAAAAAAAAAAAATAAGTATTTTAAAGGTGACTCGAAAATTTCAAACTCTGAAATTAGGCCTTCGAAAACTATTAAACAAATTGTGAATTTACTTTTGAAAATATTTGGAAAATTAATGTACTTGAAGAGCAAGCATTTATGCTTAAGACAACATATTGAATTAAATATGCATCTTAAGCCTAAATACTTGTTATTCATCTTGTTTTTAATGAAACAGCTTATTGTGAATTAACTTTAGAAAAGATATGGAAAATGGATGTTCTCGAAGAGCAAGCATTTATGCTTAAGCCAATGTATTGAATTAAATATACATCTTAAGCATAAAATTTATCTATACATTTTATTTTTATGAAACAAATTATTGCAGCTCTTTATGTAATTTACGAATTCAGACATAGAGATAGTAAATATTTTTTATACACTTTTATGAATAAAACTGAATGAAAACATTATCATTTTATTTATTATTCGCGATAAAATAATTTAAAAAAAACTTTAAGAGTACAATTCAGAAGCACAAAAAAGGTTGGCAATTAAAATAGAATAGGTTTGGGTTTTATAACCATTTACGTTTGAGGGATAATCTGAGAATGACAAAGTGTGTACCGAACAAAAAAAAGCGATGTAATTACATAGAACAGTTCACAGAACGTTCGATGGAATCACACTGAACGATAATATCAGACACTCTCAATTCGCAAGTTAGATTAACGAGCTTTGGATAATTGATTTAATTTAAAAAATCGTTATTACTTAATACTTTGACATCTATATTCGAACAGTCTTTTAAATGCAAATGCATACACGTACTAATAACGTTCGTGTGCTCTGTGGAGGTGACACCGAAAATTGGCGACAATCCATCGAACGATAACAATTATATTTGAAGTGAATTTAACTGACGAACCCGGGTGCCGATGCCGAGTTTTACGCCATCATTACTTTATGAAATAAACATTAATAGCATAATTAATTACATAATTATTATTTCACGATAATAAATTACAGTGCTGATAATTTCAAAGTGTCACTTTGTAGAACTGAATAGAGTATTTATTACCAATAAAAAATTCAAGAAAAATTGTATCTTGTGGTCCTCCATTTTTTTTTCAATGTATTATGTATATGCCCCCATTTTTTTCAAGAAAATTTCCTTGACATTGTGTTGAACGGCATTTTTTATTATCTTCTTATTTTTGAAAAACAGAATTTTCTCCCGAAATACAAAATACTAAAATTAATATGAATCGACATCGTTACTGTATAATAAATGTAAGATACTTTTTGTATGTGTATTTATATTTTTTTAATTATATAGAAAAACATTTTTTATACATTCATTTATCTTTTTTCTAAACAAATAAAGAAAAATTGTTAATCGTGATCCTCCATTTATTTTTGAACCCATTATGTACATTCCTCCATTTGATTGCGATAAATCCCCGATTTCTTTTAAATAATTAGAAAAATTTTGACATTAAAGAATAAAAGCTGCAGATTATTGTTTGAAAATAATAATTATGAATCCAATTATACGATGTTTATGAAATTAAGTAATGGAGGTTTTACAACCCTGTGCCGATGTCAGTTTATTTTTCGCTGTGGGAACGAACGGTACTTAGACAATAATAATAAAAGCTATCAGTCCGAAGTGACCAATTTAACGAGAAGGAGTGTCTTATCATAGAAGAAGAAACTTATTGTCACCTGAATTTGGCACAAAAGCTAGTGATGTTTTTTAAGTTTTTTTTTTCCTTTTCAATCAACGATTATCGTAGGTAATTATTATTATCAGTATTATCAATATCGTTATTACAGTTTTTTGTCGTCCATCGGTACGCAGGACACCCGGTGCAGGCAGTAATTACGGCGCCTTTATGTACACTTTTTCTTAAAACACAATTCGACTCACGTACGACCGACGAAAGGAACGGTAAAGTAAATTTTTTTTCAATAATCTAGAAAAATGACATAAATATATGCTACGTACATATTTCATAAAACCGAAATATTCCACATATATTTCACATTGAATATTAAATATATGGGAGACATATGTGCAATTTTTTTATTATGTTTATATAGGAAATATATAACATATATGAAAAATACATGTAACATATTTTCGGAATCTTTAATTTCGCATACACTTCAGTTTTGGATTATATTCGAATTAAATAGCATTTAAAATAGATAAGGAAACAAGCATTTTTTAAAGTTTAATTTTTAATCAAATCTCCATGTTTAAAAAAAATTATACTTTTATCGTTTTGGAAAATCAACAACAATGCCAATTCCTGATGATTTTAAATGCGTCTGAAAAAAAAATTGTGCCCTGCAGACAAAATTTCATCCTATGATCAACGTTTGTCGAATTTTGAATCAGTTTTCATTCTATATTTTTTTCTTTTTTAAATGATTTAAAATTAAGATAAGTTTAAGTCAAGTCTTTTTGTCGTAATTTTTTTTTTTAATGAACAAAACCCACCCGTTTCGTCGATCGTTTCCTTAAATTGTGTGGAGCGTCAAAAACCGCGTTAACGATTCAACGTCCGAGCAGCGAAAAAAATACAAAAAATAAAATTGCCATCGATTTTGGAGTCACCCACGAACGTTGATCGGTTTATTTTTCGCAGAGCATAGAGAACTCTAACGTTGCATGACGTGTCTGCGCTCGTTCATGTGCTATATATATATTATAATAATAGTAATAATAATAATATATATATATAACACTATCATCAAAATTCATCCAATTACCATACGAATTATACACGGTAGCTTACATTATTTATGCTTTTTTTTCTTACATGAATATTTCGTCGGAAATTATGTACATTTTCGATCACTGGTTACGAATATTCCAGCAATCGAGGAGTTAAATTGGTACAGTCGATCGATATACTATATATATATCTATATTTATATGAACGCATATAAATATATGTATAATATGCGTCTCATGACCTCACATCAAGATGCTTCCTTACATCGGTTCAGCAGCTTTTGTCACGAAAGCGATAAGAAGACCCGTGAATGAAGATAAATGTGATGCTTTTTTTTTTCTCGTGTCTTGTGCGACTCTCGCGCGTTATACATTCGGTTAAGCGTCTCTCACACCGCGAAATTAGTCTCCGCCCTCAATATTATACAATTTTGGGGCGAAAAAAAGGCCCACATGTCGTTTTCCTCATATATTTTCATATCACTTAAGAATATCGATACGATGAGGAACGAAGAAAATCCGAAGGTCGAGAGATGATTTTTATGATGTTCAACATCAATAACGCCCATACTAAAGGCCTCCTGAAGACTCCAATTTTTTTCAACCATTTTTTTTCCCTCAGATCAGTGTCTTCTTTTAGATACGACAATTAGTTTTTCAGGCATTATCGCAATTTTTTTTATAAGCAGACCAATTTCTTTGGGGATTTTCTCGCGTAATTGTAGATTCTTATGCAGATTCTTCGGAGAAACGAGGAAAAAGATATTCAACTGGTCGGCATGACCTGCGACACGGTGAACGGCGTGACTTGGTAAAGGAAACACCTGTTGCAGACCCTCACCGGCTTGGTGTGACCGTAACGCGGCAGGGGCACGTTGTTGCTGCTGCAACGACCGCAAAAAACCTTGCCACAGTTTCTGCAGTGGTGTCTTCGTCTCACAACCGTAAAGCCAGCCTGGCAGGCCATGCAACGAGGGGCATCGTTGTCCGGCACCCACGCTGGTGCTCTCTCCACGCATTCCTCACCGCATTCGGTTACTGGCGAGTCTGTATGACATAGAAAAAATGGAAAATGCATTATGCAACTTGTTTACAAGCGTTGTTAGAGTGCAAGAGTGTTCTAAACGGCACAAAAAGATTAAGGGGAGGGAGATATGTGAAAACTAGTGATATTTAATATAGGCTCATATTGCACCCGTTTGGGTGCTGGTATTAGATGGAGAAAATGTAGTTTTGAATCGCTAAACAATGCATTTTTTACAAAATAGCGAAAATATCTGGTTTTTGTCATTACACATTAAGTACCTAAAATAATCTTTTTATTTTCTTTTAATTTTTGTTTACTTTTCTAATAGAGGAAGCAATATTCTCGTGAAATTGTTTTATTTTCATGTCGGTATACTCAAAATGATCTAAAACATTGAGAAAAGTGCTTTAGAAAAATGTCCGTATGTGTGTGTATTAACTGATTAAGCTGGAACTTGGTACACAAATAAAAAAATTGTTGCATTTTTTGGCAAGGTGTATGCAGAAATATATATTTTGGAGATTTTTAATTTTTCAAAAAATTTATGTGGCCGCAGTAATTTTTGTAAAATTTACGGTATTTTGCCAAATAGTTCTTCATAAGTACATTTAATGTTGTTTGATATTAAATTTGGCTGACGTTATTATATTAACTTTTGCAAATCCTGAACTACCGAGCCCAAATTCTGCACATAAACGGAATAAGACTCAGGAATATTTGATATATTTCTTTTTTAACTTGGCGTCGCGTTGCTACCGCCACTCTTGATATAAGTAGTGGTAGTAGTAGTAATCGTAACTTATTGACAAAATGTACATAATTATTTTGTTTCGAAATTGCAAATTATAATTATAATTTCTATTGATTCATTGCACTTTATACTTTGCTAATTGGCCATCGACCGCGATCCTTCAGCCTGCTTGATATAATTTAGCAGAGATCAGTAGAAAGAGTCAGATAATATAGGAATTAGAATTTTTCTTTATTATTTTTTGACGTCTTTTTTCAATTTATTTAAAACACGGATGCAAAGTAGAACCTTGCATAGCTTCCTCATTCTTATTTACTTTTTTCAAAGCTTCCTCGAGTCAGAAACCAATATCGATGAATCTCATAGAAGTTGATTCGTAAAAAGTGAAAGATAATGAGGATATGCAACGTTCGACTTTGCAACCTTGTTTTAAAATTTAAAAAAAAAACCGACATACTTCTCTCGTTAGTTGGTGTAGTTTCTTCAAATTCTTCTTCATCCTCCGGCAACGAGTCCTGTCGCTGAATATTCTCACTGGTATCGAGAATCTCAGGTGAATCAGGCGGTTGGGCGGTCGAATCATCGACCGGCGTACTAGGAGGATCCGGAACGTCATTTTTCACCTCACTAATTTCCACCTGACTGCTGTTCATCAGAAAGACACACTTCAGGATGTTCCGAAGATCCGATGCAAAATTAGTTTGCAATTGATCAGCAACACCGGCGATGCAGACGAACAATCGGTGAACCAGGTCCTCGGAAGATCTAGAAAAACATTGTCAATTTAGAATACGTTATTTTTCGATATTTTAAGGTAGTTCTGTCGGTACTCCGGAGTCATAAATCTCAGAGACTATATGACATTAAAAAATAATCATGCGCATCGCTTTGACTGTCTCAATAATAATATAAAAAATAATCGAAAATCCTTCGAAATTGTCGTAATCAAATTAAAACGATTATTTGTAAATAGTTGATATGTTCAGTGCGGATTTGACTTAATTTTTACGATGATTAGGTTAGGAAACGTCATTTGGCCCGGTATCGTGCACTTTGACCTTGGTTCAATTAAACATTATTCCGGAGACTTCACCTTTTTTCATGATGCATCAATTCCTGAATGATTTGCGAATCCGTACTACTTTTTATTTTTTCTCTATCTTTGATCTAAGTATGTTAAATTTCGATTTAAAGATCAATTTTTCCAGCCCTCCAGTGAGCGCCGTGTAAAAAGATCGATATTCAAATTGTTCATTCAAATACTCGGTAAAAGCCTTCAAGATTTTGTGCAAGTAAAATTGAATAGCTTAATTACAAAATGTCAAAAATTCATGCATATGAGTTTGGATTGCATTCACGACAGAACTACCTTAATCGCCATTACGTTGGTTCTTCAATTTAGAATAGAAAGTTTTCGTCACTGTGCATTTATACATTTTCAATTGAACGAATTATAATGTTTTTTCCCACAACAACTTCACTACAAATTCCTTGTTAAACTAAAAAAAAATATAAACACACCAGTAATTGACTTGAAATATTTACTTAAAATTTACAATGGTTTTGTCCACAAACGTAGACAGAAACTTTTTGTCAATTTCACAGAACAAAAATCGTCTATTACTAGTTTAAGAAACCATTACTTGATTTTTATGTAAAGTTAGTAATTGAAATAATTAATTCTGTAAAATCAACTTTCTGTGGACTTGCACAAAAAAATAAATGTTAAAGCACACAAATTACCATGGAATTTTTAATGCGCAATAATGAAATATAAAACTAACTACCCAATGACCAAAATAATTTTAAAAAATATCTGTTTACCGAAACTTCGCGCGTATTTCATTTCTATTGGCGATCTCAGCAGCCTGCATAGCCAGAGCAATTTCCTCATCATCCTGACAGTCGCTCTGAAATTCGCTGGTCTCGGAACTGGAATCACAGTAGCTGGAGCAGCTGGAACTTGAAGCAGCAGCCGATGTGGCAGCAGCCGCGTTATTTCTTCTTGACAGCGACAGCTCGCGTGGAGGTTGGTTGGCTCTCGCTATCACCGCAGGATTTACAAGTTTTACAGGCTTGGGAACTCGCCTAACTTGTTCTTCTCGCGAATGTTGAAGCCTACAACAGCTGTGAGTCGGCGGAGGGGACGGAGATTCGGTAACAAGGCCACTCCTGTCGGTTCTCGGACCTAATCCGTCCATAAGATCCTCAGGACTTTTAGATCCGCATCTCATCTTTACGTCCTCATTTTTCGCGCCACTTTCTGCAGACATTTCCGGCCGTTTATCGGCGCCACTTCTCTTCATTCTCGCAATTTGTTCGGATCTCGATCTCCGATGATCTAGCAATTTACGATTGTGCGATGAAGAATTTCCCTGCTGCCGATTAGACGCCGCGTGAGCTCTGATGGCGCTGCTGGTATCAGCGCGTGATTCAAAGTGACACAAACGAGGACTTCTCTGAGGACTGTGACTCCCAAAATTGGGCATCTGTCGAGTGTTTTGACTGGGATGAAGACTGGCACCAAAACTCGCAAGTCTTGGATTAAGACAACGATCTGTTGAATTAGAACGCGAACTTTCGCTGCTAACTGGCGGCAAACGAATTCCACGAACATTGCAAGACCAACTTCTCTGATTTTCCTCGTGGCTCTTTTTTGCGCTTCTCCTATCGAACTTTCGTTGATGTCGCTTCTTTTGCTTTCCTTCTTTAGCGCGTCTCGCGGCTATTCTTTCCTGCGCGTATCTCTCAATGTTGCTACCAATTTTGCTGATGTCCTGCGACGTAGATGGACAATTTTTGCACTTAAGGTCCCTCCAAAATTCCCGCTTGGAGGCGCTCGAAGCATCAATGTTTAAGTTCAGATTTTCCCAATTTTCGGAATAGTTTATCTGGAAAGTTGGAGGATTTGAGTCGCAAACAGCAATCTGACCGTTTCCGTAAGCGATTCCGACAAACTCCTCGTTAGTTCCATTAAAATTGGATGATATTCTAGTTACATTTTTCGCTACTTCGGCGCTGCAAGAAGTTTGATTAGCGACGTCCATTGGATTATCAAGTGATGCTATATTTTTAGCTGCTCTGAGGCTGCAAACACAGGAGGAACTTTCCGATATCGCGGAGTTCTTACGTTTCGGTGAATTAAGATTCGAGCAAGAGTAACTAGTATTTTCTTGCGTGTCCTCGTCAGCTACGATCTCTTCTTCTTGATCCTGCGGAATTTCGTTCGCGAATGTTTTTTTCTCCTCTGGGCTTTTGTCGTAAAGACTCGTGTTTTCCGAGGATATTACCGTGCAAATACCGGAATCTGTTTGTTCGGATATTTCGTTTTGACATTCGCCTTCCAACAGAAGATTCGACAGCGTTTTGTTGGCCTCTGATATTAATTTCCGCGAATCCATATCCGGAAGCGAATTTTCAACGTGTATCGTCTCACCAGTGACGTTATTTTCATGGGAAACTTGATTTAACAAATACTGAGTCTGGGGAATCTCTATGTTACCGGTTGTGCCGAGAATCTGATTGATATCGGGACTCATATAGTCCTCGACGACTCTACGAGGACTGCTCCCTGTAACGATATAAAATTTCAAAGTGAAAAGTTGAAAAGTTATGAGCGTAATTAGGTCATACGGATAGTACACATAGTACACAGGGAAAAAAGTCTTGATTAAGTTTGTGCATCAGTTGGATAGATCAAGTTATTGATTGAGACAACCAAATTATTAGTTAGGATAACCAAATTCTCTGTAATACAACCAGTAACTTGGTTGGCCTAACCAATTATTTAACCAAGCGTTTGGTTGTTCAAACCAAGTTTTTTTTCCATGCATGGTTGTAAAGTTGTAATTCGACACTACGAAGATGAAAGAAATCAACAATATAAAAAAATGGATACAAAGTAGAACCTTGCGTATAGCTTTCTTAATGTTTTTTTCATTTTTCACAGCATATTCATCGAATTTCGCATCCTCGTAGAGGAAACGTTATGAGAAGTGAAAAATGAAGAGAAAGCAAAATGCAAAATTCTTCTTTACACCCTTGTTTTAAATGATTTAGAAAAACAGCAATTTAGCGAAATTTTAGTCGTCAAGATATAATGAAGGAAAATTTGAATTCCTATCTAATCCGAACCCTTCTACTGACCTTCACTAAATTATGTTTATAGCATCACGGAATATTATTTCGTTTACGCACAAAATTTTCGCTCACCAATTTATAATTGGCAAAACTTAATGCAATAACGAAAATTTCAAAACTCCATAAAATTCTAACTGCTTTTCCGACTTCGACCAATTTTAATAATAGACAATATGAAATATATCTGCACTTATGAAGAATTATTGCGAAAAATATTCTAAATTTTACAAAAATTAGAGCGACCACTGTTTTTTTTAATTATTCAAAAAGCTATAAAATATAAATTTTTACGTATATTTTGTCGAAAATTGCATTAATCAATTACAAACTGCTACTTTACTAATGTGCCACATTCCAGCTCAATCGGTTGAACGGTTCTTGAGTGATAGGTGATTCAAATTACGAAGCCTTACACACACACACACATATACAGACATTATTTCTAAACCACTTTTCTCGATATTTTGGATCATTCTGAGTATCTTGATAATCTAAAAAAAAATGTCATGAAAATAAAGTTTCTTGTATGAGGAAGCAACACAAATGATCACATACCGTCAAGACGATTTGACGCTTCGATGGAAGCGCTCGTGTCGTTGCTGTCTTGACGTATAGCTGGCTGAGAGTATCCTCGATGACTAGCGGAAGACTCTGGCTGATAATCGTAAGCGAGTTCTCTGTTTGGAGCTTCTGAACGTGATGGACGATTTCTGTTTCTCGTTGAATCTTCACGTCGTGATGAATTATCGAGGGACAAATTAGTTCGTGAATTTGTTTCACGGCAGTTGATTTCTCGGGAAGTGCTGGTTCTTGAATCACTGGGAATATTGTTGGAGTGTCCATGAGGACAAGTCGTTGAAACTTCGTCGCGTCCCTCGCGATTTTTCTTTTCGCGAGGACGTTTTTCACGCTCGGGTTGCAGTCTTCTCTCGATCAGGTACTCGATCCTCCCGCTCTCTTCGTCCAATATCTGAACAGCGTCGTTCGCAATTTCATCCATATTCGCGCCTGTGTTCTTTGTTACAGTGTAAAAATCTACGATGAAGTCCTTGCAGTTTGGATAATCCGTGTAAAAGTTATGGACGAACTCATCGACGTCTGGAATGTCCTGGCATGCCGTCTTTGCTGTTTGTGATATCGGCGCCGATGGCTCCTCGTTCGAACACAATAACTTCTCCAGCATGTAGAGCTCACGATTATTTAACGTCCACAAAAGCTCTCGTATCTTTAGCAAAAGATTCTGGAATGAAAAAAATTAAAAACACAGGATTAGTGAAGAAGAAAATTTCTGCTGGAGATTAAAAATTCTGAAGCTGTTAATTTGTGAAGCAATGTTAACTCGCACGGATTTTAATTATTTTACAGCAACTTGACAAGCAATAAAATTCGATGAAACTCACAACTTATTTATTTGAAAATAGGTAATTTTATGGTTAAATTATCTACTTTATATTATGGGAAGCATTTTCAATATGCTTCGGTGCTGCAATTCTATTTTTCAAAAAAAGTGACATTCAATAATTAAATGGCCTGTGAACGAGCCTGACATTTTTTTAGCCGTGCTAAAAATATAGCAATTGCATTTTTTTGGGCCCCTCATGCATAGAATACTTTAATAATAAATGTTTAAGGAGCCTCGCGCTCAGAACGCCTTAAATAAAATAAATTACCCCTGTCGGTATGAAACACCACATTCACTTGATGTGTACCCGGTCGATAACACAAATTGTAATCTGAATTTTTCTGCCATGTTTTATTCTTCTGTCAAACAATTCTGTGGGCAACTTTCTCGTATTTTATCGGATGGATTATCAGTGTTAGAGAAATATAGGATAGGAATATCAATCCTGTCTCACTCTCACAACTATACATGTTTCACATCATCTTCAGATAGTAATATCTCGGTGTAAAGTACGTAGAGATTATGTAAGGAATATACGTTTTTCAACTGCATATCGCATGACTATCGGGCTATATAGTCACCCTGCTACTTGCTGTTTCTGACCTTATAAGGTCACAACGATGCATCTGTGCTTGGCATCAACCACATGACCTTTGTTTCTGGATAGTCTCATTTTTTTCGATTACATTTTTAATTACATCCAGATTAATATTTTTTCGTCCAGATCCAACATATAGCTAAATTTAAAAGAGCGTCAGATTCAAATTGCAGATTTATTGACAAATGTCTTATATGTTTATGCCTTAATGTTATTCGAAAAAGAACTTCTATTTAACCCTGAAGCAAAGATTTTCTTGCTTAATGAAAAAAGCATCTAATTATTGAAAATAAGCTATCGGGAATTTATGGGTTTTTAATCTTCTTCACACATTTCTGAGATATCCGGAAGGCAAAAAATTTATAAAACTTGCTTAATTGTACATAAGAAGAATTCTTCGGGAATGAATGTAGCTGGAGATTAAGGTAAAATCGGCAAAATGCCATAGACTCAATAGTTATTTAAAAAAAATATTTTCATAAAAAAATAATTCCCCTAAATTTAAGAAAAAAAAGCTACGCTCATGCTGCAATAATTATTCAAATGTAAAATTGAGACTCTAGACATTTTTTACGTACCGAATATCTCAATATAGTGTGAAGAAGTTTAAAAACTCATAAATCTCCTATATCTCATTTGCAATAGTTAGCTTTTACCATAGAGCAAAAAAAATGTTTGTTTTAGAGTTCGAAAAAATATATATATATTTTAATGATCAGTAGATTGACAAGTGAGATATCTATCAACGAAATTTAGCAATTTGGGTCTAACAGCTTCTCTTTAATGAAACAAAAATCCTACATAAAGTACTTGTAAATATTCTAATGAAAAAACATTTGTAAGTGATCTGACATTGTTTCCAAAAAGTATAGTTCTTTTTTGATATCTGTATTGGACTTTTTGTACAATTATCGTATTATCTTGAAGCAATATTCCAAATGTATGGAAACAACAATCTTACCCTGAATGGTCTGAACATTTCACTGATCGTGTCTGGCGAGTTTAGACAAAGTGGTCCTCCCGGTGGTGCGAGAAGGCCAGCTACGATAGCGAGCCTTGGAATGGTGAACATAAGTGCGGGCTCATAATTATCCACGTCCACTTGACTAAGCAATCCCCGTTCGAGTGCTCGTTGCAACGTTTCGGAAAAAAGTACACAGACAAGTTCCTGTTGTTCATATTCCTTGGTCGATTTAACAGGAACCATAGCGCCAACATAACAGAGCTCAAAATCAGCAAACAATCGATCAAATATCTTCAGAGATTCGATCAACTTTTCCAGGGAAGGTTCCAGTGGATTTTGCGCCTGGAACAGAGTCTTAATTAATGAATTAATAGATCTATCGAAAATCCATTTTTTTACAAATCATTTTTCAATTTTTTTTCAATCAATTAAATGTCTTTACCTTTAAATTCATGTGACCTTTTAAGGCATGTTCCCGAAGCAAATTACGAACAATTTCCAACGACTTTGTTAGGGCCTTTGCCAATGGTCTCATCGCTGAACTTTCTGCCTCCCGATTCATTATCGATGAACCAGCAGCGAGACACTCAGCACCGAACCACAATTGGCCAGCCAAATTTTCTTGCATCACGTCATCGGGGAACTTGACCCTAAAGTCACGATTCGCTCGGCTCTCCGGAATCAGATCGTCCATTATCTGATTACATATCGTTAGAACTTTGTCCTGACAATGACGAAGTTGATTCACCAGGGTGGTACAACGCTCGGGCTCCTGACGACCGTCGAACGAATCCAACTCGCAGGCTACCGCGTTCAAGGACTCATCCGCGTAGAAAAACTGCGCCAAAAGACTCGTATCGTCTCTCTGAAAATATACAATTAGGGAATGATTAATGATGTGCATTATTCCGACAACTTTATTTCTTTCCCTTCTCGGAATGTGGGGTTATTATTGAGTCACAGCGAGGAGTATACACAATAAAAAGTAAACTGAAATTTCTGTCCTTTTAACAGAAATTTTCACCATAAATGTCCGAGGAAATGTTAATTTTACTAAAATAGATAATTTTCTGATGTATCTTCATTCTACGAGATATTTTCTGTCACTTTACGAAAACAAAGTGCAACTTTACTTAAAACTATATAGTTTGCCATTTTAACAAAAAAAAAAAAAAAAGTGATTTCTAAAAATAAGTTTTGTTACTTCTATTTCAACAGATAAAATGTATAAATTCTACAAACTTTTTATCAAGTACGTGCTAAATTTACGACTGTGCCTGTGAATTTATGCCAGTGAAATACAAGTAAAATGTATAACTTTCTGGCGCATATAATGCAACGCTTTATATGCGCCAGAATCTTTAATATTCTTCATATATGTTACCTAAATATGGCTTCCGTCGACGTTTTATCTATTTCTCAAAATAAGATATAACCTTCGTCAATTATTTATATAAATTTTTTCGATTTCGTGAATTTTCGTGGAATTTTTTTCGTTTCGTCTAATGGATAAAAAAAATCACATCACGAATTTTGGTTCGCATTTGAAGGCACATAATTATGATAACACACCCAGAAAAAAGATCTTGTTAACGAGACTAGAATCTACGCATCGTTGATAATAATAAACTCCAATGATGGAAGGAAATAAATATATATTGGATTATAAGATAGTTCTAATTGATTTTATTTAAAAATATCTAATACATGTATTTGGTCGTTTTAACTAGATCTTTTTTCTGGATTAAGAAAGTATTTAGTAGCAACAAATAAAATATTTTTTTAGTGTCCGCTGCACAGTGAAAGTTGATTCATAAATTGATTTGAAAAGTTGATTGATAAATAAATATGTTGGAAATTAAAAAACTGAAAAATTTAATGAAATACATATCTGTTGGACGGAAAGTAAATTTTCGTTGATTGAAATAATTAAATGTGGAATAGATAATTTTAGTTAATATTACCAAATCTTTTTTCTGGGTGCACTTAAAAGCTATACAGCAGCTGAATTGACCGAGCTTCTTATACGGAATATAAATTATCAATCGAATAAAAAACACGCCGCGCGTGCTTATTACAGTGTATCAATAGAAGATAAATCTGAGCTGCATTTATTTTTTTTTATTATACATCACGCAACTATGTATCTCATCGCCGATGACATCATCAGCGTCTGAGATCAGCGAGCGAGCAAGGTGCCGGCTACCGTTCGGGATTTGTTTATTCCTGCGACGAACACGATTGTGCATTGCGATAACCCTAGTTAACGTGTCCATCACAATACAATCCGATATCTTCATCAGATTATTTTTCAGTGAAAATCAATAAATCCTTCTGAAAAACAGCACGATGATCTTGTTACCCAGGATAATTTTATACGGATGTGTGCTAACTGTTGGATGTACTTTATACGTTTTTTATTAACGTGGGCGTGAATCAACGAATCTAGTGCATGTGTTACTCACGCTAGATATTCCAAAGTAGCTACAGTAGTATAGTACAAGGCAGCAAAGCGGCTGCCCCTTAATAGCATTTCTAAGATCTAACATTATAGCATTCTAAAAAGCTACGAGGAAATGAATTTACTAAGAAAGACGCAATACAAAAAATAAATGACTTAGTAAAAAAAGCAAATAAAAAAAATGACTTAAGGTAGTTATGTCAGGAAGACAAATCAGACTGATGTTCATGAAACTTGTAATGCAACTGAAACATGAAAATGCAACTAATGTTCATGAAACTTGTAATTGAGCTATTCAGCTTTACTTCTCCAAAATTTGGATGGTTCTTACCAATAAATTGAATAAATAATCAATACTTAAAAATCGATCTTTTTACACGGCGTTTACGGTAGTGTTAGCGAAATTAATCTTTCAATCGAGAATTAACATACTCAGATCAAAGATAAAGAAAAGATAAAAAGTACCGCAAGTTCGAAAATTATTTGCGAATCTTTGCGTATCATAAAAAAATGAAGTCACGGGACATGTTAAACTAAACTAATATTAAAGTGCACGATCCCGGGCCAGATGACGTCAAAATCGCACTGAAAAAATAATTTACTTGCACATAATTGTGTAAACCTCATTGCAACATATTTCAGAAATTCTCGATTATTTTTGGTATTATCATTGTTACAGTCAAAATGCAATATACAATCAATTTCCGATGTCATATAGATGCTGCTATCTATTTCTCCGGCGTGCTGATATAGCTACCTTAAAAAAAGTTAGTAAACAAACAAAAATTTCCTGTAAAAGTGAGTATATATTTTCTAATACGCTTTAATAAATTTGGTTTGGCGGTGCTATCTGAACTCTTCAACAAGTGCAGAAAATAACAAAAAAAAAAAAAAAACTTGCACCAATAAACTTGGCTACAAAGCAAAATTCTCTTGTCTGTCTCAATTTTTCTATTTGGCAAGAGGCATTTTTTATAAAAGTAAAAGTTTTCGTCGTACGAAGAGAACTCGATGAAGGAAAAAAAAATTTGCACAACGTTGAACTTGGCTACAAAAGAAAAATCCACTTATAAATTGTTTCCGCCTAAGCGCCCGAGTCTCTTTATATAAGTTTTGACATTTGACATAAACAAAAAAAATGAGTGCACGATCTTGGTCCCGATCGCAGTGTCACTGACTGACGACACCGCCGACCAATCACAGCACGAATAAACCGACAACAATCAAATCTCGCACTTTCGATACTAAAACTCGAAAGTCGATATATCTCGCCACCAACTTTTTAAGAGAGGACTAGGGTTAAACGGACTCGGGCGCTTGAGCGGCCGAATCTCTTTCTATCAGTTTCGACGTTTGACATAAACAAAAAAAAGGGATGCATGAACTTGGTCCCGATCGCAGTGTGTCTGACGACGACACCGACGACCAATCAGATTACGAATAAACGGACAACAATTAAATCTCGCACTTTCGATAATAAAACTCGAAAGTCGATATATCTCGCCACCAACTTTTTAAGAGAAGAGATTTTAAAAGAGGATTACTGATGAACTTTTTAGAAGAGGACAATTTTTAGGTAACGTGGTCTCGTTAAATCATGAAATATGTCCTCTGTCCTGTCCGATTCCAATGTAAGAATGAGAAACGCAATAGCATCTCAACGCTAAGTAAAAAAGAATAGATACACACGTTAAACTCGGTATTTTTCCTCCGTCTCAGAATATTCAAGGGGATATCACTCAAGATATTTGCATGGGGTCTACGAGCTTGTTGGACAATGAGTCTGATTGTAAATTGTAATTAAATAGAGGCTGCGTGCCCGAGGGCGTTCGTGCGATAATTAGAGAGACGTTAATGATCGGGCAAGCTCTCTCGAGAGACCCTCAATAAGAGATCTATACATGCTTGGCAATTACGCTTCATGTTAACAAAGTTCTTAATCACTGTGACAACTCTTGCGTGCATAGCGTCATTCTCATAAAAAAATGTTCGATTATATTACTACCTAAGTAGTATATTTGTAAGTTTTGTGTTTTGCCGCTGTGGAGATGAGTCACTCTGGATTTATTTTACAAAGTGATAGCGTCCGACGTCTTTAAAGCCTCACACGAGTAACATTGACCAACGGATGTACCTACACACGCGTATTTACGTACGTAAATGCATGGAATTCCCTGATTTATCATATATACATATGTGCACCGCTTGACGTCCACGTGTATCACGCTTAATCAAGTAAACGTACTCGTGCCAAGTGTGCGCTGCGATAGTTCTCATGTATAATGTGATACTTTGTACGCTTTTAACTACCCGAGATTTCGCAATGATACGTTAATACATTTTATCAACGTTCTTCTTATTATTAAACGTGGGAGGCCGCAGGACGAAATAATCAATAATTTTATTAGGCCACTTAGGGCACTGTGCCACCTTAATTCAATAAAAATTAAATGGTGCTGTGATGACGCATATGAAAGATTGTACTTTGATAAGCAATTGCCCCTAGGAAGCTCTATAAATATTTTTAACAAGTGCAATTTTTTTGTTTTTATTTTCTATTTTGCACTTGTTGCGTTGTACCGCTGAACGAAATCGGTTACACAAGGTTGAATTCTCTTTGTTAGATGACTGTACAGTTCAAGTATAACAATGTCCATTTAAAGATCTTTCGCAGAAGATACACTCACTCGAATATGATTTTGTTCCTTGTGTAACTTTTCCTTCTTACTAAACTTCCTTGTAACTTCTGCAAAAGATCTTTGAATCCTATTCACTGGCGGGACAATTTGTTTTTACACCTGATTGCCCGCCCGACAAAAGTTGGGAATTATGCGTTTAGCGGTGATCAGCTGATCAATGAGGTTTTCTATGTCGCCATTTTTCTCCGAAACTGCAACAAACGGTGTAACTAAATCTGTCACATCGATTCCGAAAGTGAATAAGTTGGTTATTAGATATGCTTGATGTTATTGGTGCAGTGGCCGAACTTTGCCGATGAAATAGATGTGCTGTCGGTTATTGGCGGCTAGGCTAAATAATGAGTGCTTCTTTAATTATACGTTTCGACCCTGGTCTGGGTACTCTTCAATAAAGTACTTTATTCTTTAATTATTGTGTTTGTTCATATCGTTTTGTGTAAGACACACGGAAAAAAAAGATTAGTTGCCATAACCAAGAAATGAGTTGACACAACCAATCGATTATTCTATTTCCCTTACAACTCAAATGGTAATACCAACGATTCGAATGGTAATACTGACGATTCGAATGATATGACCGAAGATTAAAATGATAATACCGACGATTCGAATGGTAGTCCCAACTATTCGAGTGGTATTCCCAACGATTGGATTAGTTAACCTAACTAATCTCGCGAGAACTAATCGTGAATAGTTGAGGTTACTATTTGATATGGTTGAGGCAACTAATTTTTTAGACATTGCGTACAGCAAATCGAAAACGTAGTTGCCACAACCAAACATTTCTTTCCGTCCATGATGTTATATGTGTTATCCTCCTTTTTATGTAATAATGACTCGAGAGTCTGATCCAATACTACAATAATTAAAGAATAAAATAATTTATTGAAGATCACCCAGGCAAGGGTCAAAACGTATAAATCAAGAAACACTCATTCTTTAACCTGGCCGCTAATAGCCGACAACTCATGTATTTCATTCGTTATTAGATATATTTCGGTACGATAAATGATTAACTTGCTGAGATAAAAGGGTTTTTCAAAAAACCTGTTTTACAAAGATAATTAGATCTTGCGAAACTAATTTAATCCAGTGTTACAACCCAACAAATCCGAAATTGAAAAAAAACATTTGTCCCGACGAAAAACGGAAAAAAATTGAATTTGATGAAAACCTTTATAGTGCTTTGACGGTGGTATTTGTTTATAAAAGTACAATATTTCATATGCACCATTACAGCACCATCTTTGTCACGCCTTAACTGCAGATTATCTTTCATCAAACAGATTTCGCCCGAAGCTTATATTTCTCGTTATCAAATTTTCAGAAAATTCAATAGAGCACTGTTCTTCACTTCTGTCTTATATGAATAATCGGTAATAGACAGATTTTGATTGGCGATCGCATTAGCTAGTAACAAAACTTATAGAACTTAAAATTTCATAGGGTTAAGATAAAAAAAATTAAAAATAGAATTATGCGTACGTATTGTAGGACATACGAGAGCACCCGGTGCGGTTTTCTCGCGACGCATATTTTTCTTTGTATAGTGACGGAGAGTTTCAATACCCGATAAAGTGCTCATATGAAAATCGATAGGCTCCGATATCGGGAGCAGAACGAGACGCCGAGAGTGGAAGGAGTAACACCGGTGTCGTTACCGGTCTCTATCTCAATGACAGCTTTGCGAATGTGTACGATCCGCAGCTACCCACCTCCGTGTCACATGAGGATATTAAAGCTTTAATTTCATAGTTAAAGCTTTAGTAGCATCATGCACGCATATATGAGACACCCTTAAATACATTCTGTGTTACTTTAGCCATTGTGATTCTTGAAAAACCTTTTTTTACCTCTCTAAAGATTTTTTACTCACTCTACCGATTTTTATCATGGTTCTTAAAGAAACCGGCGAGGATTTACAAAATTAAGAGCAAAATAAAAAGCGAATGAGCGAAAAAATATCTTTAGCAAAAAAGAAATAACTGAACTGACGAAAAATGTCTCATAGAGGATTCGACAGAGACTCGAGGTGGGATTTATGGTTAGGTACTATGAGGTTTCCTGCAACAAAGAACACGGTCTTTCAGAACCCTAACGAAGGGTGAAGTTTCGTAAGCGCCTCAGCCAAGTTCCAATCACTATTCGAAGCTTCGAAATGATCTAACTTGCACACTTTTATCACAGATATACTGACGAACCTATGCCCCTGCGGTTGCATATATGCATCTTTGTCTTTTGCAAATGCGCCTGCGGCATTACGTTTCAACCTGAACGCGCGAAGGTTATTTGAGACATTTTTTGAGTTTTCACTCCGTACTACTATTACTACTACTAATACTTATACGACACTGTAGCGCACATGCAGGGTCTGCGGGTAGCTACAATGTGCGGTGTCAAGTTTCCGTTTGTGGATAAAGTAAGGTTACTAAGAAGCGCTTAAGACGATGTGACGCAGGAATGGGCGTAATAGTGATAGGGTTAAATGACATCATCTTGAGGTTACTTAGAGCCCTTATTCCGAGCTACGCGTTCATAGCGTCAAATCGATATATTCTGACCGCTAATTGGTTCACAGAATTGGCACGAGCCAATCAGAGACTAGAATACGACGCTATGATCACCTAAGTCGATAATTTGGAATAATGGGTTAGAATCGCTACACGAAGAGGAGGATCTGATAAAATTTACCAGACGCTATGGTAAAAATTATCAATTCCGCCTGGTATTGGGAAGCCACAGCCGCTATCTAACGAAAAGTACGAGAACTATGAGAATTTCTACAATATACATAGAATTTTTTACCATATTTCGTGGGAAAAAATTCTCGTAGTTCTCGTACTTCTTGATAGGTGCACCTATTTGTACAAGGTCACATGACGCCATGGTGTCATATGACCTTGTACAAGGAATTTACGATACTTTTTACTAGAAATATGGTAAAAAGCAGCCCACTGGCACCCGACACACTAGCGGTCTTTCAGAATGCTCCCATCTATGGTGTGGCACTAGTAGTCGTCTGAGCGATCCGGCATATTTGGCCGTATATGCACGCAATACAATTTAAAAACAATAAAAAGATTTGCAATAGCGCGACGTATTATTATTTTTTTTTTTTTCATGCGTACAAATGATTTTTTTAAAGGAGTTTGGGTTGGTAGATGTAAAATAAATAACATATTTTAATACAAGTATAGAAATGAAGATATTTTTATTCTGTACAATAACATATACAATATCGATTCGACTGCTTTTTAAAATATGCAAAACTTGGACGATTCAGACAAAAAAGTTTATTTTCTCCTGACTGCGCTGAAATAACGTGATTCCGTCCCTGAAAAGCGGGAGGAAAGTCGCCGATATCTGACCGCGAGCATTGCGCATGTGCAGCGGGCAAGATATACGAGCCAAAACTCCCTACGGCATCTGCCCCCTATTTTTGCCCACTTCGAGGTTCCCAACGGGAACGCCGCGTACCGCGGCGCTCGCGCTGCGAGCCTCGAACCGCGCAAAAACAGGGGCCACGATGCCCGAGCGAGTTTTGCCTCGCATATCTGCCCGCTGCACGTGCACACGGCTCACGGCCAGGTATCGTCGAATTTTCCCTCTCGCTTTTCAGCGACAGAAATCACGTCATATTTCAACGCAATCGGAAGAAAAGAATCGTATGCTACGCGGGAGGAAGCGCGATATTCACCTCGTGCTCGTGCAGTCCTCGCTTCGCTCGGGCAGCTAACCTCGCACTCTGTGAAAATTGCGCTCTTTCCTCCCTTGTAGCATAATGTACTATTTTATTTTAAGGGCTAGTTTTTTCTGACCGATGAAAAAATAAAAATAATTATATTTTTTAGGATCGCAGCGCAGAATTTTTTGTCACTAGATAGAAAAATCCTTCGCTGCAATCCAAAAAGCATATAATCATGTCAAATTTTTTCAACACTGAGCAGAAAGATGCCCTTATAATGAAAACAAACTTTTTGGACTGACTCGGTCCGCTTGAACCTTGAATAATCATAACACTTACAATATGTAAGTGGCTTGAGATGCCGAATCTATCGGGATTGTAAAAAAACTAAATTTTCCAGGATTCGACTTGTATCCGGATGTACAATCTGGCATGATGCACATTGGCATGTTCACTAGGGGCGACGCACTGCGTGCACTTATCCCGAACAGGAAAAAAAATCTCGGTACGCACTTTTATTATTTTGCAGTTTTGCGAATAAATATTTACTTTTTACCCAATTTACTTTTTGTTTTAAGGTTACGATGGTTACGATCATTGAATGTTGACGAAACATATATATATATATGCGAAATCGCTCAGACTACCTGCAGCGCCACACTTCGGAACTATTTCGGTGGCGACATTCCGACGTGAAAGTTAACGTATTAGAATAAGGCTGAGTGTCCCCGACCTGGTAAAAAGTATCAGATCCTTCTTTCCGTACATAAGGTGTAGGACAGCCACTTGCTGGACTATAACTGATTTAACAACACTTATTTGCTTTAACATCGATCTTTACTTATCGGTACATAATTCATGTTAGGCTCTTGACGTGTCGTCGACGACTGAACTCCGCTTGTATCATGGCCTGCTCTGGGTTACATCTTACAAAGGTAAACGTCCCAAGCTGGACCCAAGTCATAATTTGGAATAATGTTTTAGAATCACTACAACGTGAACGTCCCAATGGCTGGACATGTGTCATATGTGTGTGTGTGTGTGTGTAACTGGAAGGACAATGAGTACAAAGGAAAGGAAATAAAAAGGATTTTATATGTATGTCCAGTTATTAGGACCTCGCTGTAAAGTATCCAGCCATTGGGCCGTTTATCTTAGTGGACTGATCGTAGACAATGGTGACAGTGAATCAGGATTTTTGTAAACCTGACAGGGCTTGAAGACGACGAAAAAAATCGTTTTTGCTACCTTTCAAGAGGCTATCTTATTGTGGTATTCGCGTAGAAAACGTGAAAAATCTTTTTAAGGGTCTTTTCGTGGTTTTTCAATTAAATCTTTTGATTATCATTAAGATGATGTGCTACTGCTCGGTCGGTAACAAAAACGGTAAAGCGTTGTTCTTGGTTACAATTGATGTTTCAGCCCAAAAACGAGAAGTATTGACTGCGTCTTGGCAGTCTGCAGTCAGTACTTCTCGACTTTTATTCGAAAAATCAACCGTGGCGAAGAATAACAATTCGGGAAGATTCAACTATGTCACTCGCACTTATGGCGATCTCAGAAAGACAGACGACATGTAGCACATCACCTTAAATAAATTAACATTTTTATTCGCAGCGGGAATTTCCAGATCTGATAACTTTTTTTAATTTTACTAAAAGACAACATTTATTTTTCTACTTTGCGTCCCACGAATAGTTATAATCACGAAAATTCGAAATATTCAATTGGCCATAAAACATTTCGAATTTTTCACTGCTTCAACTTTTTAAACCTGTAATAAATGCAAAAGTCAACGTATTCTTATTTGCCGTATAGTGATTTAATACTTGATTAATTACGACCGGTTGCGCGGTCGGTGTGTGGCTCTGGCGGTTCCCCGAGTTAAGAGGCAGGGTTACTTTCCCCCACCAATAAAAAAATTTGAAAAGCTGGTTTCACTCAAATAACTGCAGAGATTGGCCTTGCGTTTTCACGGAGTACACGGAAGGATGGTTCTATTGGGTAAAGCATTTAGTTTCCCGAAACTCAAAGCCGTTTATTCAGAAGTACCGAAAAACCAGAAAGTTAGGTAGATGCGAGATAGACAGAGGGTATCACTGCCTCTTAAACAGTATTGTTTGAAGCCGTAACTTGGATGGGTGACCACTTAGACGTGTACCGGCTAGCACATCGATCAGTGAGCAGGAGATCACTTTTTTCTGAGATCTTGGTGTCTACAATTAAGTAAGTTACTGTCGTGTATAAACCGAGAAATCACAATAATGTATGACTATGTACCGCTACGGGTTTCCGCAGTTTCACCGTATCTGTATCCACACAGCACAAACGTCTTATGAAACAGTAAAAGACGTCCTTAAGGAAGTTCGAGCAAAAAAAAAACATTCTGGTTTTAAATACACATTGATATGGAGGACCTGAGTTCAACTACAAAGTTTGAATAAGCTCATGGTTTACGAGAAATAAATTATTTTAATGTACACCACTTAACATTGCTGTGCATAGTTTATATGGGGACCATGCATTTAAATTATTGCAAACTATAAAGAATATATTCAGGATACTCTATGCAAAAATTTATGTACTCGTTCTTCACCGTTAATTAACAATAAGGGGTTATGTGGCTCGAGATCCAGGTTTCCTAAACTTGCACTGAGAGAAAAATCTGGGAATTGAAAAAAAAAAAAAAAATTAGTCTGACGATAATCTAACTATAAACTATAATTCCCAGGAGGAATGTCTATATTTTCTGGTTATAGCTAATATAAGAAAATAGTTGGATGAACCATAAATATAATTCCCAGGAGGAACGTCTCTATTTTATGGTTATAGCAAATATAATTATAGTAGCAATCATCAACATGATAATAGTTTCAAAAACTATTCTAATAGATTCAAATATGCCGTTTCGTTGCATATACAATTTCAACGTTTGTTTCCAATAACCTTGCAAGTGCCGTTTATTGAATCATATTATCATCGCTTCAACCATAAAATATTGCAAGCTTTCCTATATTCGTTTTATCGACGATATGCTTTTCTCTCAGTGTGCGTTGCGGCGTCTCTGTCGCACATTTCCGCGTTCTCTGCCGGGCCTTCGATGCTCTAATCCGTCTGAAGGAGGGTCGACCTCCTTCATTTTAACGACTATGGCGTCTTTTACACGTTCCCGTGTCATGTGGGAAAGTCTTCGGTGCTCGCTAGGTAGTGAATACGGTACAGTATAGCTAAGTTGGCTGCAGACGCATTGGAAGTGCGGGTAGCTTACTGAAGAGCGGTTTGGGAATGATATGGAGAAGGCGGTAAAAGGCCATTGAAGTCGTACCAAGGAAAAAAAAAGACTCGACTAATATTTCATTAATTACGAAGAAAATAAGTATAAGCCGGAGATACTACTCCATTATTTTTCGAATTTATAAACATTTTAGTCATGAAACTGAATTTTTTTTAAATTTGTGAGACGCTATATTGATGTTATTTTCCGCGAAACGTGTTATTTTTCCGATTTTTCTGTATTATCATTATCATTTAAGATTTTCATATCTGTAATCAGCGATGAACTTAAGATAAAACAAGGTCCTTATACCACATTGAACTCGAAAAAAAAGAAACAGTAATTTCAGCCTCAGTACCGCTGCAAGTGTCTAGAGAGGCTTGCAGCTTAGCCGGATTTTTGACGGACGCGGATTGCGAGAAAGGGGGGGCGGGGCGGGTGGACATCGCGCAAGTTGTGGTTCCTTAAATGGTGAATAAAATTACGACAAGAATTAATAATGATAACGGCAGCAATAAGAAAACGCCCTCAAAATGCAATCTCAAAAAAATATATTTAAAAAAAATTAAGGTTAAAAATAATAAATATGTTTGAAACAACAAAAATTAAAAATATTTCTGATTAAAAAATGATTTTCTGGATAAACGTGAGAAGGTCCTAAGTCGAATTTGTAAAAAAATGTTTGTTCCATGAAGAAAAAAAAAAAAAAAAAAAAAAAAAAAAAAAACCAATGATTGAAAAAGTGGTTTGCGACGCGTACTATTAATTTGCATTCTATTTGGGTCTTTCAAAGCATTGAAAGGGCCCCGCGTTTCTATACCGCGGAGAACAATGTAACTGCCCGGTGAATTAAATTTGCATTCGCGCTTGCTGGCTCGCTTGCATGTATAGACTATTCCAATTAAGGGGATTAGCGTTCTATGCTCGTGCTCCTGTACGTTGGACTCCAAATTACGTGAGAGTGGCAGTTGATAAAAGTTATTCGCCCACTGGAGCTCCCTACTGCTGCCCTCCGCGTCTCGCCTTCGTCTATCTCATCAGAACAAAACCGACAGATAAACCGATTAGATTCTTAGAATAAGCTACTCACAAGTGATTAAAAGCATCGCTAGCTTCGTATACGATCATTATGGACACGATATTTTTATTCTCAAACAGCATATGGACGACTTTCGAACATACCTTTTTATTTAATTCTTTTTTTCACCTGTCTGTCCCGGTGGTTCGTAAATGTAAAGAGAAGACTAATAATATATGACGCGTAAGATGTTTGCTCATATTTAATATATATATCTATATTAGTATCATACATCGATAGACCAAAGCCAAATATAGATTTGTAGCCTTCAAGCTGGATCATTTCTATAACCGAGTTTCATCGAATCTGTCATATGGCTGTAATATCGACTAGCAAAAATGGAGTGTTCGCAAGAATGTTCACAGCGCAAATGACGTATTTTGAAAGCTTAAACTCGATATTGTACTTTTTTACCGATCTTTGTCACAATTAGTAATGACCATCTGTTGATGAAGAAAAATTATCACGCATAATTTCTTTTTAATCCATCATTCACGGAAAAAAAAGATTAGTTGCCATAACCAAGAAATGAGTTGACACAACCAATCCATTATTCTATTTCCCTTACAACTCAAATGGTAATACCAACGATTCGAATGGTAATACCGACGATTCGAATGGTAATACCGACGATTCGAATGGTAATACCGATGATTCGAATGGTAATACCAACGATTCGAATGGTAATACCGACGATTCGAATGGTAATACCGACGATTCGAATGGTAATACCGACGATTCGAATGGTAATACCGACGATTCGAATGGTAATACCGACGATTCGAATGGTAATACCGACGATTCGAATGGTAATACCGACGATTCGAATGGTAATATCGACGATTCGAATGGTAATACCGACGATTCAAATGGTAATCCCAACTATTCGAGTGGTAGTCCCAACTATTCGAGTGGTAGTCCCAACGATTGGATTTGTTAACCTAACTAATCTCGCGAGAACTAATCGTGAATAGTTGAGGTTACTATTCGATATGGTTGTGGCAACTAATTTTTTAGACATTGTGTACAGTAAATCGAAAACGTAGTTGCCACAAACAAACATTTCTTTCCGTGTTTTTTTATTTATTTTTTTCCCCCATAGAGAAAGCTTTGTTATCATGAATTTTTTTTTCGAGTTTTTCATGTCCGGATACTCAGAATGACCCAAACATCAAGAAAAGTGATAAAAATGTCCGTGTGCGTGTGTATTATTTGTGTGTGGCTTCGAATTTCAGTGAAGATACATGTAAATTTGTCATTATTGTACAAATATACAAAGTTAAACCTTGCATATTGCTTCGTCACTATTTTCAATTTTTTACAAAACTTCCTCTATGAGGAAGCCAAAATTGAAGAACATACTTCTTCATAGAAGTAAATTTGTGAAAAGTTAAAAACAATGAGCAAGCGATATGCAAATTTATACCTTGCTTCCTTTTCGTAATTTTTTGAACAATAAAAATAAAGTCGGATCCCAATATAGATTCATTGTCTGAACGTTGAATCTGTATATACACTCAACAATTTATATTCGTATAATTTATCGTTAAAGGTATCCAATGATAAGGAATAAGCAGACAAGAATGATGACGACGTTTGCACAACTATATTTACTCGTCGAGTTTTGTAAAAATATTTTTGCGACGCACGTTGCCCGTTAAAAAATAATTATGGTAAAAATGCGTTCTGTGCGTTTATTGATGCCATGCCAAAACCCGAGGTGTAATCTCGAACCGAAAGATCTGCTGCATGTTCTAAATTTGGTAATATTTATCATTTCAAAAAGATGCTTAAAAACTGTGGCACTGTAATTTTTATTTAAGAATGTAGTACTTTTAACAAAAATGTTCTGTCTACAAACGACCACAGAAACTTTCGCCAATTTTAGCTCTAGTTACAAAAAAAAAATAATAATAATTAGTTAAACTACAAATGTATTTGAATTTTTAATAAAAGACTAGGTAAACTGCTATTTTTCTATTCTGAGATTAATCATTGAAGTGTCCGGGATATGTTAAACCATTTCTTTATATTGCACCTAATTTTAGCACATCTTGATAAAACTGAAAAAAGGACAATCACAAAGTCTGTTTCATAAGAATTCATGCTTTGATTCATAAATGTTTCAATCGTGGATGTATTGATTCACCTTAAATAGGCGATAAACCGACTTAGATTTTTATAGACATATTTCTTTAGTCATTATTTGTAGCATACAAAATATTCACTTGTAATACCACAAGAGCTTCGAAATATCAGAGTAATGTCGGAGCTCGAGTGGTATTTGGGGGATTATTTTTCCCATTCAAATTGCGACCAATGGATTTGTACCATGAGATGAAAATTACCGTTCAGACAAGGAAACCAAATCTACTCATGTTTAATGAAAATCCTTTCATTGCCATAATTAAATTCAATCTGTCAGTTTGACAGATGGATAATGCGGCTGAATGATCTTTTGTTTTGTATATATAGCAACCAACAGTCAAAATTAGCAGTTTGAAACCGTATAGGTTATATCACGTGATGTCGAATGGTACAATTCTATTGGTCCAAATTTGGATGGGAAAACTAATCAGTATTGTATTCTTCCATTTATGATTACGTCAAATTTCAGTCAAAGCTATATTAATCATGCTCACATTCACTTTTCATTTGCTGGGATCGATTATTTAAAAATGGTACGAGTGCAACGATGAAGTGATAATGCGATTTAAAAAAAAAAACGTTTTTTTATTATTTACTGCACAAGTTCAGGAAACTTATTTTTCCGTCCGTGAACGGCAAGTTGGATAAGGAAAGCAATTGTCGAACCAGGTAGTTTCCCTTGGGGCGAGAGTTGCTCTCTGTAACCCTCCACTTTTATCTTTCCCGTTCTGAACGTGATGCACATTTTTTTTTACACTTTAGGAATACATAGACCAAGCAATTTAAAAACTTGAAAAAAAAAGAAAAAAAAAAGTCGTGGAGTCTAGAAGTGCAAATCGCGACTTTGACATCGACTGAAAATTTCGAAAATGACATTTCTGTTATTTGTTAATTTAATTTCGTGTGGCGAAAAATCGGTTCCATCTTCTGACAATTAATTAACAGTTTTTATTTATAGTTACAAACCTATCAAACCACCGTGTTTTATCATAAAGGAATCTTTCTGAAATCTGGAAAATAATTCGATAGCTTTGGATACCCAGCGTCAGTCCCAATATCGATTAGCAACTATAATTGTCATTTGTAGCTTTATTTGTGTCTTGTAAAATTAAAAATTCGAGGTGGATATCCGGACCGAAAGACGAATTTATAAGTTATAAAATAAAAACCGAACAAAAGTGACATTTAAAAAATTCACAGTAAAAAGTTTTGAAACGGATGTTTTCTGTGATTAATATACGACACCAAAAGAATAATTGGTTGAAAAGGCTGCAAGCGATAACAGTGGTTGAGCTAATGAACTAGTTGTTTACTAAAACAAATCAGTTGATTGGACCATTATTCAAAAAATTGGGTTGCATTTTTTTACTTCCGGAAATTGGATCTGTGATTTCTGAAAGTAGAAACTAGCTAGAAAGCTAGAAACTAGCAAATGTGACTTTTTTAAAAACATAGTCAAGCGTTTTGAAACGTGTGTTTTCTGAGGCGAAATATACAACTTTAGAATGATAGTGAAGGCCAAAGTGCTAGTTACAGTTGTAATAGACATTTTTCGAAATCTGTAATATGACATAATAGCAAAATGCTTGTAACGATTTTTATAAAATGTATACGCAAGATACACAGAACAGCGTAAATACGTCATTAAAATTACAGCTCATTCGATCGATGTACACCGAGAGAAAAGTATAGTACGCATTCCCAGATTCGTATAGTAATCGGGATCCAAAGTGGAAAAATGGCATTTTTTTTCATACACACAAAGATTTACGAGGCGTCGCCCGCTGTACTATTTACGCTGCACGGGAAGAAATTTTTGGTTGTGGCAACTACATTTTCGATTTGCTGTACAGAATGTCTAAAAAATTAGTTGCCTCAACCATATCGAATAGTAACCTCAACTATTCACGATTAGTTCTCCATTGGATTAGTTAGGTTAACTAATCCAATCGTTGGGACTACCACTCAAATACTTGGGACTACCATTCGAATCGTCGGTATTATCATTCGAATCGTGGGTATTACCATTTGAGTTGCTAGGGAAATAGAATAATCGACTGGTTGTGTCAACTCATTTCTTGGTTATGGCAACTACACGGGAAAAAAAGATTAGTTGCCATAACCAAGAAATGAGTTGACAGAACCAATCGATTATTCTATTTCCCTAGCAACTCAAATGATAATACCGATGATTCGAATGATAATACCGATTCGAATGATAATACCGACGATTAAAATAACGCAAAGTCTATTGACAGCCTGCAAAACGACTGTAGTTTCGTACGACATGAGATTTACGAATGATCAACGCTTCCGTGTAGCGTTGATCGTTCAACGTTCGCCGTCATAACCTCAAAGTTACCCGAAAATGCCCAGAAGTTTCGCGAGCGCCTCTCCGCGTGCAACGCATTTCTATTCACGGTATAAGTAAACATTTCCAAACGTCCAAGATCGATCCCATTTACTATGTTGTCTGGGTTTTTTTACCAAACTATTTTAGATGTCTTAACTATATTTTTCTCTCGGTATAGTTCAAGAGTTATGGTAGTACGAATTTTACCCGCTCTACCACAAACACACACACATACTTCCATCGGTGCGGACATTTTTTTCTAAATAACTTTTCGCTATGTTTTAGACCATTTTGGAAATACTGACATCGAAAAATGAAGTTCGATAAAAATAATATTTCCTCATTGAAAAAGCAATATTTAATTGAAAATCTAAAACCGAACCAATTTTCTTTATTCGAAAAGTGATTTAAAAAATTCGTGTACGTTACATCATGTGGGGCGTAAATTCGACTCTTACATTCAATGCTCATGTTTCCCTTTATCTGTTCGTCTTTAATTCAACAAAAAGAGAAAAAGTCAAATGAGAGCAGTATTCGTTATCGTCCGTCGAACGAACACTTTTAAATTGCGTTTATTATCAAGAAGACTCTTTATAATGACATCGTGACGCTAATTAAACCACATCCGCGTGAGTGCAACGGGGGCGTTCGAGAATGCTAGCAGTACTTGTAGTCGATGCCAAGAGTATGTACTAGAATTCAGAAGCAGACCGTTTTTTAAATTGTTTTCTCCACGACTCTAGACTTATATTTGCCTACACATTTATTATTAAAACTATATATTTTTGTATTCAGTCTCAGTAGGACTTCAACAGTAAATGGCACCGCTATGAATTACTTCAAAGGTCCAATTAAATGGCTCGGCGACCTCTGTTCTCGTTTTTTAAAAATATGATTTCCAGTCGAATGGCATCAGTAGTAGAGATGGTAGAGAATCAGGGTTTTGCCCTACCAGACGTCGATATATATTTATTGCATAGCTTCTGGGAACTCAAGGTGCGATTTCTCCATTTGGCAATCTAGTGCCAAGTATTGATAAAAAACTAATGAAATAATTTTCTATAAAGTAATAGAAAATGTCAAATTATTTGTATTGCATGGATTTTTTTTATTTTTAAAAGTAACATAAACATTTTATTAATTTTGCGAGTTTTCAAATAGATTTTTTGCTTTATCAGAAAATACAAAAGTTAATTGTCAGTTACTACGGAGAATTAACTTTTGTATTTTATTACGACTAGTGCTTCAAAAATATCCGATTAATTTTGAAGCACGAGTGGTATTTGACGGATTATTTTTCCCATCGGAATTTCGGCCAATGGAAACGACGCATTTGGCCTCATGTGGGGGAACCTAGGCGATTTTATTTCGGATATTTTTCGGATATTTCCTAACAAATTGCTAAACAATAAAAACAATTTCTAAACCACTTTTAACCTGAGAATTCTTCACATCTGTCGAACTTCTAACGAGAACTGGAACGTGATCTGAAGAATGAGCCGAAATTCCGATGGAAAAAATAATCCGACAAATACCCCGCAAGCTTCAAAATTAATCGTGTATTTCCCTCGAACTTCCCTGCAGACAAACAATCGTGTCAAGCTTTGCAGAAAATTCCCTCGCGCAAGCGCTCGGGATTTTTTAACCTGAAAAACTTGACATCCTTGTTTGTATGCAACGAAGTTATCGGGAAATACCCGATAATTTTGAAGCTCTTGGGGTATTACTACTGATTATTTTTTCAACTCCAATTTCGACCAATCAGAGCGCGGTATTCAACATCACGTGGTACAGCTAGGGTAAAATTATATCGATAATTTTTCGAAAATTTCCCGGCTCGGTTGCTAAGCGATAAACAATAATTTTTTTGACACTTGTAACCTCTGCGAATCTTTAAAACGTCAAGGTACTATTAACGGTCGTCAATATGAGTGAGTCAAAAAAGCGATTTGGTGATGAATCGCTTCAGAACATCGCTAAAAAAATAAAACAAAATGTCCCGGCAAATACAGAAAAGAGTAAAAAATCGATTTGGGCGCAATTCACTGCATTTTGTGCAGAGAGAAAATATGTGTTGGATGCAACATAGGTTTTTGTTCTGATTATGAAATTTCCTTGTCAGAATGATAATTTTTGTCTCATGGTGCAATTCCATTTGTCGCAATTTGAATAGAAAAAATAATCCCCCGAATACCACTCGAGCTTCGAAATTAATCTGATATTTCCCTCCAGGTTCCCTGCAAACAAATAAACTCGTCAAGTTTTCCAGAAAAATCACTCGCGCTACGCGCTCGTGATTTTTTAACCTGGAAAACTTGACTCGTTCATTTGTTTGCAACGAACCTGTCAGGAAATATCCGATAATTTCAAAGCTCTTGTGGTATTACAAGTGATTATTTTTTCCTCTCGGACTTCGGTCAATCAGAGTGCAGGAAACAGCATCTGGATATTTTTTCGAGAAACTTTTCCAAAGCGACTCATTTTTCAATCACGTTTAAGGTAACCCACTTTTTTATGTCACATAGAATAGTTAGTGTGAAATGCGCCGAAAATGAGGAGAAACATATGAAAGCTCATCGGAAATTTTTAAGATATTTCCGATATAAAACTGTTGGGTAGCTTCAAAGACTGCGCTTTGATTGGTCGAAAATTGAGTGGAAAAAATAATCAAATTTATAATAAACTTTTTTCTTGTTCGCAAATCATTTATGTTTACGTTTGAGATTTTATTTGACCCTGGGATAAATCTTCTAAGGATCAGAGTTCAATGTACAGCATACAATAGATATAGAGCCAGCCAGAGACGAGTACACAACCAGATTAAAGCTAAATGAGGTGAAACACAGACAAAGGAATGACATATCAAATGCAAAAAATAAGAAAACAGAGAGAGTATATGGGTCATTCCATACCAAGTGGGCCACCGAAATTTAGCGTAGTCGCAAAAAGTGTTCATAATTTTTTCAAAAATTGTTCAGAGTATCACGAACATCCATAAATTATTTCAGAATTTTAGCACCTATGATTCACCCAAAATTTAATAACGATTTTTTTTCACTTCATTTTTTTCAATTTGCTGTATATATATTCAACCGCTATATATTACAAAAAATCTGTTCGTGTATAAAATTTAAGTTTTTAAATGTACTTTTAATAAGAAAAATTTCCATAGACGCTCTAAAAAAATTTCCGCCATTTTTTGACAAAATAAACTAATAATATTTTTTTTCGTTGCGCCAGACCATTCCGATTTTCTCGATATTTCTGCGAATGACCCATATATAAGAACAATAACACAATTAAGCAGCAATGTCAGCATCGGGTAACTCAAGTGCCGTGAGATGCCGCAAAAATCGCAACTTGAAAACCGCAAGTGCTTGCTTGATAACAAGCGGAAATGTTTGAATAACAAAAATATATTGAAAATTTAATATAACAATCTTTCTTTGTGAAATTACAATACAAAATGTTAACAAACTATTTTTTACAAGTACAATAAATTCAATTATATATTTAATGTGTAGCCACTACTGGTTCAGTGTCCATGACTAGTGCAACTATACTTTATCTCCTCACGATATGAGAACTTCGCCCCCCGAGAGAGTTTTACAGAGACGCAAGCCTTGACAATCGATTGTGTTCGTGTATCATCAGCCAAACGCAGAAGGATAGATGTAATCGGGTGCGACGAGCGATAATTAGAACTTGTGTAGTGAACTCAGCCTTACGTGTTTCGTTTCACGATTGAGAAAATAAATTGCCGGTGGTACTGCCAGTTTCTATTCTACAAATAGGTACAGTAACGAGACAAGAAGCCAGACATGCACTTCAACTTCCTCAGGGTAGTTCATTTGCGAGACGATTCTCCTAGAAAATGGATATAAAAAACTTCTTAAAGGAAGTGACTGTTTTGCTGCTTTTGCTTCCTCATAGAGGAAGCTGTGTTTTCGTGAAATTCTTTTTGTTGATATTTTCATGTCACGACACTCAGAATGGTCTAAAACGTCGAGAAAAGTGGTTTAGAAAAAAATGTGTGTGTGTGTGTGTGTGCGTGCGTGCGTGCGTGCGGGCGTGCGTGCGTGCGTGCGTGCGTGCGTGCGGGCGTGCGTGCGTGCGTGCGTGCGTGCGTGTGTGCGTGCGTGCGTGCGTGCGTGTGTGTGCGTGTGTGTGCGTGTGTGTGCGTGTGTGTGCGTGTGTGTGCGTGTGTGTGTGTGTGTGTGTGTGTGTGTGTGTGTGTGTGTGTGTGTGTGTGTGTGTGTGTGTGTGTGTGTGTGTGTGTGTGTGTGTGTGTGTGTGTGTGTGTGTGTGTGTGTGTGTGTGTGTGTGTGTGTGTGTGTGTGTGTGTGTGTGTGTGTGTGTGTGTGTGTGTGTGTGTGTGTGTGTGTGTGTGTGTGTGTGTGTGTGTGTGTGTGTGTGTGTGTGTGTGTGTGTGTGTGTGTGTGTGTGTGTGTGTGTGTGTGTGTGTGTGTGTGTGTGTGTGTGTGTGTGTGTGTGTGTGTGTGTGTGTGTGTGTGTGTGTGTGTGTGTGTGTGTGTGTGTGTGTGTGTGTGTGTGTGTGTGTGCACAATTTTTTGTTAGCACGATGCTGTTTCAATTTTTAAGATATCGGGCTCAAGTTTGAACCACGACTAAACTGTCGTTAAACAATGTATGGGATTGAATTTGGAGTTAATCCATCAAGGTGTTCAAAAGTTATGGCATTTTGAATTGTTTCGAGAATGTCAGCTCGGGCTCTAACTAACTTTAAGATATCGGACTCAAATTTGGTCCACAAGTGGACTGTTATTAAATAAAGTTTGGGAGTGAATTTGACGTCAATCTGTTAAGGGGTTTAAAATTTATGGCATTTTGAATTTTTTGTTTGTGCTCTAACTTCCGCAATTTTTAAGATATCGGACTCAAATTTGGTCTACAAGTAGAGTGTGGGTAAACTAAGCATCAGTTCGAATCTGGCGAGAACCTGTCAAGAGGTTCAAAACTAATGCCATTAAAAAAATTCTCAAACAAGGCTGCAAAGTAGAACTTTGCAAATTGCTTCCTCATTATTTTTGGATTTTTACAAAGCTTCCTCTATGAGGAACCCAAAATAGATTAATATGCTTCCTCATAGAGGTAGATTTGTAAAAATCCAATAATAATAACGAAGCAATTTGCAAAGTTCTACTTTTTTTCTACAGCTTCGTGAACATTCGGAAATAACGTCACTGTATACTTAGATCGTCTATATTTGTCTCGTCTCGAATATCGATAACTGGTCTCTGGTCGTCCAAGTAGATTATCACAGCAGATTGTGAGCTATAACTAAGCCTCGAGCAAACTTCCCAACGGCTTTACATCTCGACCCCAACATTTTCTTGTCAACTTTAGGGCTTTGCAAAGGGAGGACTGTAGATAATACGGCTGAATTAGGACCATCTTAAGAACTTGTACATAGCGTTAGCATCTCGGTATCAGAGATACGTCTCATTACATAGGAATATATTTTGAGAAGATATCGACATACGATCAGTTTTTAATTATTTTTTTATGCAAAACGACATAAACACGTCAAACGTACAAATTTCAAACTAGCCATCTGGAAATTTCTCCACCCTTGCACTTCTAAAGCTGATTGGTGTTGGATTTGAGAAAAATCAATAAAAACGATTCAAAAGTTAATTTTTTAAAATTCCTTTTGATTTAACCTTTGTAACTCGAGAATAACTTGAAGTATTGAATTAAAACTTACCATAAAGGTCGGGCAGTTAGTACCCGAGAATCGTCATAAGTTCCATAAAAATCGATACAGCCATTCGAGTTTTATGAAATTTAGATATTTCCCAAAACGCAAAAACGATGTAAACACCTCGTCTTGTGTAAATTTTAAGACTTTGAAGTAACATAAATGAAGATACAAGTAAGGTTGGTAGGTACTAAGTTAGTCTCTGACTGACTGAATCAAAAGCGATATAATTATTTTCCAGATTTCCGAAAGCTTCTTCTTTGAGGAAGTCAACATTGATCGACATAGTTCCTCCCAGATCTATGTAAAATCTGAATAATAATGAGGAAGCAATGTGCAATGTTCTACTTTGCAAAGTAATTATTATTATTTTTCAATGCACCGCGGGAAGACGTTACTATGTTTGTTGTTAATGTATTACTTCTCGTTTCTTCTGTTCGACAATCAATTGTACAAAACTGTGGTTATATACGTGGGTTGTTAGGACGGAAAACTGTAGTGAACTGAACGGATACGTAATACAATACTGTAATAAAACTGCTAGTATGAAATAGAAAAGCAAAAGCATTGTAGCAGTGCCGGTCGAGTAATGTCACGGAGAGTGGCACACGTTGATCAATCTGCAGCTGAGAACTCAGAGTGAGTCATCACCACCACAGCCAACACGAGCACACCCGTTGTGTTGTTCAAGCTGTGTGTTGTTCGCGGTTCTCGATTTTCCTCTCCTCTTATTTCGAGCGTCATGCCATGGAGCAGAGCTCCGTCGCACATGGACGACCTTTCGTTCCCATTCACTACCGCTGTTGCACTATTTTACCATTATCAACGTCCATTTTTTTACTAGGAGAAAATCTATACGGGGGTCATCCGTTTTCCCGGCAATTTATCTGACCTTAACCACAGCAATTACAAGCCCGAGCTGTACCAAACTATAGAAGGAGCGAGCGGGGCATAATGGCTATGGGGCACGATGGAACAGAGGGACAATGGCAATGCGGGGCATAATGGCACGGCAGCACAAACGAGACGGCCCGCGTAAAAATAATTATGTCAAATCGAGATCACAAATTGACATGTGTAAAAAAGTGCCATTTTTAGATGCGTTAAGACGAAATATCCTAGATTACTTTCCCCATCGGAATTTCGGCCAATAGAAACGACGCATTAGGCCTCATGTGGGGGAACCTAGGCAATTTTATTTCGGATATTTTTCGGATATTTCCTAACAAGTTGCTAAGCAATAAAAACAATTTCTGAACCACTTTTAACCTGAGAATTCTTCACATCTGTCAAACTTCTAACAAGAACTGGAACGTGATCTGAAGAATGAACCGAAATTCAGATGGAAAAAATAATCCGACAAATACCCCTCGAGCTTCAAAATTAATCGTGTATTTCCCTCAAACTTCCCTGCATACAAACAACCGTGTCAAGTTTTGCAGAAAATTCCCCTCGCAAGCGCTCGGGATTTTTTAACCTGCAACACTTGACACTCTTGTTTGTATACACCGAAGTTATCGGGAAATACCCGATAATTTTGAAGCTCTTGAGGTATTACTACTGATCATTTTTCCCATCGGAATTTCGGCCAATAGAAACGACGCATTTGGCCTTATGTGGGGGAACCTAGGCGATTTTATTTCGGATATTTCCTAACAAGTTGCTAAGCAATAAAAACAATTTCTGAACAACTTTTAACCTGAGAATTCTTCACATCTGTCAAACTTCTAACGAGAACTGGAACGTGATCTGAAGGATGAGCCGAAATTCAGATGGAAAAAATAATCCGACAAATACCCCTTGAGCTTCAAAATTAATCGTGTATTTCCCTCAAACTTCCCTGCATACAAACAATCGTGTCAAGTTTTGCAGAAAATTCCCTCGCGCAAGCGCTCGGGATTTTTTAACCTGCAACACTTGACACTCTTGTATGTATGCAGGGAAGTTTGAGGGAAATACACGATTAATTTTGAAGCTCTTAGAGTATTACTACTGAAAATTTCAAAGCGATTTTAAGACTGATGTCAAATTACAATTTGATATCAGTTAACGTGATATGTACAATTGAATATGGTCTTTTAAACGTACCATTGAATTTGAGCGCAATAATTGCGCTCAAATTAGTAATTGATCTCAAAAACGCTTTGAACTTTTCTACGATTTTTCGTCTTAACGCGTCTCAAGAATTGCACTTTTTGAAATTTCAATTTATGATCACAATTTGACATAATTATTTGTACGTGGCGGGGAGCGGGGGGGGGGGGGGCATGCTAGAACCGGGGTAAAATGTGACACATGAAAACAAAAATTCGTACATTGACATGCGACAACCCGCAGTCTTATTAATTTGCACAAACATTTTTTAAATTAAATAATAACCGTCAAGGAAAAAATGTAGTACTTCGACACACAGCATGAGATGTTCTTCATATCATAACGAACAATATTAACAATGACAAAGCCCCGAATTATTGAAAAAAAAAAGTCAAATTCATCTGTGAATGCGGAAGACCACCATGCCTTTTTTGCCGTGACATAATTATTCATTATTAATAACGATTCATAATCGACGGAGTCGTGGATACGTTGCAATACTAACATGTGAAAAATGAGCGCACTTTTCGTGTGTTGATGTCGATGAGGATATCATCGAATATATTTGTGAACCCTGAGTCCAATGTAATTCAAAATAAATATAAAATGAGTTAAGTATTCGATGTGAAAAATAGATTTTTATATTCTACTAAATTTCATTTCGATGATATCGTGAGATTAATATCATGGCAATGAAACCATAACACAATTCTTTTACGATTTCAGCGTGCGCCGGCGCCATTTTGACGAGGTGTGCCATTACGCCCCTGTTCCATCGTGCCCCGCTTTCTCCTACATATACATATGTGCGGTCAGCTTTGCAGTTTTCTGCTTATTCGATAACGATAAAGTGATAGAATGACGTCACTTCCGGAACAATGACCAATGAACTTTTCACTAAAAAATAACAAAATCTAGGCTTACTGCATGAACGTTAACACTTTAACTGCAAATTTAGCATATTTGCTAAATTGGACGAACGTGCTTGAAAATATTTTTGTAATCATGAATAAAAATTTCTGGAAAAATCTGACAAGCAGCACAATTTGAATAGGAATACTTACATCCTCCGTTTTCATTTCATGAAAGTAAAATGCATGTACAAGCCAAACATGGAGAAGTGAGTTTTCGAAAAATGTTAGCGTTCCACTTTTTCGATCCAGAAAAATGTCAGAAATATTATTTTTTTAAACTCAAGGGCTAGGCTGTTAAACGATTCGTGGAGATTGTACATTTATCGATACGTGTACATTTCGCAAAAGTTGCAAAATGCTTATTACATTTATATTAATGCTTAAACGCACTGTTAGAAAAGATTGGAAGTTTTTATTCATAAACTCGTCATCGAAATTTAATATACAATTGTGGTATAAAATTCGTGTACTTTTCCAGTAAAATTAAAGCAAATTGGTAAAATTAAAGTAAGTTATTGAATGTGCTGAACCATACATTAATTTTACATTACACTTGTATACTAAATTTAATATACGAGTTTATGAATAAAAACTTCCAGTAAAAGTACACTAAATTTCAAGTAGATTTTTTTTACAGTGCTGCCAAAGTAGCATATTTTTTTACATTGAACGAATGTTTTGAAAAACCTGTTTTTTAACCATAAATTAAGAGTTCTAGAAAAATTTGAGGAACTGTACAATTTTATCACAAATACATTCCACATTTTGGCTTCGTGAAAGAAAAACGCATGTACATTCTAAAATTTAAAGAGTGAATTTTTTAAAGGTGAAAATTTTCCACAAATTGAAACCTGAAAAGTGGCAACATTTTTTTTTAACAGGAAAGACGCTTGTCTGTCAAATGACCTGTATAGATTGAATCTTTACAGGTACGTAAACACTTCATAGAAGATAGAAAAAAATTTAGTAAAAAAGAATTCCTACGAAATGTTGAATTTGATGATCCTTAACGTGATGTGCGTCACGTTTCTTTTGTTCTCTCTCGCTCCACCGTGATCACCGATGGTTATCTCACACTCACAACGGCTCAGTGGTATAGCACATCACCTCAAGGAGTTCTCTTCTTGAATGAATACGCAATGATTTGCCAATGAAATTTGCCTCGATTTTGTTAATCCTGAAGAAAGCTTTCACTTGTGCTTCTAAAACATGTTAGACATTCCTGGGGCAAAGCTCTTTCGCCCACATGTAGCATAAATGTTTTACGACTACCCGCTTCAATATTTATTCTTTACCGAGAAAGCTGATCCGTCTTTCCTTAACGTAAACAGAAAGATCCGACATCAAGAAATTTGATTAAATACCGTATCATTTTTATCAGGTTTAACGATTCTGTGTGTTCTAAGGAGAATTTATGATATCTGTTTTTAGAAACAGTTTTTAGAAAATGTTTGAAAGTTTCCATAAAAATCTTTCCTAATTTATGTGTGAAAGTCTTATTCGATTTCTATATGAAAAACCTCAACATTTTTTTAGAGGAAGCGTTTTGTATTTGGAATGCATGCTACATTTTTATATCATAAACGAAGAACATACTAAGGTGTAAGAAATAAGAAACTGAATTTTCCATTTATTCTCTAATATGATTATTAGGGTGGTCCAAATTGGCTTTTTATGTTTTGTTCTCATCCGGACATGTTAAAATTTTATAACGAATACTCAAAAAAAATCTTTAGCAACCTCCAAATTTTATCCAATCTCGACCACGTTGTGCACATATGTTCTTCCCAATAATGTCAAACTCTTTTTAGGTGAAAGTATAGAGGTTACTTCGATGATTTATACTTGAAAATATATCTTCGGCAACTTTCTCCGTTTTGTTCTTCTTGATAATATCAAAGTTTTTTCTCGGTGCCCAATTATAATTATACACTGTTAAAAATATTTTGAAAATTAATATATGTACTGGAAGTTCTTTTCCAGATACGGTATATTAAATTTCATTTAATATTATATTTCATATTATTATTATTATTATATTATTATAATCATATTATTACTATTATTATTTAATATTAAATTTCATTTAATATACAGATATATTGTAAAGTTCCAATAATTATATTATAAACTCAGCTTTTATGAAGTGTTTAGTATACGGTATATTAATTTTGCAACAATTTTTTTATATATTAATCAATATTTGTATATTAAATTTAATATACGCGTATCCGCAAAAAACTTCCAATACTTTATATTAATTTTCATACAAAAATTTCTAACAGTGTGAAGCTGTTGATCCCAGATATACGGTTATTCTAGTAGGTATAACTGGAAAATGAAAGCAAACGAGTTTCAGCCCTCGGTAGCCATTTCTAAATTTTATCCAATCTCATTCAGTCTCCTTCTATTTATTCTTTTGAATGATGTAAAGTTTTTTGATTGGTGCCCGATCAAAATTATAATGTAATACGATTGGCAAAAGCACTTATCGAAAAATACACATAGTAATTAAATAATTCACATTTGAACTCTGGTAGCGACCTCTAAATATTTTTTTACATGTTTGGTTTTTTGGACGATTTGTTTTTCAATATTCCTCATAAAATGTTAACATGCCCGGACGAGAAAATAAAAACAAAAGGCAAATTTGAACCACCCTAATGTTTATGTTTCTATAAATATACTATGGAATGCTCACAACTCTCTGTTCTGCTTTAACATTTCCTGTACAGACCTATCTGTTCTCGGCCCACAATCTTTCCTACTACTTGTTCTACTTCTATTAATTTTAATAGCCTGTTTCTAATGGGGTACTCCACTCGGTTTTCCCCTATACTCTCTGTGCTCTCGTTCTCAATAACATTCGTCTTCATTCATTTTTTCTGTTGCAGCGCCTTCTCTCAAATTTTACGTCGTTTTCATTGCAATTCAAGTACCACATGATTATAATTTTCTTTATTTATTAATTTTTAAATCAAATTAATCTTCAGTGATAAAAACGAAATGCTACAAAATCATTAAAAACTACACAACTAAAAAAAAAGCAACACCTTCACGTTTGTATGGTTCATTATATCGGCACAATCTTATGTTCCATTTTTGGCTTGTCGTAAATTTAAGGTTGCACCGCTGGACAAAAAATTGTATTAGCAGCATTTGACTTTATTTCTATGTGTTTAAATTTTTGTATTCAAGACACAGTATTCATGCTAGTTAGTTTCTTGAATTGTATAAAAAAAGTTTCTCTAATTTTTCATATCTATGATTGTATGTCTATTCATAAAATCGAAAACTTTATCGATGCTCTTTAAGTAAATAAAGTTTCTCGAACACCCGTGTGCCCCTTTTTCCGCGAGCGTCACAGGAAAGCAATCGAGAAATATAGTAAAGGAGCAGTGTATATAGCCGCAGAGTTGAGACCCAGTGGCGCGGCTGACTACCGAGGCCACAGCGCACACGTCCTCGCGTTCGCACGCACTTTTACTTTCGGTCCGTCACGTAGTTACCGCGATGCGGCTTTCCCCGGATGACGGAGCGGTGTTCGGACAGAAAACAGCTAGGTGATGGCAAGACAGCGGCGACACGGTGGCAAGTCGAGCATCAACCGGTGGTGTTTTCGAAGCGCAGTAGTAGACAGCTGTGCTATCCAAAAGCGTCACAAATTTGAATGTAACCCGCATTAAAATAATGTTTCGAGTACGAATGCTACGATAAAATACGATTGCAACTTCTCGAATTAAGGACATTTCACCACGCGTTGACACAAAAAAAAAAAAAGATTCGGTTATAGTGAAGTAAAAAATATATGTTCTAAATGTTCCTCACAAAAGAAAATTCATTTTAACCAAAATTTCACGAGAAGCTGTGAGAGAACAAACGGAAGTCGTCCATTTTTTAATGAAAATATTTGCGAATTTGATCACTCAAAGATGAAAGCTGCAGATAATTATTATTAAATTATCGTTAAACCAATTAAATCATAAATGTTAATCGAATTACATTATGGATGTTTACAACCCTGATCCTAACTAATATATTAAGTATTGCCAATCCAGTATCGACCGATAGTGTTTTCGAAGCGCAGCAGACCAGCTGTGCTATTTAAAAGAGTCACAAATTTTAATGTAACCCGCATAAAAATAATGTTTCGAGTACGAATGCTACGATAAAATACGGTTGCAACTTCTCGAATTAAGGACATTCCATTACGCGTTGAAACAAAAAAAAGATTAAGTTATAGTGAAGTAAAAAATATATATCTATCGTTTTATTGTTGCTAAATGTTCCTCACAAAAGAAAATTTATTTTAAACAAAATTTCAGGAACAGTTGTGAGATAAAAAATGGAGGTAGACGGTCGTCCATTTTTTAATGAAACAATTTGAGAATTTTATCACTTAAAGATGAAAGTTGCAGATAATTATTATTAAATTACCATTAAACCAATTAATTCATAAATGTTAATCGAATTAAATGATCGATGTTTACAACCCTGATCCTAACTAATATATTAAGCGTTGCAAGTTGAGCATCGACCGATAGTGTTTTCGAAGTGCAGCAGACCAGCTGTGCTATTTAAAAGAGTCACAAATTTTAATGTAACCCGCATAAAAATAATGTTTCGAGTACGAATGCTACGATAAAATACGGTTGCAACTTCTCGAATTAAGGACATTTCATCACGCGTTGAAACAAAAAAAAAGATTAAGTTATAGTGAAGTAAAAAATATATATCTATCGTTTTATTGTTGCTAAATGTTCCTCACAAAAGAAAATTTATTTTAAACAAAATTTCACGAACAGTTGTGAGAGAAAAAATGGCGGTAGACGGTCGTCCATTTTTTAATGAAACTATTTGAGAATTTTATCACTCAAAGATGAAAGTTGCAGATAATTATTATTAAATTATCATTAACCCAATTAAATCATAAATGTTAATCGAATGAAATGATGGATGTTTACAACCCTGATCCTAACTAATATATTAAGCGTTGCAAGTTGAGCATCGACCGATAGTGTTTTCGAAGTGCAGCAGACCAGCTGTGCTATTTAAAAGAGTCGCAAATTTTAATGTAACCCGCATAAAAATAATGTTTCGAGTACGAATGCTACGATAAAATACGGTTGCAACTTCTCGAATTAAGGACATTTCATCGCACGGTGAAACAAAAAAAAAGATTAGGTTATAGTGAAGTAAAAAATATATATCTATCGTTTTATTGTTGCTAAATGTTCCTCACAAAAGAAAATTCATTTTTAAACAAAATTTCACGAACAGTTGTGAGAGAAAAAATGGAGGAAGACGGTCGTCCATTTTTTAATGAAACTATTTGGGAATTTGATCACTCAAAGATGAAAGCTGCAGATAATTATTATTAAATTATCATTAAACCAATTAAATCATAAATGTTAATCGAATGAAATGATGGATATTTACAACCCTGATCCTAACTAATATATTAAGCGTTGCCAATCGAGTATCGACCGATAGTGTTTTCGAAGTGCAGCAGACCAGCTGTGCTATTAAAAAAGTCACAAATTTTAATGTAACCCGCATAAAAATAATTTTTCGAGTACGAATGCTACCATAAAGTACGGTTGCAACTTCTCGAATTAAGGACATTTCATCAAACGTTGACACAAAAAAGATTAGGTTATAGTGAAGTAAAAAATATATATCTATCGTTTTATTGTTGCCAAATGTTCCTCACAAAAGAAAATACATTTTAAACCAAATTTCACGAACAGTTGTGAGAGAAAAAATCGGAGGTAGACGGTCGTCCATTTTTTAATGAAACTATTTGAGAATTTTATCACTCAAAGATGAAAGCTGCAGATAATTATTATTAAATTATCATTAAACCAATTAAATCATAAATGCTAATCGAATGAAATGATGGATGTTTACAACCCCGATCCTAACTAATCTATTAATCATTGCAAGTCGAGCATCGACCGATAGTGTTTTCGAAGCGCATCACTAGACAGCTGTGCTATCGAAAAGCGTCACATATTTTAATGTAACCCGCATAAAAATAATGTTTCGAGTACCAATGCTACGATAAAATACGGTTGGAACTTTTCGAATTAAGGATATTTCACCTCACGTTGACACAAAAAAAAAGATTAGATAATAGTGAAGAAAAAAATGTATATATCTTTTTATTGTTGCTAAATGTTCCTCACAGTATTATGTCTGAATTATTCATAAAGTGCAGCGATATAAAATTTGTCTGTTCAATCTTGAACAAATATTAACTTATGGAAAGCGATGAAACAGAAATGGTTAATCAAATTTTTATTTTCTATTTATCGCTAATTTAAAATACACTAACTAGTAAAAACGTACATTATTCTCCATAATATAACCGGCCCTAGCAGCATTGGAAAACTGCGTCACAAGTGTTGGAAACAGGAACTAATAAGTGGAAATAAAAACTTTTGAACTGTAAAAAAGAATTCGTTTTAAATACTAATTCACGAACAATTGAGATAAAAAATTGATGTAGACGGTCATTCATGGTTTTATTACTTATATGGCACCATTATAAATATATACATATCGACCAAATTTTATAAGACTTTATTTTTCTTAGAAATTATAAAAAAAATTGTGATTATCAAACCATAAATGTATATATCTATTATATATAAAGATAAAAATGTATATATCTTTTTATTGTTGCTAAATGTTCCTCACAGTATTATGTCTGAATTGTTCATAAAGTGCAGCGATATAAAATTTGTCTGTTCGATCTTGAACAAATATTAACTTATAGAAAGCGATGAAACAGAAATGGTTAAACAAATTTTTATTTTCTATTTAGCGCTAATTTAAAATACACTAACTAGTACAAATGTATATTATTCTCCATAATATAACCGGCCCTAGCAACATTGGAAAACTGTGTCACAAGTGTTGGAAACAGTAACTAATAACTGAAAATAAGAACTTTTGAACTGTAAAAAAGAATTCGTTTTCAATACTAATTCACGAACAATTGAGATAAAAAAATTGATGTAGACGGCCATTCATGGTTTCATTACTTATATGGCACCATTATAAATATATACATATCCACCAAATTTTATGATTTTATTTTTCTTAGAAATTATTAAAAATTGTTATTATCAAACCATAAATGTTTATCGAATAAAATAATTGAGGTTTATAACTCTGATCCTAATTAATCTATTAGTCATTGGATTTTACTACAAAAAAAATCTGAGTCTCATTCTTTTTGGATTGCAATACTTTCTTTTTTCACACTCTATGTGTGTGATGGGGAAGAAAAAAAATGTCCAAAAGCCGAAACAACGTTGAAATAGCGAGATTTGTAAAGAACCAGAATTGAAACGAGAAAGAAATAATAACGTGCGATAAAAGTCAAAGTCCCATACCGATAATAACAATGTAATACAGTGTCTATCTGAAATAATGCGTCCTTCTCCTGCAAAGTTGTGCCACGCTAATTCCTCACGAGCTATCACGAAGCGTTTTGCAATTCTTTGTTTTCTCGATGCGAGTCGTTGAAAAGAATATGAGTAAAGTGGTAAAGTGTATAAGCGCATCAGTTAGCAGCAACGCGTGTCGAGTGTATGCGCATCCCAATGCGAGAAAACAAACACGGTCTCTCGATGCAACCACCACATTTGTACGATTGATAAACTTGCACGTATAACATATACGATCGATTGCGAAGTCTCGGTAGTGCATATATGAAATTTTTTTTTGTTGTAATTATAACCTGGCACGTGGGCAGAAAGCTTTTCTGAACTCTCGTAACCATCAGCTGTGTGCCGCGTGTCGCCACAATTTAATACGAAGGCAGAATGGATCAATTATATAAAATGCAATGCTTTGCTTCCCCTTTATTTTTTCTCATTCATTTTTCAAGTCATAGGTATGAGGAATTATGTTAATCATTTTAGCGTAATAGAAAGCGTGAAGAATTGCAAATAGTAAGAAAACAATGTGAAAAATTCGACTGTGCATAAAAACAAACCCGCGCAGAAATCTTTCGGGGAGTCCCGATATACCATCAGATTCTGATTTGGATTTGTTAGGGTTTCCTGAAAATCTCACTGAGAGCTCTGAAAACCTTATGAGAATGCAGATGGATCCCAATTTGGAAAGCAAAATCAGTTATTAACGTAACTGAGAAACTACAAGGGATCCTGATATAAGATGTCCATATAAGAATCCAGAAGGATACGAATTTGGAAAGTAAAATCAATTATTGGCGCAACTGGGGAAATTACAACCCATGAAGGGTGGTCGGACATGGCCGTTACTCGGCCCAAGCTCGATGCCGAGATTGCCAACATTGGCATATACAACTGGCCGATCACCGGGCTGAGTCTTGGATGATAAGTGTGACTGGATATTGACAGCCAATAGTTGTCCTATATTGAAGTACGAGAAACAGCCGAGCATCACATATGACAACCTAATAATAAAAAAAATAATAATAAATATATATATTTTTATTCGTACGTACGCACAATTCATACTTGTATGTTTCTGCTGTATGAGAATACACCAGAAACTCAAAAAAACTGCCTCCGGCTCAACTGTTGAGCGGTCACCCATCCAAGTACTGTCCGCGGATCGGGCTGATTAAGGGGTAGTGATACACCGCTGAAAATTTCTTCGCCCAATGTTAAACGCTTATAGGGCTGTCTCTCTCGCACCTCACCCCACTTTCCAGTTTTTCGATTCTCCTAAACAAACGGCTTTTAGTATCAAGAAACCAAAACTTTTGCCCAATTCTGCAATACTTCCGCATATTCCTGCTAAACTTGAGCTTTATTTGCCGAGTAGTTTAGGAGAAAACAGGTTTCGAAATTTTGAGGTGTGGTGGGGGAAGTACCACTGCCTCTTAACATCAGAGATTACCGGAGCCACGTTGCGATAATTGATATCTCTTAGGCGGCGCAGATTTTATCGATTTACATGTGAAGTTGATAAATAAGAACTCTTAACGCATTGTGCACTACTGCTGTGGCAAATTAGATGAATATAAAATAAATAAAATCCGAGTACCGGAGCCTCTCCTTGTCAGTGGGGCATTGGCCCCTAATCGGCTAACCAATGATTGGCGAGTCAATACTTAGCCGAGCATTGGTCTCATATCGACAAACCAACAATCGGCGAGTCAATTCTCGGCCGAGCATTGGTCTCATATTGACAAACCACACTGAGAGAAAATAATGGTATTAGTAACTATAAAGTGACAACTATTCATGTTCAATTCGTACAACCAATTTTTTAACAGTTGCCACAACTATCAAATAGTTACTATAACTACCAAATAGTTACAATAACTATTTTCCTAATTACCGTAACTATGAAAATAGTTGCATGGACTAAAAATTAATAGTTGTCACTTTATAGTTGACTGTACTACTACGATTTCTCTGAGTGCAACGACTGACAAGTCAATAATCGGCCGTGCATTGGTCTTATATCGACAAACCAACAATTGGAGAGTCAATACTTGGCCGAGCATTGGCCTTAAATCCGCAAATCATCGATTGGCATGTCGATATTCGGCCGAGCATTGGCCTAAGATTGCAAAATCAATAATCGTCACGCCAACGTTGACCCGAGTATTGGCCGTTTCAGTTTTATTGGCAAAATCTACATATGAATGCATCCCGAAGTAAGGTGTCCTTATAAGAATCCAGCTGGATCCCGATTTGGACTTTCCAATTACCCATTAGTAAAGTTAGAGATATTGCAGGGACATCGTAAACCGAGTATCCTTATTAGAATCCAGCTAGAATCCGATTTTTCCCAGGTGGGGTTTCACGATTGGCGGAGCGCTGGGTCAGTCTTGGGCGCTGTGCTTCGAGTACTGGTCCGGTGCTCTCTCCCAGAGTCGGCCCGCTGCTCTGCCGGCATTGGCACGTAACCTCGGCACAGAATTCGATGACGACGCTGTGCCGTTACTGGATCAGGATCGTCAGCCAGTACTGCGTTTTCTGCAGACCAGTATGGGCCCGCGACTAACGCTAACCCTGAACAAATTCTGGCCCACGACACACGTCAACTCTGGTGCAGTACTGGCGAGCGTCTCACAGCAACTCTGGTCCAATACTGGCACGCGACCCAAGCAACTGCAGAAATAACTCGGGCTAGACTCATATGCGATTTAGCAATAATAGTACTTTATGATACTAGTGCGGTAACATTTTTTTACACGAGTATCGTACCCAATTTTATTTCACAGCAGTTTCAAATTTTCTATTCACTCTTCGCTACAGCTTGAAATTTTCTATTTGCTCTTCGCTACAGTTTCAAATTTGTTGAAATTGGAATTTCACAAAATTTGAAACTGTAGCGAAGAACAAATAGAAAATTTTAAGCTGTAGCGAAGAGTGAATAGAAAATTTGAAACTGCTGCGAAGAGCGAATAGAAAATTTCAAGTTGTAGCGAAGAGTGAATAGAAAATTTGAAACTGTAGCGAAGAGCGAATTCCAACTTTGTTGGAAGAGACTCTGTCTCGTGAACTGAAGTTTCTTCAATACTTCCACGTGTAGACATGGAATCTTTCGAATCACGTACATTTTCAGAGTTCACTTCGTCGTCGCTGACAGGTGGAATCATCCGTAATTCTGATGCGTCGTCCGAGTTGCGAATTTCGAGGTTAGGATGGTTGAGAGGACCACTGGGCAACGAATCTGAAATATCACCGCCCCTTCTCGTCTTCTTCGTGGTCGGTTCTTCTTGCGACTCTTCATCGCTTGTCTTACTCGTATTTTCTTTTAAAAACCGATGCTTTTGCACGCGCAACCGACTTGTACGCGCAGTCGACATTTTTACGTCTTCACTTCTTCGCGTTACTTGAGGATATATTTATATCGATAAACATAACCTCCATTGCATATATCGACATCAGGACTGGCGCAGCACGAACACCGGGAAAATGCTTTGGCCCGATGCTTGTTTTAAGCCTTCGCCCGACCTGGCGTGATACATCGGCCAGATTCATGCATGAGCACTGGCGCAGCACTGGTCCAACATCGACAACATACTTTGGCCCGACGCTGGTTTCAAACCTTCGCCCAACGCTGGCGTGAACCATCGGCCAGATCCGGCCCGAGGTTACTAGCCGAGCGTAGGCACCCGGCGTTGGGCCAGTGCTGTGTCATATTTCCAGCGTCGGCAAACCCTACTTGGGTTGTTGAATTTAAAAATCAGTTATGAATGAAGTAAGGAACATTGCAGAGACTTTTTACTTGTGGTCAGATTTTGTTCGAATTTTCTCAAAAGGTCTTCATCATATTCTAGGTAATTCCAGGCGATGATATTTGAATGATACCATTTAATGTTGAATATTTTCGATGAAATACCGAGAGACGAGTTTCCAAGCTAGCATTCAAATTTCATCGCATTTCACGTATTCAAAAACTCGATGACATTGAGCTGGTCAACAATTTTAATGTACATTTCTTATCGATTAAGAATTCTTAAGTAATTGCCGATTATCTATTGCTAATTACTTTTTGGGTAACAATTGTCAACAAATTGGCGGTTCCTTATAAAGGCGTTAAATGATCGATAAATGAATTGTAAATAAAATCTTAATTGTTTAAGTTAATTATCAATAGATATTAACCTCTCTATTAATTAACTATTTAATAATTAGTAAATTAACAATTGTGAAATACTTGTCAACGGATATTTAATTAACAATATTTATACGTTTATCGACATTATCATTCGTCTCGTTGTCTAAGGGATCCATCACCGGTCGATCAATCGTATTTACAAACGAAACACAATTTTATTGCTTCCAACGTAAATTCCAATACCTTTTTCCCGGTGAGTGACAACTCCATCAACGTTTTTTCGAAGATATTACTGTGCCAATCAGTAGAGTAAGTTTGCACATCTAATTAAACGTAAAAGTCACCCCCTAAAAGTACAGTCCAATATCATTTTTAATTAATTTTCGGATATTTGGGCATCTTGCATCGGGCCTTGATTGGGATCTGATCGCGTATCATGATCAGAATCCAATTTGCGACCATTACATTGATCCTCGGACTGACTAGATCTCTGACTAGATCCCGAACTGCTCGTGGGGAATCCAGTAAGTATCAATGTGCAACATTCGACTTTACATTAATGATTTGGATTGAATTGAATTTTGCTAACGCCAAAAAAAAAAGTACACGAAAAATGTATATTTTTGCTTCTGAGACCACAATTTAGCCACTATAAGTTTTGACATCTTTTTACTAGTGCAAATATTTGTTGCTCACTTTGCCAATTTTCCTATCAGTTTCGTACATACAACTGTAGGTTATATAAAATAAAGAGCAAAATAAAATGTGACCGAATGGTGAAAAAAAAATTAAAAAGAGTTACTAAATTGACGAAAGATGCCCCATACATTGAATATACGTTTTACGAAAAAAAAATATTTTTTTATATAATTTCAGATACATCTGACAGATAAACCCTAAAAAGTATATTAAAAATACATCTTCGTGTAAATTAGATGTATGTAAAGTATATTAGAAATAACGACAATATATTTTTGCACGAACTATGTTTTCAATCCATTCCTGGTATATATATATCTATAGATTTCTTTTTAAGGGCTTATTAAAAAAATTATAGAAACGTTTCTAGCTTCACAAATTATTTTTATACTTTTCTTGTAAAACTAAAAATTGACAATAAAAATGACCAAAAAGTGATTATGGGGCAATTTTTTAAAAAATAAACATAAAAGAAATTCGATTATTTTTTTACTGTGAAATTATAAACGATACATATGATTTCAGGGACAAATAGAGTCGCAGACAAAACATTGAAACCATTTCAAATCAGCCTTCATACAAAACTATAACACCGTTACTAGTTAACCAGCTCCAGTCATCCATGCCAAGGGTTTTTTTTAGTACTACTACTGGAAATAGTGCCTACGTTGCTGTTAATCCAGTTATGTTCCAGAACAAACTTTTTCTGACAGTTTTTATTTGCTTCAATGTCATTTATGCTGATTTTGTATAATCAAATGAAGTACGTTTTTTCTAGTTTGTTGAGAACTCGCCTTGAAAAAGGCTTTTTGGGGCCAGCTTTCCCGCACGGTCAGTGACACAAACGCAAGACCCGAACACATTTTCACGCTCCGCTACCTGAAATCCTTTTCCTCGTCAGCGTGTAGCTCAAACTGTGAGTGATTTCGTACACAGCGTAAGCGTACTTGTGCGTATTTGTGCCTGCAATACTCGCACACATTCCAACAAAGTTGCCAAGAGCTCTGAGAATTCGTCTTCGGATTTCAGTGATTAAGGAGGTTAAAAGCGCATCAAACTAGTCAAATTAGTGTTGAATACTTTTCATGGCTCTACAGATTAATTTAATACTGTGAAATGCAATTTGTATGTATTACGGCTTGGGGCTATGAGGCAGAAAAATATTCATCATTACAGTTTGACTTATATTTTAACCGAATATTTCCAATCAGAGTTGTAACGGCCTAATACTTATAGAAATAATGATGATGATACGATCAGCTCTATAATTATAATTTTATAATAATAACATGTAGCGATTGTAATACGATGATTAAACTTTGAAACGGCTGCAAAAATGATTATTTTCCAATAAAAATTCACGATAATCCTTTTGAAAAAATGGAAAAAAAAGTAATGCATTACTTATTTCTTCCATTTTTTCCACTATTTCTTGCAATATTAAAGCGAAAATTAGTATTTTTTTCAGCTATTCAAATGTTTACACGCCATTTTATAATCACTACATATTATTATTATGAAATCATAATTACAAAACAAATTGTACTGTAAACTATATCTCATGAATTAATGGAGATTTACAGCTCTGTTTTCAATTTTCGAAATTGCACATCTTTTTACAGCTTAAAAAGAAGTGATCAACTTTTGTTGTGTCACGATCTTAGTTGAATGAAATTGTAAAAACTATCAAAATATTCTACTAAATGAAAATTGTAGAGTAATTTGTATTGTATTTTTTGGCTATAGGATAGGCCAAAGTCGAAATATTTGGCATGACATTTTATGAAAAAAAAAAACGATACGATCTCCCTTTTAGTAGTAGTATTAAGATATTTATTAACAATAAGTTTACAGACGGTTCAACTTTTAGGGACATGACAAGTATTTTATAAGGTTTTTACCTTAACAACGTTAATTGCCAAAGAGCCATTGAACAGAGTCCTTCAGCTCAATCACCCTTTCATTTGGCCTTATTTATGTTTTGCGGTTAAAACTACATCTTAATAGCAATAAAAAGTCTAATATGTTTTGCTGCTTCCAACGGTTAAAGTGATGTTTGGCAAAAGTCAAGATATTCGATGTTTTAATTAAAAATTTTGGGATACATTCCAGTTATTACTTTGCCAGAATCGAACTCGCTCCCAATTAATATAACAGCACAATTCATTCGTAGCCGATGATTTATTAGGATGATTCATTATTTATGCTTCTATATCAAATTAGATCAAACCGCCATGCTGCAAGAAATATGACAGATTTGTGTAATAATCAATGATTCTGAAATTTATTATTGACTGTGAAATTATAGCAATAAAATTGCTTTTAATTAATATCTTCCGTAAGTTAGTCTAATAAGTTTTGCTGATTCCAACGGTTAAATTGCTGTTTGCCAAAAGTCGAGATATCCGAAGTTTTAATTTGAATTTTGGGATTAATTTCAGCTATTACTTTGCCAGCATCGAACTCGCTCCCAATTAATATAACATCATAATTCATTCGTAGCCGATGATTTATTAGGATGATTCATTATTTATGCTTCTATATCAAATTAGATCAAACCGCCATGCTGCAAGAAATACGACAGATTTGTGTAATAATCAATGATTCTGAAATTTATTATTGACTGTGAAATTATAGCAATAAAATTGCTTTTAATGAATATCTTCCGTAAGTTAGTCTAATAAGTTTTGCTGATTCCAACGGTTAAATTGCTGTTTGCCAAAAGTCGAGATGTCCGAAGTTTTAATTTGAATTTTGGGATTAATTTCAGCTATTACTTTGCCAGCATCGAACTCGCTCCCAATTAATATAACATCACAATTCATTCGTAGCCGATGATTTATTAGGATGATTCATTATTTATGCTTCTATATCAAATTAGATCAAACCGCCATCCCTCAAGAAATACGACAGATTTGTGTAATAATCAATGATTCTGAAATTTATTATTGACTGTGAAATTATAGCAATAAAATTGCTTTTAATTAATATCTTCCGTAAGTTAGTCTAATAAGTTTTGCTGATTCCAACGGTTAAATTGCTGTTTGCTAAAAGTCGAGATATCCGAAGTTTTAATTTGAATTTTGGGATTAATTTCAGCTATTACTTTGCCAGCATCGAACTCGCTCCCAATTAATATAACATCACAATTCATTCGTAGCCGATGATTTATTAGGATGATTCATTATTTATGCTTCTATATCAAATTAGATCAAACCGCCATGCTGCAAGAAATACGACAGATTTGTGTAATAATCAATGATTCTGAAATTTATTATTGACTGTGAAATTATAGCTATAAAATTGCTTTTAATTAATATCTTTCGTAAGTTAGTCTAATAAGTTTTGCTGATTCCAACGGTTAAATTGCTGTTTGCCAAAAGTCGAGATATCCGAAGTTTTAATTTGAATTTTGGGATTAATTTCAGCTATTACTTTACCAACATCGAACTCGCTCCCAATCAATATAACACCAGTATTCATTCGTAGCCGATGATTTATTAGGATGATTCATTATTTATGCTTCTATATCAAATTGGATCAGACCGCCATCCCGCAAGAATTCGACAGATTTGTGTAATAATCAATGATTCTGAAATGTATTATTGACTGTGAAATTATAGCAATAAAATTGCTTTTAATTAATATCTTTCGTAAGTTAGTCTAATAAGTTTTGCTGATTCCAACGGTTAAATTGATGTGTGGCAAAAGTTGAGATATCCGATGTTATAATTTGAATTTTGGGATTAATTTCAGCTATTACTTTACCAGCATCGAACTCGCTCCCAATTAATATAACACCAGTATTCATTCGTAGCCGATGATTTATTAGGATGATTCATTATTTATGCTTCTATATCAAATTGGATCAGACCGCCATCCCGCAAGAAATACGACAGATTTGTGTAATAATCAATGATTCTGAAATTTATTATTGACTGTGAAATTGTAGCAATAAAATTGCTTTTAATTAATATCTTTCGTAAGTTAGTCTAATAAGTTTTGCTGATTCCAACGGTTAAATTGATGTGTGGCAAAAGTTGAGATATCCGATGTTATAATTTGAATTTTGGGGTTAATTTCAGCCATTACTTTACCAGCATCGAACTCGCTCCCAATCAATATAACACCAGTATTCATTCGTAGCCGATGATTTATTAGGATGATTCATTATTTATGCTTCTATATCAAATTGGATCAGACCGCCAACCCGCAAGAATTCGACAGATTTGTGTAATAATCAATGATTCTGAAATTTATTATTGACTGTGAAATTATAGCAATAAAATTGCTTTTAATTAACATCTTTCGTAAGTTAGTCTAATAAGTTTTGCTGATTCCAACGGTTAAATTGATGTTTGGCAAAATTTGAGATATCCGATGTTTTAATTTTAATTTTGGGATTAATTTCAGCTATTACTTTACCAGCATCGAACTCGCTCCCAATCAATATAACACCACAATTCATCCGTAGCCGATGATTTATTAGGATGATTCATTATTTATGCTTCTATATCAAATTGGATCCGACCGGCATCTCGCAAGAAATACGACAAATTTGAGTAATAATCAATGATTCACATATTTATTATTGATTGTAAAATTATAGACATAAAATTGCTTTTAATTAATATATTTCGTAGGTTAGGTTCGCGTTTAAACTTCAGTTTTCGGTCGAACAATGAAAATAAAAATTAGAACTTTGTCGATGAGCAGTTCGTAAATAATAGATTCAAATAATTTCAGTCACATGTAAAATCATATTTTTATTATATTACTAATTTTTTTAAATAAAAATAGCGTTACTACATTTTTATTATACGCTTCTAACAATACTGATTAAAATTCTGTAATATCCTTTAATCAGACATGCATCGAACTGCGAAACAAAAATAAAACTGGACAAAAGGCCGATCGTAACGTCTTTTGCATAAATTATGCCAAATCAGTCTATATTGTATTTAGATATTTAATGTAAACAGCCGGTAATGACTTGCTTTAATTTTTTCACACAAACTCCTCAAAACAGTATTGGTGCTCTATAAACAATTCTCCAACGTATAAATTAGTTCTTGTAACCGCAGAATATTTTTATTCATGTCTCGTCAATTATGTCAGACTAAAAAACTGAATTTGAAGTCAGAATAATAAAGAATCATGAGAGAAGTGGTCACTAAGTGTCGAAATTCCTATCGTAAATAAAATTCCACAATATGAATAACACATAACATAATAAATTCCGTACTGGAACTTCCTCAAGAATTTCTAGGCAAATTTGCATTTTTTCAATCAGCCGACAAGAACAAAGAGCTAGTTGCGTAAGAAATAGTACATATCATCGACGATTTTTGTTTAGTAAATCATTTTTGAATCAGTAACTATTTTACGTTTAGGTGTTTAATGTCAATAGTTAATAGTAACCGTACTTCATTTTTTTATTTTTATTCTTATTATTGCATTATTTATCACATAAAAAAGTATTCACCAACATATAATGGAGTTCATATAACTGAATAATTTTTTAATGAATTTTTAATGAAAGTGGTTTAGTGAGGCTAAAATTTATAATCCCAAGCTTCAACTTAAATTCGTACTTACTATTTAATTGTACATTATATTCTTATTAATATTAGTGCTATTATTATTCGCTATTAAACCCCAAGTCAATTAGTATCCTATAGACATTCAAACAAAGAGATACATTATAAACTTAACACGTACAAAAAATATAAGTATACAGAATTTTTTTCTAGATGTTCCATACTGAAGTTCGAAATTAAGTTTAAACTTGGGACTACAAAATGGACCCTAAATTTTTTAATTCCTAACATAAAACACGTGTTATCAATACATATTTCCACAATAGGAATAACACAACGTAATAAATTTCAAGCTCGAACCGCCTCAAGAACTTCTAGAAAAATTCGCACTTTTTATAATCAGCCGACAAGAACAAAGAGTCAGGTACGTAAAATATAGTGCATATCATGAACGTCCGTTATCGTTTAATCACAGTAGCAGTCAGCAACGAGCTATCGGCCCGGGAGCCCCCGAATGTTTTTCAATACCGTCAATTCGCTCATTGTGACGGATTGTTCACGACAGAAGCAGCAGCAGTAGTAGCAGCAGCAGCAGCAGGAGGAGGAAGAGGAAGAGGTGGGGAAGAGGATGAGTGTGTTGCATCCGTGGGTCTCGAAGGCCGCATACGACTGCGCAACTGGCAGCGCTGTCGCGTCTGACAGTCGTAAACAAAAGTCATCTTGGATGCTACGTTTCTTCAAATTTCTTTCCACAAAAAACGAAACATCTTTCAATGCTTCAATGCACAATACACGAGAATTTTTTTATTTAATGTAGCACCAACGATTCGCGTAGTAGAAAACTTTGTGACTGCATATTAATATTCGACAAACAGGTGGGCATAGCGCGCAGGTTCGGATTTCTATCTCTCTTTCTCTCGAAGGCAATAGGTGCACTAGAAAGAAGAGCAGTTACTACGTATATATATATATATATATATATGCAACAACGATGAATATATATTATATGTATATACATATTGGTGCACACACACATACACACACTGTTTCAAAGGTAAAACGAGCGAGATGGCAGGATACTTTGGCGAAGGCAGGAAAGTGGAACGGCGAGCACGAATCGTGCGGTTTGCCTACCTTAGGCCTATAGAACCATTTTCTGATGGACTCCATCGCGTTCCGTAGTCCGAACTCTGTGTCGGGCAGTTCCGCACGGGTCACTGAGAGTAATAATCACGCGTGCTCAAAACTCGCGTCATATTGAGGCCCCGGGCATATCTGTACGCACGCACACGTACGTCGTTCACTTCGATAAGACGACGATATTAATTACGTATATATTTAATAATAATAATAATAATAATTAAAAAAACACAACAACAACAACGTTTAAAAGAGCTCGAAGGCTCCACGGGCGTTCACGAAACGTCTCCACGAACGGGGATTATTCACTGACTAGGCATGCTTGGCTATGTAGTTATCGGACGGGAGTTGCGCGTCCGTGACACTACTGTGGGGAGTCGCGGTCAGAATATGCATTGCGCATGCGTCTGCGCATGTCTTCACAGCTGCGCTTCGACGACAGCGCAAAAGAGAGACTACTACTGCGCCCCAAGCGGCGAAAAGACGTCCTAATGGTCTTCGCGGCAACTCCGCGCGAGTGCGCACTACAGCGATCTCTCTATCCGGGCTTGGAGGGTAATAATGGTTCCCTATGGTAAGCGTAATACTAAATGAACGATTCTTTTTTTAAAAAGGCGATATAGATCGAAAATCGAGATTGTAATTTTCGTCATGTCTGTAATTTCAGATAGTACCTTCATACACTGTTAGAAAAGAGTTTTTATTCATAAACTTATCAATCGAAATTTAATATATAATTGTGGTATAAAATTCATGTATTTTGCCAGTAAAATTAAAGCAAATTATTAAAAATCAAGTACTTTTACTGTAAAATTAAAGTAAATTATTGAATTAATGAATACATTAATTTTACATTACACTTGTATACTAAATTTAATATACTAGTTTATGAATAAAAACTTCCAGTAAAAGTACACGAAATTTCAAGTAGATTTTTTTTACAGTGTAACGTGTATTTCGTTTTTTATTATTATTATTTTTTTAAATCTCCTTTTAGGTGAAAAATGTGCTAAGACATCCAGAAATCACTTGTAAAATTCAAATATTCATAACTGGAGAACGGATAGAGTCACAGCACTGAAATTTTGCAGACAAGTAAAGAATTGCAACCCATTTGATAACTTATTTTTTGAGGTACAGTAGAACCTCGTTCATCCGGCCTTTGATTATCCGAGGCTCCGCGTTATCCGAGCCACCGGACTTTCCGAGCACTCCGCGTTAACCGAGGTGTACGCTCAGATAATACGGAAAAACTCGGATAAAACGGATAAAGCTATTCCTCATTATATGCATTGTGTATGGTTTCCGTATTATCCGAGTTTTCGGCTATCCGAGGCACGTCCTCCCCACATTACCTCGGATAAACGAGGTTCTACTGTATTGAATTTGGCCAAAATTGGAACAGTGGTTCGGATTATATGGGGCTTTAAAATTTCCGAAAAACTGACGTTCTTACATAAACTTTTGGAGAACATGAGATAGCCAGCTGAAATTATTGAGTGGAGATCGGTGGAAGGGTTCGGATTATATAAGAATTTGAATTTTTTGTTATTATTTTTTGACGACTAAAATTTCGTTAAACATTCCTGGTAAAAATAAATGATAGAGAACGATTTTTTTAAATCCTATATGTTTGTTCCATATCTTTTAATATTATTATAAATAATATAATTTTTGTATTACATTTAATAATAAAAATGTACGATCTGAGGAGTAATATTAATAATATTACATTTTTAATTTAAAAAAAGTTTCATCCACAAATCTATGGATTCAAATATGTATCATATTCAAGATTAATTATGATAGACTTCCCATAGCTGTAAAACGATGAGACTAGTCAATCAGCATGAAATTAGTATGCATGATAGAAAACTGTTTCATTTATATGAGGGTCTTACGAAAGATTATGATAATTCTGTCGGTCTAAATACATACGATTATATAACTGTAAGAGGATAGAAAATGATAGGATCACTCTATAGATGACTCTTTGATTGCAAACGATTAATGTTGAATCATACACTCAGAAAAAAGCTTGGTTAGAATTACCAAATAATTGGTTAAAAATGTTATCAAGAAAACTTGGTGGGCACAACCAAGTTATTGACTAACATAACCAAGTTATTAGCTAACATAACCAAGGATTTGGTAAGACAACCAAGTATTTAGTACGCCTAATCAATAACTTGGTTTGCGCCTACCAAATTTTTCTTGGTCAAATTTTTAACCAATATCTTAGTAAGCCCAACCAAGCGTTTTTCGCCGTGCATATGAGCAATTCCTCATGGAACTTGAAAAAGCATGTCCCTTTGCCTTTAACGGTACATCAACAATAAATTGTTACATGTTCTTGGTGTTAACATTTAGATGTTGATCTCTTGGAACAGAGGCACCTAGTTGGTAAAGCCAAAATTTCAAGAATATACGAGTTATTTTGGTAAAAGTAGCTGAAAAGTCCTTACCGTCCGTGTCCCTGGCACAGATATTTATTGTTTAATGATCAAATAAACTTTTGTGGCGTTCCTTTACTATTTTGAAAAAATGATTATTGTTTTTGTCATGATCGTTGTCGAACATACGCGATCGCAAATTAAGCGTGTTTGACTCTGTATGGTCGTAGGAATTGATAAGTGTGTGTCCCGCGGTTTTGGTGTCCTTACCGTCCGCACTTTTCAGTGCGATCGCAGTGCCAGACACAGTAAAATAAATAACTTTCTCGGTCGCACCTAATCTGAACGAAAGTAGACATTACGAAATTCACTCACTTGTTAATTTTTATACCTCAAGATCGATGGTCCGTTAACGAAGTCCGTTCAAATTCGGGTAAGATTTAATATTATGTCCTTACGATCCAACGCAAAAACTATTCCGTGGAGCCTATATTTCTGATAGTCTCGATGCCCAGTAGATCCTATACAACGAGATTCTTGTGTGAGCAAACTTGCAGTGTGGTGCTAGCATTTTAACCTCTTTTTTTTCACGTAAAAACCAATTTATTTACCCAAATTCCGTGTCTTTACGGTCCACTAATCCGTTTCAACTTTGGAAAACTACTTTGAAGGCTTCAAAAATATTGTGTGAATATGAAGAAGCATTTAAAAAATTGCCTGTAAAAAATTCATACGAATTCAGAAAAGTGAATTTTCAAGAAAAAAAAATTGGGTTGCGGGGAAATTTGTTGACCAATTTTTTTTTTCATCAATTTGTTAATAACATTTTGGAATTATTATTAAGCAAAATTAATCTTTTGAGTACCTTTAATGCATGCATTTTTTCAGATTTTTATACAATCGAGAAGTGTTCTCAAACTTATGTGAAATGAGCGCTAAGCGACCAAACTCTTTGCGTTTTTCAAAGCGTTTTTCTGAAACTTGTCATACTTATTTGAAATCCGTGTTCACGATAACTCAAAATCTACTGAACCAATCGTTTTTAAATTTTGCACAGTACTTCTTCACATAATTCACCAGGTATTGTCGAGAGCTTTTTTGTTTTTTTTAAATAATTACTAATTTTTCAACAACAAATAAGAATAAGAAAATCGGTTTTTTGGCTCCCAAGTGCTACGAAAAATTGAAAAATCGAAAAAAAAATCCTCGTCATTACCTCGAGAAACATCTCCTTTAACAAATGCATTTTGATTTTTTTGTTTCAGATGATCCTGTTGCAAGTTATGATGAACACCGCTAATCAATTTTTTTTCGAGGCGCCTCCGGAGTTTCATTGTCACTCGCTCAATTTTGAATATTTTGTAATGAAAATTTAGGAAAATGTTGTTCAATGTTATATTATTATATGGAAATTTACTGAATAAACGAACTATCTGTATACTATCTGTATCGCCAAAAAAAATCTTAAAAACATGCGTTTTTTCACCGAATTAACCTTACCCCGCCTTTAAGGGGAGGGATTCAGGTAAAAAAAATGATTTTGGAAATTCAATATTATGCAAATCCTATTGCATATAAAAATGCCCAACGAACTATATTGTTGGTACTCGATTAAAGATTTTTTTTACTGTCGTCTGACTTGCATATACTTTTTAATATTATCGTAAGCAAAGATCTTAGGTTTTCCATTCTGCGCATGATTCAGATCAAACTACTAGGCAGATTGGAATGGTTGACGTCTCATTTTCTTCTTCATGAACAGATACACCGGCTAAATGGAGCAAATATTAATAAAATGTAATATTTTTTAAGTAACATAATTATTAATAAATAAATTTTATGCTATTTTCTAAATCAGTGATTAACTTTGCTTTCAGAATGAAAAAAAATTGTTTGCTCCATTTAGCCGGTGTATCTTTTTATGAAGAAAAAAATGAGACGTCAATGATTCCAATCTGCCTAGTAGTTTGATTTGAATCATGCGCAGAATGCAAAACCTAAGAACTTTGCTTAAGATAATATTGAAAAGCATATGCAAGTCAGACGACAGTAAAAAGAATTTTCATCGGGCACCAACAATACAGTGCATTGGGCATTTTTATATGCAATAGGATTTGGATGATATTGAATTTCCAAAATCAATTTTTTTTACCTGACTCCCTCCCCTTAACATCGACGTACATCAGATAGTTTGATCAATAAAATATTCGTAATTTCGCTATTATACACATGTATGATGAAAATATTCTCGATATGGACTTCCTTCTAAAAATTATATTTTTAATGTAATATAATTTAGCAAATTATATTACACATTCTGTAATACTATAACTAATAAACGTAACAATTTTAAGATAAATAAAAGTGGTCTATTTGAAAAATAGTGGATTTTATTAGTAATTTTTAATTCAATCTTTTTTATTTTTATTTTTTTTCATGCTGGGCTCACATTTTTTCACGATGGCACACATTTGATCGAGTAGGTATGATACCCTGGGATTAGCAAAAAAATTCCCGTGGATGTACCTCGAATTTTTTCAAAATATTTATTTTTCACATTTTTCAAGTTCCTATAATACGATACACCATAAACGGATAAAAATGTACAAGTGACGAAACGCAAATTCTATATAAAATGTTATAACTCCGTTGGTGCACCATACATATCTATCGTATTTAACCCATAGAAAACGAAAACTATAGGAAACTAAGTAATAGCAACTATTCAATTTGTATAAATTGATCAAAGTCCGAGTACATAGAGATGATAACATACGATTAAATCCCATTCAAATTCTATCAATCTCTATCAGTCTCTATAATTTGTTTTGATCAGGAATCACATTTTATAATTTATTTAAAACAAGAATGCAAAGATGATTCTTGCGTATTGCTTTCTCAATATTTTAACCTTCTCACAAATCTTTCTGTATGAGGAAGTCAAATTTGATGAACATACTTCCGTATAGAAGTAGATTTGTAAAAAATTAAAAATAAGATTATAGAAAAAAAATTGATGTTCGCAGAGAATTCAATTGTTTTTGTAAATTGCAGATGGGTCAAGGTGAAAGAGTGCGTGGTGTTGAAAACCTACTTTTAGCATTTTTGAGTAGGTACTGGAATATCAAGCAGCTAAGAGCATCGAGCCAAGTGCCTACGGTCAATTTCAATAATGAACCGGAACTCAACTTCGGGCCTCTCTTTATTCAAGTACATATACAACAATTGTATCGAACTTCGATCGAATGCCGATTGAATTACACCACTCGCAATCAGGTCGATGAATAGAAATGTTTCTTGTTTCAACGCTGCAATCTGACTAGCAATTCTCTTCTATAGATGATCCTTTTTATGTAGTTTTTCTCGACGTTTTCAGAGAAAAAGTTCAAGGTACTTCACTCAAATTGTGGGTGCCGTCATGAATTATTGATCGAGGAGTAAAAATAGTTTGAAAGTAATCGATTGTAAGAATTTTCAGTAATGCTAGTTACAAATAGTCCGAGGGAAATAATCGCAGACCATTATTACCACTTTATTCGTGCAAAAAGTTTGAAATTTCGAAAAATGGAAATCGCCGTGGAATTTTTCTCCCAAAAGTCGGATCTATGGATTATGAAATCCGAAATTCCAACAATTTATTTTTAAATCGTTGTAAAAATTAATGAACATTGAGAAAAAAAATCTAGGAATTGTTTTTTAGCACTTTTTGGCCGAAAGTCAAATGAATGACTTCGGAAATTCAAAATGTTAAAAAATTACTCAATCAAAAATCATGAGGCAATCTTTGAAACGAACCTCGTATAATAATACTGATTTTTTTAAAAATGTACATTGAGGAATGAAAAATCACGTGTTTCTGTACAAAATGTTAAAAAATTTATGAACCTCGGTAAAGTACCTTTTTCATAATCTGCGAGGACACAGTTTTCGCCGGTACACGGTTTATTGACTTACGGTAGCTGAATGATGAAATATTTATCGTCAGGCCAATGAGGCATAACTCCTTTCCCCAAAAGCCCTAAAGAGTTAATAAAGTTACTAGAGTAAATCTTCATAGGGTCGAAATTCTTGCCAAGTATTAGGATTTCAAAGTTTCTGACGTAATCGTGATAAGACGAGAATATACTCATATTCTACAGCCGAAGAAATCTGAATATTATTTTCCTGTTAACTTTTTTCCTGCTCATAAAACAAATTAATTTTTTTTTCATTAAATCGTATGCTTCCGCAGTAACGAAAAAAAATTACTAATATTAAAAACAATGTGTAAAATGAATTACTTAAAAAAAAATTCCAGTCACCGTAAAGTTACGCGTAACTTAGCAAAATGTTTATTGAAAATAAATATTTAGATTTTTTGCCAGTATTTATCGTTCATGGAGTACGTGGAGGTCGAGAAGAAAAATATTGCAGTAGCGCAACCTTCTTGACAGGGCCGTATATAATATGTCGAGATGCGCATGTTAAAGTAAGGTAAAGTATATTTTCTAATTCCTTTAAAATATTTCGCGTGAAGATGATACATTATTTTTTTACACTGCAGCAGAAATTATGATATAACAGTACACATTAAAAGTTAAATAAATTTTTTTGGTTATTTACGAAAAATAAGTTGTCCTCAAATGATCACAGAATTTTACTGCCAGATTAGAAAAAAAAGTTGGTCAATTTTTATTTTCACAAATGATTTGAGTACTTTTTTTTAAGTTTAGAAAATGCCCAACATTTTTTCCAAATTTAACTCAATATTTTTATGAATATTTGTGGAGAACATTTTTGTTGTTGAATGTACAAAAATTTCAATTAAGATCGTACGGTGTACATTTATGATAACGTATTCCGTGATAAATCGCAAGCAGAAATCCAGGTCGTCGTCAAAACACGCATAAGTTCTTAATAATTTTATACTGCTTTGTGGGAGGTTTTTTATTTGAAGGCTCTTTCAAATGCCCATTTCGTTTTTTTACTGCTTGAGGGTGAAGTCGTTCACACTCTGGGAAAAGTAGTCAGTTGCCTCACTCGGGCGTCAGAAAAATAATAGAAGTTGGGCCAACCAACTTATTTGTTGGCTCAACAAATTCCTTGGCCCTCAGGGATTTCTTTATACAGTTTATTTTTCAAGTAACTTAAAACTCGACCGTTTAATTATTGCAAACAAACTATTATTGTGTTAATGAGCGAAGGAACTAAGGAAAAAATAAGCTGCATAAACGAAGTAGTATAAACGAAGGAGAAACAAGGTAAATAAATCTAGAGTAGAAGTAGCCGCGAAGATAAATTGTAGAAATAAAATCGTGAATCGGAGTTCAACAGATCTTGAATTCGAAAGGATATAATGAAGTAAAATAAGAATGAAACTTCGGTTATAACAGAATCGTTGAAATAAGAACACAGCTTTAAAATATAATTTTCTTCGGAACAAATAATAAAACAAAAATGTAACTATTTTTTTCTGTTTTTTATATTTTGAATTTTTATGCAGGTAGTTTCGTTACGGTAAACATTTTCTGCAGGTGCAAAATATGAAAAAAGAAAAGTTCAATAATCACATGTCGAAAAAAAGTTCATATATGTGTAACTATGTGGGTCTATAAAGTTCAAACGTTTATAACTCGAGGACGGCTTGATTCGCAGAGCTGAAAGTGTACAGCCAGGTGAAGCAGTAAAAAATTTTTATTGGCTCTTATTTTTATCACAATTCATAGGGAGTTCCAAGTTATATGGCGTTTTTAATTTTCTGAAAAACGTCTGTAAACGCTACACATTACGCAAGTTTTGAGATATCAAGCTAAACTTTTTTTTTTAATTCAAGAAATGTTCGAGGTCGATTGATATCGAATTTGAGGCAAACATATAAAACCGTTATGATTTTGTTCATTTTTTGCTTCCTCATAGAGGAAGCTTTGTTTTCGTGAAAATTATTTTTTCGAAATCTTCATGTCTGGATACTCAGAATGGTCTAAAACGTCGAGAAAAGTGGTTTAGAAAAAAAATATCTGTATGTGTGTGTGTGATACGATAGCCGTTGCCATTTTTAAGATATCGGGCTCATGTTTGAACCACGAGTAAACTGTCGTTAAAGAAGGTATGGGATTGAATTTGGAGTTAATCCATCAAGGTGTTCAAAATTTATGGCATTTTGAATTTTTTGGAGAATGTCAGCTCGGGCTCTAACTCCCGCAATTTTGATGATATCCGACCCAAACTTGGACTAGAAGTGGTTCAAAACTAATGCCATTAAAAATTTTTTTAAACAAGGCTGCAAAGTAGAACTTTGCAAATTGCTTCCTCATTATTGTTGGATTTTTGCAAAGCTTCCTCTATGAGGAAGCCAAAACAGATTAACATGCTTTCCCATAGAGGTAGATTTGTAAAAATCCAACAATAATGAGGAAGCAATTTGCAAAGTTCTACTTTTTAGTTTTGAAAAAATAAGTTCGTCTCTTAATTTTAGGATTTGTTGATGAATTGAAATTAAATTTTCGACAGATATAAAGTGCCCAATATTGTGTTCGGACAAAATTGCTTGAGTAACGTTTTTACGGAATACTTAATTTTTCAAAAATGTACGTTAATGCAGTAACATGAAATTGGAAAGGTCTAGGATATAAATGGTCGCAAAGTTGGATCGTGGAAATAAAATCGTGTGTGTTACGGAAATAAAAACGTGTCATCAATAGGTCTTAGATTAGAGAGCGAAAATAGTGAGGAGAAATAAGAATGTAACTCGCAGACTTCGGATATAACAGGAGAGTTGAAATAGGATCACAGTCTGAAAATTATATTAACAAAAAAATGAATAGCAAAAAAAATACTTTCTGTTTGCTTCCTCATAGAGGAAGCTATGTTTTCATGAACATTTTTCTTTCTAGATTTTCATGTTAGGATACTCAGAATGGTCCAAAATGTCGAGAAAAGTGGTCTAGAAAAAATGTCCGTAAGCGTGTGTGTGTGTACGTATACAACTTTGAAAATTTAATCGCCTATAACTGAAGAATGGTTTTAGCTATCGAGCTGAAATATGGTACACAAGTAAAGCACCATCCTTTCTTTAATTGCTGCAGTTTTTGACAAATTTTATACACAAATTTCGACTTTATGCCATTTTGAATTTTTTGAAAAAAAGGGGTGGGCGCATAGACTAAATTTTGTAAAATTTAGTCTATTTTGCTAAATAATTGTTTATAACAGCACGTGCACTCAATGTTGTTTGGTATTGAATTTGGCTCGAATCGGTAAAGTGGTTCAGATTGTATGGAAATTTTAATTTAAAAAAAAATAGACTGAAAAAAATTAAATGAAACAATAATCAACCGTGATATATATAATTTAGTGACAAACGGTATGAAATTTTAGATTTTATGGAATGTTGAATTATTTAAAAAAATATACGTTATCACATTTAGTTTCGGAAACGCTCTAATAATAACGAAGTAATGGAGTAACGAAATAGAAAAAGCGAATTCACAACATGTTTATTTATCTAATCAAAACAAGGATGTAAAGTAGAACGGAGTAACGAAATAGAAAAAGCGAATTCACAACATGTTTATTTATCTAATCAAAACAAGGATGTAAAGTAGAACCTTGCACATTGCTTCCTCATTATTTTTCGCTTTTTACAAAGCTTCCTGTATGAGAAAGCCAAAATTAATTAACATATTTCCTCAGAGAGATAACTTTGTAAAATGCGAAAAATAATGAGGAAGCAATGTGCAAGGTTCTACTTTGCATCTTTGTTTTAAACCGCAATAATTATCTGGTCAAAAGATTTTAAAAATGTTATAAACAGCGTTTAAACCATCTCATTAGTTTCAAACACACCGTATTTGTTTATAAGATCCACCTAATAAATTGTAAAAAAAGGATGCAAAGTAGAACCTTGCACATTGCTTCCTCATTATTTTTCGCTTCTTACAAAGCTACCTCTATGAGGAAGTATGTTATTCAATTTTTGGCTTCCTCATAGAGGAAGCTTTGTAAAACGCGAAAAATAATGATGAAGCAATGTGCAAGGTTCTACTTTGCATCCTTGTTTTAATTAGATAAATATACATGTTGTGGATTCGCTTTTTCTATTTCGTTATTGCGTTATTTCGTGATTATTAAAGCGTTTCCGAAGTGAATGTGATAATGTATATTTTTAAAAATAATTCAACATTCCATAAAATCAAAAATTTCATACCGTTCGTCACTAAATTATACATATATAATGGCTGAATATTGTTTCATTTATATACCAAATTTGAGCTCGCTATCTTAAGTTTTGCAAAAGTTACAATAGAGCGATAATGTCAATTTTTTAAAAAATTCAAAACATCATAAAATTTTTACGGCCCAACCGATCTTAACCAAATTCAATAGCGATCACCGGCATATGAAAGCTCAAATTCATACCAATTTTAAGATCAATATCTCGAAAATTGAAAGAGTTACCGCGTAAACAGACATTTTTCAAAAAATTAAAAAAACGCGTAATAATTTAACGATGAAGTGGATTTTAACAAAAAATTGTATGAACGATGAGGCTTGATCCCTCTATCCATGGTCCAAATTTCAGCTTGATATCTCAAGGCATTCTCGAGTTATAAAGGTTTACATTTTTCGATTGTGTAACATACACACACACACACATACACACACACACACACACACACACACACACATACAGACATTTTTTCTAAATCACTTTTCTCGATGTTTTGGACCATTCTGAGTGTACTGACATGAAAATCTCGAAAAAAAAAATTTTCACGAAAACAAAGCTTCCTCTATGAGGAAGCAAAATAAGTTTTTTTCGAGATCCTAATTATATTATATTTTTTAAATTAGCTTTTAAAAGGATGCTGAAGCATATTCATCATCCACCAACTTTAGTCGGTAAAAATATGGGATTTCGTACTTTATACTATACGCCATTAATATACTACGCATATGCTTCAAATTGCATAGGATGGTAATATCAACCTAAACGTTGTGAGGTATTAAAGTTTCTTGAACTTCCATCCGTCGAAACAGAGAGTTCACGTGCATTCTTTGAGATCCTCTGAACATTCCAAGAGCTCCAGAAAGTTGATTACACAAGAGAAATCGACGTGAAGAGTAAAGTACGTTCACGTAGTCTGTCCCCTTATGCTCGGTTCACTTTGTGAACGCAGTTTATACTTTGCGTACATTTTTTTTGTATTATCGTCTTTCCAACGAACCTGGACTATTCAAAGCAACTCAAAGAATGAACGTTCACTCTTGTATGACGTATTTGTGTTTCAAAAACTCTTATGAAACTTTCCACATAAATTCAGCCATCTGATTTTTCAATATTTCCAAATAATGTTATAATACCGCGGAATTGTACACTGACAGAAGAGTTTCTAAACAGTTAACAAATCTTGGTTAAATATGGCAAAATGAACCATTTAGTTATTCTTATTGAATCTCACTTGAGCTAAATAAAATTTGCTTGTCGCAAATGAAGCTCGCTGACATTTGTTAATAGTTAACAAATCTTATTTTTCTCTTTTTATCACAAATAATGTTATAATACCGCGGAATTGTACACTGAGAGAAGAGTTTGTTAACAGTTAACAAATCTTGGTTAAATATGGCAAAATGAACCATTTAGTTATTCTTATTGAATCTCACTTGAGCTAAATAAAATTTGCTTGTCGCAAATGAAGCTCGCTGACATTTGTTAATAGTTAACAAATCTTATTTGGCTCAAGTGAGATTCAATAAGAATAACTAAATGGTTCATTTCGCCATATTTAACCAAGATTTGTTAACTGTTAAACTTTTAACTGTTAAACTCTTCTCTCAGTGTAATCCTATATTACCTCAGAAAAAAATTTGCAAAGTAGAACTTTGCGCATTGGTTCCTCATTAATTTTCATTTTTCGCGAAGCCATCTCTATGAATAAGCATATTTATTAATTTTTGCTTCCGCATAGAGGAAGCTATGTAAAAAATGAAAATGAATGAGGAAACAATATGTAAAGTTCTACTTTGCAACATTTTACGTTACCTTCATAGGTTTTGAACAATTCAAAATCACGTAAAATCCAAACCGCTTTACCGATCACGACCAAATTTGGTAATTAGCGGCGCTGTATATTATTTTTCATCTGTAGAAAATTTCAGTTGATTTGGTGAGATTTGCCGTGAGTTAGAGCAAAACGAATATTTTTTTAAAAATTCAAAATCCCATAAAAGCAGAACTTTTTTACAGATTCATTCCAAATTCAATACCAATCATCCTTTAACATATCTTTATTTATAACAAATTTTTTAGTTCAATAGCTAAAAATTAGTGGTTGCTAGAGAGCGTAACGACCTTTTTCGCAAATCGCCGAGTCAAATAAAATTTGAACATATTTTTTAATTCTTTTGAAAATTGTCACAAACAAAGGCGTCGACCTGCTTCATATGTTTGCTAAGTTTCAGCACGATTGTTAAAACAATTCTTGAAATATGTAAGTTTGGATTTTGAGTAACGGCCACACACACACACACACACACGCACATCCATCCATCCATACATATTTTCTAAACGTTTTCTTGACGTTTTAGACCATTTTGAGCGTACTGACATAAAAAAAAATCGAAAACAATTTCTCACGAAAACAAAGTTTCATGTACGAGGAAGCAAAAGTATAAAATTTCAAAAGGCTACAGTACACAGAAAAAAAAGTTTGGTTGTGGCAACTACGTTTTCGATTTGCTGTACACAATGTCTAAAAAATTAGTTGCTTCAACCATATCGAATAGTAACCTCAACTATTCACGATTAGTTCTCGATTGGATTAGTTAGGTTAACTAATCCAATCGTTGGGACTACCACTCGAATAGTTGGGACTACCATTCGAAATGTCGGTATTATCATTCGAATCGTTGGTATGTCCATTTGAGTTGCTAGAGAAATAGAATAATCGATTGGTTGTGTCAACTCATTTCTTGGTTATAGCAACTAACCTTTTTTTCCGTGTAATCCGTTCACGAGATAAAACATTTGCTTATCGTTTGTTCGGTTTGGTGATCGATTAGTCTCGATAACCCTTAAAAACCACATTTTCACACCTTGTGAACCAAAATCTTGTACAACACTCTTTGGAACAATTCTTTCTTAACTCGTGTGATTGCAACACTCGCATTCAGTTCGTTTTGCATACTCACACTCGCACTGAGAGAAGAGTTTGTTAACAGTTAACAAATCGTGGTTAAATATGGCGAAATGAACCATTTAGTTATTCTTATTGAATCTCACTTGAACCAAATAAGATTTGTTAACTATTAACAAATGTCAGCGAGCTTCTTTTGCGACAAGCAAATTTTATTTAGCTCAAGTGAGATTCAATAAGAATAACTAAATGGTTCATTTCGCCATATTTAACCAAGATTTGTTAACTATTAACAAACGCTTCTCTCAGTGCGCGAGAAAAAGTTTTACCGCACTTGTATCATAATATACTATTATATGTATTTTAAAAAAATGGAATAAATAAATTCGCAATATTGACAACCCATAGATTCCAAGTTAAATAACAAATATGAATGAAAATATCATTATTATTATTCTTGTAGTCATATTTATGTTTCAAAATGATTATAATCGAATTTTCGAAAATTATGGAATTTCTGAGCTTTTTCACAATTTTTTTTTCTATTGTAAATTTATAAATATCTTACCCCTTGTCGTGGCTTCGCCTCTACTGAGTAAAAAGAAAAAAATTGGTTGAATAGGCTCCAAGCCACAAAATTGATTGAGACAATAAACTAGTTGGTTACAGAAACAAATCAGTTAGTTGGAGCGACAAACCAATTGGATGGGTTAGCAAATTAATTAGTTGGCAAGTAACGAATTGGGTGTCACAACGAACTAATATAAAGGTCCAAACAAAAAATTGGTTGACTTAGCCAACTTAGTCGCTTGGAGCGTATATGATCATGCGAATGGTTGGGGAACCAATTATTTCTCTCCGCGTTGGCGTGATAATCGGGCGCATTACCGTTTAAATGCGTTCTTTACGTACAGAATGAAAAAAAAAGTTCTTCATACGGTCGTGATATGCCACTTTTTCGCGCATCACGTCCTTGTGACAAAAAGTACTATTTCCGTGTAAATCAAAGTACAAAATTATTGTTGGATTTTTACAAATCTACCCCTATGAGGAAGCATGATAATCTATTTCGGCTTCCTCTTCTTTTGTGTAAATTTTCATCTCGATTCCTCACGCCGTTCGAGAGTTATGAGCAATTCTATTTTGGGACAAGCGGTCATTATAAATTTAAAAAAATAAAAATGATATATGAAGCAATGTGTAAAGTTCTACTTTGCATTCTTATTTCCATTGAGTACAAACTTTTGTCTCGCATTATCAACTTTTGCTGATGCTAGAGCGAAAATCGATTTTTTTTTTTGTAAATTTCAAAATGTCGTAAAATCTGAACCACTTTACCGATCATCGTCAAATTTGATACGTGGCATAGCTGCATGTTCCTTTTCGTCTGTAAAACATTTCGGTTAAATTGGTGAAATTCGACGTGATTTATAAAAAAAAGATTTTTTTCGAAAAATGCAAATATCTATAAAATCTGAACCGCTTTACCGATTTCGCCCAAATGCAATGCCAAACAACATTGAACGTATATTTATTTATAAGCAACTATTTAGCAAAATCGTCTAATTTTTACCAAAATTAGAATGACCAAGCCCTTTTTTCAAAAAATTAAAAGTACCATAAATTCAAAATGGCTGATCTTTTTTTTTAATCTCAACATTCAAAGCGAGGCAACTACTACACTTGCATGCCAAATTTAAGCCATATGGCTCGAACGGTTACTGAGTAATAGTTCATCGAATTTTCGGAGCCCAGGACATACACACACACACACACATACAGACGGACTTTTTTCTAAACCACTTTTCTCGACGTTTTGGACTATTCTGAGCATACTGGCATGAAAATCTCGAAAAAAATATTTTCATGAGAACAAAGCTTCCTCTATGAGGAAACAAAATTTAAGAAATTAAAAGTTATGTAGAAAATAATAGAGCATCCGTTTCCCCATTAGCTATTACCTACCTTTTTATCGATTTTCTTCACTAATCCATCTGGAAATTGTTTACTTGTATTTAATAAAATCTGTACACATTTTCTTATCAAAATGTCAAATATTCTACACAAAACAATAATTATCCAATTACATATAACATACATAAATAAATAAAATCAATTTCACCATAATGGACCGTTTAAAACTCAGGTTATAAACTATATATACTCTCGCTGAATTTAAAGAAAATCCGATACTTCTGAATTAAAAAGCAAATAAAACATGGCAAGACTGTGCATTCATTGTATCCATGCTGGTTATGTTTTCATTGTGTGGAAAATTCCGACCTCGGCATTCAAATACTCTCGTCAGAAAAAAAAATTTATTGGAAAAAAAATGTCCCCTTTTTTCTTTAATTGTCTATTTTTTTACGTAATTTCGACAATAATAAACCTAGTCTCAATTCGTAATTATTAATCATCGCTCAAATGATTCCTGTGATTATTTGACAATGGTCACTATTTATCTGAACTATAAAATACATGGCAAACTTTAGTCAGAGTATCTTAAGTAACGGGTTAATATCAGGGTATACATCCTTGTTAGAATTTCACACGGTTCCTTAAGCAGGAATACGTACCATCTATATACCTACAGGTAGCGAGGGCTGTACCAACATCTCATTCATGTCATTCAAGTCAGTTTTCCACAATAGCCCCCTAATATTAATTACAATGTAATAACAGGTTTGATTGTTCGACGTGCAAGTTTGACGACGCTTTCTCGGTAAGCAAGTATATCCATGATGACTAAATAACAACAATAATCTTAACGCAACGTTCTCTTTAAGGGAGGAGAGTATGGGGTACACCCTTCGTGCCAGGGGGTTGCTCTGCCGTTGGCCAGAGTGGGACATGCGTGGGGGTGAGTTGTCTTATAAAAGAGCCACCACCATCACCTGAAGCATTGCTCTCGCAGAATTTAAACCTGCAACAAGTCCTCAGGATATCGCATCGTCTTCGCGCAGCGACTAAAGTCAATATAAGTAAATATCGTGAGTTAACAACAAAGTGCTGACTAGGGAATTGTTAATTAAAATTTCATTGAATATTTTATTCGCGAAATATTCGTAACGCGAATTAGCAACGAAATTGAAAAACTTGGTAGAAGCGAAGTTGGAAGTTGAAACTGAAGACTCAAGAAGCTCGTTTACGTGCACAAAGGATATTTAAGGTAAACATTTTCGCAGAATTTTTTTTACATGCTATGGAAATTTTGATCACTTGTTTCATGCAAATTGTGCTTCGTCAAATTTTGAAACTTCTTAGTATAATTGTTAATAAATTTAGAATACGTAATAAATTGCTTTGTTTTTATGGGATGTGAATATTAACATAACATTTTTGGTGATATTCTAAATGTCAAAATTACACCGATAACATTATTTATATTGAAGAAAATTTTTTTATTACCGAGGATATTTCTTCTTCAGACCTTTTGTCAAAATGTAGAAAATTCGGGCGTGACAATATCTTTCAAGTTTGGGCGCGACCGATGCATCATCAAGTGTCACTGGTATATTGTGAATTGAAAAATGAAAGTGGTGTCAAGTAGCTCGAATTGGGTGAAGCAGCTGAACAAAAAATATAAAGAATGAAGTGTGAAGTCAAAAGTCGTATCGTAAATTTAATTCTTCGAATTGCCTTTCCTGTTTTTTGAATAGAATAAAAAATTTATAATGTTTGTACATCTGACTAAAAATGTTGGCCCACAAACATCCTCAGATATGTTTTTGTTAATTTTGTTATTGAAATGAACCTTAAAGCAGCTACTACTATTTTATCAAAAATCTGTCATGAACTTTCGCTACCGGCGATTATTAAATTTTGAAATCATATTCCATCAACAAAAATAATATTAATAATGAATAACGTAATTTAATTTTGTTACCGACATTACGAGTAGTGATGACTATTAATGAAACTAAATATTTATTACGTATATTAACAATCTCAGATCAATTTGAGCTAATGTTAATATACTCATATGAAAGGTGATTATTACACTTTTCAATCAGTAGTAATGTGATTTATTGACAAAATATACATAATTATTTTGGTGTGAATATTGCAAATTAATAATTATAATTATGATTTCTATTGGTTTACATTATACTTTGCCAATTGACTATCGAACGCGGTCCTTCATCCTGGATTTTCTTTTTCTTTAAATTTAGTTAACATACTTTGTTATGTTGTGTTTGAGTGTGCGTGGGTGTATTTTCTCCCCATCATTATTATTTTTGAAATTCATTTCCCATAAATTCGAGGTGCTTACATATTGTGTGTGTGTGTGTGAGATATTTGTGTTTTCTGATTATAATTTGTCTCAGGTGAATACTTATTGGTTCTAAATTTTCTAATTGAGCAATTGCAAATCGTTTGTTCAATTTACGGGTTTCTTCTTATTATGGTAGTGATATCTGTTGTGTTGTATAGAAGACTGTTGCGAGGATTGTAAAGTGGACTTTTCAAACATCCTTCTCTAAAAAGTATGTTGCGAGATTTTATCGAATTGCGAGTTGGTCCATTGTTGTCACATTATTCGCGCTGTGATTGGTCCAAATTGGCGCGAGATCAGATCAAAACCGAGACTGAGTTCGTGTTTAAGGAGGTTCATCAGAAATATAAAAGTGTAGAGAAAAATCTGAAAATATTATTGCATAGTCGATACTTTGTGCTGAATGTACCTGAATTATTTGGGAATTTTTACCTACACCATTTACATAAAATTAAAGTATTTTTTGCATACTGTTTAATATGGGCTCTTATGACATGACAGCTCCATCGCTTTATAACTCGGAGAAAAATGCAGAGAAAAAATGCAAACCTTGTTATTTCACTGTAGTTATAGTTCGGGTAAATACCACTAAAAATCAGACTGATTGTCTACTTTGCTCATGAGAATTATTGAATGAAAGCACGACTTTCGCAGTTGTTTGCAGCTTGCCGATATAACAGGCAGGAAGTACGGCAACATTGGAGAATTGAGAGTTAGGCTAGGCTCAGCGCGACAGGCGCGCGATTCAGAAGATCTTATATCGATGAACGAGACGTGGTTGAGCGGAAATCGAATATTCGATTCATTTTTTTTCCTATCCTTTCCGTTTTGTACTCGTTTTAACATATGCTTATAGCACTTTTCACTAATAAGCTTCCCTTTCCACCTGTAACGTCGACCTGCCATGATTGCAAAAGCATAACTGCTGAACTGTTGGTAGTCAGCTGGTAGTCGCCACCATGACACTCATGGTAGGCAACCGCATAAAATACGGACCTTGTTGCCGCACTTCTCCACAAATTCGTGATACTACAAATTCTAATTTCTATATGTTTGAGCATTATAAACTTTTATCGATTAACTTTATACTGATAAAAAACATTTATATATCCGTTTGAAATTACATGATCCGTCCCAATTTGACAATTCTCCGAATCAAGATACATAATTTATGCCGTTGGCTATCGTGAAATAGGCCCGTGTATAAGCATAGGACTACCGCTCGCACTCCTCACCTCCCGCACGTACTGACGAACCTCCTTAACACGTTTGACAGTTACAATTCTGACAGTTTTGTCAAGCATATCGGGCGCGCGAGGTTTGAATTCCCAAGTTGGTTGACTTTACAATATTCCCAAGTTGGTTGACTTTACAATATTTCGGGGTTTCCGGATTATGTGTTAATTGCGAATATTAAACTAGGCTTAAATGTTGAACGACAAAGCGCGACGTAGTCTCTATGTCAGCAACAAAACCAGGGGTACGCGGAGTCACTCCATGCGGATCAACAGAACAATCGTGAATAAGATGATAAGCGAAGAGATCGGGGAGAATTGAAATTCTGCAGTCAAGTAAATCAGACCTCTTTGTTCACTGTTACTTTTAGCAAAATCCATGCCAGGTTTCCAGAATTGGAAATCCTGTATTTGTTTCATTGAGCAAAGAGGTCGTACTGCTTTACTAAAAGTGTAAAGCCCCATATAATGATGGGACATTACATTTTTTTCTAAAGTCTGGAAATGCTCCAGACCTCGCAAATTTGAAGTTATCAAGGTAAATACTAATTTATAATTGAAAGAATGTTAAAGGACAATTGGTAATCAATTTGAGTCAAATCTATAAAGAGTTTCCGATTCGATAAGATTTGGAATTATTGGAAAAATTTGTTAGATCTCTCAATTTTTGGGAATTCTGATTATATATATTATACGTATTAAATAAGATCGCTGCACCGACACACGATCTCTACTCTTTTCTAGTTTTTCTATAACTGAAATAATATTAGTAATAAATAATTTCATTCTTTACAACGAAGTCGTGAATTTTTATGAATTTATCTACATACTATTAGTAGCAATATTTTTTACTCGACCAGATATCGCAGAATTTCTTTATCATCCATTGATATAACACTTCTTTTATCTTCTGTCGAAAAATCAATGACCATCAGACGGTATTTTAGGATTCCTGTGATAATGAAAGGCTTCCAGGTTTTAGGCGTCCGTGTATAGATGGCGTTGGCATAACCATTCAGTGTCAAAGAATTTTCTCATTGCACATAACTGGCCTGATTACAGGAGCTTAAGTTCAATTCAACACGCATTTGTCAAAGGACTTTTATCACGCATTACCTTAATTAATTAATTCGTTATTGCAAACATGAAATTACCTTCAATTATTCTACATCGTTTTCAGATCAAATTAATTAAGATAATTGTAAAGGCTAAAGGCAAACTGACGATTTATAGCGGCTGACGCATTACGATTGATGCTGTATTTTATTATCATTGAAACAATTGCTTAATACAATAACATTTTTTATTCATGCTTTCAACTGTCAAACTAGTTTAGCGTAATTTTACAAATACTACAATTTAGTTATCCAAATTATATAGTTCAAAATTGAAACGGCACTGAACATTTTTTTCCGGCGAATCTTAAACAGCCTTTTTTCTTTTTTAATCGTCAAGTTATAATTGACCTATATGTTTGCCAGTTGTTCAAACGTTTATATAGTTTTTTAAATAATAACCTGCAGTTCTGATAAACGAATTATCAGAACTGCAGGTTATTATTTTAAAAACTATATAAACACAATTAATATAATTTTTATTATAAATAAGGAAAAAAATAGAATTACAATTATGAAAATCATTTTATTATAAATTGTTATTCCAAAAAGTAACATCTCTGTTTCCAAGGAATGAGACTTTTCTTAAGTGCACTGAGAGAAAACTTGAAATCCTGACAACCTCGCTCGGTGGTTGGCAAATATTACTTTGGCTCAATGAAATAGAGGTTGACACAAACACCCATTCGTCGAGGCAATACAATGAACTTCTTTGAGATAACTACTTCATGTAATTGAGCGTCAACATAACAATGTTTTGGCTGAACATTGATGCTGTTGGCGAATTGTTGACTTAACCCCGTGAGGGGTTAAGGCAACAATTTTTCGGTACTTAAAACGCGTGTAACGAGTCGTTGAGTCAATCACGCGTGTCATTCCAATCAGAAAAATGATTTCTATGAAGTAACTGTATCAGAATGGTTACGAGAACTATCTTATGCTTTTGAAAGAACCTCGGTGCAACTGGTTTCTAAGAAATATAAGGTTATCTCAATCTCACGTCCGTTTGTGTGAAAGCTGTTTCTAAAGATACGAGTATTGACTTTAGAGTCATCTCGATGGTCACCTATCCAACTACTGACCGCCAGAGACAGCCAGGTAGTCGCCCATCCTAGTACTGACCCGCAGGTCAGTGAGACGGTCGTTCACCCAAATACTAACAAACTAATTCGGGCTAACAATGAAACAAGCAACTTCGTCGAATATGTTTACAGATGGCAACAACGATACAATGTACTCTTTTCGATATAACCGAGTGCCCTGAAAAATAACAGAAAGTGCTTTTATTTTTACTACACCAAACACAATCATATAAATCTATAAAGTTCTGACTGTATTATACTAACTCCATTTTATATTTCATGTTACCGATATTCAAATAGACAACAAAAATATTAGAATCATATGATCCGAATGGCCGTGTGAGCTAAAGCGCAGCGCAACAACATTATCCGGAGGGTCGCAGGTTCGATTATCGTCAATGTAATAAAAAATTAAATATGTTTTTTCAGCGATTAATATGTACCATCCTGAAGAGAAAGACGTAATACCAAATTAATATGCAGGATTACTCTATTGAATAAGCACGATTAATAATTTTCAATTCATTTTCTTTATTATTTTAGACTCACTCAAACACATAATGAATTTGATTGAAATACGAGTGTAGTTGAACCAACTGCATCAATACTTCCAATCAATCGATTAGAGATTGATGCAAGAGTGCGTATGGTCTGAGAGAAAACAATGTTAGAGTAACAATAAATGCACTGTGGTTGTTTTAACCACACGAAACATTTGAATCGAAGAAAGTCCAACAACCATTTGGTGAGTTTGACCCAACCTCCTCGCTCCATTCGCCGTATATAACCTCTCGGAGAGGTTGAGTTAACCTCTATTTCGTTGGGCCCCACAATTTTTTCTCTCAGTGTGCAGACATTTTCTGATCATCAGCGGAGATATTCTGGTAAAAGTCTAAAAAGTATAATTGACCGAAAATAGGGTTATAATATTAGTGATGTTATCGTACATCGGTATTTCAGGAAATTGTAAAGCAGTAGAGAAATATTATTAGTTTATTCATCAGGTAGATTTTTTCATCTGATTGAAATTGAGCTGAGATTTATTTTCTGGTAGCGATGCAAATGTGTAGGATTCTCGAGAACCGATTGATATTTACACGGCTACAAAAATATATTTTTCATATTTCTCGAGAACTAAGATAGTTCTTGAATGCGCACCGTCGTTATATTCTTTTACCTCAAAAGAGTTCAATCAACCACAAGAAATGCGTTCCGAGTGGACGCTTGTGATAACTCGAATAACAGAGTTGAATCGTAACTCCCATAATGAGAAAATCAATACGCGAAACGATACCAAACTTCTCGAGTATTACTGCTACTGGTTACGTGAGAAAACACAAGAGGGTTAGTTTGCCATCAACTTTTATTTTCCGAGTTTGCTTGTAGCAGAAAATGCGAATAATCTTAACATAGAGGAATTGCCCAATGGAATCAATATCGTTACATTCTGTTGAAAACGTATATGAGGTATTCTCTGTCAGTTTTGACACTTTTTTTAGTTTTCTATTTTTTTGTCACTTATACAGATACTTATTATTTTGCTCTTAATTTTATGTAATATTAAGGGGTACAGAGCGTATAGAAAAAATTGAGGGAGGAGCAAAAAATCTATTTGATGAAAAATGTTTTTAAAAATTAATACACTTTTCAGCCCACATTTTTTTATTCACTTGAAATTGAAAACTATTATAGTATCACCCGGAATAGTGATTAATCCTAATCTTTCGAACACGAAGTCTAATCCATATTGAGATACCTATTCTGCTTCACCGTTAGCAAATTAAGTAGTGCTTTTTTTAAAAACATATTCACAATTTTTGGAGGTGTAATTATAAAGACAGTTATAAACTATTGTAAAGACTGCGTTACCTAGCGATTCTAAGAGTAAGTATATAAATAAAATGACAGCCATGTTTGAAGAAAAAAAAATCGGCACATATATGCCATAATCCGATAAGATGGATTTTAGTCCAGTAATAGATAATTCAGTTCATTAGATCATGCTTCATTGTTTTATATTATGAGTCGTTGCAAAGTTGTAATCATTTATTTATCCTAACCTAATATTATAAACTTAATTATGATGGTCTATTACTTATGAAAAACATCTTTTACAGCTCTAAATATTATTAGCCAACTCTGTCCATTTTTTCAGAGATTCTTTACATACCACTGCAAGCTATATAAAATTAAGAGGAAAATCGAATATCCAAATAATGGAAAAATAAATTAATAATAAAAAAATACTAAATTGACGTAGACTGCCCCATAGTACAGTATGTGAACCTTCTTACAATTGTTTATATTTCAATGAAATCTTTGCATTTCCGGACATGCTGCAACCAAATAGATATTACGTTCAAATTGAAAGTGTGAGAGCGACGTCCATCCGTCTGTCCGTCCGTCAGTCAGTCAGTCAGTCTGTGACTCAATTTACCGCAAAACTTTCGAGGAGAGCGCATAAGTGTTGCGAAAGGGGGTACCACTATGACTGTTATCGATGAACACGGTGAACGTCGAACGTAATAGCTGCAGTATATATAGATATCGATATAAGAAAGAGACTTTACAGAGCTACGTTCAAGAATGATGACTACGCTTATAGATAGTATAATACCACTATGTTAGAAAAATATCATAGGGACCTTTAGAGATTCGATAGACCCGAGTCTCGTGGGTAGATACTTATAACACTTGACGACCTTTTCATCGTCACTTCATGATCCTCAACTGCGTCTGTAAAGCGGAAGACAGTCTTGAGACTTTTGCATGCTATATTGACACTACGTTGTAGATGAGTGTAAGAAATATAGCGACGGTGAGATTGACGCCAAAGCTATGGAAATGCCTTTTGAGATAAAACGTATGCTACTTTGGAACTCCATAAACATTTATGTAAGCATTTAAGCATGTGTTCCGCATGTATTTAAAATATACGGGAATTATTTAAAACACCCATGTTTATTATATGAAATATACATATAACATATGTTTGGGGATGAAATATATGAGACTGCACTTATATTTTATCGTTATAAATTTCCATATGTGATGTTCAAATTTTTAAACTATTTTCAAGACATTGTTTTGTTAACAAAATTTCATCAAAATTTTCATGACAAAATGAAGGATACACTTAATGTATTGAAAAATGATTGGCGGAAATGTATCCTCGTCTTCGTTCCACCATCTCTTGTGGAATTATATGGAAGATGCATTTTTTTTAGATTTTCAAACGTTTGGACATTTTTTTAGAAGCACTGCAGATTAATATTATGAAATAATAATTACAAACATAAAATGCCGATCAATTTTTATTCTAACAAAAAATTACGTTTTACAATTCGGTCACATAAAAGCAGCTGATATCGTTTGAAAATTGTATACCGTTTACCCATCAAACCATAAAAATATTTATCTCTGAAAGGCATCTAGCTTCTTAATGGAACCTAAACTGAAGTTATGTTTAATAATTAACTTCACATCAAAACGGGGAGGCCAAAAATTCTCCGACTTGTTGGCCACAGAGGAAGCTTTGTATAAATGAAAAACTTTTTTTTTCGAGATTTTCATGTCAGGATAGTCCAAAACATCGAGTTCACATATAATGATCCATAATATCAAGAAACGCGGTTCAGAAAAAAATATCCGTACGTATGTGTATGAGTGCAGCGCTTCGAAATTTTAATCATCTATAACTCAAGAACCGTTTAACTGATTAAGCTGAAATTTTCCGGACAAACGAACCCATGCAGAAATTTTGGCAGGGATCCACCTGTATCCTGCCTGGTATTCCCATCTTCGAATTTCGATTTCGAAGTGGGGTCCGATCCGATGACTGACTGGATTCCAGACGTAAGATGGACATACTAGACTGGATCCAGTTGGATCCTTGTCGAAAGATAGGAATACCAAGCTGATTTCAGCTGGATTCCTGTCGAAATTTATGCATGGGGCTGGTTAGAATTATTTTAAATAAATGAATGCATAAATTACTTAAGAATCTGTAACTTTATTCTAAATTCCAATAATAACAAAAACTGTAATAAAATCTACAATAAGAACAGCTTCAACAAAAGATCACTGTTTCTGGGTTGAACGACGACCATACCAGTCGTGGAGGATGATGAAATATATGAGCTCGTGTACCTGTATTTTATATGTTATCTACAAGTCCGCACTACACCAAACGTATATAAATGCGTTTCAAAACTTGACAATTTGTAGTACTTATCGGATAGATTGCATTTATGGAAAGTAAATAATAAGTGAAGTGTACGCGATACAACGAAGACTTTCATACTTCCGTCTTGACTCATTTTCAGTGATAGTTTTACTATTTTTTTGATTAGTAATATTTATGGGACACGTTAGTTCAGCAACCATTTTGACGAAGTTCCCACATGTTCATTTTCTGAGTCGCGGTAGAATAGGTAAAATATTTCCCTCCAATTTCCATAATGTTCCCTTCTCTTCCACTTTTTCAGCCGAATCCATAGAATAATAGTATATTACGATATAAGTGCGGTAAACATTTTTATGACGGGTGTTGCAATCACACGAGACAAGGAAAAAATGTTCGAACGCGTATTGTATAACATTTTACTGCACAAAGTGTAAACTAAAACTAGTTTCGCGCAAATCGGTTAGTAACGAAAAGGCGATCCAGGATCTATTCAGAATCCAAGTTCAGTCCATCTTAGGTCACCCCTAACCAATCCCGATGCACGGTAATACTGCTCGCCGCTTAGAATTGGCACACGATCTGGAATCCATTCCGATTTCAAATAGGACGTCCCTTTTAGGGTAACCCTGTCAAATCCTGATCCATGATAAATTGTCATTCAGTGTGGAAGTGGAAATTCATTTGGGATCTATTCGGATTCCATGTTGGATAACTCATTTAAGGAAACTCGAGCCAATCCCGACCAGGATCGAGTCTCAAACTGGGACGCCCAGACTGATTTATACATGGGAAGCAGCAGCCCGTCTTTGATTCTTGCAATTTTTGCGTAAATGTATGAAGAAATCAAGATTTTTATAGCTTTTTGAATTTTATCAAAAAGGGCGCTATCGTTCGAACGTTTGTAAAATTTACGATATCTTGCTAAATAGTTATTTATAAATGCAAGTACATTTAATATTGCTTGGTATTGAATTTGGTCTAGATAGGAAAAGCGGTTTGGATTTTATGGAGTTTTTAAATTTTCGAAAAATTGACATTATAGTATTAACTTCTGCAACTCATGAACTACCGAGTCCTAATTTTGTAAGTAAACTGAATAATATTCAATGATGCTGGATACATCATTTAGTAGAGATTGGTAGAAGGTTCTGGAGTACATAGGAATTTCAATTATTCTATATTATTTCTTAACGACAAAAATTTCCCTAAACTTTAATTTTTCAAATCTATTTAAAACAAGAATGCAAAAGTAGAATCTTGCATGTTATTTCCTTATTATTACATATAAGCCAAAAGTGATAAACATGCTTCCTCATACATGTACTCTTATAAAAATTTCGAAATAATGAGGAAGCAATATGCGACGTTCTACTTTGCATTCGTGTTTTTTAATTTGTCCATGAGATATGTAACTTCCGTTTGGATGGACCTTTTTTGCAATTCTCTCAAAATAGTTGAACCCAAAATTCGGGGAATGAAGCGAAAAATTCATAATTTGAAAATACTGGACAACCTGCTGGAAAATTCTAAACCGGCTTGTTAATTTTGTTATTTAGTCTACGTATTGACATATTTGACAAAAGCAGTATTTTCTCCAGTGCATTGACCTTTCTTAGCATAGTTAGTAATGATAAAATAGCGTAGCAACGTTTTATAAAATCCCATCGTCTTTTTGCAAGAAACTGATTTCAAAGTTACGTGAGATGATCTTCATGACATAGGCCCATATTGTTGTGGATTCCGTTAGGCCGTTTCGCTTGATGGGTAAACCGGCAGAAAAGGCGCGTCGTTCCACGAAGAATATCCTGAATGCAGCAGCAACAGCAGTGACGAGGGTATTGCGATCCGTAGCCTGCATCATAAAGTAATAAAAATAGTATATCGATACTTTTCTCGGTCGTAGAGCCAAACTAATACTACAGGAAGATGACGGTGAACGCTATGCGTCTTTTTCGCGCAATATCGGCGAATAAAAAAGAAACGGTGAGAGGAAGGAAGAGACATTATTATTGTCAAGAAGTGCACATAAACATCTCGAAGACTGAGTTTTCAGCGATCGAAGAGGTAGCGAATCGCTTGCTTCGGCAGAAACGCCCTGTCTAAGCGAGACGGAGACGCGTTCCGCGATCCTGTCTCTTATCCCCGGGACACTTAGTAGCACTTACTCTTATCTTAATGACCAGGGACGCGGGTAGCGTTAATGGCCTCTTAAAATTAGCGTCGGGGCACCCTTCGAAAATTTTCAGTCGAAACCCCTTTCGCGACTGTCGATGAAAATTTGCATCCTATGTTAAAGGGTCGTCAGAAAAATCAAATTTTAAGAGCCTGTTGAAAAAAATAATTAATTACTCAAGAATATTGTTGGTCATTTATTTCATTTATTTATATGTGTTATTTTATTTATTTATATGTTACATGTAAGAAAAGCTTAGTGGCGAACAGAAATATTAATAATTCACAGAGTGGATAGAAATAATCGTTAAAAATACAATTTTGCCTAAATAATCGGATAATTTTTAAGACGTATCAAAACCAAAAATATTCGGCTTTTTTTTTAATTTTACACTTAACATTAACGTCAGGGCAACCATCGAAAATTTTCATTCAAGGGTCATCAGAAAAATCAAATTTTAAGAGCCTGTTGAAAAAAAATTAATTACTCAAGAATATTGTTGGTAAATTATTTCTATAATCAATTTTCAAACACATGTTACATGTAAGAGAAGCTTAGTGGCGAACAAAAATATTAATAATTCACAGAGTGGATAGAAATAATCGGTAAAAATACAATTTTGCCTAAATAATCGGATAATTTTTAAGACGTATCAAAACCAAAAATATTCGGCTTTTTTAAAATTTTACACTTAACATTAACGTCAGGGTATCCATCGAAAATTTTCAGTCAAAAACCCTTTCGCGACTATAAATGAAAATTTGCATTCTATGTTAAATGGTCATCAGAAAATCAAATTTTAAGAGCCTGTTGAAAAAAAAATTATTATTCAAGAATACTGTTGGTACTTTATTTCTATAATCAATTTTCAAACATATCCTGTGCAGAAATTAGTTCGGGCAGTCGCGATTAAATAAGGGGCCTTTTTAGCTATAAACGTGGCATCCACGATAGGGAATCCACTCTAGAACCCTACTAGGCTCAACAGAGGCGGCCACGACAAACTTCGGGGCCTAATCAGGCTTAAATGTGGAAACCTCACTAGGGTCGCCCAAATTGAGCCTCTAAAGGCCCGTACTTTCAAGCGTGACCAGCCTAGTAGGGCCCCTACTACAATTAGGGCCATCTAGAAAGGGCCAAGTTGGAGCCCCAACTATATTTCTGCACGGAATGTTACATGTAAGAAAAGGTTAGTGGCGAAAAGAAATATTCATAATTTATAATGTGCAAAAAAATGGTTCATAAAATTAGAATTTTGCTCAAATAATCGGATTATTTTTCAAACGAATAAAAAAAACTTTTCTAGAATTGTTTTTGTTGGTTCTTTAAAATTAACATCGGGGCGTCGAGTGAAATTTTTTAAATGAAACCTCTATTCGCCCCTTCAATGAATACTTGCATCCTATGCTAGAGGGTTGTCGAAAAACATCCAACGCTTAATGTAAAATTCCTTGGGAATAAGAACAATTGTTTTTTTATTTTAAAGAATATGTTCGATGATTTATTGCTATAGTCAATATTTCAACGTATAAAAAATATAATATTCGGGTGGGGGTAAAAATAGCGAATGGTTAAAATAACGAATTTCAAAATAAGGAACGTCTGAATTTGGAATTTCGCTATTACAACTATTCGCTATTTTGATCATTCGCTATTTTGACCCCGTATCTTATTAAAATGCAATCAAAATAGCGAATGGCTAACATAGCGAATTTCATAATGATGGCGATTCTATATTTAGACGTTCCTTATTTTGTAATTCGTTATTTTAGCCATTCGTTATTCTGACTCCCACCCTAATATTCAGTATTTAGACCATTTAAAAAAAATGACAATTGATTACTCAATAATATATTCAGTAATTTATTGCTATAGTCGGTTTTTCAACTTATAAAAAATCAAATATTTAATGCTTAGGGCATACTGTAAAAAAGAAAATTAATAAGTGGGCGTCTTTACATGCTTAAAAAAAAAGTTTAATTACAATAACTTTAAAACAAAATGTATTACTCGAGGCCTCACTTGGTGGGGTAATTACTACCTTAAGAGTCGAGTATTTCTTGACAATAAAGCTTTATCCCATCGTTTTGATTTGTAACGTCCGGTGAATTTTTTATATGAAACTTTCTGACGACTTCAAAGCTCTCATTTTTTTTTCTTCGCGCGTAGAGTTCGTTTCGATAGCTATAGAAGTTTAAGAGGCGTATCGAGGTGAAAGGGCCGATGTTATACCAGTAGTACTTATGTACGCGCCAGCTGACCGACTGTTTTGTACTTATTCTTACGGATCGTTGATCGGGCTAGTCAACCGAGACGATCAGCAGTTCCATTGTTTCACGTTCACGCTCGTTGCTCATCTTAGGTTTGTACACCAAGTAGCACCACCAACAGCAGCAGCAAAAGCAGCCCTTCCCGATATTACCAGCTACAGACTGTTCGTTGGGCACTTACGTCAAAACGTAATTAAGATGAAAAGTCGAACAAACGGAAATTGTTTCAATGTTTTTCCTGTCCATAATAACTGTCGAGCAAACAATATTTTCTACAAGTGTTACACTTAATATAACTCACGTAATAAGATATGGTTTTATTGACAGATGGATGAATTAAACTTTAAAAAAATTATACTCTTTAAGGGGAGACAGGTAAAAAAAATGATTTTGGAAATTCAATATCATCCAAATCCTATTGCATATAAAAATGCCCAACGCACTATATTGTTAGCGCTCGATGGAAGGATTTTTTTACTGTCGTCTGACTTGCATATGCTTTTCAATATTATCTTAAGCAAAGTTCTTAGGTTTTCCATTCTGCGCATGATTCAGATCAAACTACTAGGCAGATTGGAATGGTTGACATCTCATTTTCTTCTTCATAAAAAGATACACCGGCTAAATGGAGCAAACTATTTTTTTTCATTCTGAAAGCAAAGTTAATCACTCATTTAGAAAACAGCATAATATTTATTTATTAATAATTATGTCACTTAAAAAATTATACCTTTTATTAACATTTTCTCCATTTAGCCGGTGTATCTTTTTATGAAGAAGAAAATGAGACGTCAACCATTCCAATCTGCCTAGTAGTTTGATTTGAATCATGCGCAGAATGGAAAACCTAAGAACTTTGCTTAAGATAATATTGAAAAGCATATGCAAGTCAGACGACAGTAAAAAATTCTTTCATCAAGTACCAACAATATAGTGCCTTGGGCGTTTTAATATGTAATAGGATGTGGATGATATTGAATTTTCAAAAACAATTTTTTTGACCTGACTCCCTCCCCTTAAGATAATATTGAAAAGCATATGCAAGTCAGACGATAGTAAAAAATCCTTTCATCGAGTACCAACAATAAAGTGCGTTGGGCATTTTTATATGCAATAGGATTTGGATGATATTGAATTTCCAAAATCATTTTTTTTTACCTGACTCTCTCCCCTTAAATGAAACTCACCTTTATTAATGATTAATGAACTTGATTTAATAATAATAAATAAATAACTCAATCAACTCCCCAAATATATTTTTCTTTACATTTGGGTGGAATTTTGTTAATTTTTCTGCTCGTATATAACGCAGCAATTGTTTTATTAATAATTAATAAACTTGTTTTGATAATTTTATAAAATAGCTTAATTAATTCATGTAATATATTTTCTTTTTGCAGATGGCTAGAGTTTTGTTAATTCTTCTGCTCGTGTCACTGATGTTGACTGCAGGGATTTGCCAGACTTTTCAGTATAGTCGAGGATGGACAAACGGAAAGCGTTCCAACGATAATCCTAACCATGGTCAAGCAGAATTCCAATCGGAATTTAAGATCGCGAATTATCCGGTTCAGAGATTCAACGAATATTCATCCGAAATTCCAACACCGTCGTTGTCATCATCTTCATCGTCATCAACTCACTGTAGTTTGCAAAAGCTCAAGATGATGCTCCGAGGAAACGGTAATGAGGAGGTGAATAGAAAAACACGTAGACAATTTTCAACAAACATTCGATCTACTTTGTGACAAAATTTGTAATGCATTGCGTGAGTATACAACTCAAAATTATTTTCATAAATCTTTATCGCATAAATTTATTACTAGTTACTATTTTGAATAAAAATTTTGAAACAGTAAACAAAATACCATGAAGTTACCAATGAAATAAAATGTTTATATCAATGAAAAAATTCTGTAGACAAATTGATGACTCTATTAGAATTGAATTCTACTTTTTGATTTTAATATGTAAAAATGCATGTACACGTAAAAATGAAAAGAAAAAGATTTCAAAAAGATCCTTTTTTCATTAACTTGATTCAGAAAAGTGCACAAAAAAATTAGAAGAATTATTTTCTACGGTTCAGCCAATATAAGATTAATAATTAAAAAATGTTGAACGTTAAATGTCAACTTATACTATTTTATAAAATAATTTCTATTATATTACAACCAATCAAGCTTATTTTGTTATTGTAGAGAATAATCAACTGCAATTATAAGTGGCAGACTGGCGTTTCGTATTGAATAATTGATATTTAATATTTCTATTTAAAAAATTTAAAAACGAAATTGTCGACTTTAGTCTGTAACCGGTTTGATTCCCGACTGTAAGTACGAAATAATTGAATATGATTTGACGACAAGGTAGATAGGTAATTCCATGACATGTCAGATTCCATTGGCTCGCGTTGCTATGTTCATGAAAAATATCGATGTGTGAATTATCGGTGACAAATCGACGCCTCCAAAATTAGTTTCGCACACGTACCAGTAACACTGAATATATACTGCTATATTAGCAACGGGCGATGTGCTGACAAGCTGCCAGAGAGCCGCGACAATATTGATCTTTCGTATAGCTGTCTTCAGATCGTATTTGCCATTCAAGCTAACGATATAATGCATTTTGTCGGGAAATTATAATAACCTCGAGGAGATCAGTGCCATCAAGCGGTCGGTAAATCGAATTGAGTTCATCAGGTCGTTTTAGAGTAGTTTAATACATTCATAACATATCTATAATCCTACCATTAATTTGTCTACCAAAAAGAATCGTAGATAACTTGATTTCCCGAAAACATTCTAACTCCATTTTATTTCTATATATATCTAAACATTTTCATGACACCTAAAAAAAAAATAATGAAAACGTCATTTTTTTCGCGGTTTTGTAATGCATAATTAATGCATCACAAAATCGCGAAAATCTACATTTCAAATATTCAATTTTGTGATAATTTTAAAGCAAATTATTTTCTGCGTTTTTTTTCTATTAAAATTAAATTCTATTATATATTTTCTGTATAGAGCAAACAGTCAAAATTTTAGGTATAAAAAATCTCGAATTTTTGGTAGTGTCGATATAAAAAATACATTTTGATTTTTATATGTTTTAGCTCTATCTCTTGCCCTGCGAATTCCTAGGCGGTCTACAAAGACCTTACCAGCAGCAGCAGCAGCAGCGTCGGCGGCTGCGGCAGTAGGATATGCTACGGGCTGTCGGCCATTACCCTCGCGCCTCATTCAACGCTCACGACAGTAACAACAATAGTTATTAATATTTCTGTTATAAAGAAAAAAAGAGTGACGATGGCAATGGTGGTTACGGCATCGTTGATATTCGATACAAGACCTTTGCCTCACTTGTACATCTTTTCTCTCAGTATTGGTGTTAAACTGTCGCGATAAATAAATTAATAAAAATTGCTACCATCCTGATTTGACAGTTGTAACTATTTATAGCGTTTCTTTTTTATAACTCCAGAAAAAATCTCTAAATATATTTAAGCTTTTTTTTACGTATCAATTTTTTTTGTCTTTGATTATATTCTAAAGTTGCCGGTATTGTGATAAAGAGGATTCTTTTTCTTATGGGTTTGCATGAGTCGTAAACGTGCAATGATCACATTACTATTAATTCCGAAAGGAAGTGTCAATAGTTACGAATTTTCCCAACTTTCTGTCTGTGGCTAAGACCCCATCTTATATGCGCAAGGCACGGTACTTTTACATGCGAGAGAAGCGAGCTCGTATTCGCCACCTACTGGCGGAGCGTGGAACGAGGTTCGTGAGGTATTGCCCTTTTCGTTCCTACAACCACAAATAATGGTGGATTTACACAATTTTTTTTTACATCCTTCCTTAAATCGAACTGCGTCAAATGGCTGTGCAAACTGTGGATTATTGTTATTCATTACTAAGCACTCATTGTAATAATTACTATTGCACATTAATTATCATAAGCATGTGAAAATGTTGTAGTAAATATATTTAAAAACCATTTATGACTAGATATTTTGCGTTGTCACTTTGGCGGTCGTTACTAATCAAGTTTTTCTGAGTGTAGGTGCACGCACGTATTTGGATTGAGTATCAATTAAGATCGAATGATTTGTCACTTGTATGCGTTTATATACTCACTGGATTTCGTCGGTGACGATTCAGTTTTCATCGATTCAAGTATATAGTGGGATCTATATGACCCCCTACCGAGCTCTTCCTTCGGTTAATTAAGTTTTCGCCGTGGCCTAATTGGACAGCGCGGACCCCCGCGATAGATAGATCTCTCGACGGCCAGGCCAGCGGTGCTGAGCGCACCGGGGATTTCCTCTGTCAACGGAAGATGGAGTGAAACCCTGGCGAATAGAGACACTCGCTGAGTCCGAGGATTACCCCTACACCAACGACTTATCTCGGAATCGCCTCTCTCCCAGCCCTTCTCATTGGTGATTTGCGGTACAGTCCACGTTACACACGTATTTCTGCAGTTATATTGACGTAATAGATTTTGATTGTATAAGTACGTTCGGGTTTTCGTCATGGCATCGAAAATTCTGAAATACTTGAAATCTTTCGGTCTAAATTCGCATCCCAGTTGTAATAGGTTTATTTCACGCGAATTCGGGATCTATTTGAATCGATCAAAATTGTATTTGAATAAAATGCAACTTCTTTGGAACTTTTTATGAAAAATGGTTATTTCCCAGTAAAATTAACATCATCGGGATAATATTCATCGGTATGGCGTTTGACAAAAAATATGAAAAATCAACATATTTTTTAGATTTTGGCTAAGAATATAGAATTTTATTAAAATGGCTATAATTTAAAAAAATAATACGCACTGAAAGAAATGATTAGTTGCCATAACCAAAAAATGAGTTGACACAACCAATCATTATTCTAAATCCCTTACAACTCAAATTGTAGTGCCAACGATTCGAATGGTAATACCGACGATTCGAATAGTAGTCCCAACGATTGGATTGGTTAACCTCACTAATCTCGCGAGAACTAATCGTGAATAGTTGAGGATACTATTCGATATCGAATAGTAACCTCAACTATTCACGATTAGTTCTCGATTGGATTAGTTAGGTTAACTAATCCAATCGTTGGGACTACCACTCGAATAGTTGGGACTACCATTCGAATCGTCGGTATTATCATTCGAATCGTCGGTATTACCATTCGAATCGTTGGTATTACCATTTGATTTGCTAGGGAAATAGAATAATCGATTGGTTGTGTCAACTCATTTATTGGTTATGGCAACTAATCTTTTTTTCCGTGTAGTATATTCTTCGTAATTATTCAAGCTTCATAATGCTGTTCGCAAATTAGCATTCATTAAGTTTTTAATTTTTTTACAAATTTTGAAAGTTGGATGAAAGAAAATAAAAAAATGTTTGCATTCATATCCTTCCCTTATTTTCAGCCATTTTTCAAAGCGAGGTCACGGACCGGACAATGTGGTATCGTTATGATATTCACAATATTCTGTTCGCTTTGTGGAGCTCTTTCGAGCAAAGAAAAAAAATTAAGAATTGGTCGACCCTACAGTTATCGCCAGTTCAAAATTTCGAAATATCGTGATCCTCATTTTTCAGGAGGTCCGAAGTCCAACAAAATAGATTGTTTTTACTAAGTTTAAGAAGCCTATTTGATCGGAAATTTTCCACTGATTATGGAAACTGATAACATTTCCATTTCATTTCCAAAATCTGAAGAACCTGGATACATTGGTTTTTTGAGGTTGTCACTTCAAATTTTTTCCTTCAAATGGGAAATTTTTTAATTGGCGATAACTTTTTTGTGTTCACCGACTTTCCATTTTCGTTTTTCAATCCAAATATCTGGTCAAAACGAAGAGCGCTAAGTTTATAACGATAACTCAATTTTGCGTCCGTGAGATCGATCTGAAAAATGGCTAAAAATAATATAATCAAAACGAAATCCAGAAATTACTACTCCATTATTTCTTAAAGTTCTAGCCATTTTTATAAAACTTTACTTTGTTGTTGACACTTAAATAAAAACAAATTACATTTTCCAACACTCGGAATGATAAAAAATCTCGGAAAAAGTGTTCTAAAAAAAATGTTAATTCAAGAACCGTTCAGCTGGTTGAGCAAGATTTAGCACACAAGTGAAACACCAGCTCGTCTTTGATTGTTGCGATTTTTCATGAAATGTATGCAGAAATATTGATTTTATAGCTTTTCAATTTTTTAATGGATGTGAATGCTCTAGCTTTCGTAAAATTTGCGATATTGCGCTAAATTGTTCTTCAAAGGCAGGCACATTTAATGTTGTTTGGGATTTAATTTGTCTAAAATCGGAAAAGCGGTACGAATTTTACGGAATTTTAAAAGTATTTAAAAAATTGTTCAGATTATCCAGGAATTTGAATATTTCATTATTTTTTTTTACGACTAGAATTTCGATAAACTTCAGATTTTTAAATTTATTAATAGCAACGAGGCAAGGTTTTATTTTGCATCCTTGTGGCATTGATGCAAAGAAGAACCTTGCATCCTTGCCCATCCAACTAGTTCGTCGCCCAACTAACTGATTTGTTTCTGTAATCAACTGGTTTATTGTTCCAACTAATTTTGTCGCTTGGAGTCTATTAAACCAATTTTCTTTTTCCGTTTGCAGACGGATCTTTGGTGAGTCCATTTCAGCCTGCATTTAAGGCGTAATATTATTATATATAGTTGATTAAAATAAAATCCTTTTAGGTCGGTAGTTTTGCAGATATATATTTATTTAATGTCTGATGACATACTTCTGAATTTATCCGTGAAAAAATAGAAATATTTTTTTAATAAATTTTGACCTGAAATGACCCCTTTAACCGCATTGATGTCAGGTACATGATACTTGTAGGCCACGCAGCCGCAAGTGTTACCGCATCTCATTGGCATAGCCACGGAAAGGTAGAACTGGCGTAATCCCTCCTTCAAGGACGTGTTAACGTATCGAGGGTTACGGGTCCTGGAACGAACATAATACATTTTAGCATTAGACTCAAAAAATAAACGCATCATTATTTGATTGAGCCGTTCAATGATATTTTTGTTCCTAATTACAAAAAATAGTTTAAGGGGTTATCCTAAAGTTACCAGCGTGTAAACAGGCAAATTTTTGGGAATTAATTTCGGAACAACTACACTGAGAGAAGTTAAGATGGTACTGGTAACTAATTAGTGATAATTATATGCTATCAGTCCAGGTGACTATTTTTGTAGTTACATTAACTACGTTATTGCTAATGTGACTATTTTCCTAGTTACATTAACTATGTCATTGTTAAGGAGGGTCTTCTGTTACTTGTGGTGGGGAGGCTGAAGAGCGGTGAGACGTGAGACGGAGGTAGCTAGCCGTGCAACAATGTTGCGTCGGAGGCGGCAAACTCGTGTAACACGAGTTATACTTATCACTTTAATTTCAATAAAACGGTACAGACGAATGTTTCGAAAATTGGATATGTAGTTCTGGAAAGTACGGCGTTTCAAGCGGTATACGTTTCCAAAAGATGACATCACTCCTTCTATTTATTTTACATGATCGAAAATGCACTATTTTCTATAAGCCCAATGTTAAATCTCTTAACTTTGAGAATTAATATCTTTAAAACGGTGCAGACAACCTCATGAAAACTCCATAGTTTGATGAGAGGATTACTCGTGAACATGCTGTCCAAATTTCAAAACCCTGGCATCACTTCGAGATAACCGAAGACCCTCCTTAATGTGACTATTTTCGTAGTTACATTAACTACGTTACTATTAATGTAACTACGAAAATAGTCACCTGGACTAATAAAATATAATTATCACTGAATAGTTATCAGGACCATCTCAATTTCTCTCAGTGTATAAATGCAAATATTTCTAATTTTTTAATATGTATTTATATACACTATAAGTAATGTGTGAACAAAATTTTATTGAAAACTATTAACAATTTCATAAGTTTCACGACTTCACGTCTGATAATGTCTTTCATGCGCGGTTGGTCGGTATACATAATTTGGGAAATGTGGGTGTCCTGGAAAAAAAATTCTGATTAACTACATCGTATTAATTATGGTATGACGGAGCATTTTTTTCCTCCTAGTTCACGAAAAAAAAAACAAATTCCTCAACTTTTTTCACTTTTTTCGGCATAAAAATGCGTATTATCAATATTTACTGCAAAAAAAAAAACATATCGGCAATATCGTCCATCGTGCCGGAAGTATTATTCCTTTAAAAATATGTAGCAAACGTTCAGGCCACCACACGGACAAGTTCAGTTGTTTACCTGCGCCTCAAATTCTTACTTCGCTCCAAATGCTACAACTAAAAAAATACTTCGATATCTACATGAAGGCTTTTGCATATTAATCATAACCGTTCAAACTATTTTTTAAGACATAATTTTTTTTATGATTTAAAAAAAGTTCAACTGTAGGATAAATCCTTAACACTTCTTTTTGTGGCAAATAACAAAAGTCTCAAGGAGCTGCTAAAAAAATAATAAGAAAGTGTTTCCAACCGCATTGGTGTAATCGCAATAACAAATTTTCTTATTCGTTTAGTAGTAGTAAAAGAATTTATTGACAATACCTTGTACATTTTCTTTTTTTTACCTTACGGTACATGGTCTGAAAAATGTTCGGATTGCCAATAGGCCATCGACCGAGGTCCTTCAGCCTTGTTTTACTAGTTGCGTGGACGTTTAATATATTATTCTTACATAAAATCCACATACACCGAGAGAAAAGATTTCATTGACGCCAAAGAAATGGGTGGTTTGATTTTTTTTCATTGATTTCAACGAAATATTTCTTTGATTTCAATGCAATAGTGCATTTGAATTTCAAAGAGAACATTTCATTGCCTGTAAATAAAGATTTACTTAGCGTATAATAAAGAAACAGTTTCATTGTTTTAAAGAGACGTTTTCGTTGATCTCTCTCTCGCACCTAACCTTACTTTTTGTTTTCCGGTTCTCTCGAAAAAACGGCTTCGAGTTTCGAGGAGCCAGAAGCTTAGCCTATTTCTGCCATACTTCCTTACATACTCACAAAATTTGAGCTTTATCTGTCGCGTACTTCAGGAAAAAATAGGTTTCGAAATTTTGAGCCGGTAAGAAGAAGGTTTCATTGAATCAGAAACGATATCTTTGAAATCAATGAAAAAGGTTAATTGGTTTAAAGAAATGTTTCTTCGAATCAATGTCATTAATTTTCATTCAGTTTGAGATCATTCAAAGAAAAAAATAGTATTGAAATTCAAGTATTTCATTTCATTGGCAAAGATTTCCGTGAATCAATGAAACTTTTTCTCTCGGTGTACTTCTTACGTCTGTCTGTCTTCAGCCATTAAATTAAGTCATTGTTGTATAGTTAGGGTTGGGTGTTTTGGTAACCGATTTACATTTGGGGTTGGAGTGAAACACAGTTCATTATTACTAACGATGTGGATTTTTAGCGAATTTTTTTGAAAGTTGCTCGGCTCGGGTTACTATTGGCGTAATGCCTGTGAGTTTGTATAGTAGTGTGTTGGGCGGGTTATGTATAGGATTTGCCGGGTGTCGTATTCGCGTTAGACTCCGGATTGCACATGTTTCCGCATTTTTTAGTTTTTTTATTGCGTTTTCTTTGCAATTGAGGAGAATCGGATGAGCATATTCAATGATCGGTCGACAGATGCTTTTATAAATTTTCGTTAGGTATTTGATATGAAGGTTCTTATTTTTGAAAGTAATGCTTCTAAAATGAGTCGCTCTTGTTTTAATATTGGCTTTATTCGTTTATTTTTTTTTTAAGTTTCGTAAACCATTTAATGTATTGTTAAGAACATTAATTCAAAGGAGTTTTATTACGATTGTTTAGTAAAACTTTTCAAAATTTTCGATTATTTATTTATTTTTATGCTATTCATTATTATTTTTTATCTTGTGATGCGAGATTCAGTTTGAGTGATAAATACTGAAAAAAATAGAAAATACACGTGTCACGTGTCCTGAACCGCAACTCGAGACGAATTTGCATCATGCATAATGCAAGTTAAGAGTCCAATAGGATCCATGGGAAAGGTGCGGTGTAGCGTCCTAGAAGAATCCGCCTCGCTGCCGTTTCATTCAACCTATGTTATAATGAACAGGTTGTGATAGAAATTGAAAAAAAAATTAGACAAATATATAAATAAAAATATAATTAATAATATTTATTATCAACGCATCGCTGTTAGAAATTTTTGTATGAAAATTAATATAAAGTATTGGAAGTTTTTTTTGCAGATACGCGTATATTAAATTTAATATACAAATATTAATTAATATACAAAAAAATTGTTGTAAAATTAATATACAGTATATTAAACACTTCATAAAAGTTGTGTCTATAATATAGTTATTGGAATTTTACAACATGTCTGTATATTTAATTGAATTTAATATACCGTATCTGCAGTAGAACTTCCAATACGTATATTAATTTTCAAAATATATTTTAACGGTGATCATAATAATGTACACTAAAAAATACGAGCAGAATAGTGTTGGAGATAAAACTGAGGGCGCTCGCATGTAGGTATTAAGGCTGATGCAATTGGTACAACTCTGATCGTGTTCTCGAGCAAGGAACTCAGTGGGAACTTGAGACTGCAACTTGATAAAAAAAAACAACAAAGTCACTTAATCTATAGAGTCGCCTGTATGGAATAGCGTATAAATAGACAGACACGATCGTTAGATTCACTCAATTTGCTTTGTGTGTCCAATCGATAAGTACGTGAGTTTCCTCGCTCAGCAAAATGTTCAGAGTAAGTGATTATACATACATATATATATTTATCTTTTATTATGTACACTGTTAAAAATGTTTGAAAATTAAAATTACCGGAAATTTTATTCATCAACTGATATTCTAAATGTAATACAAGAGTGTAGTAATATTACAAATTTTTATAGTATATTTCCTAATTTTCATAGGATTTTGGAAAAAGTATTGTAATTTTACATCTCACTTGGATATTAAATTTAATATACCAGTTTCTTTAATACAGCTTCTTTCACCCGTAATAGACATTATTAATAATAAACATTTTCAATAGTGTATAATATATATGCTTATAAGAGAAGTCGAAAAATGCCTAATTTTCTTATAGGGATGCTGATTGAAATTTTTGTTACTGATTACATTTATGAAAGTGGAAAAAAGATTTTTCTAAAGTTAATTGAATAAATAAAAAAATCGATGGAGATGAATGTTAAGTCTTTTTTTATTGCAGCATATTGCAACACCTTTTAGAAAGCAAAACAATTGGTTTCTAAAAGTTGCTTATTTTTAAAAAATCGCCATTTAATCACTTTTTAATCACGCTGCGATTAAAAAATGACAAATGCTAAATGGAAACTACGTGGTGAACTCGTAGAACTTCGATACAGCTTCGATTTTATAAAAACTTTCGAAAATTACAGATTGCTCTTTGAAAAAATTCAACGAAAAAGTAGCTTTCCGATATTTGCACTTATCAGTTAATATTATTACAAATTTATTACTAATAGTGTTCCTATTAGTAATAAATTAAATTCCCATGCTATGGTAAAAAAGTCTTCCATACTGGTCAGTAATTTTTGAAATTTTCCATTTAAATCATTCCCAAAATCGAGTATACATTTGAACATCAATCATCATTCAATCAATCATCATCATCATTTGAATACCAGACTTAATTAATTTGATGTAAAAAGAAATCATTTAATAGTATAAGCTACGTTTGCTGTCCAGTAGTATACAAAATTTGAAAAAAACAAGTCACCGTTATTATATTGACTTTAATATTGATGTCGTTGATTTAATCGTGTGAAAAAAAAAAATAATTTGTCACACGAAAACCGCAGGTTGTCGTAATTTGCGGTTGCTTGATGGCCGTCGCTCAGGCAGGAATAATCAGCGGTGGCCTCATCACAGGAGTGCCTGTTGCTGTTCAGCCAACATTAACGTACCGACCTGCCGTTCCCGTGCCAGCATTGGCAACAGCAACATCTTCCAATATGATGCGTGGATTTGGTAACTCATTTTCCTTAAATCATTTTTGAATTATTAATCCGACATTCACTCATTGCATATTAAGTATGCACTTAAATAGATTACAACGATATATGTTTACATTAATGTGAAATATTTAGGACCATTGGCATCGGTCATTGGAGGAAGAGGACTTGTTAGTGGCACACAATTGGTTACTGGTATTGGAGCCCCTGGCGCACAATTGGTCACTGGTCTCGGAGCTCCTGGCGCACAATTGGTCACTGGTCTCGGAGGTCCTGGTCTTGGAATTGGCGGTATTGGCCTTTTGTAAATTGACAGACTGAAGAAAATAACAATCTTTCGTGGAAAATGAGAGGGATGCCATTGGATTTATAATACAATTTTTCAATTTGCACGATATTTGTAAAAAATAAGAAAAAACAATTGGAAGTCGTGGAATATGTTGCGTATCGTGCATCTTTTATGTGTATGTGGCTGAATAAAATTAATAACACCTAAGATTTCGTTGATATTATTTTAGAAATAGACACCACATAAAAATTTATGTATGTGCGGAAATAAAGTGATTGCAATGATGAAAAGTTTGCGGCTTCAAATCGGCCAACTACTCCATGGTGGTTAGGAGCGAGTAACGACAGATCCGATGTTTTATCCTCAATTCGAATCCTCAGTTCGTATTCGTTACTCACTCCTAAACCACTTCGGAGTTGGCCGATCTGAAGCCGCACGCTCTCCATCATTATCAATAATTCACTTACTTACTACACTGAGCTTTTTAAAAATGTTTGTAGATTTTACAAAATTAATAATGCCAATGAAAGAGCATAGTAACCTAAACATTATCCAAATTTCATTTATTTGCAAATATGAAGTTCCGTCGATTTACTAAAAATAGCACTTAAAATGAAAAATATTATAGTTTTGCATTTTTTGTCATTCTATTGTCATTCATGAAGACATCTTGTTTTTCAGTGCATTTCAAGTGGTATTTTCAGTAAATTAACAGTATTTTATAAGTTCGGTTTCAAATTAATTTTATGCTTATTATATTTGGGTGACTCTGTCCCTTTTAAGGGTACCAAAATATTTTTGGAGGTGATAAAGTAATTATATGCAGATAAACTATGCATTTAGCATGGCTCTATATATCCCAGTGCAATGAACCCCCTTGGGGTCAGAGAGATATCGTTTATAAATGTGCCGAATTATTAAATCTGCACGTAGACTAGCCATCGCTTTCGAGACTATTGACGGGGAAGATGTTGGAGACTGAAATGGATCATCGAAGAGCTAAGGTGAACGACCCAGTCATCGTCCATTGTGCCAGTAATCAACAATTTTGTTACAATACTGTAGATTTTATGACCCAGAAGTTTTCTGTATCTGCAAAATTTACATTTTGACCAGCTATAACTAAGTAACGCAACGGACAAAAATTTTTTCGCTAAAATGGGGCAACCAAAAAGTCGCGAAATTGCCGACGGAAATAGTCGCCAGTTCTTAAATATTTGCAGGAAAAAGAAACTAAAAAATGTGCTTATAGATAATGGTGAAATGCAAAAACCTGTCTAGGGAAAATTTTTTTGTTCGTTGCCTTACTTAGTTACAGCTGGTCAAAGTGTAAATTTTGCAGATGCAGAAAATGTCTGGGTCATTAGATTTTGCTATAGACAATTAATATGGATGACTGGGACATCCATATTAAACGTTCGTGTAATAATCTGGCGGGGCCCATTGATATAATTGATATCAATGGGTAAATGTGTATGTTTCTGAAAATATCATGTAATCTGCTATCGGTTAAAAACTTAGGATTCTAAATGTTCGGCCTTCACTTGCACCGATCGAACAGTTACAATTCCAAATAGTCGTAATAATGGTAAGCAAATTGCTGTATCTAGGCATTTGAATGACCGTCTTCCAATAGATATAATATCTCCACTGCCTCACCTTAAAATGGATAATCACAAAATGCAGACTACTGTTCTTAAAATTACGTGAACTGTTCGCATTTTTATTTGAGTAAAACCTGACATGGCGCTTCACTTGCGAGAAGCGCTTGGCTGTATTTCCAACTACATGGAAAAAACGGCTTCGCTGAGCCATCTAATTATTTGTTAGTTGATTGAAAATTTCTTGTAAAAACCATCAGGTTGGTCGGGGTAACGACCTAGTATTAGTCGTATTTACTATTCAGAGTTAGTTGACTTGAACAGATCACACAACGAATTTTATTCGTATTCCAACTAAGTCAGATAGTTGGGGCCAACCAACGGTGGCGGTTTTGTATTTGCGTGTTAGCCGCCATTGTTCTATCGTAGAAGATCGTGAAATCGCGTGAAGGCATATAAAGCGACAAAGTTATACAAGACTGAAAATAAAAACTTCGAAGATTATGAGGTGCAAAAAGATTAGTGAGGTTTAATAAAAATGTCGGCATCCGACGAAGCGAAGAAAGCGGGTAGCGCTGTCTGCCATCTTTTGACAATGTGGGGTTATGTTCGAGCAACGATACAGAGCCAACCAAGTGAAAATGAAAATAGTTGATCCAAGCAATTAATCGTTTGGCCCCCAGAGCACTAAGACTCTTGGTTGGGTCCGACTTTTTTTTCGTTACAAACTGATCGTGACATACAATTCGTGAAAACATATCAATCGGTCCTGCCAACTGTTCGGAATAGTTAGAATAGCGCCAACTACTCAGTCGGTTACAGAAACTACAATCAAAGAATATGGATATACATAGAAGGACAGTTCCTATGGGCGTCTTGAAGCTGCCCAGAGGTTAGCGTGTCCACGCATTTTCGCCATTTTAGATGGGTACCCCAACTTCTGCACACCATCAAGCCGCCCATAAGAACTGTGCTTCTATTTATAACCATATTCTTTGCTAGAATCTCATTGGTAGAGTACCGATAGTAAGAATGACATCATAACCTCAACTCACCGGTTCCTATGAATTGGACAGCAACCGTGATAGTGGGTTGCAGGAACTAAGTCGTTGGTCGTACATACTATTTTTTGCAACCGATCAAAAATAATTGAGAATTTCCATTTGGTTTCAGTGACTAACACGCGACACACCATACGCTGGAATTGGTTGCAGTGCTGCCAGATCAGAATAGCGCCATCCCCCGGACCCCTCGGGTAAATACCTGGTTTTATCCGCGCGTAAATTTAAAAAAAACCGAAAAAACCCCACGCCAGTTAAACGTTCAATCGTTAAGAAAATTACACGATAAAGCGGGTTACAGAACAAAAAAAAACAATAATTGGGTTTGGGAAAGGATGTAGAAAACATCGATGCGTATAATTTCCGTTGTAAACTTTAATAGGGTTTCCATGCTAATGACTCAATACAATTGGAAAGGAATTGAAAGAAAAAAATGTGTTATTCGCGGCACATTTAAATGTACCCGGCATTTTCTGAGTATTAAGTGAAAAAGGAGAAGATGAATCGGAAAAATCCGGTTTTATCCGGCACCGTTCGATTACCCGCATAATTACCCGTAGCCAACTAAAACACCCGAAAATTGGGTAATTACCCGCACATTAGCAGCACTGATTGGTCGCGATAACTACTTTTTTCTTTCCGTATATAAAACCCTGATTCTAGACATCCAATTAACGCACGTCGTTCAAGTATTCCAACTCGTCGACGTACTATGATTGGATGTGTAGAATTGGGATTCTGTAGAACTGACGTATTGCTCCATCTAGCGGTGACGCACGAAACATTGGGCGAATACCTATTTTTCAATACATCTTTTTCAATTTCAATCGCATGATTCTGAAAAAAAAATTACAATTAATGTAATTTCATTAGCAACACATCCTACATTTTTATTAGATGAAATACAAACATATTTACATGAAAAAAAAATCAAGAGTGTATTCTTTCCACTATTTGAAGTCAGAAGTGTCTAAATTACGATTTTTTTTTGTACGCGCTGGACTATTCAAGCATTAAACATGTTGCAGGTTTTATAATATTTTTAACAGTCTAGGTTTGAATACAAATAATATGAGTACCTATTTACTAATACATCTTTTTCAATTTCAATTTCAATCGCATAATTCTGAAAAAAATTACAAATTATGGAATTTCATTAGCAGCACATCCTACATTTTTATTTAATGAAATAAAACCATATTTACATTTTTTTAAAATCAAGATTGCATTCTTTCCACTATTTTAAGTTAGAAGTGTCTAAGATCACGATATTTTTGTACTTGCTGGATTATTAAAGCGTTAAACATGTTGTAGACTTAATAATATTTTTAATAATCTAGGTTTGACACGTTGCAATAGCAATGAGATTGATGCGTCGTCACTCGTTCCAATACACTTAAGATCTTGCAGCGTCTAATCAGAAGCCAATTACCCAGTGCGCATCGTAGACGAAACGAGTTTAATAGCATTAAATATTTAAGCTTCAATGCGACGATGTCACAGCAGAGGGAGATCAGCACTCCAGTTGCTGAGCCCTATCCCGAACAGAGCTTGCTATATATACCACCGTGTTCTTCACATCGGGGTCTCTACGGCCGTGATGCTTGTTTAGCCCGTTACGCCGTCCTAGCAGCAGCGGCAACAGCACGTGAAACCTGCTGCTTTCCCGCAGCGTATCGTGACTCCCACGGGAATGGCTGACGAGAGTAACCACTGAGAGACGGGTATGCATGCACGCGTTGACGACGACCCAAGCAATGTGCCTCGTGTCGGGCACATAGCCCTCTGAATCCGTGAGGATTTCGTACCGAGGAAATGGTCGTGGCAAGGGAAGCAGCGTTTAACAGAGAGTCCAAAAAAAAGTGTAGAGCACAAACCCACATTCCACTTACACTCAGTATTTCTCTCTGATCTTTCCTGTTATTGCACTCAACATATCAAGGACCATAATATTTTATTTTTTTAAAGGATTTATGAAACTGTAATCGCCAAGTATCTGACATTTTTTTTTGTAGAACTAAATAAGCATTCAGCTATTTTTGTCCCTTAAAGATTATAAATCATCAACACAAATTCAAATGAGTTTGCACTCTTCTATTGTTTTTCAATTTGATGTAAAAATATTATAAAGTTTCCAAGACAAGCAAATCTTAAGCTATCGAGTTGAAATATTTTACCGACTTTAGGCAGGATCTGTGATTAAACGTGGACAGTAGAATCTCGCTTATTGCTTGCTCCTTATTTTCCACCTTTCAAAAAGTACCCTTTATTAGTGATAAAGAATTCAAGAGAATCGATTTGTTTTTTGGTTCAATGATTTATTGTTGTATTAATGATCATTAGTTATCGATTAATAAGATTGTTCCCATAATGCGACTGTACGGTTAATGATACTCATAACTTTATGTACAAGATTCATAATATTGTATGTTATGGAATTTATTCAGTAATAAAGAAAGAAACGTGCTCTTATCTTTATAAGAAACTAGTGTATTATGATGTTAAGAGAGTAGGAATAGATAACGTAATAATAAATATATTATTCTCTAGTACATAGACATAAACTGTCGATGGGGAGGAAAGGGGAAGCATCTTTCCTAGCTCTCATAAAGCTCCCTCTACCAAGAAGCCCAATTACGTTGGAACCAATTTTTTTTTTTCGGATAATAATGATTCGATCATTGATTAAGACGATTTTTCCCATGGTACCACTGCAGACTTCAGAACACTTTATGTACTCGATTGATAATTATGGGATTGATACGGTAATAAAGTCAGTAATGTGCTTCTTCCTTAATGAGAAACTAGTGTAATATGACGTTGAGAGATTAGAAATAAACAAGTCAACCATAAATCTGTTATTCTTGAGTACATAGACATAAGCAGTCGAGGGAGGGGCGAAGCACTGCAGTATCTTTCTCATCGTCCGGATAGCACCCACTATGAGAAATCTCAATGTTATAAGAATCCATTTTTTTTTGGGATACTTTATTGATGGCTAATTACTAAATGAGAATGTTGTTCCCATGATGAGACTGTAAGGTTAAGGACCCTGATGACTTTATGTACAGGATTTATAACATTGCATGTTATGACATTTATTTCATAATAAAGGACGTAATGTGCTTCTTCCTTAATGAGAAAAAATTGTATTTTGACGGTAAAAGGATAGAAATAGATGATGCAAAAATAAATCTATTATTTGTAAGTGCATAGATATAAACAATCGAGGGAGGGGCGGAGCATTGCAGTATCTATTCCATCTTTCGTATAGCACCCACTACGAAAAACCTCAATGTCATCAGAATCCATTTTTTTTTGGATACATTATTTATTGATCGCTAATTATTAAATGAGAATGTTGTTTCCACACGGAAAAAAAAGATTAATTGCCATAACCAAGAAATGGGTTGACACAACCAATCGATTATTTTATTTCCCTAGCAACTCAAATGGTAATACCAACGATTCGAATGATAATACTGACGATTCGAATGGTAGTCCTAACGATTGGATTAGTTAACCTAACTAATCCAATCGAGAACTAACCGTGAATAGTTGAGGTTACTATTCGATATGGTTGAGGCACTAATTTTTTAGACATTGTGTACAGCAATTCGAAAACGTAGTTGCCACAACCAAAGTTTTTTTTCCGTGCATGATACGACTGTAAGGTTAAGGATGCTGATGACTTTATGAAGAATTCATAATATTGCACGATATGACATTTATTCCATAATAAAGTAAGTAATATGCATCTTCCTTAATGAGAAAAAAGTGTATTTTGACGGTAAGAGAGTAAAAATAGATAATGCAACAATAAATCTATTATTCTTAAGTACATAGATATAAGCAATCGAAGGAGGGGCGAAGCGCTGCAGTATCTTTCCCATCTTTCGTATCGCACCCACTATGAAAAAACCTCAATGTCATCAGAATCCATTTTTTTTGCTTCCTGATAGGGGAAGCTTTGTTTTCGTGAAAATTTTTTTTTTTCGAGATTTTCATGTCAGGACACTCAGAATGGTCTAAAACGTCGACAAAAGTGGTTTAGAAAAAATGTCTGCATGTGTGTGTGTGTGTGTGTGTGTGTGTGTGTGCGTATGAGCACAATTTTTTGTTAACACGATAGCCGTCGCAATTTTTAAGATATCGGGCTTGAGCCCGATATCTTAAAAATTTGAATTTAAACCACGAGTAAACTGTCGTTAAACCAGGTATGGAATTGAATGTGAAGTTAATCCATCAAGTTGTTCAAAATTTATGGTGTTTTGAATTTTTTGGAGAATGCCCGTTCGGGCTCTAGCTCTCGCAATTTTTATGATATCCAGCTCAAACTTGGACCAGAAGTGGACTGTTATCAAATAGTGTTTGGGATTAAATTTGGTGTCAATTCGTTAAGGAGTTCAGTTCACAATTTATGGAATTTTTAAATTTTTTGAAATTTTTTGTTCGTGCTCTAACTTTCGCAATTTTTAAGATATCGGGCTCAAATTTGGTCCACAAGTAGAGTGTGGGTAAACTAATCACCAGTTCGAATCTGGCGAGAATCTGTCAAGGGGTTCAAAACTAATGCGATTTAAAAATTGTTAAAACAAGGCAGCGAAGTAGAACTTTACAAATGGCTTCCTCATTATTGTTGGATTCTTACAAAGCTTCCTCTATGAGGAAGCCAAAATAGATTAACATGCTTTTTTTTGGGATACTTGATTGATCGCTAATTACTAAATGAGAATGTTGTTCCCATGATACCACTGTGAGGTTAAGGATGCTGATGACTTATGTACAGGATTCATAATATTGCACGATATGACATTTATTCCATAATAAAGTAGGTAATGTGCTTCTTCCTTAATGAGAAAAAAGTGTATTTTCACGGTAAGAGAGTAGGAATAGATAATGCAACAATAAATCTATTATTCTTAAGTACATAGACATAAGCAAGTCAAGAGAGGGAGAAGCACTGTAGTATCGTGTGACACTACTGCCTGATCACATTGATACTCAAGAGAAATGGTTTGGGTACTGTGCGAAAGAACCCTCTACGCTGTCTCACTCGCCCATCGTTTGTTAAGCTCTGCTGATCTCGGAGATCTCATTCGCTATCTGTCCCCTCCGATATTCGCTGAGGTGGGATTTTTCCCTCGGGAGCCAAACGAGTGTTCGAGCAAACAGCGAATATTGCTCCTGGTGTTAGCCGTAAGTGATTAAAGCATACGTTGTTCAACGTATCGAGCGAATGGTGAGCCATTGGGAGCACAGAGCGACCTCACGTTCACTCGATTGTCGTATTCTTAATTACATATATGCCAATATGTGAAATTCGTTAATATTTTATTCGACAAAGTATCTATGTAAAAAAAACCATTCAATTCTGCACGTCAATTTCTATTATGAAGTCAAATATTATGATTATAAAGTAATTGGATTTTTATCATCGAGTGAAACCAATTCATTTTACGGAAATAGTAAGGCTGGGGTTTTTTTCATCCTCCGAGTTTTTTATGCAGAATGCTAATTATGCAGAACAAATTGATCCAGAATTTTTTGCATTAAAAAAAGGCCGTAGAAATGTATTTTTCCTGTCAATTCAATAATAGAAAAAAGAAGTTCTAAGTTGAGTTCATGAATAATTAAAGTACTTGTCTATAAATTTTCATTCTCTCGGCGAACATTTTGCGTCGGTGTGTCTATGAATATAAAGTAAAAAGTGATGAAAGATAAAAAGTACTTCCGTCGCTTTCGATTATAAACTTGAACTCTATTCCGCTGGTTAAAAAAGTTTTTAGCCTGTGGAACGGTGCGGTTGGTCTCAAAGAGAAGTTCGACGCGTCAGATGGGCGAGCAGGAGAGTAGGGAGCGTCGAGGCGCCTGGCGTCGCGGCACAAACTTCGAAATGAATGTTATTAGCAACGATAGCTGGAGGAAAAGGCGGATTAAAGGGCGGAGTGGGTGGCGGATGAGGCCGTCGGGCGCTCTTCGTATAAATACATAAATCGGGCAATCATCCTAAATGGTGCGCGTCGCTCGCTGGAGAAGAGACGGGGAGATGCTATATCTTTCTCTTTTCCACCATAGAAGGCTTCTGTTAGTCGTGTACAAACCGCGTAGCTTTTTCTCCCTGTCGGACGCGCGTCTGTTTGGCTGTCTTTTGTCGTGCACCGTCTCCGTTGATACGAGTCTCGTTTGCAACGCGGCACCTTTCATGCCACCGGAAAATTCAAATAATTTGTTATTCTGTTGCTGTAAAAAACGTTGTAAAAAGAGACAATTTGAATAAATGTATGAATTCGGTCAAGAAATTAATGTCACCTCATGAAAATAATCGCAACTGTCTAGAATTTTTCTTCCACCAGAGGAAACTTGACTTTTCACCTAGAAAAAAGATCCAGTATAGACCGCAGGGCCGAATTAGAGTTCGCGGCGCCCCTAGGCAAATATGGAGGCACATTTGCAACCCCCCCCCCCCTCCGGCCACTCTACGGAAATTTGAGTACCCGCGTAAAAATAATTATGTCATATTGAGACCACATATTGACATATATAAAAAAGTGCCCTTTTCTAGATGCGTTAAGACGTAAAATATTAGAAACGTTCAAAGCGATTTTGAGATCGATTTAATACTAAGTTCCTCAAAATCGCTTTGAGCTTTTCTACGATTTTTCGTCTTAAAGCGTCTCAAAAACGCCTCTTTTTGAGATACGTCAATGTAAGACCACAATTTTACATAATTATTTTTACGCGGGCGATCGAAGGTAGTTTTTCACGCATCGTAAAACAGAAAACGATCTTTCAGCCGAACAATTCGTGGCTGGCATGCTTAGCAAGATACGGAGAGCAATTTTGACGTTCAGATACACAGCTTGCAAGTTTTCCCCGGATAGAATTACGCATAATTTCAATGCGGAGAAGCCGTGCGCTATTATTATGCGTTCCTCCTTAGAATGCTTATTTGGTCTTCCGTTCAGTCCCTGGTTAACTTTTCAATAACAGAAAAACTTTCAATTTGACATGAAATTTTGTTTCGAAACAAAATTTGTATCCAACTTTCATTTTTAAAAAAGTGCATATCCTCAAAAATTTATCTACGTTTCCGTTGAGAAATGGAGAAAAATGCCGCCCCCCAATGCTGCACGAATCATGCCGCCCCAAGCCATGGCCTATGTTGGCCTAGGCGGTAATACAGCACTGATAGACCGAAATAGATTTTAGTTGAACTAAAGAAATTTTCTTATTTGAATGTCGACCTAATAGGACTGTATTTATTTCAAAGCTGGTCATAAAGTACTGTAAGTACTAAGTACTTCAAGAGCCACGACTAAGGCAAAGTACTAAGTATTTTCAATGCTGCTGTGATAGGGTAAATCTTGCTTTTTGTAACACGTGCATGAACAGCGGTGCTTTTCATGGCAGTTTTGCGGGCCGAAAGTGGCTAGTTTCATAACAGTGTTGAAACGATAGGTTGGCGCATGCGCAGTTCGCGATTCCTTCACTTTCGACCCTGCTGTTTCACTTTCGACCCTAGGGTGGCAAGTTGGTAACCTCACTTTTCACTGTTCGTCCCGCAAAACTACCATTCAAAACACCACTATTCATGCACTTGTTACAAAAAGTATGGTGTGCAACACGGGCCAAAATTGGCGTTTGCGAATCGTGTGATTGCAGCCCTCGCTTCGCTCGGGCGGCAACCTCACGCTCGTCGCAATCGCCAACTTTCGGCCCTTGTTGCACAATATACTATTACTATTAGTTAGCATACCGTTCAATATGATTTTTTATTACTATATAGCACTTTAAATACTTTATGCCCAGCTCTGATTTATTTTAAGTGAATTACTCCATTTTAGTTGAGTAATTAACATGAAATATAAAGAGTATGAAGTATAAATAATATGGGAATTAATAATTAATTGTAGGTATACCTTTAACAATGTTATGGGTGATTATTTATGCCATAATATTAATAATATTATTTCATTGATATTGGACAACAACAAAAAAGGTAATCATCAACAGAACAGATTTTTCCATGAGGTTTTGTTGTTTTGTTTGCGGTATTCGAACCTAAGGCCTACCTAACTATCCAACGAGTGCACTTTTGACTAAATCAAACCGACTATGAAGATTTTGTATTCTTCTATTCCATAATAATTGTGTTGAGTAGAACAGTCAGTTATGATACACCGCTTTATATCGTTCGATCATTTGAATGATACTTGGTATTGCTGATTATGAATCGGAAGCCACAATTCGGATATTGAAAACAGTGGTGGTAGTAAATATAATTTTTGTTTACTAAATGTTATCAAATAAACGCAGATTTAAATATATAACTTTATTTCGGGCAAATGTACTACAATAATTAAAGCAAATAAATATACACTGGATTCCAAGAAAATTTTAGTTCGATTAAATAAAATTACATATATACGATTATAGATATTATAGATAAGATTACATATATATTTCATGTGATGACAATTTTAGTTAATACAAATAGAGAAAAATTAAATATATGAATTTAGTCATGTTAACTAGACTTTTTTCTGGGTGTTCGTTTTTTTAAACTGTTGCTTGAAATGGTCCAGACCATCAAATGAAGTCGTTTTTATGAAATTTCTGTATGTGTGGAATATTTCGTGGGTGGATGGATTTTCTTGATTGCAAGATAACTCTTGCATCTTTAATACTTTCGGCTCAAATTTGGGTAGCTTCAGATAACTGAATCATCATTGAACTCGGTCGGGTATCAAACTTAGCGTGAATTGGCTGAGAAGTTCAAATTTTATAAGGTTTACAAATTTGTTTAAAATGTCGTTTTAGCCTTTAGATAACGAAAATGTCGAGGTATCGATCTCGAATTTTATACACAAATGAACAAATGAAAAACTTCGATTGGTGCTAAACTTGGCGCAAATCGATACAGTGGTTTCGATTTTGTGATAATAATAATTTTAAAAAAAATTGGACAACCGGTAATCACATCTAAAAACTACCTCTATGAGATATTAGATTAAATAATCTATATAAAATCTGTAAGTAGCAAAAAGAAGTAGTATTTGATGCTTTCCAATAAAAAAAAATCGTTCAATTATAATCCAAAGAAGGTGTTATCGTTATTAGATGCATTTATCTCAATACAAAATCCCGGTAAAACCAGCATGCCCATAAAACGACATAAAAGTCGCGAGTATTGATCACAACCAGCGATTAACTCACCCCAAATGGTCTCCCAAGAAAATAATCGGCACGTCCAATTGGTGGTGGTCGGTTGTAGCTCAGTTACGTTGCAGATCGATCTTTGATCTTTTCCTTTCGTGCCAACATAGCGCAGTGTCTCAGAATCGTAGCTACTTTGCTGAAGAGAAACTGTTATCTAAATGGGATCCGATATTGAAGGTGGGTAATGAGTCTCATTAACCTCGGCCCTGTGTCTAGAAGCGGAAGGGTAGAAAATGAGATAAAAAAAGAACATAGACAAAAGTTGGTGGACTAAAGAAAAAAAACCCACCTAGCATCGATCTAGTACAAAGTCTAGGTGTATAGCCCTTGTGAGCCCTTTTTCTCAAAGCCGACTAGACCAACTATCTATATATATATATATATATATCATGCTCTACGGGACCTAAAACCACAAAACTATCGGAAATAGGTGAAGCATAAGGCTTTGGTTCCCGGGAAGCGGTCTTCTTTACGAGCAGAGAATAGACACATACGTCTCACGGCCAACGATAGCCACTTAGAAACACATTTCGCGAAATGTTCGGGGTGTCTCCAATGGGCCACGAAAATTGATTCGTTCCGTTCGACCTCCTACGAAGTTGTCGCTCTCTCACACCGTGGTGACTATATTCGTCCTTCACCCGGTGAACGCAAGTCGGCTATACTATAGGTATCTATATGTATATATATATATATATATATATATAGCGTTCCTTGGTCTTTTCAGTGCTGCGGTTGTAGTTTCCGTTGAGGCGTTTGAAATTGCTTTTCTAATATACCTCGGCAAAATATCCTACAGGTGAAACGTAACCGGTGATTATCGCGTCATCGCCGCTGTTGATGGACAAGATGTACAAGCTGCCGTTGTAATAAAACATTGCAATCTCGATAATAATTTTCCTTCGCCTAACTAATCTCTTTCATCTTCTTCGTAATACTATGGGTTGTGATACGCACTTCTGGTACGCAGTATATTAATCATTCGGTTAATATAAAAATCTCGCAATCGGTGCTGTTATTATGTTTAATAACAATTTTTTTTATAATGTTTAAATTAACATTGGTAGGTAACTTGAAGCAGGGCACATTTATGACTTTACCATTAATTTATTTAATTAACAAAATACAGCTAACATATTACATAGTAATAATAATAATAAGTGCGAAAATAATTTCGGCATACATTTTTTACGTCATAAGTAATGGCGCTATATTTATATTTGGCATGGAAATTAATATTGGTAGTTAATGAATCTATTTTACCCGGTGAGAAATCGCGTGGTGCTAAATTGAGAGTATTGCCACGGTGACGGTACGGTGGACACATTGCGTAACGTCCGAATGTGATGCAAATCTAGCGTCACGTCATGCCATCTGAACGGCCACCATCTACTGTGCCGTTACGGTGTCGTTATAGAGGCCCTATCCACGTCACACGGAAAAAACGTTTGGTTGTGGCAACTACGTTTTCGATTTGCTGTACACAATGTCTAAAAAATTAGTTGCCTCAACCATATCGAATAGTAACCTCAACTATTCACGATTAGTTCTCGATTGGATTAGTTAGGTTAACTAATCCAATCGTTGGGACTACCACTCGAATAGTCGGGACTACCATTCGAATCGTCGGTATTATCATTTGAATCGTTGGTATTACCATTTGAGTTGCAAGGGAAATAGAATAATCGATTGGTTGTGTCAACTCATTTCTTGGTTATGGCAACTAATCTTTTTTTTCCATGCATGACACTAGATTTGCGTCACATTCGGACGGTTTCATTGATTCAAAGAAACAGTTTCATCGTTTCAAAGAAACGATTTCATTAATTCAAAGAAACGGTTTCATTGATTCAAAGAAACGGTGTCATTGATTTAAAGAAACGGTTTGATTAATTCAACGAAACTGATTCATTGATTCATAGAAATGGCTTCATTGGCTCAAAGAAACGGCTTCATTGATAAAAAAAAGCTTCATTGATTTAAAGAAACGGTTTCATCGATTCAAAGAAATGGTTTCATCGATTCAAAGAAATGGTTTCACTGATTCAAAGAAACAGTTTCCTCGACGCCACCCGCACGGAAAAAACGGCTTCGTTGGGCCAACTAACTAATTATTAGGTGAGTGAAAATTTGTTGCCACAACCATCCGGTTGGTCAGTGTAACGACCTGGTATTAGTCACATTTACCATTCTGACTCACAATTAGTTGACTTAAATAGGGCACACAACGAATTTTATTCATGTTCCAACAAAGTAAGATAGTTGGCACCACAATAGTAGTCGGCCCAACTAACTATTTAGTTCGAGCAACGATCAGAGTCAACCACCTGAAAATAGTTGACCTAACCAAGAAATCGTCTGTCTCTCAGAGTACTAAGTCGCTTGGTTGGGTTCCAACTATATTTTGGCTAACCTAACAAAGTCGTTTTTTCCGTGTGGTCCGCCAACGGTTAAGGGGAAGCTGGAGTCGAGTGCAGAAGCAGGTTTTTACCGACCGAAGTCGGTAAAAGCTTTTTCGTAGTTTTGATTATTCTTCGTTAATACGCTACAGATATGCTTCAAATTATACACGATTGTAGTATCAACATAAACAAGTGGACGTACATTCGAATATTGGGTGAATACGTACAATGAATGAAGATATTCGTATATTACTAAGCCTGGATCATCGCGGGGATCGCAAACAGACTACGTGATCGTAGTTTCGGTTTTGCGTGGATTCCTTTTGTGTAATTGACTTTTCGACGCTCGCAGAATATTCAGAGAACGCTAAAGAATGGACGTACATTTCGATTTAACGTATGTGAATTCCAGAATCTTTTATATCGTACCAAACAGGCGATGCTGTCAAACCCTGGCGACCATTTTGATTTCGGGAGGTTTAGTATTATACGATTTTTTTCATTTATTGTACGTTTTCACCAAATATTCGAATGTACGTCCACTCGTTTATGTTGATATTACAATCGTGTACAATTTGAAGCATGTTTGTAGCGTATTAACGAAGAATAATCAAAACTACGAAAAAGCCTGTTTTTACCGACCAAAGTCGGTAATAAAATCTACTCCAGCATCCCCTTAATCATGGACACCTCGTACTGTTGAGTCATTGACCAACTGAACTGAAGAAATTAAAAAACGCATCTCAAGATTGACTAAAATCATTAAATGGTTCAAGGGATCTAGACCTACACCTTTCTACGCTGCAGAATTAACAATTTATCAGATAAGTTCGCTTTTATCATTTTTTTCTACCAACGTTGTTGCTGATTTGACGCATATGTTCCCTGAAGCAAACTGTTAACAACAAAAATTTAAAAAATGTTCGGTATAAAAATATGAATGTATGAAGCAATCCATACATCGTATTGAGTGTAAAATAACATCATTAAGATGTCTCGAAACAGTAACAGTCAATATTCTACTTATTTTTGTAAAAAGTCGTCCATAACCTCACAATTTTGTGCACGTTGGTAGCATCGCGCTCCTGGAAAGCCGCAATGTCTATATCTATATATATAGGACTAAAACTCCATTTAACTGCAATATCTTCGAAAAACAGTGGGCACTGCCCGATTTTTTTATGTGTTCCGAATAGTCCATTGTGACATTGAGAAAAAAAATTTACCGAAAAAGTAATCTTGAAATGTTTGAACTTTCTGCTCGTATATCTCGGAATCCGTATGGGAAAAAAATAATTAAAAATTCTTAAATACGAACTATGAATTATACGAATATGAAATATGAACTTCGTTCATTATTTCATAACTCCTGCAATTTCCAGTTTGAGAAGTAGAAAAAGATAACTGAAGTGTTTATCCTTAACGGGAGCGCGTCAGTTGCGTTGAGTAATAAGTCGCGAAAAATCAGCAAAAATGGACAGGCAGATATCGGTTGTTACTGAAATAAATTATTTTTATAACCTTTTTGCATCTAGTACGGCATGAAAATAGTACATTACGATACTAGTGCGAAAAATCTTTTTCTGGCGAGTGTGAGTTTGCAACACGAGCCGAAGGCGAGTTTTGCAATCACACGAGTTAAGAATAGTATATTACACACCTAGGGCAGTAAAGTAAGAAATGTCTCAGATCACATGTAATTGTCACAACAAACAGTTGTCGCTTTCGACAAAAAGCGTTTTTCGCACGAGTATCGTACAAAATTTTATTTCTCGAGGTGTATAAATGGGGTTTGATGCACGCGAAGCGCGCGTAAAACCGCGTTTTACGCACGGAGTGATATAACATATTTTTCTTTACTCGTGCATGCAAAATCCTCGTTTGCCCACCGTTCACAGACGTGTAAAATGGCCGGTTGACGCTCTAGTACGCAAAGCATTTTGCGCATTGGCTCCCTCATTTTGCACACTGTCCCCTGGATTTTGCTCACTGCTTGAAGTTGCAGCTCATTTTGCATGTCTGTAAACGTCGGACAGACTCGGATTGTGCATTGCACTCGTAAAGAAAAGTATGGTTCGATACACGAGGCCAAAGGATCGTTCTGCGTAGTGCTCGTGTGAAGACCGCCGAGGCTTCGTGCTGTCTTCGCTCCTTTGGCCTCTTGTATCGAAATATACTATTTTTTAAGGCAACTGCTGCCGTGCTTTCATTCTTTTAGGGACATGTCATTTTATAGGTTACGTTTTTGTTTTAGTGTCTCGAAGACGATTTCTTTGAATACAATGAAAAACTGTTCCTTGGTTCAAGGAAAATTTTCATTAATTCAATGTCACTACATTTCATTGAATTTCTGATCATTCAAAGAAAATATGATATCAACTTAAGTATATTATTTCATTGATTTCAAAGAAATGGTTCATAGATTGGGATTTTAATGAAATTTATTTGAATCATGGAAACTTTTTCCTCGGTTCAGCGTCATCGTGTTATCTCCGTGGCGTTACATTTCTTGCTAGCTACATTCTTCACGTACCAATTATGGTAGAATTCGTTTCTAATTCAGTATATTTTCGAAAAGTTGATTACCTAACCCAAGAACGGTATAATAGCCATTATTGTAAATAGTATCAATCATTTTTGTCTGAAATATTCATAACAATTATGAACTGACTATTTTTTGAGGAAAAAATAAAATAAGGGAAATGTTGTTTTATTATTATCTCGAAACTGTTGCGAAACTTCATCTTAAAAATACATTTAAAAGCACGTCGTGCTTATTATTCTTAATGTTAGTATTACCTAACGGTGATGCTAACAATAGATGTTATTTAATTCGGTAATCGTGAATAATATCGTTGGGGTCAGATTGGACCCAGTTGCGGTGCCATTTCGCTGTTGTATGGTACATTAAACTCGTGCGCACTGAACTGTTGGTTCGTATGCAGTCACATACAGACGTAGGATGTAATTGATGGATACATGCGAATTGGCGAGACCAGAGTGGAGCTAATATTGGATTACTTTTTAATTTGTAACTTGTGCCCTTCTCTTCCCCTCCAACGTATGCTATATATGGCCATAGATATACGTCCCACACTTACCGACAACAATTTATACAGTGCTACGTGCACGTGTCTGGTACTGCGTGAAATACGCATGAAAAACATCTCATATAGCCATCGGCCTTTTAAGCCCACAATTTCTTTTGATTTCTCTTTAATATAACTCCAATCTTCTGCGACAAGTAATATCCGATTATTAAAATAACTGGTTAAAAAACCGTTTCGGATTAAATTAAAATATTAAAAATATTATATAAATTCTAATGGATTAATTGAAATTTCATTTCAGTTAAAAAGTTTACATTCTTTTTGTGTGTTAATTTGAAGAATACATTAGAAAAATAGTTACATGACGCTAACAAAATTAATTTCTGCAGATAATTGATAAAAAAAAACTGACGCTTACATCAACCAATCATCAGTTGTACAATCAAGACTGTGTTTAGTTGCTCATTTGATTGTGCAACTAAAAATATAATTCTGTGGCAGAATTTTTGTCTCAGTACCCCATATAATATAAGCCTTAAAATAAATAAATAAATACATTTTATATTCAACATGGCGGCTAACAGCAATATTGCTTTCGTGCTATGTGCAACGCTCGTAACACTAATGCGATTGCCAGAATTTGGTGTTGGTCGGCGATGTATATCCAAGTGTGATCGTTCGGCGTTGTGCCAGCCAATTCTGCAGTATCGTGGGTTAATACAATGGCAGTACTATACGCGTCTGGAATCCAGATATTGGTGTGCCCCGAGTGGGGTGGCATACACTATAGCCACTGATGTATGATCGAGGATTAATTTCAGGGGCGTGTGCTTCGTCCTCGGGGATCTGCTTCTCTATTATACGATACGCGTGGTCACAGAGTAGGGGTGAAACAGTACATATGGGGTTCATGACTTGGCCTGTGTGCCACACGCGATAAATTAGCCCTTCACGTGCTTGCCTCGTGAACATCCACTTGTTTTTCGCCAATTAAGCATCTATTGACAGTGAAACGTATACGCCTCGAAATATTGCAAAAATTACGAACATGCTATTTATTTTTCAATTTTAATGCGATTATCTATAGTTAAAAAAAGCGTCGCTAACTCATACTTATAGCTTAGAATTCTAGGCTATAAGTGCTCATAAGTTTGTACGTGCTCATACCAAAGTATAATAACTGTCTAATAAGTTGTTAAATCACAAATTCACTTTTTATCATAATTTATTTATGATATTTTAAATGAAGGGTCAGTAGGTGTGGATGCTTTGGATTCAAATTCAATACGAATACTACATTGTATATAGAAGACACATACCAAATTTTGTGGCTGTCCGCAGTCACCTTAAAAAGTTATTGCGTTTTCGAATGTTTCAGACATGGCGCGACCAGACCGGACCTTGCCGAACCATACTGAACCAGACGAGACCAGAACGGACCGGACCGGACCGGACCAGACCAGACCAGACCAGACCAGACCAGACCAGACCAGACCAGACCAGACCAGACCAGACCAGACCAGACCAGACCAGACCAGACCAGACCAGACCAGACCAGACCAGACCAGACCAGACCAGACCAGACCAGACCAGACCAGACCAGACCAGACCAGACCAGACCAGACCAGACCAGACCAGACCAGACCAGATCAGAAATTAGCGTATGCTTTTTTCGAATCCAAAACTCTTAAAACGTGAATTTGCACTACATCGGGCGGCGAAATTTTTTCTTTTAATTTATTTTTTCAACTAGATATTTCACGGGTAAAATATGAACCTGCGGACTATCTAGACTTCGAACAGTGAGAACAGGTCGCGCAGTGATCTGTTGCCGCTGTCCGGATATGCTTTATAATGACACCTGACGAGAGAAAGATGTAGGAGCAAGAACGTGTCCCTCCTCTTTTTTTTTTTGTTGAAAACTGGAAGACCCCTGGGATCACTTTAGGGTTGCCGCGACAGCAGCCAGATTACAGGGTCGCCTCAGAATCTCATGGAACCGAAACGCCATGTGGCACTATATAAAATCTAATACCTATATACACGGAAAAATGACTTGGTTAAATGTACCAATTTCTTATTAGTTAAACAAAATTGGTCATTGTAACCACTATATTCATAGATTTAATGTCGCATAATTGGTTCCCTCACCAACAGCAACTTGGTTGATACTTTAGTGCATATGACTAACAGAAATAGTTGTCGTTACCAAGAAATTGTAGTTAGTGTGAGTCCAAAGAACCAACCACGAGAATTGGTTCCCATGACTGCTGATATGACCAAGTTTTTGGTATAATGGAGGACTACCGATGTTGTTGGTAGGGACAACTATTTCGGTTAGTACATCACCGGCCGTTAGTTGCGGAAACACGTTAGGAACCTGAAAGCGGGCTTTTGCGTTGCAAGCCAGGTGCTTGCATTTATCGGATTTAATTTATTTAAACCAATTCGAATTCAGTTGTCAGTGTCAGTTCGAATGGAAGGAACGTGATAAAAAATGGTGTTTGTAAATAGGATCACTCGTCTAGGCCGCCCACATCCAAAAATCGCGAAAAGAGAAAAGAAAATTTCGAAGTGTATTCGAACATCTATTTTCAAGACTGCGCAAACAAACTGCAACAACAAAGTTTGATTAAATTGCGTGTAGCATCAAAAAAGATAGACGTTTAGAGAAGCACTATCCCGTGGTACGATTTAAGCGGGTTTGCTTATGGAGTTGGATAATAGTGACATGGCTATGGAACTGTAACCATCCTTGATCATCCCATAAGACCTATGATTCAATACGTATATCATTTTCGGTAGTACAAGGAAATTGGTTAATCCAGCCAAGTGAAATGGTTGTTCCACCTAAGAAAATTGGTTGATCCAGTCAAGAAACTTGGTTATTCTAGCTACGTATATTGGCTGCTCCAACCAAGTAAATTGGTTAAACCGGACCAGTGAAATGGTTGTTCCAACTAAGTACAATGGTTATTCCAATTATTTAATTGTAGTCGGCCAAACCAATAACTTCGTTGCGGCAACTAATCTAATCTAACTAAGTTCCATTGGTTGATGCAACCAGAAAATCGTCTGGCGCATATATAACCAAGACAATTGGTTAGAGATAACCAATTTTTTTGTTACTCCAACCAAGTCGTTTTTTTCCGTGTAGATATCCTAAAAATAGTATACAATTTTGAATTGAAATGCTTTTTTTTATTAGTGCAACAATTCTTGTGCTCACCTCAGACATTCCAAGACCTCATTATTTTTTAAAATCCAGTCCACACGGAGAAAAATCATTTGCTGATATAGTGACAGCAAGCCCTATTTGCTAACCTAATAAGTATTTTTGCTGGGCTAACAGAAGATTTGTTAACCTAGAAAATTTCCTTGTTAGGTTATCAAATATTTTTGTTAGGAGAGCAAATAAGGCTTGCTGTCACTATATTAGCAACTGATTTGGTGGTCGAGCAACATTTTTTTCCGTGCGTCGTATTTAGTTAAACCAACAATACTTTTTTTCGGTTTACGACGAATGCACTTTTTATCAATTGCCAATCTTTTTCAAATTAGAAAGTACGACGTGTATGAAAAAAATTATTACTATCGCTTTTATGTTATACAACAAAAATGGATTGCCACCTGGTGTTACGATTAAAAATTAGAGCCCATGCAGGTGCCATAACGGATCCACACCGAGTAATCGATTTCAAATAAATTTTGTTAACAATTAATACGATTTGTTTGTATGCAATAAATTCTATTCGATCGAAATAAAATCCTGTTAAGTCAGCCATTGAATACATTTTTTATTCAAATACTAACATATAAGATTTCTATTTTGAGCAAACAGAATTTATTTCATTCAAATAAATCATATTGATTTCAAGTTAGTTTTATTTGATCAAAACAATAATACTTTACGTCACTCCGTGCGAGAAATGCGTACTTCTCACATTCTTCGCTTTGCGTGCGAGAAATCGCAATTCTCGCACTATTCGCATAAAGTTGTATACGAAACTCGTGCGAGAAACTTTTTCTGAACCCATGTGATTGCAACACTCGCCTTCGGCTCGTGTAACAAACTCACACTCGTCAGAAAAAGTTTGATCGCATTCGTATACACTCAGAGAAATCGTAATAGTACTGTCAACTATAAAGTGACAACTATTCATTTTTATTACATGCAACTATTTTTATAGTTACGATAACTACGAAAATAGTTATGGTAACTATTTTCTAGTTATAGTAACTATTTAATAGTTGTGTCAATTATAAAAAAATTGTTGTACCAACCATAAATGAATAGTTGTCACTTTATAGTTACTAATACCATAATTTTCTCTCAGTGTAGTAATATACTTTATTTCACTCAGTGCGTAGAACGCGGTTTTACGCACGCTTCGCGTGCGTCAAACGTTGTTTACACACCTCGTGAAATAAAATTTTGTACGATACTCATGCGAAAAACTTTTTCGCATGAGTATCGTAATGTACTAATGTTATACTAGTGCGAGATAGCGGATATTTCATGAAGGTTAGGAAGCGGCGCGCGAGAGAAGACCAGTATATACGAATACACGGATCCGCTTATTCATACAAGTATCACATACTACTTTTTTTAGCGTACCGTGTCTCATGCCTGTGACGGGTGTGCAGGTAAATTATCATCTATAGATTCTTTTGCGCACGGTTTTGCGTGCGTAAAATTATCTGCAGCAGTTATGCGCATGCCCTACTACAATACGTCATTTCTGCCACGCGTTACAGGCACGAAACGCGTAATTTGAAATAGATCCCGTATTTAATTGAAATAAACTCATCAAACCGATTTCTGTAGGTGTCCTTTTTCCGGTGGTCTAAAGTCAATGAATCTGGCAACACTTTGAGGGCGTTTCAGATTATGCGTCAGAACATGACACCCGGAACGGAAAGAAAAAAACCGGACGATTAGCCGATTCGAAATGTGTCTAGACTTGTCAAGTTCGTACCCTCTAGTGGGTCTACCTATTCCCGGTCGACATTTGTCTCCAAATAATTGGGGAAGGACCGAGAGAGGCCACCGTCTTCTCTATACAATTATCGGCAGTAAACGCGCGGCCACATCCGGCAAAAGGAGGTTCCGACCGACGGCAGAACTCGCAGCGGTGCTGCTCACGAGAAGTCGCCGACTGCGCGCGCCCGGCGATCGTTACGGGGAAATAAAACAATTATGGGATTCGAAAAAAACGGGCCGGATGTTGTTACCGGATGATCGGAGAAAGAGAAGTTCATCGTAGCGTCTAATTCCAATGCACGTGCAATGAAATATCGACCTAACGGAACATGCGGCAATTTCATTTTTATAAAATCCAATCATGTTTAGGATTATCAAAAAGAAAAATAATGTCGTTAATTACAAATACTTTTGGCTTTTAAAGGTTGCTAAAAAACGTTATGGGATTTCAACTTTACATCTAATCGGTATAAATTCCTACAAGATTGACAAAAATAATTTTTAATTGTATAATAGATTATTTTTTGTTATTTACATTCTATATCCAATAATAAGAATTAGATGTGGAGTTGAAATTACTTTTTTTATGGCAGCCCGCAAACATCAACTGTTTTTTAATTAATTACTTTTTGTCAGTGTATGCTAATTAATTTGTTGGACAAATAACTGTTTAAAATAAATCTAAACAAATAACTGGAGTACTTTACATTTTTCGCTTTGTCCAGTTATTTTTATCCAAGTTTTGTCACCGTGGAAAAACAAACGCATGATTTTAAGACATTCTAAAGTAGCTGTCAACAAACTAAGATGAAAAAAAGGTTTTTTTTAAAAGTATGTCATTAAAACACGAGTATATCATTGTTTATACTTTTTATGTATCCTGAATATGTATATATATACAACATTACACGTATAGGTACATAACATCACATAGCTCGTTATACATTAAACTCTATATATATAATATAATATATATTTATATATTTATATTTATCTATAATTACTTATAATCGTAAACGTTTATTCGGGTTTTCTTTTTTCGTCTGATAATATAATATTCATAATGACGTTATGATTGCAATCTGAATTCTATAATCTTCGATAATGAATTACTTATATATATACAGCACATGCGTACCTTGACGTTTCATTTTCTCTCTACTTTCGGACCTCAATAAATCGATATCGTCTCGACTTTTGCAACTATCGTACTATAAATGAATTCTTAATGCTATTTAATTTTATTTACAAAGATATGCGTAGGCTTCTTAAGGAAAAATCCATGCTTTCTTTTTCTTTCTGAGCATGAATTTCCACAATATCACCGGTTCATCAGCACGGAGAGAACTTATTTAATTTTAGCTTGGAAATGATTTGTGTTCAACAAATAGGCTCGGTCAAGGGTTGCGGTGGTCCGTAGGGTGAGCCCCATTGGCCCACCGAGTGTGCGAGCGGTGGTGGACCCTGTTGACCGTCCAAATTAGGTACCGATGCCCCCGATGGGTGGTTCGATACCGCTGTGGAATATCCGACTTTTCCAAGGGCCTCTGCTTGAAGTGAAAGCATCAAACGATTCGCCGCTTGCCTCTCCGATTCCCTTTCTTCCGCTGTTTGCCGTCTGAAACAAATAAAAAAAGAAATATGTCAAATTTTTTAGTAAAACTTGTTCGTTTTAAACGTATAGTATTATTGTTGCTTTCTCATAGAGGAAGCTTTGTTTTCATGAAATTTTTTTTTTTCGAGATTTTCATGCCAGTTTGCTTAGAATTGTCCAAAACGTCGAGAAAAGTGGTTTAGAAAAAATGTCCGTATGTATGTGTGTGTGTGTGTGTGTCCTGGGCTCCGAAAATTCGATGAACTATTACTCAGTAACCGTTCGAGCGATATGGCTCAAATTTGGCACGCAAGTGGAGTAGTTGCCCCGCTTTGAATGTTGAGATTTAAAAAAAAAAATCAGTCATTTTGATTTTATGGTACTTTCAATTTTTTGAAAAAAGGGCGTGGTCGCTCCAACTTTCGTAAAAATTTGACAATTTTGCTAAATAGTTGTTTATAAATAAATATACGTTCAATGTTGTTTGGCATTGCATTTGGGCGAAATCGGTAAAGCGGTTCAGATTTTATAGATGTTTGAATTTTTCGAAAAAAATCTTTTTTTTTTATAAGTCACGTCGAATTTCACCAATTTAACCGAAATGTTTTACAGACGAAAAGGAACATGCAGCACGTACCAAATTTGACGATGATCGGTAAAGTGGTTCAGATTTTATGACATTTTGAAATTTACAAAAAAATAAAAAACGATTTTCGCTCTTGCATCAGCAAAAGTTGATAATGCGAGACAAAAGTTTGTACTCAATGGAAATAAGAATGCAAAGTAGAACTTTACACATTGCTTCATATATAATTTTTATTTTTTTAACTTTATAATGACCGCTTGTCCCAAAATAGAATTGCTCATAACTCTCGAACGGCGTGACGAATCGAGATGAAAATTTACATAAAAGAGGAGGATAAACTCCGTTTTCGATATTTCGATTAAGGTAGTCCTTGCGCATTAATCTGAGGTCAAATAAGTTTTCGAAGAATGGGAGGGAATTGCAGACACTTTTCGCCCATATAAACAAGGATGAAAAGTAGAACTTTGCAAATTGCTTCCTCATTATTGTTGGATTTTTACAAAGCTTCCTCTATGAGGAAGCCAAAATAGATTAACATGCTTCCTCGTAAAGGTAGATTTGTAAAAATCCAACAATAATGAGGAAGCAATTTGCAAAGTTCTACTTTGCAGCCTTTTTTTAAATAATGGAAAAGGTAAGTTCCGATGCATTTCATACAGATTTATAATTAATCAAAAATATAATAATAATATTATTAGTAATGATAATAACAATGAGTGGATAATTTTTTGTTAGTGATAAAATTATATATTTTCTTTCCATTGGAAATACTTGTCGTAAATTATCGATCTTAACAAATGATTATCTTCAATATTTTTTATAAAACATGCGCCGCTGGTCAAAATATTTCGAATACAATTTACAACCTCGTAATGATATCTTATAATTTTTATATTTAGTACAATAACTAAATTATACTGACATACAAATTTTGAAGCAAAATAAAGTTAAATAGTTATTTATGAAAATATATTTTTTATAGTACTAGAAAAATGTAAAAATTAATCAAATAGTGGAATTCAATTACAAATACATTCTACATTTTTATTTCCAGTAATAAAAACGTATTTGCATGTAAAAAAGTACTCTCCATTATTTTTACCAAAAATTGTCAAAAGTTTAAGAATTTTTATTTCACCGCGAAAATGGCTGTACTTTAAAAGGATTAGCAATTTTTTCTCATTTTCTTTATCAGTTAAATAAAAAATCATCCATGTATACGTCAGTATTTAGCTGCAGTTATATAATATGTTTAAACTATTATCCAGCATTTTGTGTAACGAACAAAGGACAAATGTAATTTAATGTCAAATATACTTTATTTGGTGACTTTTCCTTTGACATGACGTACAAGAAGACGTTCTGTCGCTTACGCGTGATCTTTGCGTCAGTCTATCGTTGCGTCTACGCATGGGAAACAACTATATATACGTGGTGTCTCTTAGTACAGGTGTCGGAGCATTCAGAATAAGCGAAACGAGAGAGGAAGATGGAAAGCCAGAGAGGAGACATTGGGAGAATGCCATCCAGTACATGGAAGGAGTGACTGTCGTTGTTGGGGCGGAAAACAGAAGACAAACGTAATAAAGTTAATCCGATTCAAGAGACCAGCCAGGGGTGCGAGAAGCGACCGAGAAGCTGAATGCTAGGCAGAGGGTGACGTGTCTGTTCTTCCTCGGCGACGAGGCGCGTGTGACTCTGGGCTTGTTTCCATTATCGGAGATTCGCAAAGTGCTGCCTCGAACTAACGACTCGCACAGAAACGACAAGTTGAATATCGGTTTAGAATTTTCATATTTATTTTTATTTTTCTTATTAGAATTTTTTCAGTTTTTAACACTATCCTAATATTTTTTTACACTCACAACGAATTGTTTGTTCTTGTAAATATTTACACTGATAAAAAAATTGTTAGAACCAACAAAACGTGCGTTTGAGAGCGGCGAAAAGAATATTTTGTCGATTGGACTGTGAATTAAGGGATTTCTGTTGGAGATTTATATTTAATTATAAAATTTAAGTAATTTTTAGCAGTAAATTATTATTGAGGTATAAAAATCATCATTGTTACCATAATTATTCGTTCGATTTGTAAAAGTGAATTTAAAAAAAAATGGAAAGATGTAATTGTAGAATAACCTTGATGCAATATAACACGAACTTTATTATATGTTACTACATTTTTTATATGTTACAAGGAATGAGTAGACAAGCCTGTGTGTAAAATTTCAAGTAAGGTTACCAGTTAATTAAAGTGAAAAAATAAATCTAAAGTCGGCAAATGTAGAATGAGCTCTTATAGAAAAAGCGTTTCGGTTCGCACTTTTGTTAAATATATCACCAATTTAGCGAGTAAATGCGATGAGAACTAAGTGCCTAAAATGAGCCGGATGTTTCAACGATTAAAGCGCTGTTTCAAAAGAAGTCAGGTTACTGGATGTTTTAATGATAATTTTATAGGTAATGACAACAATTATTCCGCGTATGTTGGATTCATTATAGATCAATAAGGCAACACCATGAATTTATAGAGATTGATTAATTAGGAGTGATTACTAATTAGATTAGATCGGTAACCACAAATGACCACAGAACATTTTTTTTACTTTACAAAAAAGGTACAATAATAATATATCAGAAATGTTGCTAATGAAGAAAAAAAATGTACGCGCTTCTAATGGTATAAAAAAATCCGGCAGATTCAGTTTATTTGCTCTTCAATTACTAACACGGTTGTTTTTAATGGCAATCCGATTTTTTAAAGGAGGCTTCTGCGCTTCACACTATACAAATGACTGCTAAATTTGTAAAAGCATTTCTACATTTTTTTCCGATTTAATAAAATGTTCCGAGTCGTCGCTCACGTAGTAGCATTAGTCCTTCTCTAAAAAGTATGTTGCGTGATTTTATCGAATTGCGAATTGATCCATTGTTGTCACGTTATTCTCGTTGTTCATGGTCCAAATTGGCGCGAGATCAGATCGAGACCGAGACCGAGTTCGTGTTTAACACGTTTGACAGTTGCAATTCTGACAGTTTTGTCAAGCATATCGGGCGCGCGAGGTTTGAATTCCCAAGTTGGTTGACTTTACAATATTTCGGGGTTTCCGGATTATGTGTTATTTGCGAATATTAAACTAGGCTTGAGATGTTGAACGACAAAGTACGACGTAGTCTCTATGGCAGCAACAAAACCCGACGTACCCGGAGTCACTACATGCGGATCAACAGAACAATCGTGAATAAGGTGATAAGCGAAGAGATCGGGGAGAATTGAAATTCTGCAGTCAAGTACATCAGACCTCTTTGTTCACTGTTACTTTTAGCAAAATCCATGCCAGGTTTCCAGAATTGGAAATCCTGTATTTATTTCATTGAGCAAAGAGGTCGTACTGCTTTACTTAAAATGTAAAGCCCCATATAATGATGCGACTTTACATTTTTTTCTAAAGTCTGGAAATGCTCCAGACCTTTCAAATTTGAAGTTATCAAGGTAAATACTAATTTATAATTGAAAGAATGTTAAAGAACAATTGGTAATCAATTTGAGTCAAATCTATAAAGAGTTTCCGATTCGAAAAGATGTGAAAATATTGGAAAAATTTGTTAGATCTTTTAATTTTTGGGAATTCTGATTATATAATATATTATATGTATTAAATAAGATCGCTGCACCGACACACGATCTCTCCTCGCGCGTGGAAGTTTTCTAGTTCTTAATATACATTCACAGCGGAGATATGAAAAGTAAATCGATTGATATCTGCAATGCCCGATGTCTCGATTTTTTTCATCCAGTTTTTTGAAAGCGTAAACCGTAATATCAGTTCGATTATGACGAAAAATAGCTCATTTTGTTTGTGGAAACATGCTTTATCTTTTGGCAGTCTAGATTTTTGATAGTATTAGAAGTTCAAAAGATAGAAACGTTTAATTATCCTGTCCTAACCTAATATCAGACACACAAACTTATTGAACAATTAATAGTATAAAAAATTTGGACGGTCAATCGATTAAGAATCTTCCAATTATCAAAATGAGCTATTGCTCGCCATAATTGTACGATTATTATTGTTTAGTCTTTCTAAAAACTGCACGAAAAACCTTGACATCGGTCATGCGCATATATCAGTCGATTTTCTATTCAGATGACGACTGTGAATGTACTTATATGTACTTGAATGTACGTTAACCAAACCCCGAAATACTGTAAAACGTTTTTGAAAATTTAGCACCGATTTGGATAGTGTAAAGAGCAGAAGGCTCGTTAAATACTTTTTTTTCGGTACATGTCTGTAATGTTGGCATAAACAGAAATAAAATATAACAATCAATGTCGAAAATAGAAAAATTGTCAAATGTCTCCGGCCCATGAAGAGTTAAAAGCGTTCGTGAATTGTGGAAGCCGAATATCAGGTATTCTGTCAACGAATTTATATATAGATATACAGTATATGTATATATTAAGTGAATCCAGGAATCTGCACCTGCGCCGGCGTGAAAGAGGCTACGCGCCAGCGCAAGGAGTTTAAGGCGGGGCGAAACTCGAAGAATAGAAGGAAGAGAACGCGAATCACGATGCGTTGAAGTTTATCTCTCGTTTCTCGCCTCGGTGGAACGTGGAACATCGCGGTACAGACGGACATGCGCATCGAGCACCACTTCGCTGAACACTGCAACATTCTCTGTGACGTTAATCCTGGAAATGGTTTAACCCGGCTAAACGAATGTTTTACACGATTAAATCGTGTCTTTGCTCCAGAGAGACCAGAAGAGATGCCCAGAATTAAATTCAGAGTCAGCAATCAACCGATCCAGTAGAATATTCTCCTTAGTGTTTATATATATATATATATATATATATATATGTGTGTGTATATGGCGGCAGACTGAGACACTCTTAAGTCTGAGCCTTCCGTTCCATTAGAGTTAATCTCTACTACCACTAATTAAAGTGTAACGATGTAAATCCTTTCAAGACTGCGCATTTGACCTACCGTCTGACATCATTGTTATTATCTTATTTTTAGTGTTTTTCTTATTTTTGTTTCAGCTGAAATCGTTTGGGCTTTTAATTATCGGCTTCGGAATACGATATTTGGATGACCCGGATAATTTAAGAATGATATTAAAGTTCGTAGAAATAAATTGGTGGTGAAGCCATTAATAAAAATACAAAATTGATTACCACAATCCGAATCATAGAATACTGAGAATAATATATTAATGAATGACTCTTATTGTTTGACTGCCTGAAAAATGATTTAATAGAAAATTCTTTGTAAAAACAGAATCGCACACAAGAGCTTTCCGTATTTTATGGTAACTATAAGGTGTTTTATTACAGACGCATGAATATGATTTTAATTAAAGCCGCAAATGGATGTTATCCGGTGTGATACATAATTTTTTACAAGCAGCTCCAGTAAAGATTATAAGCGAATAAAATTTTGTTTAATACCAGAATCATTTAAATTTCCATAAAATTTATTCTTCGCTCCATTAGTAAGATGTGGATGTGCGAATATTACTGAATATATTATTAACCTGTAAAAGTGTATGATTCCTCGTATATTCACTCTTAAAAATTGCGGTCTTATTCCCTACATTTTTATTATCGTTTATTTAACGGATCAAAATGGGTAAATTCTGCACAGTTTTGTCATTTTCAATTTATGGATTTTACAATTTAACTCATAAGAATACGTAATCTTTACAAATTTGACTTCTTATTTGACATAAAAAATTACTCGAAGATTCACCAAATTTAGAAAATTTTACAATGACTTTTACAATTCAACATAAAATTCGAAAAACACGCAAATTATTCCAACAGTTCTGTTACTTACGAAAACTTTTACAATTATTTTATATTCTGTAATGTTATGAACATTAGTTGAATAGCTTCTTTTTATAAAACCCAAGCATATTTACTGCAAACAATAAATGTTACGAAAAAAATCTATCAACATCATACTCAAAAACGCCATAATAAAATTAACACCAATTTATAGAAAGTGTAAAATCTGAGAAACCACATTATCTGAAAGTGACAAATGGACGCGCTTATACGCACTGTCATACTTGAGTCACGTATATTTAATTCAACCAATAACTGTTAGGAGAAAAAGCCCACCCAATCTTTTTAAAAAAAACTAGAGAACCCGATAATGCTTTCCCAATAAAACAAACAAAAAAGTCAGAATGAGATCAACGGTAATTTGTAGAAAGAGTAAAATCCAAGAAACGACATTATCTAACTATTGATCATTAGTTGAATAGCTTCTTTTTCACAAAAACCAAGCATATTTAATCCAAACAACAACTGTTATGAAAAAAAAAATTCTATCAAAATCGTATACAAAAACTCCAGAATAAAATGAACACCAATTTGTAGAAAGTGTAAAATCCGAGAAACCACATATCTGAGAGTGACAAATGGACGCACTTATACGCACTGTCATACTTGAGTCACGTATATTTAATTTAACCAATAACTGTTAGGAAAAAAAGCCCACCCAAACTGTAAAAAAATCTAGAGAACCCGATAATACTTTCCCAATAAAACAAACAAAAAAGTCAGAATGAGATCAACGGTAATTTGCAGAAAGAGTAAAATCCAAGAAACGACATTATCTGACTAATGAACATTAGTTGAACAGCTTCTTTTTCACAAAAACCAAGCATATTTGATCCAAACAATAACTGTTATGAAAAAAAAAATTCTATCAAAATCGTATACAAAAACTCCAGAATAAAATGAACACCAATTTGTAGAATGTGTAAAATCCGAGAAACCACATTATCTGAAAGTGATAAATGGACGCACTTATACGTACTGTCATACTTGAGTCACGTATATTTAATTCAACCAATAACTGTTAGGAAAAAAAGCCCACCCAAACTTAAAAAAAAACTAGAGAATCCGATAATGCTTTCCCAATAAAACAAACAAAAAAGTCAGAATGAGATCAACGATAATTTGTAGAAAGAGTAAAATGCAAGAAACGACATTATCTAACTAATGGACATTAGTTGAACAGCTTCTTTTTCACAAAAACCAAGCATATTTGATCCCAACAATAACTGTTATGAAAAAAAAATTCTATCAAAATCGTATACAAAAACTCCAGAATAAAATGAACACCAATTTGTAGAACGTGTAAAATCCGAGAAACCACATATCTGAGAGTGACAAATGGACGCACTTATACGCACTGTCATACTTGAGTCACGTATATTTAATTCAACCAATAACTGTTAGGAAAAAAAGCCCACCCAAACTGTAAAAAAATCTAGAGAACCCGATAATGCTTTCCCAATAAAACAAACACAAAAGTCAGAATGAGATCAATGGTAATTTGCAGAAAGAGTAAAATCCAAGAAACGACATTATCTAACTAATGAACATTAGTTGAACAGCTTCTTTTTCACAAAAACCAAGCATATTTGATCCAAACAATAACTGTTATGAAAAAAAAATTCTATCAAAATCGTATACAAAAACTCCAGAATAAAATGAACACCAATTTGTAGAAAGTGTAAAATCCGAGAAACCACATTATCTGAAAGTGACAAATGGACGCATTTATACGCACTGTCATACTTGAGTCACGTATATTTAATTCAACTAATAACTGTTAGAAAAAAGCCCACCCAAACTGTAAAAAAAATAACCCAATAATGCTTTCCTAATAAAACAAACAAAAAAAGTCAGAATGAGATCAACGATAATTTGTAGAAAGAGTAAAATGCAAGAAACGACATTATCTAACTAATGGACATTAGTTGAACAGCTTCTTTTTCACAAAAACCAAGCATATTTGATCCCAACAATAACTGTTATGAAAAAAAAATTCTATCAAAATCGTATACAAAAACTCCAGAATAAAATGAACACCAATTTGTAGAACGTGTAAAATCCGAGAAACCACAAATCTGAGAGTGACAAATGGACGCACTTATACGCACTGTCATACTTGAGTCACGTATATTTAATTCAACCAATAACTGTTAGGAAAAAAAGCCCACCCAAACTGTAAAAAAATCTAGAGAACCCGATAATGCTTTCCCAATAAAACAAACAAAAAAGTCAGAATGAGATCAATGGTAATTTGCAGAAAGAGTAAAATCCAAGAAACGACATTATCTAACTAATGAACATTAGTTGAACAGCTTCTTTTTCACAAAAACCAAGCATATTTGATCCAAACAATAACTGTTATGAAAAAAAAATTCTATCAAAATCGTATACAAAAACTCCAGAATAAAATGAACACCAATTTGTAGAAAGTGTAAAATCCGAGAAACCACATTATCTGAAAGTGACAAATGGACGCATTTATACGCACTGTCATACTTGAGTCACGTATATTTAATTCAACTAATAACTGTTAGAAAAAAGCCCACCCAAACTGTAAAAAAAATAACCCAATAATGCTTTCCTAATAAAACAAACAAAAAAAGTCAGAATGAGATCAACGATAATTTGTAGAAAGAGTAAAATCCAAGAAATGACATTATCTAACCATTGAACATTAGTTAAATAGCTTCTTTTTCACAAAAACCAAGCATATTTGATTGAAACAATAACTGTTATGAAAAAAAAAAATTCTATCAAAATCGTATGTAAAAACTCCAGAATAAAATGAACACCAATTTGTAGAACGTGTAAAATCCGAGAAACCACATTATCTGAGAGTGACAGATGGATGCACTTATACGCACTGTCATACTTGAGTCACGTATATTTTATTCAACTAATAACTGTTAGAAAAAAGCCCACCCAAACTGTAAAAAAAAATAACCCAATAATGCTTTCCTAATAAAACAAACAAAAAAAGTCAGAATGAGATCAACTGAAATTTGTAGAAAGTGTAAAATCCAAGAAACGACATTATCTGAGAGTGAGAAACGGGCTCACACACACACATACTATTACGCTTAACCCACGTAAAGTAAAAGAACGTATGTCTCTGCATCGTCCACTCGTTTCCGTATATCAGTTTACGTGTCTGTGAGTGAGGCTGGAAATTCGGTCCAATTTCGAGGTTCTTCACGACCGATCATTAGCGCAAACTGGTTCTTCGAGCCGGTGAGGCTTGAAGGTGCTTTACGCGTGAGATAGGAAGAGGGAACACGTCGAGAAGACCAGTGGCGTTCTCCACGTTGTGTCTCTTTCTGAATTACAATACGAATCCACAATTCGTGTGTTCTAAATAGCCAGCGGTGATCGTGGCTCAGTTTCAGTATCATAGAAATATTATATCCGTGTCCCCGGACGGTTTCCCAAATAGGAGAAGGTGCTTCCTGTAATTACACACAAATCCCCAAACGCCGCCTTCTCTTTTTCTGGCTCCCTGTTTTGTTTTTTTTTCATAAAGATTTTTTTTCAATCATGCCTAACAGATTTGTTTGGTAAGCCGATCACGAAATCCTCGCGGCGGTTCACCGTGTAAATACACTATAATAATAAATATCCGAAACGTAATAAGAAGCGCCTATAATTTTGAGAGCTGAGATTATTTTTATAAGCACGGGAACACAACCTGTGCGTGTGACTCTCTTGCCGGTTGTTTTGATGCGCGATCGACTGCTTCTTAGAAGCGTATTAGAAACCTCGTTAGACCGAAGAGTTAGAAAACGCTACCGTGGCTCACTAGTAAGTACGTAAAGTTAATATTTATAAATATACTGTACGATAATACGCAGTCATCCAAATTTTTTTTAAACATTTTTTTCCGCACACTGGAAGCCTTGTTTTATGGCCTTTTTCGTGACTTCAACGTCAGGATATTGAAAATGGTTTGCAATGTATAGAATACACATAAAAAAAGCCTTTTTCCTTAAATCTTATGTAACTCAAGAATGGCTTGAACTGACGGACAGATATTCGGCACGCAAGCGCAGCAGTTGTTGAAATTGACGTGGTCATAAAGATACTGAGTTTATTGAAAATTACGGCAAACGATGTAAACAAGTAAAGTTATGCAAATTTTAAGCTATTAAAATAGAACTTTTTACACAAGTGGAGTTATGGCTGAAGTTATTTGGTATTGAGCACAGTTGTAACCATAATATTACTTTCGAACTCACTTTATTTGTTTGGTTATTATTTTCCTACATACATCTCCTCCAAAATGGCATAGAATGCAAAAGAATAGCTCATTTCCTTCATTTTTGTGGCAACACACACCAAATGTATAAAAAGCTTACCATCATAGGATTTAAGGTAGTATGAGCGGAGTACCTAGTCAATAGAAAGTCCATATTTTTTATTATGGGGAAAAACGAAGTATCACACATTTCGCTATTTTAAAAATCACAATATAAAGAGAGAAAAATTATTATGTGTGTGTGATGATAAGGTGTGTATATTTATAAAACGGTAGTAGTTTAAGTAAGAGTGTCATTTGACTCAGATTGTCCAGCCGGACGCCATTTGGCCAATCAAGGAACGCGTGGCTACGCTATAGTCAACTGTTTTCCGGCAGTTCGATGCCGGTTCGCGAAAACTCGTCAATTTAATCGATGATATCTATTCGAAATATTCGGTAACATATATTTTTTAAAGGACGTACGTGTTCGTAGCAGTTTACTCGGTATTTCAAGCTTTTCTTTACGGAGGTGTCTGAATTTGAAGAATGGTTATTTCGGTCTCAAAGTGTTATCAGGGCAATTTCCGTATATAACATGTACTAAATTTCCCAATTTTGCACATTAATTATTATTGTAAATGGTCGGTAAAATGGTTTGAAATTTTACAGAGAGCTTCCTCTGAACCTATTCTATAGCATATTAAAAAATCACTTTTCTCTCTGATCGTGAGGTTTGTGCTCATACTACCTTAACTTATAGTACTTGGAACACCCTCGAATGACATAGTTTGATTTAGATATGTGAATAATTATTGTTTTTTTTTTCATTAATGGAAATGTTAAGGGCTTTAACCTCGCTTATCATTATACCCTACTGCATAGCTGCAAGGGGAAAACATGTGTGCAGTTCCTTTCACTCTTTACAAATTGCAAGTGTATTATATTCATGTACTGTTCCCACGTACAAGTAACGCATTTAAAATTTGTAAAAAGAATTACTCCCATGTAGGAATTGCCGGTACTTTGTCAGAACTGCCGGCACGCCCGTATTGTGGCCCAGAATTCATGCCAGTACTTAACCAGCACTAACCTATATGTATGGTACCTGTCCTCGCCTCAAAAGGTCCCACATTTGGCATCGATATTGGACCGGAATTGAACCGTACATATATCCTATTTCGACAAATAACTCTGTTTTGGTACTGACAAACAGTGTTGGGTCTGATTCGGAAAAATATATTGGATCAAATGACATTTTTTACCGTTGCCGATGCCGAAAATACTAGGGATCAACGTTTACTCAAGCACTGAGAACACATTAAGCCAATCTTCAGATTTCGTACTGGCAATAAAAGTACTGGGCATGGGCTGGATAAACACTTGTCCTATTATTGGCTTTCGAATTCTTTTGACACTACTTCGGGAGTCGGCTACGTATTTAAAATAAATTGGAACCATTAATGTTTGCTACCGACGATAGAACATTTTCGATCATCACCGAGAGAGATCATGGTATTGGATGTGTACTGGGGCAATTCACTTTCTGCATTTTGGTCGCCATATTGGATTGGACATTTTCTATTTGTGAATTTTGAATTCATATTTGTAACCAGAGACCTAAACAGACTCTCAGTTTTGAGTTTCGTCCAATTTATATAACTTTTTGCAATCCGGAGCGCCATATTGGATCTTCCATTTTCAATATCTGAGTTCAGAGTTAAGTTTTGCATTCAGAGGCCTCAAAAACTTCAGTGTACCAAATTTTATCCAAATCCATCTGATATCCTTATAACTGTTATCCTGGATGCAATTATTATGGACTTAAAGTATGAGAAATCCACATAGTCTGTTTGGACTAGTGGTTAGCGTGCTCGTTAGTTAGTTAGGTAGACAGGTCTTTTGGTTTAAATCCCGCGAACATCTCTTTGCCGAGAGTTACTGAAGAAATTGTATCTGTGGATTACTTTTTTTTCTTTAATAATCATAAAAAAATATTATTAACGGTCGTTAGGAGACATTTAAAAAAATTAATAATTAATGACCAAATTGGTTATACATTTCTGGTGAGCATTGTACGAAGAGAAAAAATTGGTTGCCCCAACCATTCGCGTGGTTAAATATGCTCCAACCGAAAAAATTGGCTAAGTTAACTAATTTTTTGGTTGAACCGACAAACTGGTTAGTTGTGCCACTTAATTCGTTAGTTGCCAACCAATTAATTTTCCGGCCCAACTAACGGGTTATTCGCCCCAACTAACTGATTTGTTTCTGTAACCAACTAGTTTATTGTCCCAAACAATTTTTTCGCTTGGAACCTATTCAACCAATTATTTCTTTTCGTGCACGGAAAGAAATGTTTGGTTGATGCAACTACGTTTTCGATTTGCTGTGCACTATGTCTAAAAAATTAGTTGCTTCAACCATATCGAATAGTAACCTCAACTGTTCACGATTAGTTCTCGCGAGATTAGTTAGGTTAACTAATCCAATCGTTGGGTCTACCACTCGAAAAGTTGGGACAACCATTCGAATCGTCGGTATTATCATTCGAATCGTCGGTATTACCATTCGAATCGTTGGTATTACCATTTGAGTTGTAAGATAAATATAATAATCGATTGGTTGTGTCAACTCATTTCTTGGTTATGGCAACTAATCTTTTTTTTCCGTGTGTGGTCCTCAGGTTTGGGCCGATATCTAGTAGTCAGTAGCGGTTCAAACTTGGAGCCAAGACTCGGTCAGGTGTAAACAAGACGTTATTGGCACAGTACAGATTTAGATTTGATCGCACACTGGCGCTGAATTGTTTGCCAATATTGGCAAATCTGGCAAGAGTACTAAGCCTGTTAGCAATTCCTGCATGGGCTATCTTGGGAACGATAGTTACAGTAACATAATTCGATTTACGCTTTATGTATCGTTTTTATTTGAAGTCATAACCTGAAAGTTGCCCGAAAACGCCCAAACGTTTCGCCAGCGCCCCTCCGCGTGCATCGCGTTTCTATGCACGGTATAAGTAAACATTTCCAAACTTCTAAGATTGATCCCATTTACCACGTTGTCTGGGTTTTTTTACCAAACTATTTTAGATGTCTTAACTATTTTTTTCTCTCGGTGATGCAAAGGATATGAGACAAGACATTTGATAACACGTATGTTTTTACAGTCTAACGTATATAAATTGTGCAAAAAAAAAAGTCCCTTTCATGAGAAAGATAGTGCGAACAACACACCTGCATAACACTTTCTGATTTCCATTACATGGATCATTATCATCTCCTTGATTATTTGAACGCTGATCCAAATTACCTCACTGTCCGCTATGTGATGAAACCTCGTTTCTCTACTCACGATAGCTGTGGGCTTTAACCTCGCTTATCATTGTACCCTGCAGACTACGCCATTGCTCCAGTGACAGGCGCGCCTACGCCCTTGCGAGTAATTAACGCGGTTAGTAATTAATAATTGAGGGCGCTGTGCCGATTACATTTTGCAGCCCCGACGCGCCCGAACCACTGCCATCTCTCCCACCATCGTTGTCGCAGTCCCCGTCACCGTTCACCTCCCCCCTTCCCATTCTTCTCATCCACAGCACACAATCTCCCTTTCCCCCACTCTCGATTACCATCTCGTTTTATCCCACGGCTTCCATCGTCTCTTCAGCATCGTATTCTCTCCCTTTTGATCCTCGTTCGTCGAGTTTCACTCTCCACCATGGGATGATATAACCCTTATCATTATACACCTGCGATTTCGTTCAATTCCGGGAGCGGAGAGTTTGCCGCAATTACGAGTTTCAGACAGTATGGATAGGGAGAGGAAAGGAAGGGGAACGGAGGGGATGAGAAGTAGGGTTACGTCAACCGTTACGAATGATCGACTGGTATTATCGGATATCCGTGCCATATTATAGCATCATCTGGAAGAAAATTTATGGCCGGTAGCGGAGGCCACAAAGTGGCAACGACATCGCGCCCAATTTACTTGGATAAATCGACTGCTGTCGTTATATACGTGTATTCAAATGTCATAGCGGTTAGAAATTCCCGAACGAGAATTTCGGACAATTGTGCCAATACTGTAACTCTAAAATTAAAGAGAACGATAATGGACGGAAGCCAAGTTTGCTAATTGAATAACGAGCGAGTAGTTGGAGCGAATAAAAGGTACAGCCGAACTATCCGAATAATCGAGTATCAGATTAGCTGGAACGCATTTCTCTAATTCTCGGAATAATGTTTCAGTCAGTTACTGAAATAACATTTGCTCCACTATGTGTTCGGAATAAATTAACCGCTGATATATTACTGGTATAATCTTCCATTCACTACTGTTTTCGACGTCAATATTGGTATTGAGGTCGTCTCTCAAAGAACGTTGTGAACAATTTTTATCAAAATTTTCAAAGGGCAACAACAGAAAACAAAAAATTTTGGCCAAAAATATAGAGTTTTGCTAAAACGGTTATAACTTTTTTAATTCGTAAATTGGTGCAGTGAAAAATGAAAAAAATATGCATAAACTTCCATTTTATTCGACTATTTATCAAAACGATCTCGCGTGCTCCAAATACACGGAAAGAAAAGATTAGCTGACATGAGCAAAAAATGAGTTGACACAACCAATCGATCATTGTATTTCCATTACAGCTCAAATGGTAGTGCTAACGATTTGAATGGTAGGGAAACAATTCGAATGGTAGTCCCAATAATTCAAATGGAATGCCTAGTCATTGGATTGGTTAGGCTGAATAATCTCGCGAAATCTAATCGTGAATAGTAGAGATGACTATTCGATATGGTTGGGGCAACTAATTTTTTAGGGCTTATCTACAGCACATTAAAAGCGTAGTTGTCACAACCAAACAATTCTTTCCGTGTAAGTGATGATATCAGTCTTAATTTCGATGAGTTTTTTCGAACGAGAAAAGAAATGTGATGAACGAAGAAAAAGTTATCGCTAGTTAAAAACGTTGAACATGTGGGATCGGCGGGGACGAAAAACGTACTTTCGTCATATATTAAATTTTAAACCTTATGTGATAAAAATTTTCCTGCCAATTATGAAACTGCCAATTGTTTTGTCGTTAATGCAAAAAAAATAACTGTAAATCACATAAAACACCCTTTTTGCATGTTTTTCACGTTTCTTCATGGATTTCTTTTTCGTTATCAACAGAAAATTTGTCACTTTCATAAACAGCGGAAAATTTTCAATTAGATAGGCGTATAATATATAGTAGAAATGAAAAAAAACTCAACTTCGAACTCTCTGCAGTCAGGATTACGAAAATTCACAGTATTCAACTGGCCATTAGTTTTTGTTGAGTTGACTGATCTCCAATTTCCTGTCTTTTAATTCGAAAGGGCTCGTCAAAACGAAGAGAATATAGTCCTAATAGTATTGTGATACCTCAATTTTAGAGCCTAAAAGATTCTTTTGGAAAATAGGACGGAAAAAGGAAAAGCGTAACATTCTTCAATTTTCACTGCACCACTTTTAAAAATGTGTAAAAAAAAATAAAAATTCAATGAATCCTAATTTAACAAATAGCGTTAAGAAGCTAGTTTAGTCACGAAAAAAATAAGCATAAGCCGGAAACACTAATCCACTATTTTTTAAAGTGATATCCTTTTTCGTAAAACTCTGCATTTTTTAGCAAAACATTGAATTTTTTACGCCTCGCTGGATACGAATTTGCAAAAAAGAAGTTTTTGTTTCCAGTTATTTTCTTTTGATCGGAGAATAACCCAATATATATATATTAAAAATGACAATAATATTACAATAGTTGGGGCTCTGACTTGGCCCTTTCTAGTTTGCCCCAGTTCTATTAGGGGCCCTACTAGGCTAGTCACACTTGAAGTACGGGGCCTTTAGAGGCTCAATATGGGCGACCCTAGTGAGGGTTCCACAATTAAGGCTGATTAGGCCCCAAAGTTTGTTGTGGCCGCCTCTGTTGAGCCTAGTAGGGTTCTAGAGTAGATTCCCTATTGTCGATGCCACGTTTATAGCTAAAAAGGCCCCTTATTTAATCGCGGCTACCCGAACTAATTTCTGCATGGGAAAATGTCAAGCTCGTTGACAGGAGGCGTTGCTACAAGTATAAATCGACTTGATCTTTCTGTCCGTGTATCAAGCATTTGATCCGAAACTATTGCAATTCGTGTGACTACTATTTCCTTTTGTAATACCCTTTCAGCGTAATCGAATCTTTCTCTTTATTTCGTTTCCTCCGTTACGTGTATTTTATTGTTTTTCTCCCTCTATCAGTGAGTCCAGACCATCGTGAAGTGGCAATGTGAGCCACACGGCTCGCGGCTCGTAGCGGATCTGAGCGTTTGGAGTTGAGTTTACGGGGGGCGGTCGTACACAAGGGGTTGATGAATATTTAACGAAGCAGGCGAAGCAACAGCAACAGAGCAACACAGCAGAAGCGGCGATGGGATGTAGAGGCCGAACGGCGGCACGCGGATCTCTCTTGTTTCGTTGCCGACGGGATCGAAGCCGATTCAAACAGTGGATTTGGAATGTTTGACAGTTTAAAAGCCAAGAAGCGAGCGGATGGGTGGGCTCGATGGTACCGGATGAGTCAAAGCGCGAGGATATGGAGCGAAGGGGGCTGCTGGCTGGCAGCACCGGCGGCCGCGAGGGAGCAACAACGCCGTAGGGAGAGTAGAGACTACATTATGTACACAGGACAGGGCTAAGCTGTTAGGTATTTGAATTATTGAACCCGAGTTATCTCGTCCATGTGCCTACGGTCATCTCGTTATTTTACACGCTCTGTGCTCGTCTCGTCTCATCTCAGTCCGCCATTTTTATTTTTCTTCTCTCATTGGTTTACTTATATTTATATTTATATTTATATTTATATTTATATTTATATTTATATTTATATTTATATTTATATTTATATTTATATTTATATTTATATTTATATTTATATTTATATTTATATTTATATTTATATTTATATTTATATTTATATTTATATTTATATTTATATTTATATTTATATTTATATTTATATTTATATTTATATTTATATTTATATTTATATTTATATTTATATTTATATTTATATTTATATTTATATTTATATTTATATTTATAAAAATGATCAGAATTCTTTCATGTGGCTGACCGACAATAATTAAGTTTTTAATCGAAAAAAAAAAAAAAATTATCGTCGTATGTTCATCCGAATTGTTCTTAAAAATAGAAAAAAATGGAATCTAATAAAATTCTAGTATTCCTGAAATGAGAAAAATGTTAAGATTTGGATCTAACCCGGAAAAATACAAAAATACAACAATCTAAATATTTTTCGATTTCGTTGATGATTTAGGAAAATTATCTTTTTCACACAAACAATTTTAGGAGTGGCTGTAAAAAAAGTAAAAATGTATATCCAAAACAAAACATCAGGGATCGAAAAAAAACCATGAATATATATGGATTACACACGTGGTTACATACCATATTTATTTTCCTCCGTTTCATTTGAATAATATAAATTCTACAGCGTGAGATAAAATTGCTATAGGAAACTTTATATCATCCGTGATAAAAACGTGTTTTGGGCATATGTGAATGAAGATTGAGTGTAGCACATGTGATACACACATTCAATAATACTATTACTAAAGTGTGTCTGGAGACAGCTCGGTGTCCATCGGCACATTCCAAGAATCCTTGAGAGGAAAAAAAATGTGATCCCCTCTTTCGAAGTTTGAGTACGCGTTTGACGACACTGTTAGGAGATTTAGCGTTTCTGTGGTGAGTCATATTGAAAAAGTCGAAAGATCCCTAAACCCGGTGGCGCCTGCCTATCAAATCGCTTACTCTGGATCATCCTGATCCTTCTGGATGACAGACTCCATTGCGCAGAGGCGATAAGTTTGTCTTGCCCTTACAGGTATTATTTTGGGGCCATGCAATATACTCTGGCTACAGAAATCTATGGCGCTTTTTTTTCAATGTCTTTGCCTTTCTTATCTCTGTTATCGGGCCTAAAAGTCTCAAGGATTCTTTTAAAGAGTACTCGTTAAATTCTCCAGCTCATTAACCTGGAACCTCCGAAATAATTTCGGTTTTTTTCGTCTCGTGAAATAAGTAGGAAAAAAATGTTATTGATTTTTTTAAAGGCATTGAATATTCAAATGTTCAAAATATGTTTTTACATTTTTATTTATGTACCGATCTGTTTAACAATCTAGCCTAATTTCGACAGTTCGACAAAAAAATCCGGGTTTTTTTCGACTTTCAAAACAAAATGAAAAAAAAAATCTACAAATTTTTGAGGCATTTAATATTCTAACTATCAAAACAAGTTTTTGCATATTCATTTTTTAACGATTTATTTTACACTCTAGTCTTGTTTTGGAAGGAAAAAAATGACTAAACTAGTAATAACTTTCAAATTTTTATATTGAAATGTGTTTTTTTTTTTTTAAATAAAATAAAAGTTGTCGATGGTTTACATTGCATAAATTAGAATACAAATATGCTACGTTGACAGTTAAAGATTTTTCAAATAGCTATCTGACTCGGTATCCATTTTTTTTTTTTTCGATTTAATGGCCTTAAGAGCCTGAGTGAGTTATCAAAAAATATTTATTAGGGATTTTCACAATTTGCTGTAGCAATGTTAAATATGCTTTCGTACAGGACTGTAAATTTTTTTTTAGGATTCTTCTTCACGTTACGAGGATCGAAAAAGGGCCATCCGCGAGTTCCATCAGCTGATCAGACGATACGGACACGTTTTCGTTACCATTTATTCGTTATCAGCAGAAACGAAGTGAGACGAGATTCTCTAAGGAGCCAAATGCTGGTAGCCACTGTGAACTTCTCTGCCACTGATTTTGTCCCCCTACCGTCGCTTTGGTGTGCTTTTTTAAAGACTACGTTGGCGGCGAGAGAGTGTCTCGTCGGTAAGAGATATCCTTCAAGAATGTTCGCCGCGAAGTGTCTCGCCGGTCGGACGCGCCCGGCGGGACAACCAAGACCCGGGCCATAGCACGAGACTCCCAGTTTCTTATCTAAATGACGTGTTTTCGTTCTAGCTTATCTTGAAGAGACCTCGAGAAAAGAGAAGTGAAAAAAAAATAAAATAAAAGAAAAGGAAAAGGTGGTCCTCACAGAAATTCACAGAAGTCGTCAGCAATACAGCAACGTAAACAATAAATGTTATATTTGAATGCCATATAAAATAGCGTATAAGGTCACGGAAATTAGCGACTAAAATAGCATTTGGTTGTGTTACGTTAGACCTTTATGTTAAACTGCCGTATTAAAATATTTGCTATATTGGAGCAATGTAGCAAATATGTTTTAAAAATAACATTTTTGATATTAATAGAGAAGTTCTAAAAAAAAATCAACAATCGGTAAAGTTTGATTTAGAATCTAGTCTACATTTTTATTTTAGGATAGAGAAATGCATTTACACGGAAAAAATATTTCTATTATCTTCGTTCAGAAAAGTGTCTAACAATTGAGATAATTAGGTTTGTTGAACGCGGAAGGTACTTGCTATTTAATAGTTAATTCGAGGTTAATCTGAAATTGTATCCAATACTGTAAAAGAATATACCAAAAATATAATTTTTGTTTATTTACGCATTTTTCACAATCTCGTGGCCATATTTTTCAGGACATCTTTTTTAGCAATAATCAGAAAATAAATAAAAAATAGTGATGTTCCATTTAGAATGCATTCTTCATTTTTATCTTATGAAAAAACGGCCATTTTCCTAATTTTTTAAATTCAGAAAAGTGACTGACAATTGAGAAAATACATTTTTGTGAACGGGGAGGTGCTTGGATGTTAACGTTTAATAATTGGAGGTTGACGTAAAAATTTATGAATTACTTTTTAAGAATGTAACAAAAATATAATTTACGATTTTTTAAATTAAGCGGACATTATTTTGTTGGGTTACTAAGACAAACCTGCAGTGATGAAAACGTCATTTCGTCCTCTCAAATTCTTGGCTGTCGCTCATTGGAGATTTCCGACTAATCTCCTGTCGTGACTTTACTCACAAAGAGGTTTGTACCAGAGTCTATCTCTAACTTCCTTTCTTGTCTCGTCTGAACTATGAGCTCGCTGCTTCTCGTCTATAGATGTACCTTACAACTATATGTACTGTGATTTCTATTTATGTTAAGTAGCCTGTTAACCACGGACTATTAAGTATGTAATGACAGTTCGAGTTAGGAAAGGATGAATATTTGACGTCCTAATAGTACAGTAATAATAAAGTTGTTGCCGTTGCCTGTACTATCCAAATATACTATTGTTACATCAATTTTCATACAACAATGATAAAGAAAATGTGTTTCCTTAATTATCAAAAATATTGTAGTCCATTTACTAAGTACGCTTATTGTTCGTATTTATAATAAAACTTAGAATGTCTCAGAGGTACGTTAATTTTTTTTTCTTTTAATAGGGTAGAAGTATCTATTGTGGCCACCCCCACACTTAAATACGTTTTTCGTGGCTATTTTAATTCTGTACCTGTATTAAATCATGATTTTTCATAACGGTGTGTATTTTAGAAACATTTACCGCCATTTTGACGTCCGTTCGTCTCCATTACAAAAAGTACTGTATGAATAATTAAAATAGCATCAACTGATTCATCAAATTGTCAACTCCTTACGTAATTCGACAAGATTTTGACGAAAGCTCTAGATACATATTCGGGTTATATAGTTGGCGAATTGCATGCAGCTTTGCACGTATCAATCTTAAGAGGCATCACTGCAAATGTTGATGTACTAAAAGTTTGAAATAAAGCTATGCATTTATCAAAAATACGATGGTCACAACTGGTACATAGAATAAGCATGTTGCCCCGGATATGGCCATGATAATATACTCATTAATTTTTTGTCAATTATTACACAATCAATTCATATATTCATCAAGTAGAAACAAAAAAACCAAAAAACGCTAAGAAAAACATATCCTTAGAAATATACAGTAAAAAAGAAAGTAAAGCGGTGGAACACCTTTCATGTTGAAGATTCCCATCGTTATGCAATGCGAAAATCTACTTTCGGAAAAAACTCTGGTAAAAATAAAAATAAAAGTGTAAAGAGTAAAACATTAATATAATGTATGACTCTTTGTGACAAAGAAAGCTGCTATGAAAAAGTGCAAAACGAAAGAGACGAATGTTAAAACGGTTAGTTAGGTTCACAGATGGCATCTGTATTTTAAAGACATTTTCGTGTAGAGGAATTGGATGCTTTCATAAGAATACGATTTTGATTAATTAAACACGACTTAAAAAATGTTTCAAGTGCAATAAATATTGAGTTATTCTAATTTTAAGCGTGGCCAAAACTGGTACATTACTGCGGCCAAAACCGGTGCATAAGTGACCAGAACTGGTGAAATGGCTATGCTCGTACTTTTTTCTATTTTTCAGTGTTTTTCCGACACATATGAAGATTTTAATGCTAGAAATCTGAAATTATATTCTTCTCAGATACGAAAAGTATAGGTTCAAAACAGTTTTATGATATTTGGTCCCAATCACAAATACTTGAAAATGGGAAAATTCTTAAAGTGGCCACAACCGGTACTTCTACCCTAATGTAATAATTAAAAATTATATCCTGGATCGACAAGTTTTAGTTGCATTAAAAAAACTTTTCAAGCATTTCCATAGTCCAAATAAAGATAACTGATTACATTATATTTACTTATAAAGATTCCGTATTTTATCGGATGTCATATTATGGCGTTATCTGGACAATAGCTTAGAAAATGAAAGTATTTGATTTAATTGAAAAAAAAAAGAAAACGGGACTCACCTCCATTTCGTTCGCCTATTTTGAAACCAGGTTTTCACCTGTGCGTCCGTCATCTTAAGTGACTTTGCGAGCGCGGCTCTTTCCGCCGAGGCCAGGTACTTTTGCTTGTGAAAACGTTTCTCGAGTTCGGCTATCTGAAGCCTTGTAAAACTCGTCCGGGGCTTCTTCCGCTTCGGTGGCGTTCTGTTCTGATAGGGATGACCGATTCGTCTTGGAAACGCTCCAGCTACTGTAAATAACACAAAGCCAATGGCGTTATAGTATATTTTGTGTACATAAGTTATGTATTCACAAACAAATAGGAAACCTTTACAACATTCTGGATTTAAATCACACACAGAAAAAAAGATTTGGTAATATTAACTAAAATTATATATTCAACTAATATGTATTTCATTCAATTTTTCCGTTTTTTTTATTTCCAACATATTTATTTATTTGAATCAACTTTCACTATGCAGCGGATACTAAAAAAAAATATTTTATTTATTGCTACTAAATACTTTCTTAATCCGGAAAAAAAATCTAGTTAAAACGAGCAAATACACGTATTAGATATTTTTAAATAAAATCAATTAGAACTATCTTATAATCCAATATATATTTATTTCCTTTCATCATTGGAGTTTATTATCATCAACATGCAACATTTATCGATTTGACTTAATTCTTGTCGTATATTTATATAACAATTATATATTCTTTAAATCGGCAGCAGTGGACGTGCGGTCCGTGTGTGACTTCGACGGTCCCCAGAGTTAAGCAGCATTATTTGCGGTCATAACTTGGATGGGTGATCGCTTAGCCGCGCACTGATTTGCGCGCCAACTGCTGAGCGGGAGGCAGTTTCTGACCTTCTGAGGGATAGAGAGGAACATCCCAATAAAAAAAAAGATTGTTTTTAATCAACATTTATATAACTGCCGACCCAAATAAATATTTCTTAGATTTGAATATATTTACTATTCAATAAGTATATTACTTACAAATAAAAAAATGTATTTGAGGTGAATGGAAGTCTAGTAGGTCGGCATCCAAATAAGAAATTTTATTTCCGATGCGTAGATTCTAGTCCCGTTAACAAGATATTTATTCTGGGTGCATTAAAGCCTAGGGAAGAGCAGGGCAAAATGGCAACGCGGGGCACGATGGAACAGGGGCACAACGGCAACGCGGGGCATAATGGCATGACAGCACGAACGAGACGGGGCATGTTAGAACCGGGATAAAATGCGAAACACGCGAGAGAAATCGGTTTGATGGGCTTATTGGAATCAAACACGGAATCTACTTTAAATTAATAAAATTTTGTTTCGACCAAATAAAACTTGAAGTCAATACGATTTATTTGAATGAAAATTTTTTTATTTGATCAAAATAAAATCCTATTATGTTAGCATTTGAGGAAAAAAATCATTTAATGGCTGGCCTAATAGGATTTTATTTTGATCAAATAGAATTCATTGCATACAAATAAATCACATTAATTTTTTATAAAATTTGTTTGAAATAGATCCCATATTTGATTGAAATAAACCCATGAGACCGATTTCTCTGGGTGCATGAAAACAAAAAAACTTATTAATTTACACAAATATTTTTCAAATTAAAAAACGTCAAGTTTTTCACATTTTTACTCGACTCAAAGCGCGACGGAAAAAAAATAGTACTTCGACACACAGCATGAGAGTTGTTAATTTACACAAATGTTCTTCATATCATTACGAACGATATCAGCAATGACAAAGCTTCGAATTATTGAGAAAAAAAAATTCATCTGCGAATACGGAAGAGGATAGATCATGCCTCTTTTGCAGTGGGTTGTATTCACAATTGACGAAGACGTGGATACATTGCAATACGTGTGAAAAATGGGCACACTTTTCGTGTGCTGATGTCGATAAGGATATCATCGAATATATTTGTGAACCCTGCGTCCAATATAATGAGAGTTGTAAATGCATAATACTTATAGAAATAATGATGATGATACGATCAGCTCTATAATTATGATTTTATAATAATAACATGTAGCGATTGTAATACGATGATTAAACTTTTGAATGGCTGCAAAAATTATTATTTTTCAATGAAAATCCACGGTAATCCTTTTGAAAAAATGGAAAAAAATAAGTAATGTACTTATTTCTTCCATTTTTTCCACTATTTCTTGCAATATTAAAGCGAAAATTAGTATTTTTTCAGCTATTCAAATGTTTACACTCTATTTTATAATCACCACATATTATTATTATGAAATCATAATTACAAAACAAATTGTACTGTAAACTATATCTCATGAATTAATGGGGATTTACAACTCTGAATATAATTCAAAATAAATATAAAATGAGTTAAGTATTCGATGTAAAAAACAATAGATGTTTATATTCTATTAAATGTAATTTCAAAGATATCGTGACATTAATACCATGGCAATTAAACCACAACATAATTTTTTTGAGATTTCAGCGTACGCTGGTGCCATTTTGACGAGGTGTGCCATTATACCCCTGTTCCATAGTGCCCCGTAGCCATTATGCCCCGCGATGTCATTTTTCCCCGTTATCCGCTATACGTGGAGGTACAGTATCAGTTAGCGATGAATATTCGTAGGCTTAGGTCATAAAAACTAATATGCGACCTGGCGTAACTACCCTGTATCACTTAAGTGGTGGCACGATAATAATGTAACAATGGTACCAATATATCGTGCCGTTCACCATTAGGTCAAATCATTATGTAATAAAAAAATTAGTCATTGATGTATGAAGATATCGCTTTGCGTTCAATGCAATCTACAGGTCGATGATTGCAAGAATGTCGCAACAAAACCGAAACGGCAAGCTTTGACGACATTGCCTTCCTTTTTTTTATCTCTTCGGTCATATTATCGTTTCCATGTTTAATTTTTTACTCCCTGCTATCATGTTTGTCCTCTGATTGTTGATTGAGAAGTGGTGATATGGTAATAACGATGGTACTCGTTTGCTATGGGATCAAGCCGTTACGACAAGAAAAACTAGTTATTGATATATTAAGTTATCACATTACAAATTCTATGCAAATTTCAGGCCAATAATTGGAAGAATGTCGTAATAAACCATAACGGCAAACTTTGGTGACATTGCCTTCCTTTTTCTTATCTCTTTGGTCATTTTGCTTCCTCATAGAGGAAGCTTTGTTTTCGTAAAAAAAAAGTTTTTCGAGATTTTCATGTCAGGACACTCAGAATGGTCCAAAACGTCGAGAAAAGTGGTTTAGAAAAAATGGCCGGATGTATGTATGTATGTATGTCCGCAATTTTTTAGCTAATGAGCTAAATAGTTCTGGACAAATAGAGAAATTAAAAAAGAAGGTCGGTATTGGTTTTGAGCGAAATCCATAAAGCAGTTCAGATTTTATAAACTTTTGAATTTTCGAAAAAATTTTGTTTTCGTTCTTATTCAAGTTAAGTTCGATCTAACCTGCTCAAATATTTTGCAAGGTAAAATTAACATCCAGTTGTAGCAGATATCAAATTTGGTGACGATTGGTAAAGTGGTTCAGATTTTATAAGAAATTACATTTTTTTTTAAATCCCTGCATGTTCTGTAGCTGCCACCATTTTTTAGATAATGAGCTTAAATAGTTTTTGACGAATAAAGCAATGAAAAATGACGATCGGAATTTAAGCGAAATGCATAAAGTGGTTTAGATTTTATAGAATTTTGAATGTATGAAAATTGTTGTTTTCGTACTTCTTTAATTTGTATTTAAAATAAGGATGCAAAGTAGAATTTTGCACATTGCTTCGTCAATAATTTTCGCAAAGCTCCCTCTATGAGAAAGCCAAAAATAAAATAAAGAATCTTCCTCATAGAGGCGACGTTGCAAAAGATGAAAATTAATGAGGAAGCAATGTGCAAAGTTCTACTTTGCATCCTTTTTTTATTTCGGTTTTCAATTTTTTATCCCTTGTTATGCTTATTCTTTTTTTCTTGATCAAGAAGTGGTAACATTATAGTATCGTAACGTACTAGTTTTCAATTAATTGAGCTACCGCATTGCATCAGTTGCAATTTTCAGGCTAATTATTGCAAGAATCTTTATTGCCAAGACCATAACGGTCTTTGACCATAACGGGACTTTGTCGTCATTCCCTCCCTTTTGACTATTTCACCGTTAATTTCTATACTTTCCTTTTGAATTGTTTCCCGCTTACTACACTTTTTGTTCTTTGGCAAAGAACTGGTAATGTAATAACAGCGTAGCAACGGGACCGTATATATCCTGTGGTATACGTTCGCCATTGTATTAGGCCCTAATGGATAAGAAAAACTAGTTATTAATCAATCCAGATATTGCATCGCTTCCAATAAAATGTTTAAGCCAGTGATCAAGATAGTGTAACACGCGAGCGAGACAAGCGAGAAAAAATCGAGACCAATATTCACGCCTGAAGTTTCAAAGCTCGACTGTCATTTCAATTTAATTTTTTTTTCAATTTAATATTATGAAACATATCCAAGATCTCGCCTTGAAACTTGAGATTCTTCAAAAACTATGAAAAGCTTGACCTGGCCTACGAGAACCATAATGAACAGGCCATAGTCACCAAAAACTAAGAAGAACTTGTCCCGAACTCTCAGAACTATGAAGAACCGAACCTGGTCTCCAGGAATCACAAAGAACCGGATTTATACTCCGAAATTTCTGAAAGACTGGATCTGTACTCGAAATTTCTGAAAAACCCGGCCTGAATTTCAAAAACTTATTTAAAAAACTAGACCTGGTTAAAAAAGGTAAAGAATCTGACCTGGACGCTAAAAATTACTTGTTCGTAGCCAAAGAGTTACGGGACATTATCACAGTCGAGATCTATAACCTATCGGAGTTTTATTGAATTGAACTGTCTGTGCGAAATTCTATCTAAACGTATACAAATGCGAACTGTTATTCCAAAATGATATGAGGCCTATAAAATCATTTTTCTCGATCTCGCTTATCAGTCAAATTATTACAAGACAACACAATCGTGAAACGATCGAGACGAGAATTATTCTAAACAAATGAAAAATGCAAGAAAAAGCGTGTAATGTTCTCGAACGTTTCGTTTCTTGACGAAGCACGACTAATCAAACCCATAATGGTAATCTTTGTGGCCAGTGGCTCCCTTTTGCTTATCCCCTTCGCCATTTTCTTATTCCCCTTTGAATCTTTCATCCCTTGCTACACTTGTTGTTCTTTAGGTTCTTGATCACGTTCGTCCCTTCCAAGACTATATACGTATATCATATTCCTATCCCTCCTTAGAACTGCAATGCAAAAGCTCGTTCTAGCGAATAACGATGCCGACGTCTGGTTTGATAGGACTTATACTTTACAAAAGCCTGAGTACAGAGGCGAGTGAATAGAGGGTCTCAGTACCTCTTTTCCATCTCGGCGCTTTAGCCTTTAGCAGAAACGGCTGCCTTCACTGTTCTCGGGCGCAAAACACTTGCGTCACTCCCTTATTAGGACGATAATCGCATACCGACCATTACGTCCGTTATATTATCATGCTCGCAACCCCATTCGCCCGTGTATAATTCATTCGTAATTACTTTTCGTCCATCCACTCTATAACAGGACGAGTTTGCTCGATGGAAATCCTTTCCATTTCATATTCTATGGCGACTGTACACGCTATCCGCTTGATCACATTCACATTATACTCGAGTAACCAACGGAGAAATCGCGATATATCATCTGTTTATGTTGTACTATATTTGATCACATGTCTACGCAATTCCATAAGAGTCGTGTTTATCATTGAAGGAAGTCTCGCAGTTTAATTAAAATGGCGAAGACGCCGGCCGATGAGGGATTATATGAGGAATAGATGCCGTAATGGAACGGCCAATTAGTTTTCAGGATGGTCAGGAAAAACGTATAGTTTTGTTGCTCGTCATCATCACAAACAAAACAAGACTGACACATTTCATGAGCCGGAAAACCAGAAAACTGCCAATGACTTACCAACTTCGTAATAAAATTTCCCTTTAAACAACGATCCGTAATTGAATTCAAAAGAGGATTCTGGCCAGGACCAAAACGTAAAACTATGCGGTTTCCCTCACCATCTTTGAAACAAAACACCTTTTGAACAATCATCCTTAATACATTTCCGCAGAAAATCCTGCCCCGAACCGAATCGTTAAACTTTGGGATATTCCTGAACAGTCTAAAAAAAACATGGTCGTTCCTTTGCCGTTCGAGCATCGATCCTTAAAAAAATTCCGAAGATGATCCTGACCAGTACCAGAACAAAAAATTATGAGGTTTTCCCAAAAATTCTGAAAATAACACAACCGTTCTTTTGCCTTTCAAGCAACGATCTTTAAAAAAATTCCGAAAAGAATCCTCACCAGTACCGAAACGACAGACTATGAGGTTTGCTAACAATCCTGAAAATAACACAGCCTATCCATTGTCTTTCAAACAAAGATCCTTGAAAGAATTATTGAGAGGATCCTGACCAGTACCGAATGTTCCGAATCGCAATTGCGAAGTTTTATTTGACAGTTTCATGGTGCGATGAAAACCAGAAAACTGCCAATGACTTATCAACTTTGTAATAAAATTTCCCTTCGAACAACGATCCGTAATTGAATTCCAAAGAGGATTCTGGCCAGGACCGAAACGTAAAACTATGCGGTTTCCCTCCCCATCTTTGAAACAAAACACCTTTTGAACAATCATCCTTAATACATTTCCGAAGAAAATCCTGCCCCAAACTGAATCGTTAAACTATGGGATATTCCTGAACAGTCTAAAAAAACATGGCCGTTTCTTTCCCGTTCGAGCATCGGTCCTTAAAAAAATTCCGAAGAGGATCCTGACCAGTACCAAAACGAAAAATTATGAGTTTTTCCCAATAATTCTGAAAATAACACAACCGTTCTTTTGCCTTTCGAGCAACGATCTTTACAAAAAATTCCGAAAAGAATCCTGACCAGTACCGAAACGACAAACTATGAGGTTTGCTAACAATCCTGAAAATAACACAGCCTATCCATTGTCTTTCAAACAAAGATCCTTGAAAAAATTATTGAGAGGATCCTGACCAGTACCGAATGTTCCGAATCGCAATTGCGAAGTTTTATTTGACAGTTCCATGATGCGATGAATTTTTTCGACGACACATCAGAATCTTGTTATCCCTTTAATATTTTATGGAGACTGCACAAGCTACTATTGTTAATCACATTCCGATTATTTTCATGCAAGGTCCAAATTTATGTGATTTTTCGTTGAAGAAAACTTTACTATTAAATGTTACATATCGCAATAACAAAGTTCTGATCAAGGGGGTGCTTATCGAATACAACTTCTGAACGACACATCACGACCTCGTTATATGTTGCTTATTATATAGGACTGTAATAGGAAAACACGATACAATTAAGTCAGGCAAGAAAGCTCGTGACACTCGTGACATGTGACATGAAATATCTAACTCGCGTTTGTATATCTTTTTTTTTCAGTCGTGGCTTTCAACAGTGTATGTTTTTCATCATGCTTTCGTGGTTACGTGAGGCGCACGCTCTCGTCTGGTTAACCACTTCATGGGGGTTGTTCGTTGGTGAGAGACGGTGGTGTCAGCGAGTTGGCGTGACCGGGACGACCGACACAGAAGCACATTGTAAACCCCCTTTTCTCTTCCGCATAAAAACAAATACGATAGTTTCAGAGGCAAAGGGTTTTCCCTTCATAATATAACCTGTTTATGATGAACTTAAGATTTAGTGAAAAACAAAACAATGTTCAAGCTTCTGTAATGATGTTATTAATGTGAATGCATCAGTTAGGTAAAGGCCATTTTTAACCAAGCCAAATTCAACCAAATCTAACTAACAGACTCATTGGTTAGTACAATCGAGTTTTCTGTAACACAACCAAGTTATCACTTGGTTCGTCGAAAAAACTTAATTGGCTACCGCTTATTGTACCAAGCTTCTTTTCCGCGTATACTTAGTACAAAATCTAGTATCTCCTGCAGCCATAAAGTGACAGCTCCATGGGGCTGTAATTTCACATTTAGGGCAACCGCAAAACAGTACCACAAAAAATATAGTTTCACCTATTTTATAGTTACCCTAACTATAAAAAAAACTGTCGCATGAACGAAAAATGAAATAGCTGCCACTTAATAGCCAGCAGGCCTTCCACGATTTTTCTGAGTATGGCTAGTCGACCCTGGGACCCCTCGTCCAGCTTCTTTTATGTTCCCGTTTGTTTCGCGAACCGAACCATGCATATTCGTTTCCATAGTAATTTTTTTTTTATTGTCGCAAATTATCGAGAACTCGAGTATCGCTGTCAAGCGATCATTTTCTTCGAAAGTCGTGAACGTATGTTACGTATGATATTACAACTGGGGTGTCACAATGCGGTCCCAGTCTTGGCGGTCGCGTTATATCGATTTTGCGATACGGAAAACCAACGGGGTGCCCTGAAAGGTCGCTTACGCGACACATAAAGTATTATATTCTTGTGAACCTCGTCATAATTCAGTATACATCACGCGGGGGTTTCCGCAAGTTTAGTGAACGCGCAGGCCTCATATATTCAAGCCTGGTGAACCACTGGGCGGAGTTGGCGTGTCTAACGCTACTCTAGCGACCACGAGTATTGCTACCGTCGCCGTCGAGGACGATGGCGGGGTGCAATGCTGCTCTCCTACCGTGGACACAAAGTGACTCAAGTATACAAGAGTCGTTAGCAGAACACACAACTACGCTTTTTTTCTCATAGACTAAATGAGGCCTGCGACCAAAATGACACGATCACCAACGCCGCAAACCCGAGCAACGCTACAGTATCGGATCTCATTTATTTACAATTTTTTATTATCGTTCGCGGAAACGTATTTCGCTTAAACTATAACCGCTTCTAGTCATGCTAGAACACTGTCATGTCTTACGTTTCAATACTTCCATCTCAGGGATTTTCCAAAGTATTCGATTCTATTCAAAGTATTTACTTGTCGTATTTTTATGAAAGGATGCAAAGTAGAACTTTGCAGATTGCCCTTTCATTATCTTTCGCTTTTTACAAAGCTATGATTATTTCTAATAGAGGAAGGTTTGTAAAAAGTGGAAAATAATAAGGAAGCAATGTGCAAGGTTCTACTTTGCATAATTGATTAAGGTAAGTTTAAAAAAAAACTGAAGTTTAGCGAAATTTTAGTCGTCGCGAAGTAATAAGAACAAATTCCAATTCCTTTAAAATCCGAACACCCTCTGCCGATCTAAATTATGTATCTAGCCACATTGAATATGATGTTCTTCACGAAAAACATTTGGGCTCGATATCTCAAATTTTCCGAAAATTATAAAAATGACGTGAATTTTTCGAATAATATACTGTTAGAAATTTTTGTATGAAAATTAATATAAAGTATTCGAAGTTTTTTTGCGGATACACGTATATTAAATTTAATACACAAATGTTAATTAATATAGAAAAAAATTGTTGTAAAATTAATGTACAGTATACTAAATACTTCATAAAAATTGTGTTTATAATATAATTATAGGAATTTTACAACGTATCTGTATATAAATGAAATTTAATATACTGTATCTGCAAAAGAACTTCCAATACATATATTAATTTTCAAAATATTTTTAACAGTGTAAAAAAATGCATAGAATCGGAACCGATTTGTTGATTTTAGTCCAATTCAGTACCAAACAACCGTAACTGCCCCTGTACTCACTTTTAATTGAGGCGCAACACTTTCATTTAAAAAATTCATTAAAAAAAAAGTATCGGTAAAAAAAATAAAAGTTTTTTTTCGAGCATATAGAATAGTATAAAAAATTATGGAGCGAATTGGAAGGGGCTCATGGTTGACCGCTTGCTGAGTTTGCCAGGAATACCCCATATATATGTCCGTACACACATATATATGTATACGGACATTTTTCCAGACCCCTTTTCTCAACGTTTTGGGCAATTCTAAGTATTTAAGAGCAAGTAAGTCACAAGATCTGCATAAATTATGCAGTCCGAGGGGTGAATGTAAATGTGAGTGTGACTAAGTATAAGTGTGAATGAGAGAGAAAGAGACAGAATCTTGGGGTTTACGGCGGGGGTGGTCGTAAAAACAAGATGGCGGAGGTCGTCGCCGCAGCAAAATGGCCGGTATAAATAAACGAGCCGTGGCGTGCGGTAAGATATGAAGTCGGCGAGGGTTGCGGCACACAGCACCAGCTGAAGCTGTTGATGCGGCACGTTGTCTGCGTGTTACAAGCGCCAAAGTTTTGTCCCACAAGTAACTTCTTCGCCCACCCGGGATAGCGTGTGTATATATGTGTGTGTGTGTTCTTGGATGCTGGGCGAGATGTGATACTCAAGCCGTCGGGTACCATGACTTACACTGTTCTAACTATACTATATTAGCTATATAGTCTCCGGGGCCATCAGCCGATGACGAAGACTCTTTTCATCCCAGCCATTCTCCCGCAAAGTCTCAGATTGTAATCTCAACTACATTGTACCATAAAGTTAATTATTTAAGAAGCGCCCGTGCGAGATGTTTGATTAAAAATTTGTTGACAGCGGTGCAGTCTCGCAAGAGATAAGCGAGGGTCCGGACAAAGGGCTAGTTATACTATTACTTAATTGCATCTTTGATAACGGTGGATGTTAGACGGTGGTGAATTTAAACCTCGGTTTTGGTCCTCCTCAGTATACACATGCCCTCAAAATGATGTATGTATTCAATAAAACGGATGCGGTTTATTTACAGAGTCAGATTTAAATTCTTCAACTAAATCCAACCATTATGGGCGCTTTAAAAATACAAATGTCATCAGTACAACGTGTTCGGTTATCTAAGATGCATTTTGGTCTGCTGGGGCAAATTATTGTTGCAGAAAACAGAAATATCGGTGTTCGGACAAAAAACGTATTTTGCAAACCACGGCCGTCGGATTAACTTGATTCAAATACAAAAATGCTACCAACAAAAACTCCGTAAGTCTAACCAATATCTTTTGACAGGTTCCACGGAAAAGAAGCTTAGTTGACACAACCAAGATTGGTTAAAAAAAACTATCACGAAATAATTGGTGATCCCAACCAAATTATTTGTTGATATAAGTAAGTCTTTGGCATTTTTAACCAAGCAGTTTTCTTTGTGATCCACAGTTACTGCTGTCCCCGATTGATACAAAGACAACGCCACTTTTAATACCCATCGACATTAACCCGGTTCGAGTAACCATCTTGACGTAACAGCATTACGATAATTGAATTCAATAGTTAAGGCAATGATCCCTCAAACAGAGTAGTATTCCATTTCACCGTTACTGTCAACTCGTTCAAACTAGAAGCGGACACAGCTGGCTCATAATTTCATATGATTCTGTGACCCACTGAGCTTGAGACATAACCTTTGTCGGTGCTGGCAGAGCAGTGGCTCAAATATATCTCATAGTGAAAAGTGAGTCAGGCCGTCGGCGACGTGTTTCCAATGACGCAAGAACGCAATGTTGTGCCGAGGAGGTCTAATCTCTGTGACACCGCTAGAGAAAGTCATTATTCCGCTTGTGCTTGCTCACGTTCCCCCGCGGTAATGGAGATTGTGGCCTTCAAAGTAAATTGTTTTCTGTGAGGTGTAGCCGGCGCGGCGCGGGTGCGGATACTTTGCCATGGCAGTGGGCTATAGAATCTCTTACGGGGACGCGCAACTATTTTTCACCACCACTTTTCCACTCTTTTCGCATTTTACCTGAATCGGCCTCCCACCAGAACGAAACAACGAGAGGGAGAAGGCGAATGCGATCCTCGTGTTACTTTACCGTGCGGTATACTCACCGTGGACTAGACAGTTCCGAAACTGTGTCGAAGATGTAGTTATTTACCGTCCCATTCACCGTCGAGCTTCACAAGACCAACGTATTACACCTAAAGTGAATTTCATATTCAAGGATAAACTGAATCTAGAATATTTCACTTTGGTTTCATGATTATGTCAGATGAGGCTGAGGAATTTTAATCATGGCCTTGTAAATGTAACCTATTCTGCTGTGGTGTGTCGTATGAAGGTAAAATTCTTCGTGACGGATTTACATCGTCATTGTGGTCATGTGACAAATTACTTCTGGCCCTTTAAGATCGCCATTAATACGAGGATAATTGAAGCATTCTATTCTATCCTGTCGTAAGTTTCTTTAGCATTGGTTACACGGTAAACAAATATTTGTTTTTTTTCGATACGCTACCAGACAAAACTTATTTTATCTGATTTTTAATAATATTGCTTGGTTTGTACAATTAAGCACTTAGTTACAAATGGTAACAGATAAATTTTGCAATTTAAGACAAAAACTTGGATCAAAATGCTACTAATTAAAACTTGGTAGACCCAACCAACAACTCACGAATAAAAATAATTGTTTGAATAGACTCCAAGCGATAAAATTGGTTGGGACAATAAACTAGTTGGATACAGAAACAAATCAGTTAGTTGGGTCAACAAATCAGTTGGATGGACCAACAAGTTAATTGCACCGAGAGAAAAAGTTTCATTGATTCACGGAAATCTTTGCCAATGAAATGAAATATTTGAGTTTCAATATTATCTTTTTTTTTAATGTTCTCAAACTCAATGAAAAATAGTGACATTGATTCAAAGAAATATTTCTTTAAGTCAATGAATCTTTTTCATTGATTTTAAAGAAACCATCTCTGATTCAATGAAACCTTCTTCTTACCATAGTTAAGAAGTTCGAAATCTATTTTTTTTTAAAGTACGCGGCAGATAAGGCTCAAATTTTGAGAGAATGTGCGGAAGTACGGCAGAAATAGGCTAAGCTTCTGGCTCCTCGAAACTCGAAGTCGTTCGTTCGGGAGAATCGGAAAACGAGAAAGTGAGGTTAGGCGCAAGAGAGACAGACCTATAGGCGTTCTAAGTTCGTGGTTACCAGAGAACTTAATTATGTTAGTCAAGTATTTGAATCAATCAAAACGTCTCTTTAAAATAATGAAATAAATGTTTTTTTTACAGGAAATGAAATGTTTTCTTAGAAATTCAAATGCAATTAATGTCATTACTATTACCAACTTCTTTGTCGCTCCAAACAAAAAATTGGTTACCCTAGCCAACTTAGTCCCTTGGAGCGTATTTAGCCATGCGATTTGGTTGGGGCAACCAATTATTTCTCTCCGTGCTTGGTTAAAAATGCTACCAAGGGAAAATTGTTAAACCCAACCAATAACTTGGGTCAAATACTACAAAGAAGAACTTGGCAGGCTCAACGATGGATTTGGTTAAACACGCTACCGAGAAAAATATAGTAAGCAAGTACCCGATGATTGTTATTGACCTTTGAACAAAATAACTGTTTTTGTACAAATTCAAAGTGCATGGACATTTCCGTGAGCTTCCAATTCTGAAAGCTAGAAATCCATTTTTATGAAGACATAAGTACATCCCATGCACGTGCGGCTAGTCTTCATGTATTAATCGAGAACAGGATGTCCCGTATTTTCCGCCCACTTGACTCATATTTTACAAGAGACATGACAGGCGGAGCGAACACACATGAGGGATTCGCGTAGCGGCTGTTAAACCGCATCATTTCACGGTTGAAAGGTTCCTCGAGTGACGAACGAGGTACATTAAAATAGGGAGCGCATTATCGTATCTATGTACACACGAGTGTTGCATATACACAATTTGATGGGCCTATTGTGAGTCAAAGACTCAATGAAATGCACAAAAGCACCTGTCGATGTGAAAACCAGAAATATTTTTGCGGTTTGGCTTTTAATATCCGAATTTCGAAATTTTTTTCAACTATACGAAAAAGCGGACACGTTAATGGGTTATCGTTAATGAGAAATATATGTAAAACTTATATCTCCTCATAGAGAAAGTTTTTTTTTGTCAATTAAAAAATGAACTTGCAAATGCAAAGGATACGATTTAGGCTGTCAATAACTTGGCAATCACTCAATCGAATGAGCTTAAATTTTGACATCATATACAGGATCGTGCAGTCTTCCGTCTGTATAATTTTTATAACAATTGGTTGCAGCATTTGGTATTTACGGGATTGAAAAATATATTTATAAGTTTTAAATTTGATTACTTTTTCCCATTGGAATTTCGGCCAATAGAAACGACGCATTTGGCCTCATGTGGGGGAACCTAGTCGATTTTATTTCGGATATTTTTCGGATATTTCCTAACAAGTTGCTAAGCAATAAAAACAATCTCTGAACAACTTTTAACCTGAGAATTCTTCACATCTGTCAAACTTCTAACGAGAACTGGAACGTGATCTGAAGAATGAGTCGAAATTCCGATGGAAAAAATAATCCGACAAATACCCCTCGAGCTTCAAAATTAATCGTGTATTTCCCTCAAACTTCCCTGCATACAAACAATCGTGTCAAAATTTGCAGAAAATTTTGCAGATTTTTTAACCTGCAAAACAAACAGCTTTTAGTTATCGGGAAATACCCGATAATTTTGAAGTTCTTGGGCTATTACTACCGATAATTCCTAAATATTTTTGACAAATTGTATTTTTAGTGTGATCATGTTTTCGATAATAAACAATACCATCCTTAAGCGAGGATAAGAATAAAAAATGTAAAAACATTGTCATCTTTGAATGTGCATTACCCTCGAAACATCAAAAGCCTCATTTCCCATCCCTCGTTGAACAACTTCCATGTCTACAGATAGAAAAAAAAAGTGGGTTGCTAGTAGGAGGGCGAACGTGTAATTTGCGAAAGCGATCTTATATCGGTGTCTGAATCTTTACGAGGAAAATAAAATAAAGACGAAAGTTAGTGTCTGAGGTCAGCGTCAACCTTTGCGACTGTGTGTTAAACCCTTCACAAGGATGTTACAATGTGAACTCTACTGCTCATCAACACTACTACCAACATATATATGAATGTATATATGTACATGCAACTACAGAATAGCAGTAAATCTTGCAGGCCAAACTCCAATACACCGACAACGCCTTCCCGTGGTAATTGAACGAAGGTATAGATACGGTATGTAAGTAAGTAGACGATATGGGCGCAGCAGAGTTCCACTGCAACGTTTGCACTGGCAAAAAGAGGTGTACGTGCAAAGCAGTTGTCGGCCGTTCAAAGTCGATTCGTAGAAAGCGTATTTGGCTCTATAAAATTACCCTCGAGCTTGGTACCCTCGCGCGAATACAGAAATGAGGGAGGGAGACACCATCTTCGTGAACGTTTCTGCGCTATCCGTATATATGACTACGAGTCGGCGGCGCTCGTTTCTTCCGCAGGCACCTCATCGTCGCACTTGTAAATCTTCAAATGGCTTTTGCGAAAGCACACAACGTTCGAGGTATTAGTCGGTAGTTTTAACGTGAATAGCATTGACGACCACTGCTGCGTCTCTGTGTGCTCATGACTTCTACAATTATCCGAGCGGAAAAAGGGCCAGGAATCCGACCAGTCCCACGCCAGTTTACCCTGCTTTATGCCAGAGTCTAAACACACCACAATTTAAAACAATAGAAAATCGTATAGATAAATTATATGAAATAAAATTAGTAATTAGTAAAAATTTATACAATAAAGTATATGTAGCGCCCATTACTTTTGTACTTTTTTCACCATAGACAATAAATTTGTATCAAATAATGTCGTTAATTTAATCAAGACTGCTACAATTATTATTTGTTAATAATATGTAATATTTATACAACGATTTTTAATGTTTTTATTTATTGCTAAGAATATTTATTTTTATTCGAATATTATACTAAGTTGTGAGAAAAAGAAAGTCTTTCATTAATTTTTCAATGCATTATTAATTATAACCAATTTTGTTAAAAAGAATTTCCGGCTATTTCGTTTAAAATATGCACTGAAATTTTTATTATTGCAGGCTGCCAACAATAAGTATTTTTGAATTAACTCTAGTTCTTATTCGTTCAATCCCATTTAACATTGAAATAATAAAATATTATTTTAGAGTTATTGTTTCGATCTCGTATGGAATTGGGGGAATTAGAATTCAAATTAAGTTGATAACGATGGATTTGATGGCATTTATTAAAAAATTGATATACTTTGTTTTGAAGGCTGCATATAATGGTTGCAAAATAATCACTATCAACACGATTAATGTTTACTAAATAAAACGATGGAAGTTAACGGTTTCGAGCTTATTTTGTAAAAATATGAACGGTTTTCTTCCAAATATCATTTTTTTTTCACGAAAGCACGGAATTTGAAGAATGCAAATTTGAAACGTGCTTATTTTGACTAAAGATCCAAATAATTAAATTGGTAAATGTAAAAAAAAGATGAAATGTATTTTTTACGGAGGCTTTCATGCTGCGAATAAATCCAATTTTCTTATCTTTTTACATGGTGAGCATTACATAGCCAAAACAACTTCCACCATACGTATCGCCAGGGAGAGAAAAGAAATATACGAGACTCGAGTACACCGATCATTTCTCAAACTCTGTAACTCGATATAAACGACCCCAGCAGCGGTCTAGTATAGCAACGATGGTGGAGAGGCTGAGAAACCAAGAGAGCAAAGCCGCACGCTGAGCCAACCCTTATATAGCGTCGGTAGAGTGAGTGAGAGACAACCGCGTGCGAGCAATTCTGCCAGGGCGCGCACCGGTGGCTTACATTATCGATATTACGAGGAGTCGATAAAAAATCGCATAAAATTAAACAAACCCCACGTGCTTCCGATAAAATTCACCACCCCTCCTCACATAGGGGCGGTGAATACGATATTATGGGAGATTACTTTTCGGCCTGGCAAAAACTAGAAAAAGCGTTCCAGAACCCTTAAGGGGAGGGAGTCAGGTCAAAAAAATTGATTTTGGAAATTCAATATCCTTCAAATCCTATTGCATATAAAAATGCCCAACGCACTATATTGTTGGTACTCGATGAAAGGATTTTTTACTGTCGTCTGACTTGCATATACTTTTAAATATTATCTTAAGCAAAGATCTTAGGTTTTCCATTCTGCGCATGATTCAGATCAAACTACTAGGCAGATTGGAATGGTTGACGTCTCATTTTCTTCTTCATGAAAAGATACACCGGCTGAATGGAGCAAACTATTATTTTTCATTCTGAAAGCAAAGTTAATCACTGATTTAGAAAATAGCATAAAATTTATTTATTAATAATTATGTTGCTTAAAAAATATAACCTTTTATTAACATTTGCTTCATTCAGCCGGTGTATCTTTTCATGAAGAAGAAAATGAGACGTCAACCATTTCAATCTGCCTGGAAGTTTGATCTGAATCATGCGCAGAATGGAAAACCTAAGAACTTTGCTTAAGATAATATTGAAAAGCATATGCAAGTCAGACGACAGTAAAATATCCTTTCATCGAGTACCAACAATATAGTGCGTTGGGCATTTTTATATGCAATAGGATTTGGATGATATTGAATTTTCAAAATCAATTTTTTGACCTGACTCCCTTCCCTTAAGCACACTTCTTACATTAAATTACAAACAACTTTTTTTTTCATTCATTCAATTGATCTTGGGATCAGGCCTCTAGATGTAACTTGACGGCCATATCGCTTTCCTATTTTAAAAGAGTGAGATTTTAAAACTTTTTTTAATAATTTTTTTAATACAACAAATGGAAAAATTATTTTTTTTTCCAATTTGTACGTGTAATTGCGTTTTTGGGTAAGAAATGTAAAAAAAAAGTGAGATTTATTTCTGATTGAATTTTCGGATGAAAATGAACGAAGATATTTTGATAAATTACTGGTTTACTTTACTTAGTGCGATAATGGACGTTTTGTGCACGTCATGCGTGCATGAAACCTCCATTATCACATTGCAAAGTGAAATTTTGTTCAATACTCGTTGAAAAAACTTTTTCTTGACTACTGTGATTGCAAACACTCGCCTTCGGCTCGTGCTGTAAATTTACACTAGTCAGAAAAAGTTTTTCCGCATTTGTATTGTAAATATATTATGTTTTTTTTATCCTTGCGCCCCCCGATGATCTAGATGCGCTGCAGCGCTCTCAAGCAGTCGTTCTGCGGTTCCGGAAATAAAATTAATCCTTTTTCCGACTTCAATTTGGTATTATGGTTCCAATTTATCGGAAATATCCCGCTGATGACAAAGTTCCTATAAAAATTTACATAGATCCTATCATAGATCATAATACAACGAAAATTAAAAAAAAGAACATGTACAAAATAACACTCTAATGTTTTCATGAGAATTTGTAGATTTTTTATACAATTAATATCAAACTTGTATTTAGCGCAACAAAACATATCGATATCAACACAAAAATCATATTTATTTTTTAATTTTGGCCACAAACGTAGGCTTCTACTAAAATAGCTATGACTTAAAAAAATAATAAAGGAGCAATACTAGCTTGTGCTTCTCTTCTTTAAAATTTACTAAGCTTCCAAATACTGCATGGCGAACTAGGATATATTGTGTTTTCAATTTTTTACAGATTTTTACAGATGGGGTATCGAAAAGATAGGGTTTTCTTTTTTTTGTAGATCTGGAAAGTGACCTCATAGGTGCAGAAGTTGAGCTATCGTAAAGCATTTTTCAGGTATTTTTTTACGTTTTACGATTTTATTTTTGGTGTTATCAGCAGAAAATTTGTGAGTTTTATAATATACAGAAAAATTCCGTCTTTGGACCCTTCTAAAAATCAGAACTAGAACAATTCAGAATTTTCAACTGACCATAAGATGTTTTTCTTTCTGTTGAACGATTTAATTTTTTTAATGCGTTTTTTGATAACAAATTTGAAGTATAGGGATTCGTTTCTAATGGATTTCTACTGATTGTCAATTTATTCATTTTTTTAAAATGGCAATTGAAAAAGATCTATTTCACTTGCGTATGTATTTTTTAAAAATGGTTGTATGCCGTTGATCCATTGGTCAAACTCCACCCATAACATAAATTAATTGTACTTGCGTCTCTCATAGATTATTGCAGAAAATTAATCGTGATAGCCTCAACTTTCTATTCTAATTTTTCATTTTCGAGAAATACTGAGCTTAAGGTGGTTTACGCAAATGGTACGCCGCGTGTAAATTTCACGTTAAGATGGACAAATATACACGTAGACCGCCTGATAAAAGAGGGTAGATAGAAAAAGGTTCGATTTAAAAAAACGAGGAGCTTTTACTCTCGTGAACAGGGCAAATCGTCTTCCTTGCTTTCATATGCTTACTGCTGCTGCTCTGTTGCTGGTTTCTGCCTACTGAATGTTGTTGAAGCACTCCGCCGTCGCGGCGTTGCCCCGTTTTCATCTCGCTTTAAGCACGACCGAATCCCCTGTTTTATTCAAAGTTTTCCTTCCGAGCTCCAGAGGCCAGAGGGGGCACGCTCGTATATACTAAATGTATCGTACTGGTATAAGAGCATACTGCACGCAGCCAGACAGCAGTAGTATATATATAATGCGTTGCTATCCACATATATGTACTATATAAGTAATGTAACTTTGTACTTAAATTCCCTTGAATAGTCAGCAGAATATGTAGATAATTTTTTATCGGCCAAACAAATCGATGGATAAATGGTGAAAACAAAAATATTCGAAACAAAAATAAAAAGGATGTATACATAATTTTATTCTGGAAAAATTTACCGTATATTTTTATTACTTTTCGACAATTATCTGCGGTTTTTATAATAAAACGTTAATATATTTTAATAACAACGGAGGAGGAAAAACTTCATGGAATTTAACGGAAGTGTTGATGAAAAAATATGTAGTCTGGAAGCCGTACCTATGAATTATTAAATCAGAAACGTTGAGAAATTACTGTTTTATTTTTTTGCGCCACTGTAAAATGTTCAAAAAGATCAGAAATCGATATGATGAAAGAAAGAATTTCGAGGTTTGTCTTTGTTCTGTATATACCTTGTATATTCTATGAATATTTATTTATTCCAATAACAGTTACTATAGCTCGCGCGCTCCCAAAACCTAGGTTAAATATTCCGAATCTATTTTTTGCTATTCCATGACCAACTTGAAATCACGCGCTCAAAATTCCATGGCCAATTTGAAACCACTCGCTCAAAATTCCATGGCCAACCGAAAACCACTCGCTCAAAATTCCATGGCCAACTTGAAAGTGCTCGCTCAAAATTCCGTGGCCACCTTGATACCCCTAGGGAACTCCTCCTCTATCCCTCGGGAACGCCCCTCTATCCAGAGCCCTAGTGTCAGTACTTCGATGGGTGACGACCCTCTACACCGAGAGAAAAAGTTTTATTGATTCACGGAAATCATTGCCAATGAAATGAAATACTTGAATTTCAATACTATCTTTTCTTTGAATGATCTCAAACTCAATGAAAAGTAGTGCCATTGATTCGAAGGAACATTTCTTTAAACCAATGAACTTTTTTCATTGATTTCAAAGATATGGTTGCTGATTCAATGAAACCTTTTTCTTACCAGCTCAAAATTTCAAAACCTATTTTTTCCTGAAGTACGCGGCAGATAAAGCTCAAACTTTGTGGGTATGTACGGAAGTACAGCAGAAATGGGCTAAGCTTTTGGCTCCTCGAAACTCGAAGCCGTTCGTTCGGGAGGACCGGAAAACAAAAAAGTGAGGTTAGGTACGAGAGAGAGATCAATGAAAACGTTTCTTTGAAACAATGAAAACGTCTCTTTAAAACAATGAAACTGTTTCTTTATTTTATGCTCACTAAGTAAATCTTTATTTACAGACAATGAAATGATCTCTTTGAAATTCAAATGCACTATTTCATTGAAATCAAAGAAATATTTCGTTGAAATCAATGAAAACAAAATCAATCCACCCATTTCTGTGGCGTCAATGAAATTTTTTCTCTCAGTGTAGCCTGAATTGTTCTGTCCCTCGATTCTCGACACGAAATCTTTTTATAATATACGGAGATATATACATGCAGGTATATATCTCTCTATATATACATGTATGAATGTCCAGAAAACATTCTATGTAGGGGAGACCGAGGCACCATGGGGACGCTAAGCTTTCTAATGCCGCTAGAACGTTTCAGCATGCGTACAGTGACTGTTCATGACACAAAAACAAAATATTTGTTTTTTTTTGCAAGTGCGAACAAAAAGAATGGTCTGGGGCAGAATGGGGTTCGTTCAAATTTTCTCTAATTTTTTTTATATCGACAGTATTGCCTAAACCGGCGTACATTGACTGTTTGGCAGCCAAAACGAAAGTCTTTATCTCTTTTATCGTGATCGGGAATGAAAAAGTTTTCTGGAGCAGAACGGGGTACGCAAAAATTTTATTTCATTTTTCAAACATCGACAGTATTGCCCCTAGTAGCGTAAATTCACTGCTTGAACGGCAAGGAGAAAGCTTCCGCCGGATTTATCGCGGTCGAAAAACAACAGTTGCTTGGGGTAGAATGGGGTACGCTTAAGATTTTCGACATTTTTACTCCGGTAGCGCTTTGCGTTTGAATATAGATTTACGGCAATTCACGGATGCACGGTCGATACAACGATTTAACATTCCCTCGACACTTCATTATCAACACTTAAGGGGACCCAATTATCTAAAAAAAAGTTATGAGAAAAACAATTCTTTAAATGACACCCTTATTTTAAAAAATGTTACATTTAAACCTCATTAAGTACATAACAAGCATTATAATTCTACAATTTTGTAAAGCCGTACAGTGCACAAGAATGATGTGTGAGGACAAAAGTAAAATTTTTTCCACTTGTCGTAGATTTCAGACCAAACCGGCAAACCAATTTGAGTTTTCAATGTCTTATTTTATCTGCCAAAGAGTACCACCCGCAAACGCACATTCGGTTGGTCTTACCAATTTGGTTTTTCAGTGCATCTTTTGTGTGCTGGAGCCTATTCAGAGCAACGTATATACACATGCAATTTATGAAAATAAATTTAATATTTATCGGTAATAATTGCGTACCTTGTTTTGCACCGTGCATCCAATTTTTTTTGCCGTCTCCGTTTTGCCCTATGATTCTTTTTAACGTCCCCATTTTACCCCGTGTATATAATTTTTTCACCGTTCCCATTTTGCCTCGGTTTCCCCTACATACTTGGATTATTGGAATTTCAACGTCGGGTACAGACATATTCGAAAGATATTTTATGAATATGGATCGAAGAACATTGGAAAAAATCAAACGTCCACGACATTTATCAAATCGGAAAGTAAGAAAGTTATTTCCTAAGAATGTATCACCCAACCATGATTAAAAATTGAGATCTTCGCGATAATAGTATAATATGAAGAAAAAAAAATCTGAAAAAAATGAGAGATCACAAATGCCAAGAAAATGATTTTCAAGTGGTCTTTCTAACTCAAAGTTGTTACTGAATTAGTATAAAATATATCAGAGCAACAGACTATAAGATTACTTATTTTTTCAAACGTTCTTATGAAACAATTTTCCTAAATTATCCAATTTCATGTGATTTTTAAATGAATTATAAAATAATTGTACTTTCTAAGTTGTAAAATTTGTATGCAATCAAAGTTTTGGCTGGGATTTTATTTATAATACATTGAGTAAATAGCTCAAAGCTTGGCTCGTAAAAATGACATTCAAGATAAATAATCCAAAATGATTGCTAATACTTATTATTTATTATATTGTAGTTACATACATTTTCAAAAAATATATTGATTTTGTGTATTATTGTGTTAATTATTAAATAAATGTTATTTTGCGTTCGCCTACGAATCAATGATGTATACACGCACACAATATTACCTACATCTCATTTAACCGTACATACGATACACGCGTACATACGATGCACATATTTTGTACATGCTCATGGATATCCGGTGTATGTTCGCTGTACATGAATAAGTGTCTCCTGTGAAGATACATTTCATATATATATATATGTGATATGATATGATATGAAGTACATGAGTATATACATGCATTGGATATTGTATATCCGCAAACGTTTATACAACCTATATGAAATATATGTGAAAATGCTATTTGGGTAGTCAGATCTACCCGTGTGGAAATTCCAACTCGCTATCACCTAGAAATCGACTAGTTTTCTTATTTTCTGTACAAGATCTAGGTCGGAAAACTAGCTAGATACGAGCGCTATACTCTAAAAACTAAGCGTGTTGCAAGTGCGTTGTTTCCTATCTTTTGCATTGTGACGAGTTTTTACACACTTACAGGCGTGTTCCTTTTAGATATCATTTATCATGTGAATGCTAACACGCTTGAAAGTGTGTAAAAACGCGTCACAATTTAAAAGATAGAAAACAACACACTTGCAACACGCTTGGTTTTTAGAGTGCATGTGTAATTTCTCGCTGTCTAGTCGTTGTACAGAAAAACTGTCTAAAATCTGGCTAAGATTCTATTAATTCGCTCAGTAAACTTAGCTAGTGATTAGCCAGTACGGAAATCGGTCAACCCTATAGCATAACATTGACTAGGTGCTAGACCGGATTTCTCTATTGAACCCAGATACCGGTTAAATAGCCTAAGATAAATAAAAAACAGAATTAATATAAACCGTCATTTATTGCATCAGCACGTAACAGGGAAGCTGTTTAACACTATTTAAACAGGGAACACTATTTAATAACGTACGTAATCACTTTTTCATTAATAATCAAATATCTCGATAAGGCCTATCGCAAAAAAACAAAAAAATATAAATTCTTTCGCGTCGTACAAAACAAAAAAAATCGTGGTCCTCTAGAACGTATTTAATAACGTACGTAATCACTTTTTCAATAATAATCAAATATCTCGATAAGGCCTATCGCAAAAAACAAAAAAATATAAATTCTTTCGCGTCGTACAAAACAAAAAAAATCGTAGTCCTCTAGAACGTATTTTTTAGTACCTTTCATGAACATGCACGTGCCACTCTACATCAAGAGTCGCGGTAGCGACTCGACGCCAAGTTAAAAAAGAAATTAATGTTGCCTTCATAATAGTAACTCGCTGCGCAGCGTGTCACGACTACACCCTGTATCGGAATCTCCTTGTATCGGAAAACGCCCGTGTTTCCGCCGAAAACACGCACGGGGCCGCATAAACGCCGCGCATTGCGGCGTTAACTTCGTTAACGTATATATTATGTCTAGCCTCTGGTCAGGTAAGCTGTGCCATGAAAGCTAGATAGATCCTAGATGGCCTGGGCATGTATACATGTATGCTAGATAATATTATGTCTAGCCTCTAGTCAAGTAAGCTGTGCCATGAAAGCTAGACAGATCCTAGATAGTTATGCTATCTATCAGTGCATTCTGGCTAGATTATGTCTAGCCCCACTACAGAAAAATTGATAGAAAAAAACTAGCTAGACGCTAGGTTCAAACCAGTTTATCCCCAACAGATTTCCACGCGGGTATGAATTCTGACATCCGAAACGTGCGATTCTTTTTAGATCACAATAAAAAGGTTTGATTTTTTTTTTCGTGGTGTATTATTCGACTTACGAACAATAAAAGCCAAACATTGATATGTATAAAAAAGTTAATGAGTCGTTATTTTTTACATTTACGGACCGAATTGCAGGACCGATCATATAGGTTTTCGATAATCAATAGAAAAGTTCACTTTACTCAAACATTTTGGGGATGCTGGAATACGAAGTGAACAGTCACATATATTGCTGCTTTTCCATTCGCGATTTTCCCCCAAATTCATAGTGACGTTACGAAATCCCACAATTTCTCTTGGGGCTTCGGAAAAATCGCGAATAATATACCGAAAGCAGACGCTGATATGTTCAAGTGGAAAAAATATAGCCCAATCGAGGGATGTAAAATGTCGGAGAGATCGAAATAAACTTTTGGACAGTTGTTTTGCCGGGTCAGAGTTTCGCTCTCTAGGGACGTTTCAGAATACCAGCATTTACCAATTTTTCATATACGTCAGCAATAGTGAATCTTGTCTATTTTTATTGAACTTTTGGGCTGCGGCACGACACCGACTCTGTAAATCATTTTGACGTTTACAATGAAGATTCGACCCCTTTTTAATTGAATTGTAATACCTCTACAAATTTAGGGAGCGACATCAATCTGAAGTTGCGTCAATAATGAATATTCATATTGTGAATGGCAATAAAAAATTGTGGATTCTAAACGCTCACCTATTTTTTAGAAATTAATCAGGCCTTAAGGATGAGTCTCATATGAGTACTCAAAATAATCATGAAATATGCTAGAATAATCTTAGGATATCATAGAGAAACTTACACTCAGAGAAATCGTAATAGTACAGTCAACTATAAAGTGACAACTATTCATTTTTATTACATGCAACTATTTTTATAGTTGGGATAACTACGAAAATAGTTATAGTAACTATTTGCTAGTTACAGTAACTATTTGATAGTTGTGTCAACTATAAAAAAATTGTTGTACCAATCATAAGTAAATAGTTGTCACTTTATAGTTACTAATACCATAATTTTCTCTCAGTGTAGAATAATTATAAAATGTCCTAGAATAATCATAGCATATCTTGGAATAACGATATATATCTTGAGATTGAGAATAATCATAGAATGTCATAGAATCATCATATGATGTTATAGGGGAGCTTACAATAATCATAGAATGAAAACCACTTTTAAAAATCAAAATAAAAAAATAGAAATTCCTAACCACACAAATGTGAGTTGACTCAAAATAAACTAAAAGATAAAAATATATTTTTCTGTACAGGGTGAGTTCACTGTTAAAAATATTTAAGGTAAAATTACTATACAGTGCAAGAAGCTCTTTCACAGAAATGGGTATGTAAATTTACTACACGAGTGTAACGTAAAATTGACGTACAGTTTTCTAAATTTGTTACAAGAGTCGTCTTTTTAATGTATGTTAAAATCAATTTTACCACACGTACATTGAATTTTCATTCTTTTTAAATATATTGAATTGAATTTCTTACATGGCTTCAGTAAAAATGCAATGAATTACTATACAGTGTATGAATTTTCCAAATATCTTTAAAGTGTACTAGGGTGGTCCATTTTGACACAATATTTTTTTTCTTGCAGGGCACCCCTCAAAACTGTTCTCTATTATGAAAAAAAAAAATTCTTATAAATCATAGGTGCGATAAAAAAAATATGTAGAGGTCGCGACGGAATTTTTAAATTTTCTTGTTTTAATAATTTTTTTCAGTGAAAATTCTCATATATACGTTCATATTTTTTGCATTACATGAGTGTAGAGATTCTGGATATCACTGCGACAGTCCGTTATTATTTTATGGTAGTGTTGGAGTACGAAATAATTGCAACTGCGAAAAATATGTGCTGTGAAAGTGAAAAATAGAGGGTGAGCAAATATTTTTAAAAAATTCAAAAAGCCATCAAATATCAATCCCTAAGAGAATTGATGCCAAATTAAATCCCAACCTTTGTCTGATAATATTCTACCTGTAAACCAAATTGAAGTTAGATATCTAAATAATTATGAACCTTTGAACAAAAAGAAACTTAAAAAAAAATTAAAAAATTATAATTGTAAAATTATAAAATTATCTGAGTCAATCTCTATCTGTATAATATGATGTATTTATCCCAAAAAACCTATTATATAAAAACTACAAAATTCTCGTAAAGAGAGCGAATGATAATCGTAAACATTTGAAGGTTTCCGACAATTATTGTTGTTACAGAGTGTCTCATAATATACTTAATTGTTTCCGGCATCTCCAGAATGCAATTTGTTAATCCTGTGGCCAAATGTTTATCATTATCATTCACTGTTTTTACGAGATTTTTTTAGTATTGATATAGCACAGTTATTCTGTGACAAATATGTCACATCACGCCGGTAGCGAAGTTTGTAATTTTTGTTAAAGTTTATTTTCGTTCCGACTTCCACAATTTTGCAGATATCTAGCTGAAATTTGGTACACAAGTATACTATTATCAGACAGGATTTGGTATTTAATTCGGCGTTAATCGGCTTAGCGATAAAAATTTTATCACATTTTGAATTTTTTGAAAATATCTGGTCATCCTCTAATTTTCTCTTTCACAGCACACATTTTTCGCAGTTGTAATTATTTCGTAGTCTAAAGCTACCATAAAACAATAACGAACTGTCGGAATGAAATCCAATATCTCTACACTCATGTAATGCAAAAAATGTAAAGATATACATGAGAATTTCCACTGAAAAAAATGTTTAATACAAGAAAATTTTAAAATTCCGTCCCGACCTCTACATATTTTTTTATCACATCGATGATTTACGAGGAATTATTTTTTGTAATAGAGAACAGTTTTGAGGTGCCACGTAAAAAAAAATATCGTGCAAAAATGGACCACCCTACAGTGTACAGACATTTTTGAACTGGCCGAACAAGTGGTACATATATGAATAGATACATGTGGTACTGGATAGGTCTCGGGGTAGCGGCAGAGACGCGAATACACGCCAGCTAATTGTCTGCAGCAAAATTAAACTGAAGTCACGTTAATTATGTAACTATCCACTCTACACGCGAGAACGTGTGTGTGGGCTAACTGTGCATAACCAGTGGGGCGATGATGGACGAGCGGTACGGCTCGACCTTATACGCCTGCCATCCTCGAGCGGAGAAATCCCTAACTTGGCGTTAACGCGATCAGTCAACACCTACCCTGACGCACAGCAGCTCGGTGGTTCGCTTTTCTGATTGTGTGCTGTATTATCCTTGTTTTGCCCGGCACTAATCTGCCTCCAGATTAATTACTACGCAATATATCGGGCTGAATAATTACCGCTTACTGGAAAATCTGCGCCTGCGTCGCTTATGCCCACACAAATTATATTGTATTATTGCTTCCCTTACATCCCTAGAGCATCTATCAACATATTGATATAAGCGCTAGTAAAACTTGACTAAAAGGGACAGAATCAATCCCGATGGTAATAATTAATAAATGTACAAAAATCAAATAATTGGTTATTTAATGTTAATAAATTTGATTAAATTGATGGAAACCGGAAGTAACACAATCATGATAAATTAATCATATTTTCAGAGATATTTAAGCGTCTAATTAATTTTTCTAGAACGAAAAAATATATTTTAGCAAGCTAAATTAAAAGTAAAAATTGGGTCTTATACCCGAAAGGAGAAATTTTCTGCAAATTTATCAAAAAATAAAATCGAATGAAAAATACAGAACTCTTGAAAATTTATTTTGATGCTATTTTCGGTAAAACTAGAAATTAAAAATAACTTTATGTTTAAAAAAATATCCAATTCAATATTTACTGCGTACAAATACAAATGTGCTCGTCTCATTAATCGGGTTCGACCAAAAATTGTGATAAACATGTTACATAAACTTTTAAAGACTATAGGCAACATCATACCGATTTATCATACTGATACTCGATTATAATTTCCTGATTTTTCGCGGCGAAAAAAATGAGTGACAATAAGCTGACATACCCATTGAAAGATCTGACATAATTTGAATCAAAAATAATTATTAGTTATTACAACGTTAATGATGAATGTACCTATTACATCCTCATTTCCTCTCAAAGCATGTTTAGTTACCGCAAATTTGCGTCGTCACGAAGACCGATGAAGAGATTCGTAGTACTGACAGTACAACTAATCGGTATAGCCTTAAGCATGCTAGTGTATATATCATATATACTTAAACTGAGTACATGCCAGTTCTTCGCTTCATTCTTTAAACCACGTTCGCCGATCAGGGAGTTCGAATTATCGGGTTTCTTCGTATCGGCAAATACGAGAAACAGAATTCTGAACAAGAACCATACATATTCGTAATGTACTACTATATGAAAGGAAGAAGCTTATGGCAGTCACTGTAGCTTACAGCAAGATTCTCGGTACCAATAATTATTGTAAAGTTCCCATACCAGGATGGTAGGTTAAAATGTTACTGCGTGGAGAATCTTAATTGTCCTACACCAGCTCCTCAATTTTGTAAATTCTGTAATATTAAAAAAAGTGTGACGTTACGATAAATAATAATAGTTGTTGGTAATTATGGTACGTGGGCGGAGAAATAAAAATTGTTGCAATAAGTAACAAAAAGTAAGAGACAATAGTATATTAAGCTCGTGTAGTATACCATACTTTTTACCTGATTTCGCTAAAAAAAATAACCACATTCCGTGCATGCAAGAAGGACGCAAAAATGGTTCATTGTTAACCAATGACAAGTACGGTATGATTTTTATGACTCCCGCCATGCACAATTAAACAGTTTTCCACCCTAAGGAGTAATGAAACTGAACTGCGTATGTGTACCAGTCAGAGGTTAATAATTAGATTATTTTTGCGAAGTCAAGAAAATTAGTACATTACGATACGAGAGCGAAAAAACTTTTTCTGACGAGTGTGAGTTTGCAGCACGAGCCGAAGGCGAGTGTTGCAATCACACGAGTGCAATCACACAAAATTTTATTTCACAAGGTGTGTAAATGAGGTTTGACGCACGCGAAGCGTGCGTAAAACCACGTTTTTACACACTGAGTGAAATAAAGTATATTACGATACAAGTGCGGAACGACTTTTTCTGACAAGTGTGAATTTGCAACACTCGTCCTCAGCTCGTGCCCAAAAATCCGTATTTTAATTAATTTAAAAAACCCGTAGTCAAGTCAAATTTTGGTTGTCTAAAAATAATGATGAAAAATTTTAATTCGTATGAAATCCGTACCCTTCTATCTATCTTTACTAAATTATGTATCTATCGTCACTAAGTATTATTTTATTTATGTAGAAATTTTGGGCTCAATATTTCAAGTATCTCAATAACATTCATTTTCCAAAAATTCGGAACTCCACACGGAGAGAAATTTCTGTGTTGTGACAACATAAAACGAGGACAACAAAAATCGTTACGTTAGGCTGGCAAATCTTTTGTTCGGCTGACAAATCAGTTTTGCTATGCTGACAAATCTTTTGTTCGGCTGACAAATCTTTTTGCTGGGCTGAGCAATTTTTTTGTAAGCCTAACGTAACGATTTTTGTTGTCCTCGTTGTATGTTGGCACAACACAGAAATTTCTCTCCGTGCACAAAATCCACAAAATCACTTTGTCGATTTCAGTCAAATTTAATATACCAAACAACCTTCTATGTGTTACAGTTATAGAGACCACGAACTTTAAAAAAAAAGTAAAAAACACATTCAATCGATAAAACTGCATACATTTTGCCGGTAGTCACAACAATCAAATAAGGTAAACATGGCATGATACGAAACGCTGGTGCACAATGCTCCGCTAGATGGCGAACGATCGAAGCGTTTCTCGCAAGTGACTTGAAGCCTCAGTGTATATTAAACTGCAAAGCTGTTCTGAGTTCGACTACCCACGAAGGGTCTACCCTTCGTTGACGTATTAAATAATTAGTGTTAGCAATCCTTCAATATTCGTAAAGAGTAAAGATGGTATGTTCTTTTAAGCCTTGTTCTTTTAAGTCGGAGTTTGATATGTTAAATAATTTTTTTAAATGATTCGTAAGTCAATGAAAGCATCGGCTAAAAAAATGCAACTCTCATGATGCCTAACTGATAATTAGAACCGATTGACAATCAGCTTGGTACTGCATGAAGTGCCACCATCTTGCCGCCTACCTGCCGTCATCATGTTGCTACTGTCATCTGAAAATTTCTGCAAAAATGATACTATAGAAACAGCATGTTGTACATAGTTAAGATACCTAGTGCCCCGATATGAAGCAATTGTGATTCCTTGGAGTCGTACTCTACACGGAAAAAAATGTTTGGTTGCCGCAACTACGTTTTCGATTTGTTGTACACAATGTTTAAAAAATTAGTTGCCTCAACCATATCGAATAGTAACCTCAACTATTCACGATTAGTTCTCGATTAGATTAGTTAGGTTAACTAATCCAATCGTTGGGACTACCACTCGAATAGTTGGGACTACCATTCGAATGGTCGGTATTACCATTTGAGTTGCTAGGGAAATAGAATAATCGATTGGTTGTGTCAACTGATTTCTTGTTTATGGCAACTAATCTTTTTTTTTCGTGTAAACTTCCAGTAAGCGGACATTGTAATCCCACATAGAAAAATATATATGTAACATATATGTTAAATATATGGCGCCAAAAAGTTCTATATGCTGCATATATTCTGCATATATGTGTGCTAAAATACATGCAAAATATATGAGATATATATATGGAATATATGTAAAATATATTTTATATACGTTTAGCGCCAAAAAGTTCTATATATCGAATATATCATGCATATATTTCTATTTCCATGTGGGATGGCACTATAAAGCCATAATATTTAAGTACCAAAAATATGACTTTGTCTTGGCGTTATGACAAAATGGCTAGTTATACTGTCACATAGTAGTTCAATTCGAATACTCATCGCTACGTTAATTCCAACATAGGATGGCCTTGTGTGACGCGTTTATGCTGTCCCTGTGCCACTAAATATCTGTCAGGGACCTTACCTCGAGTGGTATTCTATCTTCATTGACACTCTGTAATTAGTCTACAGCTCGTTGCAAGTTGATAAATGATTAAAAATAAAATAAAAAATGTTATAATGATTAGAAATATCAATATTTATCGGATTATCTTGTTCCTCTTTTAAGACTTTTGGGTCAAGCGCCTCGCGTATAATCATCTATCGTGTTATGCGCAGAGCAGCAGCAGCAATAGCAGTCGGCATCGGTCCACAAAAATATGAAATACGCGTTACGTTAATAACACGTGAAGTCGGGGCGCAAAACGTAGAGCAAGAGCAACAACTAGCATATACCGGTTGCCGAGGCGATGATGGATACCGAGAAACGCTTTCATAGCCGTGAGCAGACCTCTGTGGCTGCTTCGCAGTTCCCCTCTTGGTTCGCGTAGTGATACTACCTACACCTATAGACACCAAGCGTTGGCAACTCGCAACTGCGTTTACTTTGAATTGGTACAAGAAGTTGCCGAGTATCTGTACAGCGCGCGCGGCTACCGTTGCCCTCTCCGCACTGTACTATGATCCTACGCTATATCACAGGATTGCTTCTATATATTCCGGGGTGGCTTCAAGCAAAAAGAGATATAAACGAAGGAATGGAAGGAAACACCAAGTCCACGCGAATTATTATCGTTCGTGTTCCAGAAGCTACATAGATATGCTTTTCTTCTTCCGGTATTTCTCTTTACACGATTCCGCATTGGTTCAACTGTGTATTTATATCGGTATAGAGAACAGCTCTGCGCAGAGATGGCGCTGGCATTGTTCGCCACTAAAATTTGTGGACTAGTTAATGATATTCCATTGCTAGACGGTAAAAAATAATTGGGGAAAGGTTTTACAAGTGTCAGACGAGTTGCATTGATTGGACATAATTTTTTGAGAGTCGTTGGGTTTTTATGTTAAATTTTAAAAGTGATAGAATAATTTTGTGAGCTTGAGGAAATTGCCATTAATTTTCGTATAGATTCGGATGTGAATGGAGAAATTTGTGAAATTTATATATTTTGGTGTGTTGAATTGGAAGCGACATAGAAAGTTTATAGAGTTTATAGAAGCCATTAAAATCTTTTGATATCACCCACAAAACCAGTGGAATGTTGATTGTGGAAAACAGTGGAATTCTGTATTTCATTATCATTCTTAAAAAACGCATTGCGGTATTAACATTTATAAAGTGGATTCTCCATGCAATTTTTTTACATTTATGTACCACAATTTTGCGGCTATTTTCCTTTTTATATTTAAATTGTTATATTAATTATTGATTCATAAATTGTTATCGTAAAAACAATGCATCATATCTACCCCTAAACTGATGGTAAAAACCAGAAAATGTAATTTCCGTATAATTTCGTATAGTTTTCAGCGATTCTAAGACTACGTTTTAATGCCCGAGGAGATTATAGTTATAGTAGCTCATCTATAAACATAATTTTTTGATATTTTATGTTGAGTTCGGAAATTACTCAACAGAAGGTATGGAATATCCTTAACACTACATCTATATGCAGTGTTGGTCAATTTGACGGTTGAGTCAATTGACAAAAACATTTGTCTGCCATCTGCTCATGCTCAGTGGCTACGCCGCGAAGTTATCGTTCAATTCTCGTTTTCAACTTCCGCAGCTCTTATCGATAACCGTTACAGGAAAGCTGTAATAGTAAACAGGCGTGAGATCAAAAGAAATCGTTTGCAGCAGTGGGACCATTAGAACGATCGAGCCGAGAAACTGAACGGAACGGACCCCGCAGAACGATTACCAAAGGTGGTTATTGTTGGCTAGAATGTAGCAATTTAACAAGCATGAACTTTTATGAAAAATGTAAAGAGCTATAGAATGTTAATTGTACGTTTAGAAGTCGTGCTGGTTCCATATAAAAAGAAAAGGAAGTCTTATAATTTTTTTTATGTGTTTTCATTTCATTTTTATTTTTTTTTAAAGGGAAAACGTAATAAGTAATGATTACGAAAAATTGGGCCATTAAATTTGAGTTATTGCCAAAGCCGACAATTAAAAACTAACAACAAACTCAGATATAAATTCAGGAAATAATCAATTTATCGAACTTTAGGGCTCAATTTTCATTCCTAAGTACTATTTTAATTTAAGAACGAGAAATTGAGATTACAGATTTTATTACCGACCTAGAACACACATAATCACATAGTCTTAACCTTTTAACCCTTGAACTTCATATGCTCTTTGTTAGATGTATAAACAACTGTATTTCATAATATCTTTTCGAATGACAATTAAAAAATCCTGAAAAAAATTGACAAACAATTAAATTTGAATATGAATGTATCTTTCATTTATATTTCACGAAAAAACGCATTCACCTGTGAAATAAATTTAAAAAAACAAGTTAATTATTCAAATTTGTCATTATTTTCACTGTTTTGGTACAAAAAAGGGTAACAAAATTGCTAAAAAATATTTTTCTCATTGTTTTAGATTTTATCGATCAATATTCAATTACCGATGTTGTGTAAAAAAAAGTCATATATTCGTAGCTTTCCTCTAGAGTGTAATTGATTATAGCATTACAGTATAATTGCATGTAATATATAATTCAATGAACATAACGTTTTTTGTTTTAATGGCTTTGAGAATAAGTTCTAGGGTTTCTGCACGGCAATTTACCAAAATTCGTAGATAAATATAACGCTTCTCGACGAGCTAGTTTAGAGTTCTGTGAACGAGTTAAAGAAAATCGTTTCTCTTTGCTGGGAACCTTCGATTCAACCTCTTTCTCATACCCGTAAATGTTTAGCCGTAGCGTTTTGTTCACAATTTCGGGATTTTATCCGGACGATTAGTTCGGTCCGGTGATTCGCGCGTGTGAGATTGTTATGGGAGACACGCTAGAATATATAGAGTTTCTTGAGATTTCGAGCATAGAATACTTCCGGACGGGCGCGCGGGTCGCTTTACTTTACGATGTACCATTAAAGGTGTTTTCGAGCGAGAGAGAAATCGTTTTACAGAGACTTATAGAAATTCTACGGTCTTATATTCTTGGAAAAGTTTAGTGAAGAGAGACAAAAACTTAAATATATAGTTATACCGTGTAGAAACCGATACATATAGTGACGAATACAACCATTATAGTACTAGACATAATATCTAGAAAAGCTGTGGAATATCGAATACCGTGAACTTATACTACTTGTCTGAATGTTATTATTTTCTTGTTTTTTTTTACTCTGATGTGCACCGATTCTCTCACCAGAGATGCAAGTTCCCATTATTTTTTAGAGAAAAATTAATGGGTAGCTGTAATTTTTTTTATAACAATAACGTGCAGTGCACGGAAAAAAAAGATTAGTTGCCATAACCAAGAAATGAGTTGACACAACCAATCGATTATTCTATTTCCCTAGCAACTCAAATGGTAATACCAACGATTCGAGTGGTAGTCCCAACGATTGGATTAGTTAACCTAACTAATCCAATCGAGAACTAATCGTGAATAGTTGAGGTTACTATTCGATATGGTTGAGGCAACTAATTTTTTAGACATTGTGTACAGCAAATCGAAAACGTAGGTGCCACAACCAAACTTTTTTTTCCGTGTGAAATTAAAAGTTGTTTCATTTTGATAAGTAAGTGCAACAAAAATGATTTGTAAATTAATTTTCAAGTTATGCATTGTTTTAAGCGAATTTTCATTGAATTTTATAAATATTTTTTTGTAAGAGCTGCAAATAATTGTTGACAAATTTTAACTATTCGTTTTTTTTTCTGGTAGGTTCCAAAGTAGTTTACAAACGTATTAACAGAATTTGGTACGCAATTTAAGTTTTTTTTTAAATTATCAAGCTCAAATCCTAAATAAATTATGAAGTTGTCAACAAGCTCTATCTCAAAGAGGACTAAACAAATTAATACTGACAAAAATAAAATAAAAAAATGTTGTAATGTCGGGCATTAATGGGAAGCTGTAATTTTTTTTATAATAATAACGTGCAGTGCACGGAAAAAAAGATTAGTTGCCATAACCAAGAAATGAGTTGACACAACCAATCGATTATTCGATTTCTCTAGCAACTCAAATGGTAATACCAACGATTCGAATGATAATACCGACGATTCGAGTGGTAGTCCCAACGATTGGATTAGTTAACCTAACTAATCCAATCGAGAACTAATCGTGAATAGTTGAGGTTACTATTCGATATGGTTGAGACAATTAATTTTTTAGACATTGTGTACAGCAAATCGAAAACGTTGTTGCCACAACCAAACTTTTTTTTCCGTGTGAAATTAAAAGTTGTTTCATTTTGATAAGTAACTGCAACAAAAATTATTTGGAAATTAAGTTTCAAGTTATGCATTGTTTTAAGCGAATTTTCATTAAATTTTATAAATATTTTTTTGTAAGAGCTGCAAATAATTGTTGACAAATTTTAACTTTTCGTGTTTTTCTGGTAGGTTCTAGAGTAGTTTACAAAGGTTTTAACAGAATTGGGTACGCAATTTAAGTTTTTTTTTGTAATTTATCAAGCTCAAATTCTAAATTATAATTTATTTAGGAATTTAGGAATTTAATACGACTAATCTTAAATAAATTATGAAGTTGTGAACAAGCTCTATCTTAAAGAGGACTAAACAAATTAATACTGACAAAAATAAAATAAACAATGTTGTAATGTCGGCCCTTGCATATTGCTCCCTCCTTTTCCACCTCTCTCAAAGCTACTTCTATGAGGAAGTATGTTGACCAAATTTTGCTTGACAACGCATCACATTTCGCACTTGTATCGAAAACTACCAATTCGATATTATTCATATATTTCATAATTAGCCATCATCATTGATAAGAAAAATATATATATATTGAATGATCTTCCAATTTACTTGCTTGAAAATACTAGCTCTATAAACATTGATCAATAACTATACAAAATTACGAAAAATAGTGCAAAAAAATAGTTTAATGCCACGAAAAAAAAAAAATTACGCACAGCATAATATTTTATTTTTATATATTTTCTTAGAACAGTAAACAATACTAAAAAGCTTAAACAACGATATTTCACGTCGGTCAGTAATTTAGATTTCAAGCATATTTGTCTGGATTACACTGAGAAAAAAATATATTTGAAAGAACTAAATTAGCGTACACCCTCGTTTAAACGAGTATTTCGTTAGGACAACCAAATGTTTAGTTTCTTCCAGAGTTGTAAATCCCCATTAATTCATGAGATACAGTTTACAGTACAATTTGTTTTATAATTATGATTTCATAATAATAATATGTAGTGATTATAAAATAGAGTGTAAACATTTGAATAGCTGAAAAAAATACTAATTTTCGTTTTAATATTGCAAGAAATAGTGGAAAAATGGAAGAAATAAGTAATGCATTACTTTCTTAATGCATTACTTATTTTTTCTATTTTTTCAACAGGATTACCGTGAATTTTTATTGACAAATAATAATTTTTGCAGCCATTCCAAAGTTTAATCATCGTATTACAATCGCTACATGTTATTATTATAAAAACATAATTATATAGCTGATCGTATCATCATCATTATTTCTATAAGTATTAGGCATTTACAACTCTGGTTTCTTCAATAATCATAAGATTCAGTTGTCTAAAATTTATTTGCGGTAACCAAAATATTTGTTATACCTACAAAAAATTCATTTGTACGCGGGTGTACGTTAAATTAGTCCATTAAAACATTTTTTTTTCTCAGTGTATAATAACTCAGATGATTAATCAAGAACTTTCCACTCTGGCGTTCGTTTGTGTAACGATGAAGGTTGTGTTTCGCACTGAGGAACGCGAGTGGCATACAAGGAAAAGTGGGAGGAGCGTAAAGAAGAGGGAAAGAGAGAGAGAGGAAGGGAGAGAAAAAAAATAGCAGCCGGTTCAATGTTTCGCTAATAGGTGATTAGGTGGTATATCTACTAATTAGTATAGAAGCGTGGCAGCTACCGTGCTACACGTATACTAATACCCACTTGTGCTACGACTGTACTACTATTACAAACGTCTCGGCCACTCGAGCGCTGTTGTATATAACACCCTAGTCAGCGTGACAGCTTCTTACTTAGCGCAGGCGTGAAGTCTGTTCGCTCTGCCGTTGCGAATTATTCGCATCGGTATATGTATCGTACTTGCAAATCGTTATTAACGCCTGCAACGATTGCTGTATTCGTACGCTTTAGTGTGCACGAGGAAAAAGATTATACACAATGAGCAGTATCGACGTCTGAGACTTTTTCTTCGCAATGAGCCCGCATAAACGCTAATACTCACGTCAACTTATTAGGACGGTACGTGTGAAAGAATTTTGCTAGACAATTAGTTATTAAAAAAAAATTGTACAAGCTGCTATTATCACGATCGAGTCGGAAAACCTGTAATTTTTTATTTATAAGGGTTTCTTTTGTACATTAATTAACTTCTTTGTTTAATGATTTTCTATGTAATTTTGATATTGTTACGATACTTGCGAGGTTGAGAGATATGATTTTTTTGGATATCACCATTTTGTACATTTCGGCAGGTTCGTTTAAGCATCTTTTTGTTAAACAGTGGCAAAAAGTGTACTGAGAACTGTGTAAGAAGAACTGATTTATACTTTTTTTGGCAGTTATAATTTGTAAATTAAAAAAATTTTATGAAAATGTTCATAAATCATAACGGAAATTCGAAATATCTGAAGAATAACCAATTTTTGGGTATCGTTATGACATTTTTTTATTTTTCGACCAAATAAATAGAAAATTTGGCTCCAGCGAGTAAAAATCCTCGGTATAGGATCTAAAAAAAAATGACAAGTGATTTCGACATTTTGGTTAAAAAAATACAGAGTTTACAGATAATGGAGTGGTTACGTCTTGCGCTTGATTTCTTTGCCATCAATCAACGTTTAAAACGGTGTATGATGAATTAGGATTCGTTGATTTCCGATTTTTATTCCAGATTTAAAAAGTTAGAAAATCAAAAATTAAAAATGTTCGCATTTACCCTTTTCCATTATTTTTTGATATTTTTCGAAGCTACCTCACAGACACAAACAGTGGGATATCATAATGACGTTGTCATCGTTCTCTTCGTTCCAGTGACGAATTTAGAATCTGTAGAAAATTTCAACATTAATGAATCCTAATTTACCATACACCGTTTTTAAGCTTGATAAATTTCGAAGAAAACAAGTCCAAGACGGAGTCGTCACTTCATCACTTTTTGAAGTACAATAGAACGTCGATTATCTGAAACGTCCATCCAAAATCGATAACGTTCGGATGATTTTGTTTACCCGTATCGTCAATTATCCGAATAGAAATTTGATTTATCCAAATTTTCGATTTTCTGAACGAGTTTCTGCCGTAAAGCAGAAGAAAATAACCTTCGATTTTTTTCCAAGAAAATACACGATGACATAGAATCCGTTATCAAAATATATAATATATGCTACTAATAACATATTGAAAATATTAATAGTAGTCAAATATGTGTATTGTAATATTTTCAGCGTTTCAGTGTGTTCTTCCCCCCTGACAAACAATTGCTGTTTGGTACTCCGAATTTTCGATTATCCGAATGATAGTTGGGTCACAATTAGTTCGGAAAATCGACGTTCTACTGTACTAATCATTTTAGTTAAAGTCTTCATTTTTTTACCTACACGTCAAAAAATTCCGCAGAAAAAAAATGAGACGCTATACCCATGTTTTTTAACACACTGAACATGAATTTGCTATTATTGAATATTGTCGAAACATAAAAATTTGTCATCAAAAGAAAAAAAAGATGAATTTTTTTTCATTACATGCAATAGAAGTGAATTATCCATGTTCGGTAAAACAAAGTCAATGCTACGATCATGAACTCCCGTGTAGCCACGAAGTTAGTTATTCTTCCTGTACATTTTCTCTCTCGCAATCCAACTTGTCAAATTTGCTCTCGTTTTGCGAATATCTCCTGTCAACGCGACTTGAGAGGACGTCTATTCTGCGTCATCTCTAATTAGACTCGTAGCAAGTAGTAGGCTCACGCAGAGGATAAAACTTCGGACTTCATCCGTGTAGAACTGGGGCCATGTGTTCCTATAACCTGGGGCCAATTCTGAACTACTGCTGCTGCTTTTTTCCTTTAATATGTGGGACTGTGATGCGTAGTTCGAAATAGAAGGGTAGAAAAGAAGAGAAAGAGTAAGAGCGAAATGAACCCTACGCGCTGTCGTAGAAGTGGAAATGTGTGTGTCTGATATGTATAATTAGAGAATTTCACCCGAAGTATGGAGAACAAAAATAACATTTTTCGTTTTCATTTTTTCTTCCATTTTAGTAAATTTGATATTAAACTGAATTGATTGACAATGACTTTCAGGTACGAATAAAACGATGATAATGGATTCAACATTTTTCGATAAAATAACATAACATAAATTTTTTTGGGAGGATTTTTTTTATCTTACCTTTCTCAACTCTTTTTCCTTCCACAGATTATTCTCCCGAGTTTCGATCGTGATTTCTGCGGTCTTTGAATTAGTTGTTATCCCTATACATTTTTCTCATTCTCATTCTGAACTCAACTTGTCAAACTTGCTCCCGTTATGCGAATATATCCTTTCAACGCATCTTGAGAAGGCGTTTATTCTGCGTCACCTTTAATTAGGCCCTTAGCAAGTAGTAGACTCACGCAGATGATGAAAGTTCTGATTTCATTCGTGTGGAACAGTGTGTCCATGTATTCCTGTAACCCGTGGCGAACTCTCAACTACTGTTGCTGTTTTTTTCTGATACATGGGACTCTGATGCGTAATTAGAAATAGAAAAAGGGAAAGATGAACCCTACGCGCTGTCATGGAAGGGGAAGTGTGTGCACTTGATAGCAATGCTACTGTGCAATTAGAAAATTTCATTCGAAGTATGGAGGACAAAAAAAATGTTCCTATTTCGTTTTTTTCCATTTAGTAAATGTGTCATTGAACTGAATTTGTTGGCAATGCCTTTTGATACCTAAACACAGTACGAATAAAACGATGATAATGGATTCAACATTTTTCGATAAAATATCGTAACATAAATTTGTTTGGAAGGGAATTCTTTATTCTACCTTTCTCACCTCTTTGTCCTCCCACAGATTATTTTCCCGAGTTTCGATCGTGATTTGTGTGGTCTTTGGATTACTTGTTATACCAATACATTTTTCTCCCGACTTCGCTAAAATAACCCCATTTCGTGTCCGCAACGTGGGCGGGAAATCGCTCATTTGTTACGAATGACGTACGTATGCGCAGTCCCCTTTCATTACCTCCCGAGGGAGGTAATCATCGTACTACGCATGCGGAGTTCGCTTTCATTACCTCCCGAGGGAGGTAATCCTCGTACTACGCATGCGCAGTCCGCTTTCATTACCTCCCGAGGGAGGTAATCATCGTACTGCGCATGCGTGTCGTCATTTGTTAAAAATGAGCTCACTCTCCGTCCTTGTTGCACACACGAAATGTGATTATTTTTTAGCGAAATCAGGAGAAAAGTATAGTACGTTACATGGGAGGGGTGCGACTTTTCACCTCGTGTGAATTTCTGCCCTCGCTTCGCTCGGGCATCAAACTTCACTCTCGGTGAAAAGTTGCACTTCCCTCCTTTGTAACGTAATGTACTATTTCTCATTCGCATTCTGGACTCAACTTGTCAAACTTACTCCCGTTTTGCGAATATATCCTTTCAACGGATCTTGAGAAGGCGTTTCCCACACAGAACGTATCGACCATGGTACGTCGTTTGAACATCCGTGGCGGATGAGTCGATCGTCCCGGGAACATCAACAGACATCACCAGCACATAACCACAGAATGTGTCAATCGTCACCAATTCTAGGTAATATGGCCGGTCTTTGAACGTATCAGTAGGTATATAATAGACGTATATGAAATATCTTATGGATGTCATCGATTACGTGAAAACAGCTATCCATAAGACGTTCAACGAACATATATTTTAAGATATTTAGACGTTCATATTATCCGTTCAGCGGACGTGAAATGTATGTCCAGTAAATATCTACAAGTATGTTCAAGGGACAACCATATTACTACTTAATGTGGATGTTTAGTGAATGCATATAGATGTTCCCTATATGTTTAGCTTTTCATCCAAATTAGACGTATAATGTAGAGATAATGACCAGCCACACTACGATCTGACTTACGTATATACCATGTCATGTGTACATATTTTGGCCGCATGAGGTGATGTTCATTCGAAATGCAACTGATGTTCTATGGATATGGAGGACAACGTCCGTTATGCACATGTCCAGCTGATGCACTAAACGGGCTGCTATTCAATGTGGTTTTTCGGATGTCTGGTGTATGTCCACTCAACGATCTTGCGGGACAATCATTCAGAGTCCTGCCGCGGCCATCCAATAGATATTCCCTTTGCGTCCATTAGGTACGTATAATGCGGTCCTTTGGACCTTGAATGTATGTCCACTTTATGGTCCTGAATGACGTTCATTTTTCATCATGCAGAAATAATGCAATGGACGTTCTCATTTCATCTATCAAATACATTTCCTTGTAGATGAATTTTGAACGTCTATTGGATGTCCCGTTGAAGTACTACAGATTCATGTAATCGAGGTATTCTACTTAATGTTCCATTGAGATCCATTTTATATCCATTCCGACCGATCAAGGTGGTACGTATTATGTATGTCCAATGGATGTTCCGTTTTTATCCACTGTGATATGTCCAAGCACAAGACTGCTATAGACGTTAAATAGAGATACATATATCGTCCACCGTGGATGTGGACGTTTTACGGACCAATGGACCATTCATATACGTCCAATGGACAGTACGTTCTGTGTGGGTCATTCTGCGTCACCTTTAATTAGGCCCATAGTAAGTAGTAGACTCACGCAGATAATGAAAGTTCTGATTTCATTCGTATGGAACAGTGTGTCCATGTATTCCTGTCACCCGGGGCCAACGCTGAACTACTGCTGCTGTCTTTTTCCTGATACATGGGACTCTGATGCGTAGTTAGAAATAGAAGGACAGAGAGAAAAAGAGAAAGATGAACTCTACGCGTTTTCGTGGAAGTGGAAGTGTGTGCGCCTGATGGCAATACTACTGTACAATTAGAGAATTTCATTCGAAGTATGGAGGATAAAAAAATGTTCCTATTTCGTTTTTTCCAATTAGTAAATTTTACATTGAACTGAATTTATTGTCAACGCCTTTTTTATACCTAAACACAGTACGAATAAACCGATGATAATGGATTCAACATTTTTCGATAAAATATCGTAACATAAATTTGTTTGGAAGGGAATTTTTTATTTTACCTTTCTCACGTCTTTTTCGATCGTGATTTCTGTGGTCTTTGAATTATTTGTTAACCCTATACATTCTTCTCATTCTCATTCTGGACTCAACTTGTCAAACTTGCTCCCGCTTTGCGAATATATCCTTTCAACGCATCTTGAGAAGGCGTTTATTCTGCGTCACCTTTAATTAGGCCCAAAGCAAGTAGTAGACTCACGCAGATGATGAAACTTCTGATTTCATTCGTGTTGAACAGTGTGTCCATGTATTCCTGTAACCCGGGGCCAACTCTGAAGTACTGTTGCTGTCTTTTTCCTGATACATGGGACTCTGATGCGTAGTTAGAAATAGAAGGGCAGAGAGAAAAAGAGAAAGATGAACCCTACGCGCTGTCGTGGAAGTGGAAGTGTGTGCGCCTGATGGCAATACTACTGTATAGTTAGAGAATTTCATCCGAAGTATGGAGTTAGTTGCAGTGAGACGCGCAGCAGCGCCGGACTTCTCTGTTTCAGGTTTTGGTCACGCGATGCCTTTTTTCTCTGCTTCCCGGTACCCGGTTATCTCTGGCCGGAGGCAACCCGGGCGCACGGACTACTCTATTCTTCGACGATCTTTACTACATGTTATTCAGTATATATATATACTATATATATACGCCAAGTTCGCTACTACTACGAGGATCAGTCGATAATTACAAACGTTCTTCGCGCTATTAAAGGGAGGCTTAAGGTTTTCTCGCTCGCACTGACGCCATCGCTATGGTGTTGTCTCTTTCTCACTCGTACAATTTTGTATCGGTATTCAGCTTCACCGTGAGGATACTACAGTAAGATCTCCCATGTTGCCGCAGAGCTCAGGACGGATCTATCTCTGACGAGTAAACATCTTCTCCCACCGCACAACGTCTATGCCAATATCAATGTAGGGAAGAAAATTCTTAAGAGTCAAATGGCAAAAAAACGTCAACGTCGTTTTTGCTTTTATAAAATTTCTGATGTGTTTCTTGTTATCGTAATGTCATAAATATAGTCGAAAGACGTACTTAGTTGAGCATTGATGGACATATTTTTTTCGTCACGAACTTGGTTATTTTATTTATAACTTGTAAGATGTCCGGAACCAATGGTTCTTTCGTCACATTACGGTAATTATTTGATTGGTCTATTGACGGTCACGTGACCAATTTCAATGTGAGGAAGAAAATTCTTGAAAGTCAAATGACAATAAAATAGGAAGGTCGGTTTTTGCTTTTATAAAATCTTTGATGTGTTTGTTGTTATTGCAACGTCATAAATGTAGTCGGAAGACGTACCTAGTTGAGGAGGCAAGGGACCGACTCTACATCTCCCAACTCTGCACAAACACAAGATGACACAAAAAGTCGACACGAATGACTGTACACACGTTGCGTTGCCTGCGTGTCGACTTTTTGTGTCAACTTGTCTTTGTGCAGAGTTGGGAGGTGTAGAGTCGGTCCCTTGCCGTTGAGGATTGATAGACTTTTTTTTTGTCACGGATTTGGTCATTCTATTTGTAACTTGTAAGGTAGTCTGGAACCAATGGCACTTTGGTCACACTGCGGTAATTATTTGATTGACGGTCACTTCACCAATATCAATGTGAGGAAGAAAATTCTTGAAAATCAAATGGCAATAAAATAAGAAGGTCGGTTTTGCTTTTACAAAATCTTTGATGTGTTTGTTGTTATTGCAACGTCATAAATGTAGTCGGAATACGTACCTAGTTTAGGATTGATAGACTTTTTTTTTCGTCACGGACTTGGTCATTCTATTTGTAACTTGTAAGGTAGTTTGGAACCAATGGTACTTTGGTCACACTACGGTAATTATTTGATTGGTCTATTGACGGTCACGTGACCAATGGTAGGGGGTTGTTGGGCATGGTCACGCTGTATATTTGAGGACAGTGTTGACATTGGAAAAGGGAATTTGCAGAAATTATACCTTTTCATACTTTCGAACCTCTGGTAGCCAAGTTCTCGTGCATATATTCACACAGTACACAAAGTCAACTTAACCACATGTACACAACCCTTAAACCTTCGTGTTTCGTTTGTAAGCGTGATCAAGAGCTCGGTTCAAAAGCTATATGGAACTCACGCTGACGACGGTCCATCACGCAACATGATGCAGTTGCAGTACTGCAATCAACTCAATCAATTGGTGATCCCTTTTGAAAACTTTGCATAGAAAACTTATCCCAAAAAGCTTTCACATAAAAATGGAACCACTGGAGGATATATCCATTTGGCCTATACATATGTATAATTTTAAAAAATAAAAAATATTGGACCTGATACATTTTTCGTTCGCGATGTGTGGTCAGAGATAATTCGAGTTACAATTTCAAAGCGATGGGTAAGAGGCCGACGTGCAGAATAATAAAAGTTGCCGTAGCGCTCAGTCAAGACAAGATAGAGAAAAAAGAAAGATCGTCGAATGGAGACCACATTAATTTTGTTTAAATACCATTTTTAGGACCGATTTTTCAGTCATGTGTTACACCTTGAGATTAAACTTCAAATCAAATATAGCTCATAAATTCGGTTTTAAGTTTATTGTTAAGATCGAACTCACGTTCAATAATTCGGCCCTTAGCCTTATTTTAATTGGATCAGATGTTATGAATATAAATTCTGCTCTTTAATATAAAAGGGTTGAAAATTTTCAGCTCGCTCTGCAAAACCTGCCGGTTCTCTGATATAAGTGTGCAGTGCGAAAAAGAAACTGTAAGTGATCCAGAACACCCAGAATCAAGCACATATATTTATTAAATGTAATATCAGCCGCCGAACAAGTGAGATATCCATAAATAAATTAAACAATTCTAATCATCTAATTCTATCATCATCTAATTCTAATGATCGCGGGTACAGAGAATATGAAACTTTATTTTTTTCCTAATTATCTCGACCTCCATTAATATTACACAGTCGCGTTTAACCGAATCGTAAACCTTATAAGAAATAAAATGAGGACATTTTTTAACGACAGAGCAAAAGTAAGTCCAGTATGGATTAAAACTGGCTTTTTTGGATTTGTATCTACCAGAAACCAAGTAAAAGAACTCTTTTAGGTTCCGACTGCACCCAGAAAAATATATGGTTAATTCAACAATACACATATTTCCCTGAGAGAACAACAATGCTTTTCAAATATAATATCAGCAGCCGAACAAGTGAGATATTCATAAATAAATGAAGCAATTCTAATCACTGTTAAGCAATTGCCTTTCCAAGGTATAAGGTCGCGTGTACAGAAAATATGAAACTTTATTTTTCCCCTAATTATCACGACCCCTTTTAATATTACACAGTCACGTTTAACCATATCGTAAACCTTATAAGAAATAAAACGAGCACATTTTTTAACGACAGAGCAAGAATAAGTCCTGTATGAATTAAATATGGCTGTCTTGGGATTTTAACTGCCAGCAAGCAGTAGAAGAACTTGCGTGTTGTTAGGCACCGACTGGAAGAATGACAAGTGCACGTGCGCCTATAAGCTTATTTAGCTACATCAGCATCACATACAGTCGTCACCGACGTGCAATTTCCCTGCTCGAAAGAGGATTCGGCCTTGCTCTCACTCTTTCCTTCGGCTCAATGAGAACATACTGTGGTAGTTGCCGCGCGCGCCACTGGTATCACACTGGAAGCAGCGGCAGCCCACCCGGGACCAAAGAAATAAACCGGCAGTAAAAACGTTCATGGCACTGCGCGAGTTCCACAGGCGCATATATGTTAACCCCGCGCGCGCAGCACACGCGGCCAACTCCGGAGCTATTAGAGTGTCATTTTAAAGCACTGGTCGTTATAGTGTGCCGCTGAGATGGTTCGACCGAGCGTGTATAGCAATATTATAAAGTGTGTAGCTGTATAGAAGTTGAAGAGTTTTAGTATATTCAGCTCTTCGCATCGCATCTGCTACCGGAAACGGACATATGCGCAAACTCTCCGATTACTCTCCAAACGCGCTTCTCTCCCTGTGGCTTCGTATATTACATCTATGGTAAGCTATGTGATGGTAAATGTCGAGAAATTGTACGTTTCCTAGTGTAATTTCTGACTGACTTCGGTCATTCGATTTCCAAGGTTAATACGTCCTAATTTTCCCCGTGAATTGAGCACCTAATGGCTCGGAAATAACTATTTTATTATATCTGCGGTGGGTCCACGTCTTGTGTATAGATTTTAATTTCAGCAATCAATTTGTGTCTTTATATATACACTGAGAAAAAAATATTGTTGAATGGACTAATTTACCGTTCATCGTTCAAATGAATTTGTTGTGGGTATAACAAATATTTTGGTTACCGCAAATTAATTTTAGACAACTGAATCTAAGGATTACTGAAAAAACAAAACATTTGGTTGGCCTAACGAAAAAATCATTTGAACGAGGGTGTACGCTAGATTAATCCATTCATCTATATTTTTTTTCGTTCAAATGAATTTGTTGTGGGTATAACAAATATTTTGGTTACCGCAAATTAATTTTAGACAACTAAATCTAAGGATTACTGAAGAAACTAAACATTTGGTTGGCCTAACGAAAAAATCATTTGAACGAGAGTGTACGCTAGATTAATCCATTCATCTATATTTTTTTCGTTCAAATGAATTTGTTGTGGGTATAACAAATATTTTGGTTACCGGAAATAAATTTTAAACAACTAAATCTAAGGATTACTGAAGAAACTAAACACTTGGTTGGTCTAACGAAAAATTCATTCGAACGAGGGTGTACGCTAAATTAATCCATTCATCTATATTTTTTTCTCAGTGTAAAATAATCTGCATTAGAAAATGTTTAGCAGCCTACAACAGATTTTAGCTTCCTTAGAAAAATTTTAGCTGTCTCAGAAAATATTCAGCAGCCTCAGAAAAATTCTAACTGTTTTAAACATTTTTTTAGGTGAAACAAAAAATGTTTGGCTGCCACAGCAATAAATATTTTGTCATTCTCTGTATATTTTTCCATGTCGTTCGGATGTTTATTGCGGAAAAACAAAGTTGACTCGGTGATGAAAGTCACTACGTTTGAGAATTCTAAAAAAGTAGGCATTACAGTTGAAAGACATCTCTGCAATATTGACACTGTCTGCTAGGCACGAATTACTTCAGATTTGAACGTGATTTTTTTTTTCGATTGGTCAGATAATTTCATTACAGAAAGGAAAATTGATGAAGCTGCGTGGAAGAACGCACCGCGAAGTAGTTCGTCATTGGCAAATAGAAACTCGCGGTGACTGTTGCGCAACATCAGTTTCAAGTGGTCAGAGCGAAAGGTTTTGCTTAGGATTGAGATATACAGTCGAAAGAGAATTATTGCTCACTACTGCTGCTGGTCAGCAGTTGCACCGTAATTATAGGATCGAGCAATGGTTCGTGTCATCGGCTACACCGAAGTGGAAACTTATTTTCCACTCAAATACTTCCTACTCGCAATCAATTTGAATCCTATAACAGAAACTGTAAATTGGTTGGTTCAACTGAGCAGTTGGTTCATCAAATAATTGATTATGTAATTGGTCTAATAAATCATTTGTTTATTAAACCAATCAATTGATTAGTTGGTTGGTCCAATAACTGGTTAGTTAGTTGGTCCAATAACTGGTTAGTTGGTTGGTCCAATAACTGATTAGTTGGTTGGTCTAATAACTGGTTAGTTGGTTCGTCCAATACCTAGTTAGTTGGTTGGTCCAATAACTGTTTAGTTGGTTGGTCCAATACCTGGTTAGTTGGTTGGTCCAATAACTGGTTAGTTGGTTGGTCCAATAACTGGTTAGTTGGTTGGTCCGATAACTGGTTAGTTGGTTGGTCTAATAACTGGTTAGTTGGATGGTCCAATAACTAGTTAGTTGGTTGGTCCGATAACTGGTTAGTTGGTTGGTCCAGTAACTGGTTAGTTGGTTGGTCCAGTAACTGGTTAGTTGGTTGGTCCAATAACTGGTTAGTTGGATGGTCCAATAACTGGTTAGTTGGTTGGTCCAGTAACTGGTTAGTTGGTTGGTCCAATAACTGGTTAGTTGGTTGGTCCAATAACTGGTTAGTTGCTTGGACCAACATATGATTTATTCGTTGGTACAATACCCGACTAATTTATTTTTACAATAATTAATTCGTCCGTAGGTACAATAACTGATTGCTGGTTAGTGCAACCATCGATCACATATGCACTGAGACAAAAAATATGGTTAGACCGACGATAATCTAACTATAAACTGTAAGTCCCAGGAGGAACGTCTACATTTTATGGTTATAGCAAATATAAGAATATAGTTGAATGAACCATCAATATAATTCCCAGGAGGAATGTCTCTATTTTATGGTTATAGCAAATATAATTATAATCGCAATCATCAAAACGATAATAGTTCCAAATATGCCGTTTCGTTGCATATACGATTTCAATGTTTGTTTCCAATAACCTTGCAAGTATCGGTTATTGAACCATATTATCATCGCTTCAACCATAAAACATTGCAAGCCTTCCTATATTCGTGTTATCATGTGAAATCGTTAAATCAACGATATGCTTTTCTCTCAGTCTTCGTACCAAAAAAATTGGGTGGCTCGCCTGATCAGTTGCGAGGTCTATCAGAATAGTTCGAAGGGGGTCACCTGATCCGTTCCACTGGATCGTTTAGGATGCCCACTTAGTCAGTTGGTTGTATTGCAACCATGCACATTTTTAATGGTGCATATTGAACCATGCCAGTTGATTGAAACAGCTTACCAATTCTCATGACGCACGTTCGGAATTGTGCAGTTGAAGCTCTGTAGTGTAAGCTGGAGTAGTTTCACTGCTCAATAATCCTCTTGAACGGTCGTAATAACATATAACGAACGTTGCTACCATTCACGGACGTTCGACGACAACTCGTTTCTTATCGCACAAAAAACCAGCAGCTGGATATGGTTATGCGGAATCTCAAGGAAAAAGAGCCACTCGAAGATTATTCGCCACGCGACTAGGGGCCAGGAGTCAAGCAATTTGAACGTTGAGAGTCATCGACGGCAATCATACGAGACAAATATAATATAATGATATTAAGCGGGATATGCAAATGGTTTTGTTATCGGATATCTAATATTAATGCATGGCTATTTGGAATCGTAGTACATAGAAAGAGCCACAAACTGCATTTTTAAATTTAATTCTTGTTACTTCAAACCCCTTAATTGTTGTGTCGTTCGACACTCTGCTCGGGATTTGAACCTGACACTTTATAAAAATAATAAATAAGAGAGTGTGAGATTGCGTGAGACGATGGAATGATAGATAAGATCGCGATTTTATTCTAGCTAATTGTCATTATGTCTAAGTGAACAACGTTAAAGCACTTTTTTTCACTATGCTTAATTTATAATTGTGCTGAAAACAAACAACATGACGTTATCCGAAATGAATCCTCTGACTGACATGTCTCACAGGTGTGAATACTTTTCAAGCACATTAATCTCTCATCTACCAAGCGACGTGTATTTTTCCGTGAGCGTCACAAATATGAACTTATTAGTAGTTGACAATCAGCTCTATAGATAATCTCAAATACGTATTTTTCTGAAGACGGCCTGAAGAAAGAAGCCCATGAATATTTTTTTAGGTTTTTGGCTTTACAAAATTGTAGATTAGCGAAAAAACATTCACTAACAAAAAAATGACGCTTCGAAAGTGAAAATCTGGTCAAATATTTAATACAAAAATTGCGACAAACAAAATTTTAGATCTCTGTCAATATTGCAGATTTATCCCGTGTTTATTTTATAAAGTTCAAATGCATATTTTTTATAAACAAACAACCACAAACAAAAAATATTTTCACTTTTTAGGTGAATTTGAAGAAGCTGATGCTGATAAAATATATACAGAAAATTCTTAGTCTACAAATGTTAGTAAATGTAGTAATAGTACGCCTACGTTGAGAAACTAATCATAATCCTCTTCTCCGGCATTGATTTCTTTATTTTTTCATTCGCTACTAGCGTGCCGAACGAAACGCAAGGAGGATTTTTTCATCGTAATGTAACCTACGGCTCTTTGAAAGCAGAAAATATGCGGAGTATCCCCAACTGCAGCAACGGGGCCTCGCGGAACATCACTAGGGAATTATTATCAAGCAGAAACGGGAGGAGAGAAATAATATTGTAACTCGTTCGCGCATACCCGCGGGAGCAACGAATACATTTTACTCACGCCATGGATGTAATTCTAGGCTTCATTATAACCGTACGAAAAAACACGACATTCAGAGTATGAAGCTCGAGAGGTAAGTAGTATTCGCTTAAGTGTACGCTAATTACGTACTTCACACCGTATGTATGTCGCTGCAATACGCTTGAGTCGATATTCGTATACTTGTATTGAGTTTGAGCCCCGATACATATACTCTGTGTGTAGAGTATGTACGCAGTGCAGAAGTGCATTCCACTCGTGCACGATAATCGATGCAAGTTATGATCTGGACGGGCGTGTACCCACAATTGTGCTTTGGATGAGCAAGACAATTGGCCGTGCCAAGTCAGTCGGTGTACTTATGTGTAAGCATTGCCATTAACCTTTCGTATACACACTGCAGATCTTAAAACCCAGCTGAAATCTCAAACCTAGGATTCTCCACGTTAACTGAAGTTTTTATTTCATTTTGTTATAAAAATTCGACATCCCGAACTATTGGATAATATTATGATGTTATGAGAAGAAACACGGATTTTTTCCGAATTTTTTAACGCTCAGATAACTTTTGAAAACCTTCCATAGGATTTAAATAATCAGTGGAAATATAAGAAAAATAAGTGTGTAGGCGGTGGATTAATTAATTCCGAAAGGAAAACATCTCAATACACCGGTTCAGCATTCTTTAACCGCAATCTAATTAAAAACAGCGTTCCAACAACTAATGATTGCCGGGCAATCATCTTTTATTATCTGAACAAAGTAATCGAATTATGCATATTTTGATATTCATCTCATATCTCAAATCTGAAAATTCCGGCACAAGTCTGATGAAAGATTGAAAACTTACCTGCAAGTCTATCCTTCAGATGAGGATGTGCCTGAAGTGGATGAGCGGCTAAATTAGCGAGAAGGCTTGCTCTGTGTAACCCTGCTGCCGCCGCTTGCTGTTGACTATGCTGAAGAGCCTGAAGACTCCAAGGTGGTATCAGAGCTTGTGCAGGAAGACCACCACCTGGTCCACCATTAGGACCTGGTGGTCTATGAGCCGGAACCCTGATGACACCGCCACCAGTGTAGATCAATCCGGAACCACCAGGAAATAGTCGAAAAGGTGCTAGAAGGTCAGCAGGATGCATAACCGAATTATTGGTGTGCATTTCAGGAGTGCTGCCCGTGTCATCGTCATCCTTTTCCGACATCTTCTCCTCCAGTTCGACGCCCCAAGATCTTCTCCCATCTTCGATATTAGCATTTCTGTTTGTCCCATCATCCCACGTCCATGATGATCTCCTCTCCTTGTCGCTGTCCAAGTCATCCGATGCTGCAGGACTTTTTGGATTTCCTTGTGAACCTCTACCCTCACCCAACAGTCGACTTATGCTGAAAGGATGACTCCTCGGCGATACTTCGTTCTGTAAATGGGCTTTTGTGTGCCCATTCGGTGGTGGCGAATTGGAACATTCCGACGGAAGCTCATTGGTATTACGGTTGTTGTTCGTTGCTGATGAGTTTACGTAATTTCGTGGACTGCAACTTCGTGAATCCAGGTCATCAACGTTTATTTCCTCGGACGGGTCGATGTCACTGTCACCGCCGTGATCCGACATGATTGCACCAAAGTTTTGTCTTGTCTTTGTTAAAAAAAAAACAATGTCTTAAACACTAATTCGCTGAATTACCGGTAGCGATTAATATCGATGAGGGGAAAATATTTCATGACGCGATAAGAAGTAGTTCATACGACCAACACTCAGAGAAATAACATTTGCATACCGATTATCTACGTCGAAAAAACCTCCCAGTTTAGTGCAACACTTATTCAAACTTGAATGCGTTGTCTTATGCCGAATGATTTGCAATATCGTTTCTAAGTATAAGTTACCGAATGTTCACCGGCAATAAGGAGTCGCTGGGGGGCAACAATGGCCGACAATGGGGACCGACGAGTTCGGGAGTCGAGTTTAAGTATATCCCGGAGTCACTGTAGCGCCTTGTACCAGCGGTGCCACTCGTATGGAGGATAATTTGGAAATTACGGAGCCGCGCGTACGCGTTCCGATGCTGCCGCGAGCACCTTCTTACGTTCGTTCGGATATCCCTGCTGTCCTGGCGTTCTTGCTGTTGCCGATGCTCCTTCTTCGTCGGCCATTTTATGGGCCATAAACGTTTGCCGTGGCTTTTCCAGGTAAGGGGTTCACCGTATGCGGTAGCATTAAATACATATATATATACTGTACGTTCTTATACTATACCTATACGGTACCTCGTTGCCGCGCACGATCTCTCTCACTCTACCCTAACATTCGGATGATCGGTTTGGCGGCCCTTGTCTAATTGCTCCACAGTTCCGAAACCACTCACGAAGCTTTGCCATCGGGACAGTGAGCTGCTGAGCTTTTAGCCCCTTCTGGAGAAGATTTTTTATCTCCTGGACTTAGATAAAATCCGACAAGGACTTTCGGACACAATTTATAAATGTCACAAAATGGTAACGTTTCACCTCATAATTGTTTACTATAATTAGGCACGATTATAATGAACTTGACGCACTTGGACCAGTCTACAGAAGTTGACTTTCCTTATTATGACACTTGGAAACGATTACAGGATTATTTTCAGTTTCTTGATGTTTTGACACAACTTTGGGTCAACGATATTGATCATTCATAGGTCGAAAAAGATTCTATAAAATAAATTCCAAAAAATCTCGGTTACAGCATCTAGAGGAACATTGTTATCTCATCTCCTTGCTTAAACAACTCAAAACTGTTGACACCAATGTCCAAAATAGCTGTTTGAGTATCACTTACAAGGAGATTAGGAAAACACAGGGTCAGACGGACCATCCGGTAATTATCATTCGGCACTGCTTCTGTCACTGACGTTTTCAATGATACTCCAGGTTCTGGATGCTGAGAAATTCCAATTGTTTAACACTTTATCACGTTATTGACTTGACATAACTCTCAGTCTTGTCCATTCACTGCGAACGAAGCAATAACTTGTGTCACTCTGTGCAAACAAACTTGCTCCAAATTGTTTCGTCAGGTATTTAGATCACAAACGCATCTCTTCGAAACATTCTCGTGCACATAAACGTTCGGTAAAGGACTTAATCTCGATTTCTCGATTTGCAACCGACCGATCTCCGTCTGAATCGACGGAAAGAAGAGAAACGTCACTGTCGCAGTGAGAATCGAAGTGAGGAGGAAAAAAAATCACGGCTTCGGGCAAGGATAATCTTTAGCCGCAGCCCGGCGTCCTCGCTTCGTCGTGGTGGAGTGAATCGGCTCGGGACCAGCAGACGGTCGGGTTCTCTGGGAACCAGGTGGTTATCCCCACCGTTTTGAAACCGTGGCTTGATCGAATGGCCTGTGTTTTGTTGCCGCGCCCACTTGGACCGATCGACCAATGATGGCGCGGCATGCCACGCCTTCACGTTGTCTGATTGGTGAGCTGCAAATTGATACCTATTTAACATTTGAGCAGAATGTTGCAGGCGATCGTCTTTTTCCCTTGTATTATTTATTGGCTTCGTCATTCTATTCGTTTTTTCCCCCCAAACAGCCCCTTCCACTTTTCCCCATGCTACGTATTTCCATCTTTCTTTCGTTCGTTCTGTCTTTGCTTTATCTTTCTCACTCTTCTCGTCGTATTCCACTCCTTCCATCTTCCAGCCCCGCACTTTGGGCTGTCTCCACTGTGTCTCACTTTCTTTTTCATGTTTCTCATTTATCTCGATCTCTCTCTTTCATTCTTTCTCTGTTCCTTTCTACCTTTTTCGTGTACATTGCTGGGCAGCCTCTACTTTAGATATATTCTTACTCTAGCTTAACCATCCACTTCTCTCTCTCTCTCTTTCTCTCTCCCTCCTGTCCCCTTCTCCTCTCTTTCATCCTTGTCGTACCGCAACGCGCCGTGGAAGCTGTGGGACTTAATTACGCGAATGCTGTGAGTACACTCGCGCGCACGAACACTAGCCAGCAGACTTGTTTCTTGTGTCTCTCTCTCCCTCTATCTTTCTCGCGAGCTGCATAACGTATTCTTTTTTTTACTGCACTCTGCTGGTACCGAGCGTTTTCGAATGCTTACGAGTACCATACGTACTAACTCGAAGGGAAAACGTGCATCATAATCACCTAACGAGACCGATCAATCGGTGAGATTCGATTGATCGACTGAGCCAATGAATTTTGTAAATCAATATAAATACGAGTAATTTCATTGTTTTTTTTTCAATTGCTATCAGGATGAGCGTCTTTTTTAATATGCAACATTGAACATTTTATGTTGATGAGAAAACAAATTTCTCAATGAGCATCCAATACAATCTGTAATTCTTATCTGTGAAGAAGCAAGATAGATTATAATTTATATGATCTATTGTAAATGAAATTATTTTAACAACAGAACGCGGAGAAGTTTCATGAGAATTATTTACTGCGTGGTTTTTGCTTTTCTATGCAGTTCTTTAATGGTTTTGGGAATAAAGATACTGATTTTTTATTGCCTCTGATTACGAACATAGAAAATTTGTTATGTAAATTTAAACGAATCATAATGAAATTGAAAAATAAAATCAGGAATTAAATATTTTTAAAGTCATTTCATGAGAAATATTGATTTCTCGATACAATAAATGACGAATTCGTATTCAGCGAGGCATAAAAAAAAATCCAGATTGTAAAACATTTTAGACAAAAATATAAGGTTTCCCTGTTAAACAAATAATAGGCTTACGACTCCGGCCTATGCTTGTTTTCTCCATAATTAATGAAGATATGGAACACAATGTGGTAAATTTAATTTCGTTGAGTTTTGAACCTTTTACCAATTTAGAAAAATGAGAGCACCGAAAATCGACAACCTTGACCATTTTTTTTTGGTGTTTTTTCAAAGTGATCTCTCGAACGCAGAAACTGAGGCATAGAAATGGTTTTAGTGTCTATCTCTTTGTTTTGATTTAATGTGTTTCACAATCAAGTCAAATTTGAGTGAAGGGATTTTATTTACTTTTAAAAAAAACGGATACCTAAGACAAACTGCCATTTTCTTTGGAAGGACCACTGTAAACATTAAGGTGTGTAAAAAATTTTTGATTAAAAATTTAAAAAAGAAAATTTTATTAAATTTTTTTTTTTAAGTTCTTGTACGTAATTTTTGTATTTGGAATTTGTAGAGAAATAAAGATCGCGATTGAGCCACCTCTAAATATTATTTGTCAGCGTATTCTTTTGGCACCTTCGATTGTTAGATGAACCCCTCGAATTTAAGCCATGAAGACCCAAAAAAAGTGTGATAATAGGCAGTAAGAAGCAGAAATTGAGAAAAAGTTGTTATTGCTCGGGTTACAGCTTATTATCACACTTCTTTTGCGTCTTTATGGCTTAAACTCGAGAGGTTGACTTAACAATTGACTGCGCTAAAAGAATTCGCTGACAAATAATATTTAGACGTGGCTCAAACGCGATCCTTTTTTTTCAACTAATACCGAATAAAAAAAACATTAAAAAATGTAGTCTCGAATTTCGTATAGGGGGTGGATATTGAGCTCAGTATGCATGCTTTGGTAGTAAAGATTTTTTTTTATTATTGTTTTCATTAAAAAAAAAATTTTTTTCGATTTCTGCTCCTTATTGCTTATTATCGCACTTTTTTTTTGTCTTTATGGCTTGAACTCGAGGGGCTGACCTAGCAATCGACTGTGCCAATGGAATTCACTGGCAAATAATATTTACAGGTATCTCAAACGCGATCTTTGTTTTTCAATAAATTTCGAATTAAAAATTATGAAAAGATAAAGTCGCGTATTCCGTATAGAAGGTGGACATTAAGGTCAGAATACATACTTTCGCAGTAAAAAAATAAATACATTTTTTTTACACACCCTAGTAAACATTTGTATAAAATTCGTCAAGGACATGGAAAAACTATTCTTTGTACAATTGAGCTTCATTTGTGATGATTATTATAATTATTATTTGACAATAACATGCTCAATAATATGTTGAAATTTATTTTTCTGTACTCGTCCAGAAATCCCGCTTTATACCATAATATTAAGTCTCGTAGCAAGAAAATGCCGTCTGGATTTTTGTAAAAGGTGGTATTGTAAAGTGTTTTTTTCTTCCTCACTGGATTTTTGTGAAAGGTGGCATGAAGTATTTTCGTATTCTTTATTTGCAGCAATTTGTTATAAATCGAGTGAAAGTGTGAATTCTGCACGCTATATCCTTAAAAAATGTTTACGCTATTCTCTTTTTACGAGGCTCAATATTAAAGTAGGAAAAAAAATGCCAGACATTTTAATAAGCATTTTATTGTCGAATAATAACAACAAAAATAATAATTCCAAATGAGACTAAATCTTATGAAGGATAAGTTCCACAGTATTCCTATCAAGGAAGATGGCAGTTTGTCTGATTTAATCGTTTTTTGGAAAAGGAAAAACATCCGTTTACGCCAAATTGAATATCTCGGACACTATGCGGTCTATAGTATATTGCGGCCCTAGGGAGGGAAAACATATTTTTCACAAGTGTGAGTTTGCATTCTCACGAGTTGAGAAAATGTTTTCCTCCGGAGTATTGCATACAATTTTACGTTACAAGGCGAGGAAAGAGAGTTTTTCGTTCGTGAAGCGCACGGAAAACCTCACTTTCCGTGCCGTAGTGACGTAAAAATATTTTACGATACACGGAATCGAAGCTATCAAATGCTACCGTACATAGCATCGTCCATCGTGTAAAAAAATAATGGTACCCGTCCAAAAGAAATATTTGATTTTTTACGAGGCAATCAAATGGGAAATACAAAAGGTTATATTTTAAATTATATTTGTTTCCAAACCCTTATAGAACATTGAGGCTCAATTGATCGATTTTATTAAATGCATCATTGGACCACCAAGCCCATTAATCTGAAGGCACATTTCTTTTCTGTGTCCTTATCATCAATTATTCTCAGGATGAAGTCTATGGCGCATTATGTACAGAGTACGTTGATATCGCCATAAATTGGCGCCAAAGTATCTAATGCAGGTACTCAGTTTCTAGTTTTACATTCTGTATCGCGTATTCTCAGTAATTCCGTGAGTGAAGCCACAAGGCTTCCTAATACCCAACAGCAAAACTTTATTACGTCGAATGCGCGCTTCTCCTCGTTTATTTCGAATCACTTTGTTCATTTCCTCCTATTGCAAAGTTGCCCTCATATGCGGCATCCTTTTCCCCGCAAGCAAACCCTCGGCCATATTGCCATATTCACGTCGACTTAGTCTGGATATTTACCGCTGTGCAACGTATCGCTGTACAATTACAACTCATTTTTTTTCATCTTTTACAACTCTTTATTGTACCAGGTACCAACCATGTGAAGGTAAAATGGCTGGCAAATATATAGGCTCGCATATACACATATACATATATTCATATATACACACCATCCGCGAGGTTGAAGCGTCTCGGCACGTATCATTTATACGCGAAACATGCGCGCACTTGGCTCGGTGCATACGAGTCCGCCATCGAGTAAATGGCATATCCCGACGTCCCGTCGGAGTAGCAAATAATCACCGAGCATAACCAAGTTCCGATAGTTTTCATGAGGGCTAATTGTGAGCGCGAACTCGAAGCAATCAAAGCCCGTTGGTCGTGGAGAGGACGAGGATGCGGTGATGACGTTTAGTGCAACAGAGAACAAGACAGAAACGGTCAGGGGAATAAACGACCACCGGTGTTAGGGACGGCAAGAGCACAGACGCAGAGAGTGAGGGGATATCACATGGAAACGAGAGACTCCAATCTTGGTGCGACGCACTAATCGAGGAATATCACCCTATCCACATGATGTAGCTTGACTGGGATGTTGCTGGTTGCCCTGGACTGGCGTACCTCCAGCCTATCGGCTTTTCAGCTTGCCAGCATATAGAAGCAAGCTCATACACACATACACACACATGTATATACATATATATGCTATGATGCTTGCTTGGTAATGGGAGAACGAACGAAGCGAGATGACCACTTTCAGGCGAACGCGCGTACGATCACATTAACAATTTCACCGCCGGAATGCGCCCGCGCGAAGCGTAATCTGCTTGCACCCCCGTAATCCTTCGGTGCTGGACGATTCACGATCCCGAGCTCGTATATTAGCAGTTACTGCAGTTAGTATATAATACATACGCTCGGGAACCTCGAGATATGATGCGTCTATTTAGCATAGGTATTATGAATTTCATGGGATTTTAATGATAAACGCAGTCAACGATGAAAGTGTCTTTGAAGTCATACTGTTGAAGCCTTCTACGAAAACGAAACTTTTAGTCTTTAACAATACCTAATACGTTTTAATTAAAATCTCCTGTTTAAGCAAAGAACGTATTTGCTGCGTACCATTTGTCTGACGACGGCATTGACTTGTATCATGCTGGAATATAATTTGATAGATTTAATAATCAATTACAAAGTTTAACGCTAAAACCGAGGACTGACGCATTGGTAAAGTAAGAAATTGGATAAACGCAGTTAACAATGAAAGTGACATGTTTTAAGTCGTATTGTTTATAAAAAAATTCTACGGAAAGAAATGTTCAGTCCTCAACAAAAACCCATTAGAGGAGATGGGGGAAAACGGACAGGGGGACAAAACAGGCATCACGACTGAAAATGACAATTGGGGGCAAAACGGGCATCGTTTCTATTTTTTCGAAAACGACTTTTTTCAATTTCCTGACATTTCTTACTTGAAAATTTCGGAAAGTAGTAGGTGATATCAATAAGACGGGCATGGACGCGAAAAAGGAATCTCAGCTAAATATAAGTGTCGGGGGCAAAATTGGCACCAAATCTTAAAATGATAATTTTGTTCTAATTGATTTCTTTATGATATGCCGACGTTTTTTTAAATAATTAATTTGATTATAAATTGATGAATTTAATTATAAATACTAAAGATAAGCACTAAAAATGGCAATCCAAGTATTGGTGAAGTATGAAATTAGAGGTAATCAGGATTTGCTGCTCGTATTTCAATATACGTATTATTAATGTCATGATGTCATAATAATAAACACAGTGAAGATGGGAGTGTCATGTTTGAAGTTGTATGGTTGAAACCTTAAGATTTCGACGAAACCAAATCTTTCAGTCTTCAACAATACCTAATGGCTTTTAATTATAATCTTTTGTGTTGGAAAGATTTAATGCTGCTAGCATTGAGTTACATTCCAGAATAGACTTTCATCGATTACATTATTAATACTAAAGGCTTCAAACGGCAACCCAATTTACAACCCTAGTTATTATGAATGTCATGAGGTCGAAATTATAAACATAGTCAACGATGTAAGAGCCATGTCTGAAGTCGTACAGTCGAAACCAGGAGATTTGGATAAAACCAAATCTTCCAGTCCTCAACAAAACCCATTGGATTTTAATTAAAACCATCAGGAAAAAAAATAGACCACCAAGAGTCAATAAAAAATTAATAACAACAATATTCGGTCACGCCTATAACATACTAAGTTTAATTAAAACCTCCTGTTTAAGCAAAGGTTTAATGTAGTTATATTTTCTGCATACTATTTGTCTGACGCCGCCATTGACTCGCACGCTGCAATAAACTTCGATGGTTTTAATTATTAATACTAAAGATTTGGATAAAACGAAATCTTCCAGTCCTCAACAAAACCCATTGGATTTTAATTAAAACCTCCTGTTTAAGCAAAGGTTCAATGTAGTCATATTTTCTGCATACTATTTGTCTGACGCCGTCATTGACTCGCACGCTGCAATAAACTTCGATGGTTTTAATTATTAATACTAAAGATTTGGATAAAACGAAATCTTCCAGTCCTCAACAAAACCCATTGGATTTCAACTAAAACCTCCTGTTTAAGCAAAGGTTTAATGTAGTCATATTTTCTGCATACTATTTGTCTGACGCCGTCATTAACTCGCACGCTGCAATAAACTTCGATGGTTTTAATTATTAATACTAAAGATTTGGATAAAACGAAATCTTCCAGTCCTCAACAAAACTCATTGGATTTTAATTAAAACCTCCTGTTTAAGCAAAGGTTTAATGTAGTCATATTTTCTGCATACTATTTGTCTGATGCGGTCATTGACTCGCACGCTGCAATAAACTTCGATGGTTTTAATTATTAACACTAAAGATTTGGATAAAACGAAATCTCCAGTCCTCAACAATACCCATTGGATTTTAATTAAAACCTCCTGTTTAAGCAAAGGTTTAATGTAGCCATATTTTCCGCGTACTATTTGTCTGACGCCGTCATTGACTCGCACGCTGCAATAAACTTCGATGGTTTTAATTATCAATACTAAAGATAAACGCTAAAAACGCAGTCCAAGTATCAGTAAAGTTTGAAATTGGAGATAATCTATGGTTCAAGAAGTAGCTATGCTGTACAACTTTCCTAATAACAGGTCTCGAGCCAACTTTCCCGGAAAAGTCGTATCGACACTGGTTATCCACACATACTGTACACGATCGTTAAGAGTATGGGTGTATGCAAGCTGTGCGATATGCGTTAGGAATATTTGTAGAGTCGCTGACACGAAGTCGACCAGTTTAGCGAGTACCACTGCAGGCTCTGCCACCGATTCTGTAACAGAAACTATGCGGTTAACCAATCAGCTTCACTGCGCGGACTCTCCATGCGCATGTATCTGATATAGGTATAGATTCCAGGGACACAGTAATACATAGTCATGCAGGAGCGGCTAGGTAAGTACCACTTAGTTCCTCAACTGTTACTGCGACGAATATACGACTTGAAGCGCGTTGACCAACGGAAAAGGGCAAGAGGGCTGGCAAAATGTTGGTCGTTGGTCGTTGTTGGTAGCCATAGTCAGTAACAGCAGAACCACCACCAAGTCTGAACAGTCAAGCTGTCATCTTATCTCTCGTAGCTGTCCGGTGATATTGCCGCTTTGCGAGGGCAATTGCGCACGTGGCTCAGAAACGCCGTTGTACTTTTGTTCTCGTTATGTTTCACATGACACGACGTCTAACTCGATAACCCAACGTACGTTACTTTTTTTCTCTTTTTTTCTACCTATCCACGTTATAACGTGTTCATGTCGTTAACTGCGATAACACAACAATTCTTTCTAGTATTCCTGTTCTCGTTACTTTGGCTTCTTTGCGTCAGCGGTACCGTAATGACTGCTCCGAACTGAGACCGAATCTCGTCAGGTTCTCAACTATTCCCAGGAACACGCTCTCAGATATATTTCAAACGATTTACCTATTTACTGGAATGTCTGCCCGAAACCATTGTCCACATTTGTAGATGTACTGATGTTCTAACTGTTGTGAATTAGCCTTTTGGGACCACAATATACTTGGACAAGAATCCTGAAATGCTTTAGGTTCACAGAAAGTACCACATGACATGCATACTCCTGTTCCGAATAGAGGCGTTCTTATTTGTTTCACTCTGCGGTTGTTTGATGTCGTTACTGATAATGTATGGATTTGTACCTCCCGCAGAGACAAATAGTTAGTTACCACAACTGGCCATATGTTTACATGTGCCCAATAATTGTACTTTCCTGGGTTAACCCAGGCATCTGACTTGTTGTTCTAAGCAACTGATTAGTTTAACCGACCTATCGAATAGTTGTCATCATAACAATGGTGATATCGGGATGATCTTTGCGATAGTCTATGCGAGTCGGCGAATTCTGTCGAATACAAAAAAGAAAATTGACACTCGGTCGAAAAGTAAATAGTTGGTTACGAAGTCCAAATTTATGTGATCTTGACTTTTGAGAGGCTCTAAAAATAAAATAATGAAATGTATTTTTTTTAATACCATGTTTTAAAAGGTTTTCTGAGCAGAAATGTATCGCCGACTACGAAATGAGCAATTGTTTTGTCCATAAATAAAAAAGTCACATGAAAAATTGTTAACTATCTGAACAATGGGTTTTTTGATGTTGTAGTTTTCACTTGAATTTTTTGAGTTGTCAACAAAATAAATAGCAGTTTCGTAATTAGCGAGAAATGTCCGATCATATTAACTTCGAAATCGCAATAAATGTTGAAATCTGAAAAGACAGAATTTCGATAATTCGGAATTTTGAATGGAAATAATTTTCTTTTGGATGGACCTATTTTGTTTCCTCATAGAGGAAGCTTTGTTTGCGGAAAATTTTTTTTTTCGAGATTTTCATGTCAGGACACTTAGAATAGTCCAAAACGTCGAGAAAAGTGGTTTAGAAAAAATGTCCGGATGTATGTATGTATGTATATGTGTCTGTGTATATATGTATGTGTGGCACGCTTGTAAAATGTATGTATGTATGTATGTATATGTATATGTATATGTGTATATATGTATGTGTGGCACGCTTGCAAAATTCAAACCGCTGTATCTTGAAAACGGCTTTAACAATTAAGCTTAAATTTAGCACGCTGGTAGAGGAGCAACGCCCCTTCCTATGTATACATTTTCGAAAAAATTGAAAAAAAAATGCAGATTTTATAAGCCTTTCAATTTTTTGGAAAAGGCTTGTATGTTCTCTAGCTTCCGCAATTTTTCAGCTAATGAGCTAAATAGTTCCGGACAAATAGAGAAATGAAAAATGAAGGCGGGTATTAAATTCGAGCGTAACCCATGAAGCGGTTCAGATTTTATGAAATTTTGAATTTTCGAAAAATGTTGTTTTTGTTCTTATTCAAGTTAAGTTCGACCGAACCTGCTCAAATATTTTGCAAGTTAAAATTAACATCCATTTGTAGTATATATCGAATTTGGTGAAGATTGGTAAAGTGGTTCAGAATTTATAAGACATTGAATTTTTCGAAAAATCTTTGTATGTTCTCTAACTGCCACATTTTTTTAGATAATGAGCTTAAACAGTTTTTAACGAATAAAGCAATGAAAAATGACGATCGGTATTGAATTTAGGCGAAATACATAAAGCGGTTTAGATTTCATAGAAATTTGAATTTTTGAAAATGTTTGTTTTCGTTCTTATTTTTATTTGTATTTAAAATAAGGATGCAAAATAGAACTTTATACATTGCTGCGTCAATAATTTTCATCTTTCGCAAAGCTTCCTCTATGAGGAAGCCGAAAATAAAATAAAGAAACTTCCTCATAGAGACGACGTTGCGAAAGATGAAAATTAATGAGGAAGCAATGTGCAGAATTCTAATCTGCATCCTTTTTTATAGGAGTTAATAGAAAGTATTGTAATTTTACATATCACTTGCATATCAAATTTAATTACACCAGTTTCTGTAAAAGAACTTCTTTTAGTCGCAATGGTAATTTACACCAAATATTTTTAACAGCGTATCTCGATCTAATTCGGCACGATCGGTGATATATAAATATATATATCTCAAATCTAATTTTAGCTAATATTATCACATGTGAAACCAGATTGAGAAAATGAAAAACTGATCACTACTGACTGAGATTAAATAAGTGAAGGATTGAAAACATACGTAATCCGATAGGTCGTGATAGTTAGTTGATGGAGATTCAACTAGCCGGGCGCAGACAGAAACTAGAAGGGAAATAGATGGAAAGGTGACACGCAAACACGTTAGCTCGTCTATATAGGTGGGAGCTATATAATTGAGACAGAATAGACGATTCTCGGTACTGCTGCTTAAATTTCAAACGAGAGTGAGATGGACTATCATTACCTTCCCCTTTCTCAGCCTCATCCCGGTAGCCTAGTAGCATCAGATCGCGAGTCTAGAATAATGCAAGAAAATTCCGTCCAGGCGGCTGCATTCATGCCAAAACACCGCCAGAAACCGACTCGCCTCCTGTCTCAACCCCCGACATTGCTTTTCGTCCCCTCTAGCTCCGATCGAGGATCAATTTAGGTGTCAGGAATCCCCGCGTCACTTAGGCGTTTTCGCTTGGATAAGAATTATTCATGACACCCTTTGCGCTCTAAAGCCAAACGCGAGGAACAGCCTGAAAATGTGGATGTCTGTGTGAGATGGAGAGGTTGGTTACATCGGAGCTACCCTCAACCTCCATTTTCAAATAGCAATGGGCTGTATGGTTAGCATTGGCGACGCTACATGCGGATAACGGAGATAGCTGTGCTGGAACGAGACGGCAATTCTGTTAGTCAAGAAAAACCTCGTCGTCGGCTAGTAGCCCGGTTAGTGGAAGTAATTATCTATAGCTATTTACTGTAGTATACATGTGACGGACGAAGGGACTAACGGGGTAAAGAAATGGGAAGAGCTGTTGAAAGAATGAAGGTGTCTCTGAATGAGCACTGAAAGAAAAAAAGTAGTTGCAGAAACTAACTAATCGATTCTGACAACCAACCGGAATAGTTAGCATAACGTTGACTAGTCAGTTGGTTAGAAGAACTGCAACTGACATCATAACCTCATCTCACCGGTTTGCTGGTGCACGGTCTTACATAGAGGTCGAGAAACTGCATGAGTTGGGGATGCATCACGTACTGTCCCCAGATTCTGTAGTTCTTCTGTCGCTCGCAAGAGTCGCGACAGTCACTGTATTTTGTTTTGACAGAGGGAAAATAATGGGGTTTAACCTATTTTCAAAGTGGCAAAAATGATATAACCTCGATGTAATGTCTATAAATGATATAGAAATCTACGCGTAAAATGATCGGTTTTTAAAGTACCGAACGACGATGAAAGTTGAAAAAAGAGGACAGCCTTAATACCGAGTATCAGTGATTCAAACCGACACAATTTGTTTGCGACAGGCATTTCTTCGCGGATTTCATCACCAGAAAGTACATTAAGTACGACGATAACGGAAAACTAATTGCCGAAGTAAGTATATTTACCTGTAACTTTATATGGCTCTATTCTCTTATTTAAACATGTCTAGAACGAGATCTAATAGTACGTACACAAAGGTCTTTGATACTTTTTAAAAATGAAACAAAATGAAAGCCAAAAATTATATTCATGATTGTGATAGATTATTCATTGTTTTTTATTATTATTCATTTAAAACTACATCCATCTCTTTTCTACAATTGACGTGCGCAGCCGCGACCAAAACCCTACGATCACAGCGACAAGCACGGTCATGGGGCGAACTATTCAAGACGTGGCCAACTAGTGAGCTACCACCACTGTAAAAGTGAACAACCCACATGGAAATAGAAATATATGCACGATATATTCGACGTATAGAACTTTTTGGCGCTAAACGTATATAAATATATTTTACATATATTCCATACATATATCCCATATATTTTGAATATATTTTTGCACACATATATGCAGAATATATGCAGCATATAGAACTTTTTGGCGCCATATATTTAACGTATATATTTTTCTATGTGGGAAGTTTCTCGATTTGTATATAAGAACATAGGTTTGGTGCAACCAATCATTTGGATTGGACAGCATTGCGATAGTTGCAGAATCGTTCCGAACTGGTTGCCACAACCGCATTTTACTTTTCGTGAGCTTGTAGACCTTCATCGTCGATGGGAAAAGCTTGGCTGACTTGGATGAAGAAGAGGAAAAATGTGAGAACAGAGAGAGAGACAGAGAGAGAGAGCGGAATCTCTTTCCCTCACCACTCAAAAGATGTGGAGACAGAACTACAGCGCCAGACCTTGACGGATATATGTATTCTTTCCTCTGAACGGTACAATTATATTTTATTCAAAACTTTTGAAAAAACTGCAACTACCGTTATGCTAAATACTCGCAGATGTGACGATGGATGAGTCGAGGCTTAATGAGTTTTGCTTGTTGTGAGTGAATAACGTGGGAATATATTCTAATCTTACAAAAAAAATCTTGTTTTTTAAATTAAATTTTAGGTTATCAATAGGAAGATTGGTAATTTCGAAATCAGCGGGATATTTTCGATGACATAGGCTGCTGATGTTTAGTAAAAGGAAAAAAACGTCGACCCTGAAACCCCTCAAAAGTTAGGGTTACCAAAATTTGGAATTTTCAATTGATTATAACTTTTTTTTTGGGTTTGACCGATTTACAATTTTACTTTTATTTTTTTGTCGAAAGAGCTCGACTGGTCGGAGAGGGTAACGGAAATTCTGTTACTCAAGAGTAACCTCGTCAACGACTAGCGGCACTGTTAGTAGAAGTAGCTATCTATATCTATTTGCGGACGAAAGGACGAACGGGGTAAGTGGTGAGTGGGAATAGCTGCTGAAGCGACGAGGGTACTCTGAATGAGCTTGTGGACTTCCATCGTCGATAGGAAAAGCTCGACTGACTTGGAAGAAGAATGAGGGAGAAGGAGAAGAGGGTAAATGTGGGGAGGGAAAAAGGGAACAGGTTGACCGCTCTCAAAAGACGTGACGACGGAACAGCAGCAGCAGACTGTTATATTCTCCCCTCCGAACGGTACAATCATACTTTATTCAAAACTTAGACTTTTGGAAAACCTGCGAGCTAGTCTCGACTGACAGTCGTGACGGTTGAAAGGCCTTTGTACCAAAATAAACATTTATCTTCACTCCTATCAGCGACAAACGTCATCCACCAACATATTGGTCGAGGTGAGCTTCTCTTACCTTAAGTGAATACATGAGTTAGGATATATTTAAAAACTCAAAAAAAAAACCGTTCTTTTATGCTTTTATACCGATTTTTAGGTAATCAACAGAACGGTTATTAGTTTTGTAGTGAACGGAAAATTTCTAATCAGATAAGCTTTGTAAATTTCGTAAAAGTCATATTGTGTTTTTTGATCTTGGACACCCTGAAAATTCAGGATTGCCAAAATTCGGGATTTTCAACTGGCCATAACGTTTTTTTTATTTGACCGGTTTTAATTTTATTTATTTTTGTTCAAAAGAACTCGTCGGAATGGAGGGAAGATAATTTTGATATCTGAATTTTTGTGCCCGTGAGATTGCTTTGAAAAATAGCCGTACGAAAGGGTATGCAAAAAATTTTAATGTTTGGTGCTTGGTATATTAACATCTCTAAAAAAAAAATTTTTTTTAAAGAGACTTAAATCTCTAAAAAAAAAATACTTTTTTTTAAAAAACTTTAATACTATTTAAAACGACATTTTTTTAGAAACTTCAATATACAAAGCATAAAAAATTAGTATTAAAAAAAAATACATTTTTTTAGAGATTTTAATGTACGAAACATCAAAAATTAAATTAAAAAAAACAGAACATTTTTTTTTTGAGATTTTAATATACGAATGAATCCTGAACGAATCCTTATTTGTCACATAGTGTTTTAAAGCTTGATAAATTCTGAAAAAAACAAGTATAAGTCGAAGTAGGTATCTCAGTTCTTTTTCGAGTTACAGCCACTTTAATTGATACTGAAGAAAAAAATGATTTTCAGTTGGCCGTATTTTTTTCTCAGTCTATAGATAAATTTCAATTGAATCTATTAATTGAGGAATAGCGTCAAGGATTTTTCTTTCGGTATAAAAGCCAGTTAATATATTGCTGAAGGTACGTTGAACGGAGGCAAGACTCTCATTAGGTACAAAACTAATATCCACGAGACTTGGAACGTAACGGACCTAAACACCTGTGTAGAATATACATAAGCGATCCTCTTAATAGAGGCGAGGTCTGTGTTGAATAATTGACGGAGAAGTCGCCTCGTTATACGTACTTGCTACTTAGCCCCGAAACCGTGCAGACCGCATCAAGGGTCTATGTGCTTTTACTTCTAACTTCTCAGTATCTATAGCTACATTATAGTCCCTTAATTTCAAGCCCTGTACTCATGCCTCTTTGAATCCATTATGTTTACCCCTCCAATGAGCACTTTTAGAAAATTCCCACAGTCTCCTATCACATCGCTAAAGTGTTTATGATCAAAATTGAACAATTTAAATTCAATATAAAAAATTTCTTTACCTTAATATTAGTATAACTTTACTATTGAATAGTTATAATTATAATGACCATAATGAAGCAATTAGTACAATTGAAAAAAATAAATAAACATGAAAATACAAACAATCAAAAATTTACTTAAAAAAAACACTATCGAAATAATAATTACAGGATTCCCTTTATAGCAGAGTTGTAAATCCCCATTAATTCATGAGGTATAGTTTACAGTACAATTTGTTTTGTAATTATAATTTCATAATAATAATATGTAGTGATTATAAAATAGAGTATAAACATTTGAATAGCTGAAAAAAATACTAATTTTCGCTTTAATATTGCAAGAAATAGTCGAAAAAATGGAAGAAATAAGTAATGCATTACTTTCTTAACGCATTACTTATTTTTTCCATTTTTTCAAAAGGATTACCGTGAGTTTTTATTGAAAAATAATAATTTTTGCAGCCATTCCAAAGTTTAATTATCGTATTACAATCGCTACATTTTATTATTATAAAATCATAATTATAGAGCTGATGGTATCATCATCATTATTTCTATAAGTATTAGACATTTACAAGTCTGCTTTATAGTGATTGGTATTAAAATATGCATCGTCCAAATAAAAATTCTGACAAACAAAAAACGGATATAAAATTAAATGAATGCAAAATCATAAAGTAAGAGAAAAATACTATCGCAATTTTGTTCGTTTTTATTACTGGTCTATTAGGACAAATACAAGGACAAACATCCAAGAAATTGAAACCTAAAACTTGGCATATGCTACAACCAAAAATTCTGTATTTATGTCCAGAAAAGGCTTAAATATGTCCAATTCAGTCTGAAAGATGATATCCCGATTACTCTATCTGGCAAATCGTCCGAATTACGTTACAAAAGTGTCCACCCACTTTGGAAAATGAGTCTGACGACGATGGGAACATTGTACGATTACACGACCAGGCATAATAGTCGTACGGCAAGAGGAGCCAAGGGATTATCGTGACAGCAAGTTGCTCTCAGCAAAATGTTCTTGGGGTGATGAGGACGAGGCCATTTGATACGAACCAGAGACATCAATATTTTTCTCATCAATGCCAGAGACTGCACGAGCCATCTCCGACATCTCACTGCATAGAAAAACATAGCACAACTGGCCATGTGAACTACGATAACTACGCGACACCTCGTTGCTCACGCTTGCTGCTAACGGGAAACGTCATAATTCCCTATACGTTACGCCTTGGGGAATAAACCTGGGGCGTGCGACCGAGACCGGGACTGCGTAGTCGATCGGGCCCACAGCAGCAGTGCCTATGACCCCGAGGGACTCTTTCATCCCTTTCTTTTGTTCTCTTGAACCAGGCGCACCCCATAAAGCGTCATACGTACACATGCAGTACTAGGAACTCGGAAAAAACCTGCACTTGTGCATGCATATTTGTGAACGGGGCGTAATGAAACACAATAAAAACAACAAAAAAAATTATGTAGTTTTGAGAAAAATAAAAATTCACAAATGTCAACATATATATATAGTTATTTTTTTATTTTACAAAAAACACTATAGTGTTTCCGAAAAAAATTCGTTACTATTGTTGCGTTTCCATTTTTGGAAACATGCTTTGTTATTAGTGCAAGAAAGTTATATTTATACTTTAATTTATATTTTAATTTTCTTGGTCATGTAAAATTTTACAAAAAAATTGTTGTATTCAACAAAATACTTTAGCCAATATACGAATTTATAAAACATTGTGAAATCAACAAAACATGTTTCTCATTTACGACAGCTAGTACTCCATTTTACAATTTTTTTTTTTCAATGACTTCGCCACATTCACGTTATTTTGCTATTTTTAATTTTGGAAGAATAAAATTTGTATTTTCATAAAATTTACAAAAGCTTTTCGCCTATGTTCAGATTTAAAAAAAGAAGAATTATATTATTAACAAAACGAGTTTGGTTCTTAAGAAAAATGATATATCAACATTTTTTTAAATTGAGTTGTGCGCGGTTGGTTTGGTTTTTATGGGAAGGCTATTTAAGGAAAGCAGCACCATAGGAACCCCGTGAGTGCAAAAGAAGTTATCTTTCCCCTCTCCTTAACTTAAGATATCGAACATTAAGCACATTAACCCGTTAACGACCAAACGCTTATGAGCTTCAAGAAAAAAAGGTTTTACTTAAATTCAATCAAGACTTTTGTCAAAAAAACTAGAGGTAAAATTGCACTTTAAAAAAATTCTCGGTTTCAGATTTTTATACGTAAAATCGCTTTTCTTTCATAAAATTTCATAAAAATCAATTCACTTTTATCGAATATTTATTTATATATTTCATTTCCAAAAATATTAATATTTCTCCAATTTGATTATGCCTGAGTATTTTAAGGCTTTTGAGGTCGCTGGATTTTTTTTCGACACATTTTTCGAACCATGACGAAAGGATTAATGAAAAGTGTTCGCATGTCTTTAATTGACAATGAGTGACGAGTATGTGAAGAAGTAATGTGTCATCACGCCCCGCATTTTCTTATATACAATATTCACATCTGATCTGGTATATGTAGCGAATTGAGTATGTATGTGCCACTTGCAGCTGAAAATGGGCCACTCGTCGACACGGGGTGCCGACGATCACTCGATTGGCTTGTTGTGAAATTGAATCGGTCTTGGGGAGTGAGTCGATTGCTATTTTGCAGGGTGGCAAGTGTTGTCGAGGGGGAACACCCTTCGTATACAGTTGTTAAGGGTGGGTGGGGGAGAAGTGTAAGATGTATTGAATCAGTGGAGATTCAAAGGACGAGGAACCTCCGGGTGCCACGGGTCTCGGTTACAGGTGACTTGTTTGTTGTTTGAGATAAACTATGGATAAGGGAATCATTTGTAGGGAAGTAACCTCCCCTCACATGCATTTTGTAATTTAGGTAGACGAGTAACACGAATGAAATTATCATTTTAGATATTTTGTCGTATTAAACACGTGATAAGAATAGTAATAATAATAATAATAATAATGTTTACTTCCATTATATATATTGTTTATATGATTACAATAATCCGCTATAATAATGAAATTAATATATTAATAAATTAACTGATAGTATTTTCAAAGTTATTTTTTAATTGCACTGTTAGAAATTTTTGTATGGAAATTAATATAAAGTATTGGAAGTTTTTTGCGAATTCGCGTATATTAAATTTAATACACAAATGTTAATTAATATACAAAAAAAATTGTTGTAAAATTAATATACTAAAAACTTCATAAAACTTGTGTTTATAATATAATTATTGAAATTTTACAACATATCTGTATATTAAATGAAATTTAAATGAAATTTAATATACTGTATCTGAAAAAGAACCTCCAATAGATATATTGATTTTCAAAATATTTTTAACAGTATGCAGATTTACCCGTTTTAGTAATTTTTACAATTCGTTTTTATGATTTCTCGCGTGTAAGATGGAACCTCTTTACGAAAGATATTTAGCATTCGATGATTTACAATCACTTCCCGAAAAAGAAAATCATAATCACATAGAAATTTTATTTAATAAAATGTATTTGGAAGTATCAGTGAAGTGGTTTCATTTTTTAAAAAGTTAAAAATGAGTTGTCTACCATTTTTTTTCTATAAATTTATTATTAACTTTTTAACACGGTGTTAATATGATAAAAAATATCTAAAATGGTAGAAAACTTTTAGTGTGCTTTAGATGGTAGAAAACTTAAAAATATGACTCAAACGGCTGTTCTCCTTCATTTACTTTTGAGTTTGTCATGAAATTTTATTGAAAATGATTTTATTTTTTCAGTCATTAAAAAGTCTAAAAAATCTTTTCTGTTTATAAGAAGAATCGAGGCGCGTAACTATGATAATGAGTAGGCAAAACATTGTCTCTATTTCATTTATTTTAGAAAATCTTTTTTACATTTAATTTTCGATAAATTTTTATTACGGATTACATGTCTTTGAAGTAATCCCAAAATTAACAAATCTTTTTAAAGGCACCACATATCGTAATTATGGCAATAATTGTACCATTTAAAAAAACATATATAATAGGGTCTTACAACTCTGGTAATTAGTACAAAAATATTTTTAAACTTGTTATATTTCTTTAACTTATAACTGTGCAATGAATGTACGGTAATAGAGGTACAGTTTTCGTCAAGAATCGCAGACTCTATATTCGCAAAAAGTTTCGCACGATTGTCGACAGTCCCTAGTGTGCTATAACAACCATAGTACTTTAACACTACTGTAAACGTGCTTTACTGGTCTTTGTCCGTGGAGCAAAGTGCTCTTTCAAATTACGAGAATCGACGCGAAGTTACTCCCACGCGGGTGGGCGTTTGAGAACGCGCTCGCTGACGTACCGAGAGCAGCAAGGATTAACCTACATCCCGACGCATAATGTGTGAAAGTAGCGACCTCCGGTCGACGGGCTGATGCTGTTTTGCCGTATGGTGCTAATATAATAGTACTCGGACCGCGAGCTCGTCTCCCTGCTTCTGGAATAAACGTTTTAAACTCTCATTAAAACTCAACCTTGGCTGAGTGAGAATCTAATGCTAGATCCGTGCACTTTCGAGGCTGCAACGTTGCACACAATCCGAATGAGCGAAATGCTTCATGGAAAAAGCGCTATAATACACTTTTCGTCATCTGTCTCCATCAGCCTTAGACTTATATTTACGCAAAGGTATATTTTACATATAGCGTTATAAAAAAAATTCTGGTAGGGAAGAGCGTGGCAAAATGGTAACGCTGGGCATAATGGCTACGGGGCACGTTGGAACAGAAATATAATGGTACACCTCGTCAAAATGGCACCAGCGTACGCTGAAATCGTAAAAGAATTAGGTTATGGTTCAATTGCCATGATATTAATATCACGATATCTTTGAAATAAAATTTAATAGAATATAAACATCTATTGTTTTTTTACATCGTATATTTAACTCACACTATTAAAAAAGACGGGAAGTTTTTATGCATAAACTCGTCATCTAAAATTAATGTACAATTTTGGTATAAAATTAATGTAATTTTGCGGTAAAATTAAAGCAAATTATTAATATTTAAATACCTTTACTGTAAAATTGAAGTAAATCATTGAATTTGCTGTACCATACATTAATTTTACATCACACTTGTATATTAAAAATTAATATACCAGTTTATGCATAAAAACTTCCAGATTTTTTCTACAGTGTATCTTAAGGAGGGTGGATACCGTCTTTCTGGCGGGGAGGTGAGCGGTTTGCCGGGGAGGTAGTGTGCGAGAGAGAAGTCCGTGACACGCGTTCACTGGAGTACATTGTTGTACTATTCCAGCAGTTTTGTTTTTACGTTTTCTCGGCAACCAAGCAGACGAATCATTTCGGTCTTCGTAAAATTTCTTTTCGAAAATACAAGGAATGATTTGGTTCTATTATCAACAATTGTTTATCATTTTTATTATACTTTCGAGCATAACGTTGAAGGTGCGCATAGTTTTCGCTATGTTGCCCATGCATAAGAGTGTAATTTCAGTAATTAATTTCTCGATAACCATCTAGACGATTAACATGAAATTTGGCATGGAGATGTAATTTTTATCTACGAATATCCTCCAAAAATTTGAGAGCATGTTTATCATTTTGAGTTGGGTATCCACCCTCCTTAAATATATTTTGAATTACATTAGACGCAGGTTTCACAAATATATTCGACGATATCCTCATCGACGCACGGAGAAAAATTTATGTGTCATGACAACATAAATCGGTGACAACAAAAATCGTTTTGTTAGACTAATAAAAAAAATTGGTCAGCCCAGCAAAAAGATTTATCAGCCGAACAAAAGATTTATCAGCATAGCAAAAATTTTTATTACGGATTACATAGCAAAACTAATTTGTCAGCATAACGTAACGATTTTTGTTGTCACCATTTTATGTTGTCATGACACATACATTTCTCTCCGCGTATCAATTTATCTCCGTCGAATGTTAATACAAGAGACTGCAATAGAGTCGTGGTGTATCCTCTTCCGCATTTGCACATGAGTTTGGCTTTTTTTTCAATAATTCGCGACTTTTTCATTGTTAATATTGTTCGTTATGATATGAAGAACATTTGTGTAAATTAACAACTCTCATGCTGTATATCGAAGTACTTTTTTTTTCGGCGCGCATTGAATCGAGTCAAAATGTTAAAAACTTGGGGTTTTTTAATTTGAGAAATATTTGTACAAATTAATAAGACTGCGGAATGTCGCGTGTCAATGTACACATTTTTTTTTTCGTGTGTCACATTTTACTCCTGTTCTAGCATGCTCCGTTCGTGCTGCCGTGCCATTATGCCCCGCGTTGACGTTGTGCTCCTGTTCCATCGTGCCCCGAAGCCATTATGCCTGGCGTTGCCATTTTCCATACTCAAAGAAAATTATGTCGCTGGTAACTATAAAGCGACAGAAATTCATGTTAAAGGTATGCGAATATTTTGTTTTATAGTTATAATAACCAAGAAATAGTCGTTGCAACTATAAAAATATAGTTAGAACAATTTGTTAGTTACCGTAAATACAAAATAAAGTTACATGGTTTAAGAATGATTTACTGCCACTTTGTAGACTTCCAATTGCCAAGACTTCCACAATTTTTCTAAGTGTGCAGTTTCATACATAATATATTTTTCTGTATGATTTTTTTTCTTGCTTCATATTGATACAGAGTTTAAAAAATGTGACTTATACATTTCTGTGCACAAAAATCCGGAAAACCTGCAGATCTGTTTGATTTATTAATTCTTAATGAATCAGTCAATAACTACTAGCGACCATTTAATTGAGATGGGCGATTTAGTCAGTATAATACAGATCTTCCTATTTTAACGCCTCTCTCTTTTAATTAATTAATTTTTAAATAAAAATGCATGAGTCCGTTTGCTTAAGTAATTCCTGATAAAGTAGTCGGGAAAATATTTACTTGGTTTAAACTCAAGCTGTACAAATAAAAAATAGACATGCCCAAGTCTTGTTATTTAATCAGTTTTCAATGAATAAGATACGAAAAAAGCCACTTGGTAAAAATTCAAGCTGTGCTTTCCGAAACTTTACAACAAACAACGGTCAACAAAAAGGCCGTTAGTAGGCGCTCCATACGACAATCTTTTTTTTCTCGATAAATTTAAAAAGAAAGACCTCAAGTCTGGTGTCTTAATGAATTCCTAACGAATTAGTGACGAAAAAAAAGTCTCTTGGTTAAAACCCAAACTGTGCTTTCCAAAACTTCCATTTCAAAAAAAGCTGTCACAAGGCGCTACTGAATTCTTTAAAAAACTTGACTTTTTGCCTGTTTGAAAATCATTTACAATATTTAGGTACAGCTCCATATATTACTTGAAAATGGACGGAAATCCTGGTGGGAGGACAGTATAAGATAAACTCTAGTGGCAATATAAAGCAGTCGATATAAACTAACTCGGCATGGTCTCGGGAGGCTCCGGTGGCCTCATGGACAACTCGGATTGGCAAGAAAACGAAGAGCCAAGTTTGTTTCCCTAGTGGATTTCGCTCTCGCGAATCTCTTCACTAAAGAAACTTTAAACTCGAGGCATGCTGCGGCGGTGCAAGTGCGATGCTGCGGCCATAGTGTCTCGCAACGCTGTCGAGAGACACGAGGCGCACCTCCGATTGCCTTGAGTGCTGGAGTCGCTGTATGGGTTTTCGAGTCCGACGAGTGAGGCTCTCAAGTATGTGCGTATGTATGCTCACAGATGGCGCACACATTTTAGAGCTTTCTCTGGACCGGAGGTTGCGGCGAGTGCCACCCCTGACCAGTCACCCATCCCCTGCAATATTCAGTAGCACAAAACTTTAAACACGCAAAGCGATAGCCCCTGTATAAGTCGTCGTCTTCTTCTTTTTCGACTACTCTATATACCTTTTTTCTATTGGTCCATCACTTTACTTCACTGTCGCTTTTTGCTTTCTCGAATCTTTTTTTATGGTACGAAACGATTTGTTATCCGGTACGGCTGTAACTTATTCCTGATTTTCTGTTATAGGCTAATAATAAATGAAAAAGTTTGTACTTTGATCAACAATTGTTTTGTCTACAGAAACTTTTCGACAATTAAAAATAGTACATTACGTTACAAGGGAGGGAAGTGCAACTTTTCACCGAGATCGAAGTTTGATGCCCTTGCTTCGCTTGGGCAGAAATTCACATGAGGTGAAAAGTCGCACCCCTCCCATGTAACGTACTATACTTTTCTCCCGATTTCGCTAAAAAATAACCACATTTTGTGTGTGCAACAAGGATGGAGAATAAGCTCATTTTTAACAAATGACGACACGCATGCGCAGTACGATGATTACCTCCCTCGGGAGGTAATAAAAGCGGACTGCGCATGCGTAGTACGATGATTACCTCCCTCGGGAGGTAATGAATGCGGACTGCGCATGCGAACGTCATTCGTAACAAATGAGCGATTTTCCCCCCAGGTTGCGGACACGAAATGGGGTTATTTTAGCGGAGTCGGGAGAAAAAGCCTTTTTCCCAACTACGCTAAAAGCCATATTCTACATCTGCAACGCGGGTGGAAAGTTGTCGATTCTTGACCGTGGGACGAAAAGTAACGCAGCGGTAGAAAAAGTGCTGCCGCGGGCAAAATAGTACATTACGTTACAAGGGAGGGAAGTTGCACCCCTTCCATGTAACGTACTATACTTTTCTCCCGATTTCGTTAAAAAATAACCAGATTTCGTGTGTGCAACAAGGAATAAGCTCATTTTTAACAAATGATGACACGCATGCGTAGTACGGCTTTTATTACTCTCGCGTGGGCAGAAATGAGTTGATTACCTCCCGAGGGATGTAATGAAAATGGACTGCACGTGCGTACGTCATTCGTAACAAATGAGCGATTTCTCGCCCGCGATACGGATTCGAAATGGGGTTATTTTAGCGGAGTCGGGAGAAAAAGTACTTTTTTGCCCGCTGCACGTTCATCATTAAACAGTGTACCTTCACCCATGCAGAAATTTCGATAGGGATCCAGCTGGATCCTGCCTGGGACTCCCATCTTCCGGTCGGGTTCCAGTCGGTCATTGGATCGGATTTCAGACAAGGGATGTAACGCGCGGAAACTGGATTCCGATCGGGATCTCGAACTGAGATTCGATTCGATGGCTGACTGGATTCCAACCGTTAGACGGGCATACTAGGCTGGATCCACCTGGATCCTTGTCGAAAGATGGGTATACCAAGCTGATTCCAGCTCGATCCCTGTCGAAATTTCTGCATGAGGCTGATTAGAATCAATTCAAATAAATGAATGCATAAATTACATAAGAATCTATAACTTTATTCTAAATTCCAATAATAACAAAAACTGTAGTAAAATGTGCAATAAGAACGGCTTTAACAAAAGATCACTGTTTCTGTGTTGGAAGACGACCATCCCAGTCGTGAAGAATGATGAAATATATGAACTCGTGTACCTCTATTTAATATGTTTTCTAAAAGTCCGCACTACACCAAACTTATATAAATGCGTTTAAAAACTTGACAATTTGTGATATTTATCGGATAGATTGCATTTCTGGAAAGTAAATAATAAGTGAAGTGTACGCGATACAACGATGACTTTCTTACTTTCGTCTTGACTCATTTTCAGTGATAGTTTTACTATTTTTTGTTTAATAAAATTTATGGGACACGTTAGTTGAGGAACAATTTTGACGAAGTTCCCACATATTCATTTTGTCAGACGCGGTAGGATAGGTAAAATATTTCCCTTCAATTTCCATAAAGATCCCTTCTCTTTCATTTTTTTACGACGGGTGTCGCAATCACACGAGAAAAGGAGAAAAAAAAATTCGTTAAAAAATACTGCGTTAAGTATAAAATAAAAATAGGTCCGCGTAAATCGTTTAGTAACGAGAAGAGAATTCAGAATCCACCCCTAACAAATCCCGATGCACGGTAATACTGCTCGCCGTTCAGAACTGGAACACGATCTGGAATCCATTCCGATTTCAAATGGGACGTCCCTTTTAGGGTAACCCCGTCAAATCCTGATCCATGATGAACTGTCATTCAGTGAGGAAGTGGAAATCCATTCGGGATCTATTCGGATTTCAAGTTGGATAACCCATTTAAAGAAACCCAAGCCAATCCCGACCAGGATCGTGTCTCAAACTGGGATGCCCAGACTGATTTCTACATGGGCACTCCCGAGCCGCGGCCTCAATTTTTCTTATCACTACACCTGCAAATTGTGCCGTTGCACTGTTGCAGACATAAAAATATGGTATTTTTAACGTAGACGGAAAAAAAGTATCGAATGCACAAGAGCGGAGGGGATTTAAAAAACAAATCACGCACTCTCCGCCCTTATAGCCCAATGTGCTATTTTTTTTTTCTTATAGTTTCGGAACAAAAAAACCTTGGACAATGCTTCCTCATTATTTTTCGCTTTTTACAAAGCTACCTCCCCACATAGCATTTTCACATACATTGCATATACATCGTATAAACATTTGCGGATATACAATGTCCTATGTATATACGTATGCACGTCGTATCACATCATATGTATATGAAAAGAAACTGTAAAGGAGACACCTATCCATGTACATCGAAGATACACTGGATATCCATGAGGATATACATATTATGTGCACCGTATGTACCCATATGTCCTGTCTAAAAAAAACGGTATAATTAATTACAAAATAATTATAATTATGTGAAAATTTTTATTTAGTTAGAACTTTTTTAAAATTTTGAAGATATTTAGATGCTCAAGAGATACTCCAGTTTTTATCAATTTTTTCAAAGGTTAATTACGTTGATCACTATATTAATTCCAGTACAATGTACTAAAAATTGTTCCAATTATTACTATATATTTATTTTTCCTCTACCACAAAACATTTTTTAAAAAATAGGAGATTTAATTTAACGACTTTGCAGCAGTAAACACAATGACGTTCATTCGTTCTGTGATTTACGGTGGTTAGATCACTCCTCGTAGGAGTGAGCACCGTGCGCAGAGTGGGAATTGTGGCGTCGGGACGCCACCCCGCGTCGAGTTGCGAGAGGTACACCGCACGCCGGAAACGTTCGGGGATGTTCCACACCACATGCGAATATACTCGGCGGTAGCGGTGCTGGGAAGTGAAACATTTATTTACTACCAGGGGATTTTCCGAATGGAGAAGAGGCAACGAGGAAAAAGGACAGAGAGAATTGTAATGTTGGTGGGCGAAGAGAGAGAAAAGGAGGGAAAGCAAGAACGGGCCACCGCGTTTCTAGCGCTGTTGCCGTTCTGGTTGGGGTTGAGGCTACTTGGGGGCGCGATAACTCGGTTAGCCGGCCGACTTCCGATCTGTATTCTGTCTGCCGACGAGTTTATTACCAAGCTACGCCCGTATTGTTGTCCGGGAGCCGAGAGACTCCTTCGCTTTCTCCCCCTCCCCCTCTTTCAATTCCGCAGACTTCGTACGTAAGTATTCCGGGACCTCTGCCTCTTCTAAGTATATCGTCTCTCCAATCGATCCGAATGTACAGCCCAATGATACAATCCACCAAGTGTTCTTTATGCATATGCATAAAGTTTTATCTGGAATTGACTTTTTATTCTCCACAATACTCGTAAATAGAAACATTTTCAAATTACTACCCAAAATATTGCAGTGCCAAGAGAAAAACGAATTATTAACCATGATAATAATTTCCTGTACATTATACTGAATTTCTAATCATGTTTATCTAATTACAGTATATAAAAAATAATTTTGCAAGAATTCAAGAATTTCCGAATGAAAAAATGAGTATAATTAATAAACAAATTGGGTGAATATAAAATTGGGAAATAATAATTATTCGATTATTCGATAATCATTTGAATTAATCTCCCGACTATAATATGCGAATGATTATATTATTTCATAATTTTTCGTTTACCCAATTTGTTTATTAATTATACACTCGTATTTTGCCGTCGGAAGTTTTTTAATTTTTATAAAATTATTTTTATTTTATCGTTTTTATAGTAACTAGAAAACTTCCGCGCGCTGCGTGTGTCGGTGTAGCGATCTTATTTAATACATATAATATATATAATCAGAATTCCCAAAAATTAAGAGATCTAACAAATTTTTCCAACAATTGTCCTTTAACATCGTTTCAATCATAAATTAGTTTTTAGCTTGATAACTTCAAATTTGCAAGGTCTGGAGCATTTCCAGACTTTAGAAAAAAATGTAAAGTCCCATCATTTTATGGGGCTTTACATTTTTAGTAAAGCAGTACGACCTCTGTGCTCAAAGAAATAAATACAGGATTTCCAATTCTGGAAACCTGGCATGGATTTTGCTAAAAATAACAGTGAACAAAGAGGTCTGATTTACTTGACTGCAGAATTTCAATTCTCTCCGATCTCTTCACTTATCATCTTATTCACGATTGTTCTGTTGATCCGCATGTAGTGACTCCGCGTACGCCTGGTTTTGTTGCTGCTATAGAGACTACGTCGCACTTTGTCGTTCAACATCTTAAGCCTAGTTTAATATTCGGAATTAACACATAATCCGGAAACCCCGAAATATTGTAAAGTCAACCAACTTGGGAATTCAAACCTCGCGCGCCCGATATGCTTGACAAAACTGTCAGAATTGCGACTGTCAAACGTGTTAAACACGAACTCGGTCTCGGTCTCGATCTGATCTTGCGCCAATTTGGACCAATCACAGCGCGAATAACATGACAACAATGGACCAACTCGCAATTCGATCAAATCTCGCAACATACTTTTTAGAGAAGGACTAGGGTTAAGTGGACTCGGGCGCCGAAGCGCCTGAGACTCTTTCTGTAAGTTTTGACATTGGGCATAAACAAAACAATGAATGCATGATTATTTTGGTCCCGATCGCAGTGTGACTGCCTGACGACACCGCCGACCAATCACAGCACGAATAAACCGACAACAATTAAATCCTCACACTTTCGATACTAAAACTCGAAAGTCGATATATCTTGCCACCAACTTTTTAAGAGAAGACTAGGCTAATCACATACGCTAGCGCGTGTGCCTGAAAAACTTTTGCGCTGCTGCGCTCTTACAAAGCTTCAAAACGTTACGGGCGTTGTAGCGCCCGTCCTCTTATGTCAAATTTGACACCAAACTGAACTTGTTTACCACGGACTTTCTTAGCAACCAATCACAGGACGAATAAGACGATGACAATGCTTTCCGTTACTCATGAACTTTTTAGAAGAGGATTCTAACACTTCACCACAAGCGCTATGAAGTGAGTTATAGAATACGCAATAATAGCAGCCATCTTGTGGCATTCGATATATTCGAACAAGCTCTATGTATAAAGGCCGGAAATCCGGCCTTACGTATTATACCTTTCGGAAATCGCACCTAGTACGTACATTCTATGAAAAAAAAACACATGGACCCGTAAACAGAAGCTTTGTACCAAGTTCTGTTAATACATCTTTAACTGTTTTAGAGAACATTGTATTAATAGAAATTAGTCATATTCGCACCATGGTAGTGAAACAGATACTTCCGTCTTTTTGGTCTGCAGGCAGTCGGGCCTAAGAAAATAAAAATCTGTAATAAGTAAACTTGTTAATTGCTAAAAAAATTATATCTTTTAAAAAATTAAATATATTTTATTTTTTATTAAGTTTTTAATAGAATTTTACTAAAAAGTATATGAAACAACGGAGGCAAGACATTTTTCAGGAAAATATGAAGCATATTTTGTGGAATAAAAAAATGCGCATCTTAGAAATTATAAAAATGTATGAAGTTCTTTTTTATAAAAGTTACAGATAATTGTGCAAATACAACAATTAATATTCCTGTGGAAGGTTTAATTATTACTAATCTTTTTTCTCCTGATATTTTTATTCATAACGCACATGAATGATGTAGCGCCATCTAATTTTGTGATTGATTAACTGTTACATCGTGTTGAGACGAGCGCAAGTATAATAAGAAGATAAAAGAATGTTTAATTCCCACAGGCAGAAGAATCCCCTTCCCCGCACGCTAGCCCTTATAGCCCTTGCGATGTTTTCCCATAGCCACCCTTCGCACCATCAGCAGAAGGTGCTCTTAACCGTTATCTTCTCCGTTTCTTCATCCGGGCCAGATAATTGCCACGACTGCGTTCAAATTTAATTCTTCTCTCGACGACGACCGTTCAGTTACTTTATTTTTTTTTGCCAAGCCCGCTTCTCATCTCTTTTTTTCATTCTGTTCAACGTCTCCCTACTTTTATATAACGTGTTTTCTTCAGTACGACGTTCGCTCGAGACGCCAACAGCAGCTATAAGATACTTCCCTGCTTCACATCACCTTCCGTGTTTTTTTTAAATCTATTTTTTAATTCGACGAATGACGTGGTAATTTGCGGTAAGTAGACACTGAGTTCTAAAGTAATCGAGAGTTACATAGACAAGCTGCAACTTTGCTTCCAGCGTGGTATCTTTATTGCGGGTGAAATGGCCGATGCTAAATATTAAAAAAATAATTAATATTATCAGAGACGTTAACGATAATGATAATCAGTTGTAATGCCTTAAAATGCCATGAAAAAGGAGTTGGTTGGAACAATTAAGTATTCAGTTAATCCTCTGACATGCTGAATTCCAAGGACTTTGATGTGATATTTAATTTCACGGATTTTATAGGATATCAAATTTTTGTTTAGTATTTTTTTACGATAAAATTTTTCTAAACATGAGTTTGTTTACTAGAATTTAAAAAAAAAAGTGACTTTTGATCATTTTTAATTTCAGTATTCACAGGTCCGACTTCCGATCGGAAAATCCAACTCTAACTATTTTTATGTTTAAAATATCAAATTTTGGCCTTCACTGTTATTTTCAAATCGTATATTCCACGACAGAAAATAACAATTTCTTATCTTTATACTGTCATTTTTTAAAAAGTGACTTTTGTTCGTTTCTGATATCAGAATTCACTAATCCGACTTCTAGCTAGAAAATACAAACGTGTTTCAAATATTTTTACTGTGATAAAACAAAATGACTTTTAATCGACTGTGATTTCAGAATTCACAGATACTTCTAGTCAGAAGATCCATCTCCATTTTTTTTCCTCAACGTATCGAATTTTAACCTGAAAGGCGTAAATAAAACCAATTTAAGTGACGCAAAAGTGGTACAAATTTACTTCATGCAACTCTTTGAAGACTCAGGCATTTTTATTTCCAACGCTCATTACCCTGTTAGTCTTCACTCCAAATTTGGTAAATTTTAATGAGCGACCACTTGTCGTTGAAAATGGTTTGTCGTTTCTAATTTCAGAATTCACAGATCCTACTTCGAGTCAGAAGATCCGTCTCCATATCTTTTTTTTCGAACGTATCGAATTTTCACCTGAAAGGCTAAAACTAATTTAAGCGACGCAAAAGTGGTACAAATTTACTTCATGCAACTCTTTGAAGACTCAGGCATTTTTATTTTCAATGCTCATTACCCTGTTAGTCTTCGCTCCAAATTTGGTAAATTTTAATGAACGACCACTTGTCGTTGAAAATGGTTCGTCGTTTCTGATTTCAGAATTTACAGATCCTACTTCCAGTCACAAGATCCATCTCCATATCTTTTTTTTCCAACGTATCGAATTTTCACCTGAAAGGCATAAGTAAAACCAATTTAAGCGACGCAAAAGTGGTACAAATTTACTTCATGCAACTCTTTGAAGACTCAGGCATTTTTATTTTCAATGCTCATTACCCTGTTAGTCTTCGCTCTAAATTTGGTAAATTTTAATGAACGACCACTTGTCGTTGAAAATGTTTCGTCGTTTCTGATTTCAGAATTTACAGATCCTACTTCCAGTCAGAAGATCCATCTCCATATCTTTTTTCTCCAACGTATCGAATTTTCACCTGAAAGGCATAAGTAAAACCAATTTAAGCGACGCAAAAGTGGTACAAATTTATTTCATGCAGCTCTTTGAAGACTCAGGCATTTTTATTTTCAATACTCATTACCCTGTTAGTATTCGCTCCAAGTTTGGTAAATTTTAATGAACAACCGCTTGTTGTTGAAAATGATTCGTCGTTTCTGATTTCAGAATTTTCAGATCCTACTTCTAGTCAGAAGATCCATCTCCATATCTTTTTTCTCCAACGTATCGAATTTTCACCTGAAAGGCATAAGTCAAATCAATTTAAGCGACGCAAAAGTGGTACAAATTTACTTCATGCAACTCTTTGAAGACTCAGGCATTTTTATTTTCAATGCTCATTACCCTGTTAGTCTTCGCTCCAAATTTGGTAAATTTTAATGAGCGACCACTTGTCGTTGAAAATGGTTTGTCGTTTCTGATTTCAGAATTCACAAATCCTACTTCGAGTCAGAAGATCCATCTCCATATCTTTTTTCTCCAGCGTATCGAATTTTCACCTGAAAGGCATAAGTAAAACCAATTTAAGCGACGCAAAAGTGGTACAAACTTACTTCATGCAACTCTTTGAAGACTCAGGCATTTTTATTTTCAATGCTCATTACCCTGTTAGTCCTCGCTCCAAATTTGGTAAATTTTAATGAACGACCACTTGTCGTTGAAAATGGTTCGTCGTTTCTGATTTCAGAATTTACAGATCCTACTTCCAGTCAGAAGATCCATCTCCATATCTTTTTTTTCCACCGTATCAAATTTTCCCCTGAAAGGCATAAGTAAAACCAATTTAAGCGACGCAAAAGTGGTACAAATTTACTTCATGCAATTCTTTGAAGACTCAGGCATTTTTATTTTCAATACTCATTACCCTATTAGTCTTCGCTCCAAATTTGGTAAATTTTAATGAACGGCCACTTATCGTTGAAAATGGTTCGGCGTTTCTGATTTCAGAATTTACAGATCCTACTTCCAGTCAGAAGATCCATCTCCATATCTTTTTTCTCCAGCGTATCGAATTTTCACCTGAAAGGCATAAGTAAAACCAATTTAAGCGACGCAAAAGTGGTACAAATTTACTTCATGCAACTCTTTGAATACTCAGACATTCGTATTCTCAATGCCCATTACCCTGTTAATCTTCGCTCCGAATTCGGTGAATTTTAATGAACGACCACTTGTTGTTGAAAATGGTTCATCGTTTCTGATTTCAGAATTTACAGATCCTACTTCTAGTCAGAAGATCCATCTCCATATCTTTTTTCTCCAACGTATCGAATTTTCGCCTGAAAGGCATAAGTAAAATCAATTTAAGCGACGCAAAAGTGGTACAAATTTACTTCATGCAATTCTTTGAAGACTCAGGCATTTTTATTTCCAATGCTCATTACCCTGTTAGTCTTCGCTCCAAATTTGGTAAATTTTAATGAACGACCACTTGTTGTTGAAAATGGTTCGTCATTTCTGATTTCAGAATTCACAGATCCTACGTCCAGTCAGAAGATCCATCTCCATTTCTTTTTTCTCCAGTGTGTCGAACTTCCACCTGAAAGGCATAAGGAAACCAATTTAAACGACGCAAAAGTGGTACAAACTTACTTCATGCAACTCTTTGAAGACTCAGGCATTTTTATTTTCAAATTACCCTGTTAGTCTTCGCTCCGAATTCGGTGAATTTTGTTGAACGAGCACTTGTCGTTGAAAATGGTTCGTCGTTTCTGATTTTATAATTCACAGATCCTACTTCCAGTCAAAAGATCCATCGCCATTTTTGCTTCCACATAGAGGAAGCTTTGTATTCGTAAAAAAAAAAATTTTCTCGACTTTCATTTGAGGGCATAGTCCAAAACGTCGAAAAAAGTGGTTTAGAAAAAATGTCCGGATGTAAGTATGGATGTGTGTGTGTGACACGCTTGCAAAATTCAAATCGCTGTATCTCGAAAACGGCTTTAACAATCAAGCTGAAATTTAACACGCTGGTAAAGGAGCAATCTCACTTCCTATGTATACATTTTCGAAAAAATTGAAAAAAAAATTCAGATTTTATAAGCGTTTCAATTTTTTGAAAAATGTCTGTACGTTCTCTAGTTTCCGCAATTTTTCAGCTAATGTGCTAAATAGTTCTGGATAAATAGAGAAATGAAGGTCGGTATTGAATTTAAGCGAAATACATAAAGCGGTTTAGATTTTATAGAATTTTGGATTTCTGAAAATTTTTGTTTTCGTACTTCTTTAATTTGTATTTAAAATAAGGATGCAACGTAGAACTTTGCACATTACTTCGTCAATAATTTTCATCTTTCGCAAAGTTTCCTCTATGTGGAAGCCAAAAATAAAATAAAGAAACTTCCTTATAGAGGCGGCGTTGCGAAAGATGAAAATGAATGAGGAAGCAATGTGCAAAGTTGTACTTTGCATCCTTTTTTTCTGCAACGTATCGAATTTTAACCTGAAAGGCGTAAGTAAAACCAATTTAAGCGAAGCAAAAGTGGTACAAATTTGCTTCATGCAACTCTTTGAATACTCAGACATTCTTATTTTCAATGCTCATTACCCTGTTAGCCTTCGCCCCGAATTCGGTGAATTTTGTTGAAGGAGCACTTATCGTTGAAAATGTTTCGTCGTTTCCGATTTCAGGATTCACAGATCCTACTTCCAGTCAGAAGATCCATCTCCATTTTTTTTCTCCAACGTATCGAGTTTCAACCTGAAAGGCGTAAGTAAAACCAATTTAAGCGATGCAAAAGTGGTACAAATTTACTTCATGCAACTCTTTGAATACTCAGGCATTTTTATTTTCAATGCTCATTACCCTGTTAGCCTTCGCTCCGAATTCCGTGAATTTTGTTGAACGAGCACTTGTCGTTGAAAATGGTTCGTCATTTCTGATTTCATAATTCACACATCCTACTTACAATCAAAAGATCCATTTCCTTTTTTTTCGCCAATGTATCAAATTTTCACCTGAAAGGCATAAGTAAAACCAATTTAAGCGACGTAAAAGTGGTACAAATTTACTTCATGCAACTCTTTGAATACTCAGGCATTTTTATTTCCAATGCTCATTACCCTGTTAGTCTGCGCTCCGAATTCCGTGAATTTTGGTGAACGAGCACTTGTCGTTGAAAATGGTTCGTCATTTCTGATTTCATAATTCACACATCCTACTTCCAATCAAAAGATCCATTTCCTTTTTTTTCGCCAATGTATCAAATTCTCACCTGAAAGGCATAAGTAAAAGCAATTTAAGCGACGTAAAAGTGGTACAAATTTACTTCATGCAACTCTTTGAATACTCAGGCATTTTTATTTCCAATGCTCATTACCCTGTTAGTCTTCGCTTCGAATTCGGTGAATTTTGTTGAACGAGCACTTGTCGTTGAAAATGGATCGTGGAGCTCATGCAAAAACTTTTGGGCTCGAAAGATTGTGCAAGTACAATGTAAGCAGACAGCACAGTACATTCTCAGCGCGGCGCCTGAAGGTTCTCCTTCAGAAAGAGTCGAGTTGAACGTGCAAGGAACGCATTGGCTTCTGCGCGCGAAGGGCATAAATAATCAGCGTTCTCGAGTTACGAGGAAATTAATCCGTCCCGGTGAATTTACGGCCCGGAGGCAACTCCGGCCCGGACTCCCCAGCCGGCAATTCCTCTCTTCGCGAATCAGCCACGAACTTGCTGGCGGCCACTCGCGAGAACAAACGTGCAAAAAGTTTCATGGACGCGCCGAGAATCGGAGAACTCTCGCCCAGAAACGACATCATAATTAATTAAACCCTTGATAAGCCATTATGCGGATGTCGAGGTTTTCAGCTTAAATAAGAAAATTATAAAGTAAAAACGGCGTGACAAATGTTTTTAACTCTTCGAATCGTTCTTTCGATTTTAAGGGTTGGAAGCATTGATCCTTCCAACAATCTTGTAGTCATCATTTTAATGACCACCAATGAAAAATGATTATCTTTTTTTCTCATAAAAAATATCTTTAATTTAACATCAATTGTTATAGGAAAATAAATTGTATGATGTCCTGGCCAATTCTGGAAGCGTTCAACCCTGACCCTTTTTAATTAACTCCATAATTTTTTATACTATTGCATATGCTGGAATTAACACTTTGAATATTTTTTTTCATGAATTTTCTAAATTTTAATTTTTCACCCCAATTAAAAAAATTGCATTTTTTCTCAAAAATTCTGTATCAAATATCAACATTTTTTAATTTTTACCCAGAGTGTACGTTGCGTCGATTTTTACAAGCCATTTTTTTTAAAGCCGCTAAAAATCGAAAAAAATGAAACGAGCTGTCAGTTACATTTTATACATAACGCAAGATTATTTAAGAATTTTTCAGAAGCTTTTTTTATTGATAGAAAAAAAAAATCATTTATTAAATAATAAGTTGATGGAATAAAAAATGAAGTCAGACATTTTTGACTCTCGATTTGTAAATTTCTCAAATCCAACCATCAGAACCAACCATGAACCAAAAGTCTCACGTAACCATCTTCATATTGTCTTTGTCAATCGTAAACGAACGTTTCATCATGGCCAAAAATTGATTGATGGTTGGATTTGAGAAATTTAACAGTTGTAACTTTTGAACAACTAATTCTATAAAAAATGTGGGCGGTCATTCGATTAAGGATCTTTCAATATTCAAAATAAACTATAGTTTATTTACTATATTAAAATTTATCCTTGAAAAAAAAACTGCACGCAAAAACATGACATCGGTTATTTGTTAGTTAATTTTCTATTCGAACAGCAGCTGTCAATGTTCTTATATATTAAGAACTAATTCTGCTACGTGACCAAGTACTGAAAACTGTTAATTAAATCAGCACGAGGAAAAAAAATTATTGGTTGAATAGGCTCCAAGCGATAAAATTGATTGGAACAATAAACTAGTCGGTTGCAGAAACAAATCAGTTAGTTCAGGCGACAAAGCAGTTGGATGGGCCAGCAAATTAATTAGTTGGCAACTAACGAATTGGATGTCACAACCAACTAGGTTGTCAGTCCAACTAAATAATTGGTTAACATAGCCAATTTTGTCGCTTGGACAGTATTCAGCCATGCCAATAGCTGGGGCAACCAATTATTTATCTTCATGCAGAAATTGTAAAAACGTTTTTGAAAATGTAGCACTGATTTGGCTAATGTGAAGCGCCTCCACCCTCCTTAAGGGGATCTCTAGATCTACCTAGAAAGGTGAAAAAATCGATTTTTTTCACTCTCTAAAAATTCCATATTTTAAGAATATATACCCTGAACATTTTACATTAATACCTATCAATTTGACTGAGTAATAGAATTCTGCGAAAAGAAAGTTCGAGCGTCACTGATAACAAAAAAACAATGACAACGAATTTTATATGGACCTAGAATTGACGACTAGAGGTAAAGTTAAAAATTCTTCATTCAACAATAGCACAACCATACTTGAAACTTTAAACGCGTTTTTCTCAAAACACGGTTTTCGAAACGGTGGGCGTCTCGAGAACTGCTAGATTGATCGTTTTCAAATTTACACAAAATACGCTGAGAAACATTTAGAGGTCGTTGACGATTTTAGTTTTTTTTTATTCGATCTTTATTCTTGAATAATTACGTAAAAATGACTTCGTTTTCTCATGGATATTCTATTTTAGTTTGAATTCATCACCATTTTGAAAAAAAAAAATCGGTTTTAAAGATCGGCGATCGTCAACGACTAGTAGTTGTTATTGACTTAAATAACCCGGTTTGTTTTTTTCCTTCAGATGAACCGTTTTAGCTGGCGAGTGTTCACCGCAGAACCCCTACGAAAAAATTGCTTGATCGTTGAGCGACTATATCTTTCTTTTTAAATATTTTTTCACGATTATTTTTTCCACTCGGTTTTCGGCCAATCAGAGCGCAGTGTTTGAAGCTACCCAACAGTTTTATATTGGAAATTTCCTTAAAATTTCCAATGAGCTTACATTTGTTTCTCCTCATTTTCGGGGCATTTCACACTAACTATTCTGTGTGATATAAAAAAAGTGGATTACTTTAAACGTGATTGAAAAATGAGTCGCTTTGGAAAAGTTTCTCTAAAAAACATCTAGATGCTGTTTCTTGTACTCTGATTGACCGAAGTCCGAGAGGAAAAAATAATCAGTAGTAATGCCCCAAGAGCTTCAAAATTATCGGGTATTTCCCGATAACTTCGTTGCATACAAACAAGAGTGTCAAGTTTTGCAGGTTAAAAATCCCGAGCGCTTGCGCAAGGGAATTTTCTGCAAAACTTGACACGATTGTTTGTATGCAGGGAAGTTTGAGGGATTATTTTTTCCATCGGAATTTCGGTTCATTCTTCAGATAACGTTCCAGTTCTCGTTAGAAGTTTGACAGATGTGAAGAATTCTCAGGTTAAAAGTGGTTCAGAAATTGTTTTTATTGCTTAGTAACTTGTTAGGAAATATCCGAAATATATCCGAAATAAAATCGCCTAGGTTCCTCCACATGAGGCCAAATGCGTCGTTTCTATTGGCTGAAATTCCGATGGGAAAAATAATCCGTCAAATACCACTCGTGCTTCAAAATTAATCGGATATTTTCCTCAAGCTTCCCTGCCTAGGAACGAGGGTGTCAAATTATGCAGAAAAATCGATTTTGAACCTGCAAAATTTGACACGATCGTTCGTAGACAACGAAGCTATCGGAAAATATCCGATAATTTTGAAGTACTAGTGGTATTACTACTGATTATTTTTTTTTCAATAAAAAAACACTGTTTTAGTTCAAACAATTTTTTTTTTATTTCGTTCAATCAATACTTTCTTTAAAACAAAAAATCTCGACCTTTTTTCGAGCCTTTAAGTAGATGCAGCCCCTTAAATATGTGACTCAACTATGCGCGTAAAAAAAAACACCGGACCCAATTCGTGGCGTAGTATATTCTAGCCGAGAGCCCGATATCCAATAGAAAGAATAGAAGGTGATACGATTTGTGTCACACAAAAACCATATTGAAGGAGGGTGCATGTTGTTGCAACTATATGAAGATACTGCAATCGTGGAGTGAAGTATAACTGCTAAATTGCCAGATCTGTATCGTTGAATTTCCACAGCCGGAATTAAATCGAATTTAATCACAGACCGGATAACATACAGCATTGTAGAGCATCAAGGGTCTCTCTACCGTTGCGCGAGTCTGGTTAATGTCGAGAGCGTAACCACTTAGCGTATTGGTGTTTGATTTATTTCTCGTAGGTCGAACTGCCGCCTGGGGACGGCACTAAAGCAGCTTCTGTCCTCTTTTTTTTCCACCGCGCTTGCTTCAATCGCTGGTTTTTGTTTCGTGCTCGGTGAATCGACCACGCACCCCACACTATAGCTTCATCTATTGTATTTCTATTAAATCGAGGACTCGCACCCCTCGCACAGTACTTCGTTGTTCCTGCGGGACTATGCCATATTTCCTGATTTGTCTATGCGTCCCCCGACGAAACTACTGCGGCGTGAGCGCACAAAGTGTCGAAACACCGGCTTTGTATTACAATAAACAAAAAAAACCTTGTATGATATGTCGATGAAATCAAACATTCTTGTGAACATAAAAAAAGCTTGCCCGACACAACCAAGAAACTTGGATTAAAAAACTAATGTTGTCGATTCAATAATATTTATATTATAGAATAAATAAAAGATACTTTTGGAAAATTAACTTATTAAATTATTACTTGCGAATTAATTTTTCAATCATAAAACGAAAACGTACGATGCATTTCCAATATAATTACATAATTGGACAAATTATTCCTGATGTTTGTATTACAATAAACAAAAGAGACCTTGTATGATATTTCGATGATATTAAATATTCACGTGATTAAAAAACTAATGTTGTCGTTTCAAAAATACTTATATTATAGAATAAACAAAAGACAATTTTGAAAAATTAACTTTTTAAATTATTACTTGCGAATTAATTTTTCATTCATAAAACGAAAACGTACGATGCATTCCCAATATAATTGCATAATTGAACAAATTATTCCTGATGTTTGTATTACAATAAACAAAAGAGACCTTGTATGATATTTCGATGAAATTAAATATTCACGTGAACATAAAAAAGCTCGCCCGATACAATAAAGAAACTTGGATTAAAAACTAATGTTATTGATTCAAAAATAGTTATATTATAGAATAAATAAAAGACGATTTTGCAAAATTAATTTTTTCAATTATTTCTTGCAAATTAATTTTTCACACGATGCATTCCTAATATTGCATAATTGCATAATTGGACAAATTATTCCTGAATTTTTGGGCCCAAATTAATAAAGTAATTTTGAAAAATCGGTATTCTTCTAATAAAGTTTAACGGATTAAACAACCTATATTTTTGACCCTGATTCCGATGAATTGAAATATACTCGTGGACATAGAAAAGAAAGCTTGGTTTATGCAACCAATAATTTGCACTAAAAACAAACGCCATTGATAAAAAAAAAATAGGTATATCATAAACAAACTCAAAGATACTTTTTAAAAATTTAATTTTTTCATTATTATTTGTAGATTTGTTATTGTTTCACAAAACATTCCCATGGGATTACATTTCCAATGTAATTCTATAGTTTAACTTTCTTACATTTATTTTCAGGCCAAAGTCGAAAAAGGTGATTTAAAAAATCGGTATTCATTTAATTTAATTAATCCAATAACAAATTAATCCATATTTTTTTCGATTGCGCAAGAGGATTGTCCAGAATGTATCAAACAAAGAGTAGCTTTGAACAATAGTTGAACACTTGAAATATGTAATCTCGACAACGTTTCGGAAATTTCTATTCATGAAGACATAAAACAAGAGATCGGTAACGGTATTTTGCTTAGCCTGGAAATAATTTTACTGTCCAAATATCCCAGTGCGATACGTGCGATTTAAATGAATAAATTCCGAGGTTGTTCGTCGCGGTCAGCGCGGGGGATCCCCGTGTGTATCGTGGAAATCGGGGAAAGGGCCAAAAGTTATCGAGCCACCGTACGGACTTATCGTATTGTGTGGGCGGAGACCCCGAGGCCAACGCGCAACACCGCCACCCCGACGAGGCCTATTGGCTAGGGACCTTAACAATGCAAGGGGAATATACTTTCTCTTGTAAGCGCGAGCGATGGTTTCTATCGATTTAATAATGGATGAACGGTCGACTGCTCGGTGATTTTTCACAGCCCTGAGCCTGCTGCCCCCCACGAAACACGATTGCCGACCAAGAATCTTGGCTTATATGTGCCAACACCGCACGAAATACATACTGGATACTTACGCTGGATTTTATGGCATCTTTGGTCCGTTGAATAAAAAAATCATGGCACACAGAAGTGCATAAGAGTTTTGAATAAATGAAGGCCAGTTAAAAAGAATATTTTTTTAAATTCACTTTCTCCTAAATGAGAGTTTTATCAGTGTCACTAAAAACAGCTAAAAGTGTTAAAATAAGAAAAAAATGTCAACGGACGCGATAATTCTTCGGACTGCAAAAAAATTATGATTTAAAAAAAAATGTTGTACACTGAGAGAAAAATCTGGTAATTTAAATAAAAATATAGTTAGACCGACGATAATCTAACTATAAACTATAATTCCCAGGAGGAACGTCGATATTTTATGGTTATAGCAAATATAAGAAAATAGTTGGATGAACCATTAATATAATTCCCAGGAGGAACGTCTATATTTTATGGTTTTAGCAAATATAATTATAGTAGCAATCATCAAAATGATGATAGTTTCAAAAACTATTCTAATCGTTTCAAATATACCGTTTCGTTGCATATACGATTTCAACGTTTGTTTCCAATAACCTTGCAAGTATCGGTTATTGAACCATATTATCATCGCTTCAACCATAAAACATTGCAAGCCTTCCTATATTCGTTTTATCATGTGAAATCGTTAAATCAACGATGTGCTTTTTTCTCAGTGTAATTGCACATATTTGACTGCAGCTAAAAACTGGTAGCTGCAGCAAAAAGTTGTCGGTTGCCGCTAAAAATTATGTGTTGCGGCTAAATATTGGGTGTATCTAAAAAATTGTCAAGTCAATTTCACAAGATATTTTTTATAAAATGAACAAAAGGGTTTTTATAAGCATATTTATGAAAAGAGAATTTTTGTCGAAAATGTTCAAATGTAAATTCAGTTTTTACAATCCCATGCAGAAATTTCGGCAGGGATCTAGCTGGATACTGCCTGGTATTCCCATCTTCTGGTCGGATTCCAGTCGGTCATCGGATCGGATTCCAGACATAGGCTGTAACGCGTGGAAATTGGATTCCGATCGGGATCTCGAACTGCCGTTAGATGGGCATACTAGGCTGGATCCTTATCGAAAGTTAGGAATACCAAGCTGATTCTAGCTGGATCCCTGTCAAAATTCTGCATGGGCAACGACGAGACCGCGTCTGGGGACACATGAACTGCACACATTGTTATAATCACGCGACTTAAGGAAAAGTTTTTCGTACGTATACTCTACAACATTTTACTGCACAAAGGGTGAAGTAAAATTAGTTCCGCACAAATCGTTGAGTAACGGGAGGACGATCCGGATTCTATTCAGAATCCAAGTAGAACCCCTCTTAGGGTAACCCTAACAAATCCCGACGCACGGTAATACAACTCGTCGTTCAGAATTGGGTCCCGATCCGGAATCCATCCCGATTCTAAATAGGACGGCTCTCTTAGGGTAACCCTAGCAAATCCTAATCAATGATAAACTGTCATCGAGTGCGTAAACGGAAATCTGTTTGGGATCTATTCGGATTCCAAGTTGGATAACCCATTTATTATGAGTTATCCATCATATTATCGAGTTTCAAACGGGGACATCCAGACTGATTTCTACATGGGATGCTATTATTAGAAAAAAAACAGAATTGACATTTTGCACATCTCGATGCCAAGATAGATAATTTGTCTCCTGCTGAAAACGTATATGGATGTGTAATACATGGTTCTCAACAGAGTTAGTGTGCCTGCAGAATAAAGTTAAGATAATCAGATACCGACCGAAGACGAAACTTGAGAAAAGCGTTAAAACAAATTAGCTTTTCCCTCTAAAAATTGTCTTTTGCAGCTACACACTGGTAGTTGCACCTTAAAATTTTCTTTTGTAGCTACAAACTGGCTGTTTCGGCTTTAAAAAAACGACTATTTCAAGTAAAAATTTACTGTTTCAGCTTTTAAAAATGGCTGTATCAGTTTTTAAAAATGGCTGTTTCAGCTAAAAAATTTGCTTTTTCTGCTAAAAAAATTGTTGTTTTAATTTTTGAATTTTTTTTTTGTAATGGCACATTTTTGCCTGCAGCTAAAAACTGGCTGTCGCAGCAAAAAATTATGTATTTCGGTTAAAAATTATCAGGTGCGGCTAAAAATTCACTGTATCCAAAACATTGTTAATTAAATTTCACGTCAATATAATTTTTTATAAAATGAACAAAACAGTTTAATAAACCTATTTGTGGGAAGAACATTTTTGTCAAAAGTGCTCAAGTGCAAGTTCAGTTTTTACAATGTTATCATTAAAAAAAAATGAATTGACATCTTGTATATCTCGATGCCAAGATAGATAATTTGTTTCCTGCTGAAAACGTATATGAAAGAGTAATACATGGTTCATAACAGAGTTAGTATGCCTGCAGAATAAAATTAAGATAATCGGACACTGACTGAAGACGAAACTTGAGAACAGCGTTAAAACAAATTAGCGCAGCGCTTCGGTGCGCGCCGCTGCGGAAAACAAATGGCCTGGCACACAGCGAGGAAAGTTTAGAAGCAGAGAGCTTGTGAACGTACAGAGATGGGCAAAAGATAGAGAGCACCAACCTCTCCGGCGAGATAACAAAGCACAAATATTTAAGTCAACACGAATCAGGCTTAACCAGGTTTCCTCAACGTACAACCGGATGGCGGCCATGTTTTCATTACAGTCCGCAATGTCCCGTACTCGATCATAATGTCTCCCCACGTTTTGCTCTCCCACTCGCTCTTTCGTCTACCGCTGTCCCGGTAGTTTCGTTCGCCAGAACGCAGTGATTTTTCAACGGCTATGCGCTGAAGCTTTGGCCAGAGCAGTAGAAACATCGTATAGCATATAAACGCCAGGCACCAAGTCCGGACTAGCGCGGCAAACTCTAATTTCATTTGTGCCGGGTAACTCTCGCACCCTCAACCCCCGATCCTCAACCCTCGCTGCCCCCCCGCTCGGCTCTTCACGCTTTGTCTCTACCCCGACAAATTTTGCTTCCGGTTTTTCGTGTATTCAGTAATTCCATATCGTAAAAAAAATCATCTTCACAGTAAAAAATAAATTGAAATTTCTGTACTTTTATGATAATTGTTTTGTTCAATTAAAATATAGGATATATTCCCAATGTAATTGCACTGTTAGACACATTTTTCCGCAATCTCTAGAGCTTTCAAAATTTGTTATTCCTCTAATGTAGCTTTTGAATTATACACCTTTACACCCTATCTTTTAATTATATTCATTACTTTTAAACTGAACACATCTTCAATAACATTTCAATTTAAGAAATTAAGGGGAGGGAGTCAGGTAAAAAAAATTGATTTTGGAAATTCAATATCATCCCAATCCTATTGCATATAAAAATGTCCAATGCACTATATTGTTGGTGCTCGATGAAAGGATTTTGTACTGTCGTCTGACTTGCATATGCTTTTGAATATTATCTTAAGCAAAGTTCTTAGATTTTCCATTCTGCGCATGATTCAGATCAAACTACTCGGCAGATTGGAATGGTTGTCGTCTCATTTTCTTCTTCATGAAAAGATACACCGGCTAAACGGAGCAAACTATTTTTTTTTCATTCTGAAAGCAAAGTTAATCACTGATTTAGATAATAGCATAAAATTTATTTATTAATAATTGTGTCACTTAAAAAATATTACCTTTTATTAACATTTGCTCCATTTAGCCGGTGTATCTTTTCATGAAGAAGAAAATGAGACGTCAACCATTCCAATCTGCCTGGTAGTTTGATCTGAATCATGCGCAGAATGGAAAATCTAAGAACTTTGCTTAAGAGAATATTGAAAATCATATGCAAGTCAGACGACAGTAAAAAATCCTTTCATCCAGTACCAACAATATAACGCGTTGAGCATTTTTATATGCAATAGGATTTGGATGATATTGAATTTCCAAAATCAATCTTTTTTATCTGACTCCCTCGCCTTAAGCAGTCTATAGAACCAAAGGAGAACAAAATTAATATGTTAAAGTTTTGTATTTTTATTATTGATTTTTAGTATTTATTTATTTATTTTACATAATTTTGTCTGTCAGTTTTGTTTAAAAGAAACGAGTTATCTTGAGTTGATTCAATATTCTCTATATGATCACAAAAAAAGTATCGTGGTTACAAAAAAAAAATATACTTTACAATTTTGTTTCGTCACGCCTGATTTAGCAGAAAGACATATTTGTAAATTTGGTAAATGTAGAAAATCATTCTGTAACTTTTAAAATATCTGTCATTCCGTCAAATTAACATAGCTTACTTAGGAAAAGTTTTAAACAATTATTTTTCACTGTACATACTATTTCATTTCGCTTTTTATCAAACTCGAATCTTCGGTATTTTCCAACTTCTATTAGGCACTTAAATATATTGAATTATAACTTAGATTACTGCAATTGAATATGATGTGAATGTTCATTTTCACTCTTTCTCGATCTTTTCAGTTTTAGTTTTACCGACATGTTTTGCTTCCGGTAAAAAAAGTCATTTACTTCTCCTTTTATAAAACGTTTTCGTGATAGTTTCCGGCTTCTATTGGACTCCAAATTACATCCAATTATAAGTTACAAAATTGCGAATGTTGAAACGAAATCGATGTGAATTTTTATTTTCTCACTATCCTGGTCTTTTTAGTTTACTACCCTCCGTTTATGTAGTTATAATAAATATAATTGTAAGTGTTGCTGCTCTTACTATCTCTGTCGGTGAAATTTAACGAGGATTGCAGAAAGTCTCGCGAATCTCATGGCGTCGGTATTGCGTATTATTTTATGTTCACCGATGACTACTGCCTGCGGCTACGATTGTACCACAGCTGAAAGTAAACGAATCAATGGATAACAAGCTATAATTTCACGACAGATAATATCGTTATGGATGGCGACGAATATTCTTCAAGGTAACTAAGCGCGAAAAAGCAAAACTGGGGCGAGTTGGGTCAACTCAGCTTGAAATAGCGATCCCAGTGAACAAAAAAATAATGTTGAACACTTTTCTGAATGAAAATAGTCCTAAGTGACACTATTGAAAAATTTAATTAAAATATGGTTATACGCAAATGCGTTGATCACGAAATAAAGATGTAGGGTTCAGTGTTTATAGAATTCCAGAATTTTTCTGAAATTTTTTTATCGAAATTAAAAAAGAAGTTTCTAACAATATATCTTTTCCCAATGTACCGAATATGCTTCAAAGTATTAGACAGACAGGAGGCAAAGCAGTGAAAAACACAGAATATTTTTCGTTCACTCATAAAAATTGTTAGTTTTAACAATTCAAAATGAAATCAAAATATATATTGTTTGCGCAGTTACTAAGAATTGCGGAATCGCAATCAGTGCAACAAGCCCCGGTCTCTCATGTATTGACGAGTTACGAAATAATTCAGTGAATGGTTGTTAAAATGGTTGTTACGGAAAGTTTAACAACCACAAGAAGTGTTTTTGTATCTATAAACTGGATACAGGTTAAATTATATATTGTGTAAAACGAAATTTCCACCGCTTAGGTGACAAGCACATTTTTTTCATTGCCTGTCGACTTCACGAACTAGATACAATCGATAATTCCTTTTTAATCGGATAAGTAATTTCTCAGTCAAACAAAAAAATCCGCCGATAGATTTTTCCAGGATCGAGTAAGTCGAAATTTGTCAATCGCCTTCATCAACTATTTTTTTCAATGCGTTGTTTCATTAGCTGGTTATTGCAGCTAAAAATTGGCTGATGCAGTAAAAAAAATCTAATGTAGCTTAAAAATCGTTCAGTCATGTATACACGAAAAGAAAAGATTAGCTGCACACTGCAAAAAATGCAAGTGAATTTAATATACAAAACGATATGAGATTTACGAAACGGGTATATAAATTCCATTTTAATATACTTTCATTGTAAATTTAAGAATAGTATAATAATTCTCCGATACTAGTATTTGAAAATTATAGTACGTGAGTATTGTAATCTTCATTTTAATATACAAATGTTGTATTTGTCAATGACGAATGCACCTGAAAATTAATATACGGTATATTAATTTAAAAATAAAAATGTTTGCAGTGATTAACCAAAGAATGAGTTGACACAACCAATCGATCATTCTATTTCCCTTACAACTTAAGGGGAGGGAGTCAGGTGAAAGAATTGATTTTGGAAATTCAATATTATCCAAATCCTATTGCATATGAAAATGCCCAACGCACTATATTGTTGTTACTCGATGAAAGGATTTTTTATTGCCTTCTGACTTGCATATGCTTTTCAATATTATCTTAAGCAAAGTTCTTAGGTTTTCCATTCTGCGCATGATTCAGATCAAACTACTAGGCAGATTGGAATAGTTGACGTCTCATTTTCTTCTTCATGAAAAAATACACCGGCTAAATGGAGCAAATGTTAATAAAACGTAATATTTTTTAAGTGACATAATTATTAATAAAAAAATTTTATGCTATTTTCTAAATCAGTGATTAACTTTGATTTCAGAATGAAAAAAAATAGTTTGCTCCATTTAGCCGGTGTATCTTTTAATGAAGAAGAAATTGAGACGTCAACCATTCCAATCTGCCTAGTAGTTTGATCTGAATTATGCGCAGAATGGAAAACCTAAGAACTTTGCTTAAGATAATATTGAAAAGCCTATGCAAGTCAGACGACAATAAAAAATCCTTTCATCGAGCACCAACAATATAGTGCATTGGGCATTTTTATATGCAATAGGATTTGGATGACATTGAATTTCCAAAATCAATTTTTTTTATCTGACTCCCTCCCCTTAAATGGCAGTGCCAACGATTTGAATGGTAAGGCTAACGATTCGAATGGTAGTCCCAACAATTCAAATGGAAGGCCTGATCATTGGATTGGTTAGGCTGAATAATCGTGCGAAAACTAATCGTGAATAGTAGAGATAACTATTCGATATGATTGGGGCAACTAATTTTTGAAGGCTTATGTACAGCAAATTGAAAACGTAGTTGCCACAACCAAACAATTCTTTCCGTGCATGATAAATGTATAACATAATGATGGAATTTGTCGCTTTATTCTCCAATGGATAGATTTTAATCTTATCTTTTTTTCACTAAAGTGGTTCTTCAAATGCTATTTTCAATGCTTTGTTTCATTAAAATTCTTAAGTTTCATAAAACTTTCGGCGATTGAAAAATAAAAATTTGTGAATGGCCTCAGTCAATTATCTTCTTCAATGCGTTGGTTCATTAGCTGGCTATTATAGCTAAAAATTGGCTGACGCATAAAAAAAAAAAATTGCCTGCACCCAGAAAAAAGATCGTGTTAACGGGACTAGAATCTACGCATCGGAAATAAAATTTCTTATTTGGATGCCGACCTACTAGACTTCCATTCACCTCAAATAAATTTTTTTATTTGTAATTAATATACTTATTGAATAGTAAATATATTCAAATCTAAAAAATATTCATTTGGGTCTGCAGTTATATAAATGTTGATTAAAAAAAAAATTCTTTTTTAAAAAATATTCCTCACTTATCCCCTAGAAGCTCAGAAACTGCCTCCGGCTCAGCAGTTGGTGCGCAAATCAGTGCGCGGCTGAGCGGTCACCTATCCAAGTTATGACCGCAAATAATGCTGCTTAACTCTGGGGATCGTCGAGCCACACACCGGCCGCGCGTCCACTGCTGCAGATTTAAAGAATATATAATTTATATATATATATATACGACAAGAATTAAATCAAATCGATAAATGTTGCATGTTGATAATAATAAACTCCAATGATGAAAGGATATAAATATATATTGGATTATAAGATAGTTCTAATTGATTTTATTTAAAAATATGTGATACATGTATTTGATCGGTTTAACTAGATCTTTTTTCCGGATTAAGAAAGTATTTAGTAGTAATAAATAAAATATTTTTTTAGTGTCCGCTGCACAGTGAAAGTTGATTCAAATAAATAAATATGTTAGAAATAAAAAAACTGAAAAATTGAATGTAATATATATTTGGTGAAAGAAAAGTAAATTTTCGTTGATTGCAATAATTAAATGTTCAATAGATCATTTTAGTTAATATTACCAAATCTTTTTTCTGGGTGTGATGTAAGTTAAAAATCGTTCAGTCATGTTTATGATAAATGTCTAACAAAATTATGGAATTTTTTGCTTTATTCCCCAAAGGATACACTGAAAGAAAATATTAGTTGCCATAACCAAAAAATGAGTTGACACAACCAATCGATTATTCTATTTGCCTTACAACTCCAATGGTAGTGCCAACGATTCGAATGGTAATACCGACGATTCGAATGGTAGTCCCAATTATTCGAGTGGTAGTCCCAGCGATTGGATTAGTTAACCTCACTAATTTCGCGAGAACTAATTGTGAATAGTTGAAATTACTATTCGATGTGGTTGAGGCAACTAATTTTTGAGACATTGTGTACAGCAAATTGGAAACGTAGTTGTCACAAGCAAACATTTCTTTCCGTGTAGATTTAAAAATTTTCCTTTTTTTGCTAAAGTGGTTCTTCAATTACTACTTTCAACATTCCGGTTTCATTAACCACGTCAACTGTCTGAGAATTGACCTGATAGCGAAACGGACACTTCTGTAAGGTGTGTTCGAGACGTTGAGAGTTGCAGGAGGAGTGCGAGGATGACGACGAGAAACAGCTATCCTATCGCGAAGCTCCCAGGCGGCGTCCCAGACCTTATTGGGCACTAAAACTGCCAATTGTCTCAAAAGCTCGAGTACACGGCTCCAATAATGAGGGATTAAATATTGAAGCGCGCGCGTATTCTGCTCGCGCGCGCGATACAGCTTCTCCGTCTCGATGTTCCTTTGTTTTACGGATGTACGTGACCAGAAAGCAAGATGGCGCATTGCTGTGGCTGGCGAAACCCGTGGTCGGCTCACTCACTCGCCCGCCTAACGCGATTAGGCCCCTCTCGAAGTTTTCACGTCTCGCTCACTCGCCCTTCTCGGTTCCGCACGCACGTCCGACAATACCGAATTGACCGAGCTTTACTTACAGGTGGGAGATTGCGAGTATATATATGTATATATATGTATGTATCAGAGTATTCATCAGGAGTACATTTCTGAGTTATCATCATGAAACGAATGGACAATTTAGTTCAACCTCGAGAGAGGCCCAAATAAATGAAACTTACATTGTAGAGTATGCGATGCCACTGAGAAAAGATTATACACGAAGTAACAGAATTAATTTTCTAATGATTTGCAGTTATTTTGTAATTACTTGTTGTTGTTTTCTAATAATTTGCGGTTGTTTTGCTATGATACGCTCTTGTTTTTTAATGATTTGCGGTTGTTTTCCAAATATTGGGTTTTGCCGCTAAAATTAGTTATTAAATCTATGAACTGTTTGTCATAGATAAGGGTTGACTGATGCAGCTGAAAATGCAGCGGCCATAGCTGCAAATATGTGCTACATTTAAAAGTTGGCTGTTGCTTGTAAAAATTGTCTTTCGCAGTTACATACTGAGCTTAGAAAATTTGCTGTTTTAGTGTAAAAAATGACTGATTTAGCAAAAAATGGGCTGTTTCATCTATAAAAAAAATTGGCTGTTTCAGCTAAATATCGGCTGTTTCGACTAAAAAATGGGTTGTTTCAGTTAAACATTGGCCATTTCAGCGAATCATTCGCTGTTTCCGCTAAACATTACCTGTTTCGGCTAAACATTGCCTGTTTTGGCTAAACATTGGTTGTTTCAGTTAAACATTGGCTGCTTCAGTTAAATATTGGCTGCTTCAGCTAAACATTGGCTGCTTCAGCTACACATCCGCTGCTTTAGATAAAATTGGCTGGTTAAATTAAAAAATTGGTTGTTTCAGCTTGAAAAATTGGCTGTTTCAGCACCAAAAAAAAATTGCTGTACCAGCTAAAAATTGGATGGTTCAGCTAAACATTGGATGTTGCACCTAAAAATTGGATGTTTCAGCTAAAAAATGGATCTTTCAGCTAAAAAGTGGAAGATTCAGCTGAAAATTGGATGTTTCAGCTAGAAATTGGATGTTTCAGCTAAAAAATGGATGTTTCAACTAAAAATTGGATGTTTCAGCTAAAAATTGGATGTCTCAGCTAAAAATTGGATGTTTCAGTTAAAAATTAGGTGCTTCAGCTAAAAGTTGGCTGCTTTGATTAATACTTGGCGATTGCTGCTAAAAAATTGGTTTTGAAGCAAAAAAAAATGGTTCAGTCAATTTTGTGGTCAATATTTAACGAAATGATGGAAGCTTAAAATTCTAAATGCAAATCGCTATATGAGCGAACCATATGCACATGCATCTATCCATCCTGCAACGAAAAGCAGAGAAAGTAGAGAGAAAAAAAAGACAAAGAATGTGTCGTGCACTTTCTCATCTACTATTTAAGGGTGAACACAGAGGCTACTAGCACCGGGACATTCGTATTAGGCTAACAGAGCCGCCAACGAGCCCCTTTAAATAATTCAAACCACTCTCTGCTACTTCTACATATATAGAACAATCGTTTCGCTGTTCACCGAGTAGTCTCTCATCGATTCGTGGATGATGCCCAAGCAGAATCAGAGGAAACAACGCTCGAAGAACTCTAACCTTGTTTCGGTATCTCACATAAAAAAAATACCACTGTTCGAAACAAATCGTACCACTAAAACGTGAGTCTAATTCCACAACTTCCATATCTAACATCTAATGCCATAATCACATTCAGATAAAAATCATCACCATCATCATCATCATCATGGTCATCTATCGAACAAAAGACAATCTAACATAAGGTACCGTCCATAATTACGCAATAATTACCTTCTAACCGTCTAAGCATTATTTATCTAAAAATCCTTATCGCAAGGAAAGCACCGACCGGAAAAAAAAAAATTGGCCCCTACAAATGTGTAACGTGGCTACCATTATGCAGCTACCATAATAAGTACCAGTCTAATGCCAAGCGTAATGTCATAGGTACGCACTAGATATGGCTTTGCATGGGCGAGTGTATAGGTGTTCTCCGACAAGAGGGTCGAACTAAACGACGAGGCATCGAACGTGGCCAGTAAGAACGAGGAGTCGCCGCCGTGGGCACAACCAGCCGGCATTAAGCGACCGAGTGAGTAGAGCCGAGTCGACGAGCAGCAGTGTAGAACGGACAGCAGCAGCAGCAGCTTGGGTACTGAGCTAGAAACTCATTACGGTTGCTCCGCCCATACCGTTCGACGCTGCCTCAACCAATCGGATTGGCCTGGATTGGAATCGCGCCTCCACGGTTTAATCTTGTAGCAGAGCATACGATGTCCTTATGTGTATATATGTATGTATATGTATGGTTGTGTATGTGAGCCTTATATGCCAAGTTAGTTATAACTAATACTGATGCCGTTTGTAGTATTGAGTCTGCGTCTCTACTCAAGCATGATGAGGCTGTTCACCGATTTGTCTGTAAGTAGATACGGGCTTTCAAGTAGGTTGCACCACGAAATGCAGGAACGCGTAACTAAAGAATCGTAATTCGAATACAAATAGTCGGAAGGCTTGTTATATGCTCAATGTACCGAATCAAATTATTTCTTATAATGCGGAAACTCGTAATCGTAAAAATTGTTGTTAAGACAAGCAACGCGCGATGGGAAATTATTGTCCAAGTAATGTTTCTTTGGTGTATTAATTTCGAAGTTAGACATGAATTATCTTCAGGTTTTTTTTTAAGCGTTTGCCAGTTTAGTTTATGAAGCTTGCCGGAAAATAGCCAGGTTGGGTTGAATATGACAAAGCTACATTTTACCTAATCAGACACTATGCATTTAGACTACATATGTCAGATTGGATATCCATAAATCTTGCCTTATCAGACGTGCTACATCAAAGCTAAGACTGAATCAGATATTGCATCATTATGTCTTATGTCCTGATGGGCCCTACAGATCTGAGGTAGGTCTAATGATGCCCGGTCGAAACTGATACCCCTATACTGATCAGGCTGGCTTATTTTCAGCAAAAAAATTGATTGAATCTAATATCCCTGTTTTGTCCTGCCGAACTCGCTAGATTCCGGCCAGATCTGGATAGACTGTGATACCACCACGTTTTGTGTGATTAGGCTCGCCAGGATAAAAAACGTTCATTCACTGAGTTTTGTCATTTACTTGACCGTCACCATGTATTTTCTGATCCGGAATCCATTATTATATCATTCTGATTGGAATTCGGAATTTTAATCAAACTAGGGTTAAGCGGACTCGGACGCTTAAGTGCCCGAGTCTCTTTCTATAAGTTTTGACATTTGACATAAACAAAAAAAAATGAATGCATGATCTTGGTCCCGATGGGCCCGATGGTCCCGATCGCAGTGTAACTGACTGACGACACCGCCGTCTAATCACAGCACGAATAAAACGATGACAATGACTGCGATATTTCCGAGATTTTCCAGATATCTCGAGCCACCAACTTTTTAGAATAGGACTATATGTAGGGGAGAGCGGGGCTAAATGGCAACGCGGGGCATAATGGCTACGGGTCGCGATGGTACAGAGGCATAATGGCACACCTCGTCGAAATGGCACCAAAGTACGCTGAAATTGTAAAAGAATTATGTTATGGTTTAATTGCCATGATATTAATCTCACGATATCTTTGAAATTAAATTTAATTGAGTATAAACATTAGGGTGTGTCAAAAAAATTTTGTATTTTTTTAATTTATTTTTTTACTGCAAAAGTATGCATTCTGACCTTAATATCCACCTTCTATACGGAATTCGCGACGTAATTTTTGTATGTTTTTTTTAATTTGGAATTTGTTGAAAAAAAAGATCGCGTTTGAGCCACGTCTAAATATTATTTATCAGCGAATTCATTTAGCGCAGTCAATTGTTAGGTCAACCCCTTGAGTTTTTAAGCTTTTAAGACCCAATAAAAGTGCGATAATAAGCAGCAACCCGAGCATTAACAACTTTTTTTCAATTTCTGCTTCTTACTGCCTATTATCACACTTTTTTGGGTCTTCATGACTTAAACTCGAGGGGTTGACCTAACAATCGACGGTGCCAACAGAATACACTGACAAATAATATTTAGAGGTAGCTCAATCGCGATCTTTATTTCTCTACAAATCCCAAATAAAAAAATAACATACAAAAATTGATTTAATTGAAACATTTTTTTCGTCAATTTCTGCTGCTTACTGCTTATTATCGCACTTTTTGTTGGTCTTCATGGCGCAAACTCGAGGGGCTGACTTAGCAATCGACTGTGCTGAAGGAATTCGCTGGCAAATTATATTTACAGGTGTCTCAATAACGATTTTTGTTTTTCAACAAATTAAAAAAATCATTAAAAAAATTAAGTCGCGTATTCCGTAGAGAAGGTGGATATTAAGGACAGAATACATACTTTTGCAGTAAAAAAATAAATAAAAAAAAAGAAAAAAATGTTGACGCACCCTAATAAACATCTATTATTTTCTACATGAAATACTTAACTCGGTTTATGACATATTCATATCCTCATGAACATCAGCACACAAAAGGTGTGCCCATTTTTCGCACCTATTGCAACGTATCCACGACTCCGTCAATTGTGAATACACTCGGAGAAAAACGCTTGGTTGGGCATACTAAGATTTTGGTTAAAAATTTAACCAAGAAAAATTTGGTAGGCGCAACCAAATTATTGATTAGGCGTACTAAATACTTGGTTGTCTTACCAAATCCTTGGTTATGTTAGTCAATAACTTGGTTGTGCCCACCAAGTTTTCTTGATAACATTTTTAACCAATTTTTTGGTAATTCTAACCAAGCTTTTTTCTGAGTACAAGCCACGGCGAAAGAGGCATGCACGGAAAGAAATGTTTGGTTGTGGCAACTACGTTTTCGATTTGCTGTACACAATGTCTAAAAAATTAGTTGCCTCAACCATATCGAATAGTAACCTCAACTATTCACGATTAGTTCTCAATTGGATTAGTTAGGTTAACTGATCCAATTGTTGGGACTACCATTCGAATAGTTGGGACTACCATTCGAATCGTCGGTATTATCATTCGAATCGTCGGTATTATCATTCGAATCGTCGGTATTACCATTTGAGTTGCTGGGGAAATAGAATGATCGATTGGTTGTGTCAACTCATTTCTTGGTTATGGCAACTATTCTTTTTTTTCCGTGTGGTGTATCCTCTTCCGCATCCGCAGATGAGTGTGACTTTTTTTCAATAATTCGAGGTATTGTAATTGTTAATATCGTTCGTTATGATATGAAGAACATTTGTGTAAATTAACAACTATCACACAGTGTGTCGAAGTACTACTTTTTTCCATCGTGCACATTGATTCGAGTAAAAATGTGAAAAACTTGGCATTTTCTGGTTTGAAATATTTGTGCAAATTAATAAGACTGTGGGATGTCGCATGTCAATGTACGAACTTTGTTTTCATGTGTCACATTTTACTTCGGTTCTAGCATGCCCTGCCTCGTTCGTGATGCCGTGCCATAATGCCCCGCATTGTCGTTTTGCCCCTGTTCCGTCGTGCCCCGTAGCCATAATGCCCCGCGTTGCCATTTTGCTCCGCTCTCCTCTACCTATAATTGTCCAATTTCAATCGAAAAATTACCAGATACTTAATTTCGCTATGATTTAAGAAATCAAGAATATCTTGAAAATCCTTAATCCATCCATTTGCCTTTTCATTCTTCAAATTATTGTCTGCACTAAGAGAAGAGTTTGTTAACAGTTAACAAATCTTGGTTAAATATGGCGAAATGAACCATTTAGTTATTCTTATTGAATCTCACTTTAGCTAAATAAAATTTGCTTGTCGCAAATGAAGCTCGCTGACATTTGTTAATAGTTAACAAATCTTATTTGGCTCAAGTGAGATTCAATAAGAATAACTAAATGGTTCATTTCGCCATATTTAACCACGATTTTTTAACTGTTAACAAACTCTTCTTTCAGTGTAATTAAATTTGTCTTCGGAGTGTATCAAATACGTTAGTGGATACAGCTTTATATGGACGTTTTGACGGCGCCACATTGTAAGTAGTAGCCCACATTTCTGTAAAGTTAAAGCAACTTCTATGTTATAACCAAAACCAGTCTAGAAGCTAATAACTAACTAAGTAGTACATACATACGTATATATACACAGAAGTGATTTCGTTTGCAGTGAGCAGGTCGAAGTAAGTAAACGAAACTGAAATGGACGAGTACTCATTCCCGCTCTTCGTAGCTATCGACTCGGAATCGTTCGGAGAATAGATATTGGATTGCCGTCTTGGGATCCCAGGTGGTCAATGCTATCCAGAAGCTGTACAGTTATATTTACAAGAGAAATTAACTCTCTTACTCTTCATTGCATCGACTGGTAGCTGTACATTTTAGATACTCAATACAGTTGCGGTTGATCTAAGTTGACTGTGAATGCGTTAAAGGAAATCAATTGAACTTTTTTGACTTCTTTCGTGGAGGAAGCTTTACTATTTTGATTATTTGCTGTATTTTAGGAAAAATCATACTGATTTTGTCGTTTCTCGAAAAACGTTTTTTACCAATAAAAAAGGTGTAAATAACTTTGTATAGCACAATCATTTTATTTAAGATAATAAATCATTTAAAAATCCTCAGGTGATATATATTTGTGAGGTAGAAACAGTGCGATTATAGTCATTAAAAAATTAATAATGGTTTGACTAAACAAACAATATTATGCATAAATATTATATAACACAACTAGCAATATTCTGATTTTGTCACTTTCATTTTTCATAGTATACTCAGTTTTTTAGAGCATCAAAAAACATGCCGATAGTCAAATTGTTTTGAAGCGTCTATAAAAAATACCTCCGATGTCAAATCAGTGTTTAATATGACACTTTTCTTGGCGAATGTGTGTATCTGTATAACTTTTAGTTCCGTTTTATCAGAACGTACGGTAATGGCGTAGTCACGTTGATAAATCAAGTTAGCATTCAATTCGATTGAACCGAAAATCGCAAATAATGGGGTACACATGTAGGGGCGGTGCAAATACGTCGACTCTGTCGTCGCAGGGGACGTGGACATAATTTTTCGAATTTCCCGTTGATTACGCACCAATAGACAAAATGAAAATTTTCGTAGTACCAGTGTGGAAAATGGTATAATAAGAGATTCATGAACTGGAATAGAGAATTCTCGTTATTTCGATTTGGGTAGTGAGACGAATTCAACTACATTATTCCTACATGTCCACAGGCACACGTACATACACACGTGTATTTATAGTGTGGAACACGAGTATACCAATTACGTTATATTAACGTTAAATAATTTACATACCCCAAATTATCGGTTGGCTCCACTGCTACAAGAGATATACGGATTAATGTATACACTCGATGTAATGTATAATAAAATATAGATGATGCGCTGCTACGTCGGCGCACGACGCTCTTCGCCGACATGTATTACAATTATATGCCACATATGCTACACACTCATTGAGTAGGAACACCAAGAAGAAGACTCACTTTTTATGCGCTGCTTGGAAAATGCTAATTTTACTTTCAGGCTAATGAAATATTATTGGCGAGCGTCCTGAGCTGCATATATGCTTGGCTGCTACGAAATGAGCCAACGCTCGTACCTGAATTTTATTATTTAAATTTATCCTCGAGAAAGAAAAATGCAAGTGAGAAAAAAAATTGCTTCGTGTATCTAAATGATGTTATGGTCCAGGCGAAGTTACTTTCTTTTGTTTTATTGCTTTGTAAAGAAATCTTTATTTTTATGAAAATAAATATTATTGAAATTTGTATGTCGGGATACTCAGAATGGTAAAAACCCGGGTAGAAAAATAGTTGGGGCTCTGACTTGGCTCTTTCTAGTTTGCCCCAGTTCTATTAGGGGCCCTACTAGGCTAGTCACGTTTCTTTCCGTGTACCTTTGTAGGCAACGAAGAGGCTCAATACCCGTGCAGAAATTAGTTCGAGCAGCCGCGATTAAATAAGGGGCCTTTTTAGGTATAAACGTGGCATCCACAATAGGGAATCCACTCTAGAACCCTACTAGGCTCGACAGAGGCGGCCACGACAAACTTCGGGGCCTAATCAGGCTTAAATGTGGAACCCTCACTAGGGTCGCCCATATTGAGCCTCTAAAGGCCCGTACTTTCAAGCGTGACTAGCCCAGTAGGGCCCCTACTACAATTAGGGCCATCTAGAAAGGGCCAAGTTGGAGCCCCAACTATATTTCTGCACAGGTATGGGCGACCCTACTGAGGGTTCCGCATTTAAGCCTGATTAGGCCCCAAAGTTTGTCGTGGCCGCCTCTGTTGAGCCTCGTAGGGTTCTAGAGTATACGGAAAAAAAAGTTTGGTTGTGGCAACTACGTTTTCGATTTGCTGTACACAATGTCTAAAAAATGAGTTGCCTCAATCATATCGAATAGTAACCTCAACTATTCACGATAGTTCTCAATTGGGTTAACTAATCCAATCGTTGGGACTACCACTCGAATCGTCGGTATTATCGTTCGAAGCGTTGGTATTACCATTTGAGTTGCTAGGGAAATAAAATAATCGATTGGTTGTGTCAACTCATTTCTTGGTTATGGCAACTAATCTTTTTTTTCCGTGTAGATTCCCTATTGTGGATGCCACTTTTATACCTAAAAAGACCCTTTATTTAATCGCGGCTGCCCAAACTAATTTCTGCATGGGAATTTTGAGAAAAATGGTCCAGAAAAAATTACCGTATGCGTGGATGTGTGTGTATTTTCCCAGTTTCGAAAATTGAATCGCTTATTACTCAAAAATTGGTCGAGTAATCGAGCTAAAATTTGGCACACATGTAAAGCAGAGCCCCTCTTTGATTTCTGTAATTGTTTTTAAAAAAAGTATACAGAAATTTAGATACCATATCTATTAGAATTTTTTTCAAAAAGGACATGGCCGCTCGAATTTAAAAAAATGTGGACTATTTCGCCAATCAGTTCTTTATAAGTGCAGGTACACTGAAGATTCTTTGCTATTGAATTTAGTTCAAATCGGCAAAGCGGGCCCCATTTTGTGGAGTTTTTTTACATTTTCGAAAAATTGATGTTTCTCTATTAACTTTAGCAAAACTTGAGAAAGCGAGCCTGCGATTCCGACGTAAACAAAATAACATTCCGTGATGCTGGATAAATCATTTACTTGAGATCGGTAGGAGGGTTCGGATTTTATAGGAATTTGAATTTCTCTTTAATATGTACTTTCTACTACACTCAGAGAAATCTTAATAGTACAGTCAACTATAAAGTGACAACTATTCATTTTTATTACATTCAAATATTTTTATAGTTACGATAACTACGAAAATGGTTATGGAAACTATTTGGTAGTTATATTAACTATTTGATAGTTGTGTCAACTATAAAAAAATTGTTGTACCAACCATAAATGAATAGTTGTCACTTTATAGTTACGAATACCATAATTTTCTATCAATCAGTGTAAAATTTCGCTACACATGAGTTTTTTAAATTCATTTAAAACAAGATTGCAAAATAGACTGTTGCTCATAGTTTCCTCATTATTTTGCTCTTTTTACTAAGCTTCCTTTATAAGGAAGTTTAAATCCATCAACATCTTACAATGTGCAAGATTCTACACGGAGAGAAGGATCTGATACTTTTTACCATATTTCTTGTAAAAAGTATGTTAAATTCCTGGTATAAGTAGTCACGACGCCACCTATCAAGAAGTACAAGAACTGCGAGAATTTTTACCACGAAATATGGTAAAAAATTCTATGTATATGGTAGAAATTCTCATAGTTCTCGTACTTTTCGTCAGGTGGCGGCTATGGCTTCCCAATACCAGGCACGTTTGATAATTTTTACCATAGTGCCTGATAAATTTTATCAGATTCTTCTCTCCGTGTATTTTTTAAAAAATTTTTTGATAAAAAAAGAAAGGCGTGACTCATCCTAATTTTCGTAATATTCTGACTACCTTGCCAAATATAAATTTTTATAAGTGCAGGTTGTTTGGTATTGAATTTCGTTGAAATCGGTAATACGGTTCCGATTAAACCGAGTTTATAATTTGTCAAAAATTGTATGTTATTGTATGAATGGTCGCAAAACTCGAGATAGAGAGTTCAAATTTAACACATAAAGGAAATAATACTTAGTGATGCTAATTACATCATCCAGTAGAGATCAGTGGAAGGTTTCGGATTTGATGGGAATTAGAATTATTCTTTATTATTTTTGGACGATTATCATTTCGCTAAACTCCAGTTTTTCAAATTTATCTAAAACAGATTAAAAGTACAAACTTGAAAAGTAAAAAATAATGAAAAGCAATGAGGCTTCCGCATTATTTTACACTTTTTATTAACCTTCCTCTATGAGGAATATTAAATCGATACTTTTTCATAAAGGTAACTTTGTGAAAAGTGAAAAACAATGAGGAGGCAATGTGCAACGGTTTATTTCGCATTCCTTTTTTGCTGGCGCAATATAAACAATCTGGCTGCACATCTATCAGGCGTTCACACCTTTTTGCCTTTAAATAACGAAGCTGTACGTAATATAAATTAATTTACGTATATACGACTCTGAGATGTCAGCACGATAAGCAAAATGTAATGATAGCGTTGCAGCACACTGACGAAATTTTATTCATCGAAAGTAATGATATCGATGAATATACCTGTAGTGCAGGATGCATGAAGTGCAGCCACTATTGTGGTCGGTGCATCAGATATATATCCACCGCGCCACGTTGAAAACTGCCTCATCCACCAACCGCAAAGTCGAAGCGCGTGGTCGATTGGGTTGCAACGTATATACTCAATGAAACTTCGTCGAAATAGCAGATGCAATCGAGGAGATCGAAAAATTACAGCGGTGTCTATAAAAAAGATAAAAAGAGTGCAACGAAAAGCTCGTTGAACGTGATGGAATAAAGCGTTATAGATCTTTGCGTCCAGCAAATGTCCCATTCGATTCGTGTTATGTGTACGCCAGAATGGTCATATATACAGTAAAAAAACTCAATTGAATTTTTTATGGTTTAGACAAAAAGTTTTTTCTAACCTCAAGTGACCTCAGAATGTTTTTGTAACTGCAGAAAAAAAGTGTTGTCTCTCTCAAGTTTTACAAAAAAATCTACAAAAATATTTTATTAAAAATGTATTTTTATTTTACGTAATATTTGTTGTCATGTGTAGTAAAAAAATATGATATGGTGTGTGGCTTCGGCGATCCCTTGTGTTAATTAAGCAGCATTTCTTGCGGCCGTAACTTGGATGGGTGACCACTTAGCCGCACACTGACTTGCGTGCCAACTGCTGAGCGGGAGGCAGTGTAACATTTTTTTTATTGAGTTTTTACTGTATGAGAATTCATTAGAAACTAAGTACAAATAAAGATGCCCGTATCGGCCAGGTTTTCCCTGTGCCTTCGTGCAAATGCGATACAGTAGTGCATTAGGAAGAGTGGCTGTGGGCAACATTCCCAGTGGCTTCCTAAAAAAGAACAAGGAAAACGGAGAGAGGGGAATATAAAACCTGGAATGCGAAACCATTTATTGTTGTTGTAAATTTGATAATATCTCAATATCTTAGATGTTTCATTTGATTTATAGGGTGCATCTGATATATCTTATCACTTTTATTGACTTTTACTACATTTTTTTATTTTTATTAAATGAACATTTTTGTTGTTTCTTCCATTGAATACCTTTTTTTTACGGTACCTAAGCCATTGACCTTAAGGATAATTTTTCTGATATGAATCATTTTTACGGCCATTGCCAGCTTCGTAGAGCATATAATGAGTAAAAAGGATAACATATATGGCTCAATTTTAAAGTCATTTGTACATAGTGACCCTTACTAGAGAATTAGCCAAGCGATAGCACCGTCCAGGTGGTATAAAAGACATTTGAGAAATTGAGTCAACAAGGAAAGCCGTCAGTAGTAACCGTTGAGCGACATTTTTTTTTTTTGATTGCCTTAAAAATTGCTGACTTCTAACGGTGTAGCTCGATACTTTAAGAGTAGATCGTCACTAATTGATGTATCATTTTCGAACATGAATCACATGTAAACGACAACAGTTAGGCGACTAGGAATATTAGAAACGGCTTGCCTGGATATCAAAGCGGTAGAAAAGACTCATTTTTTGTTTTTGTTTGAGCTGGTCCACAATATTTTTAATCCTTGTCATAAAAGTGACAATACACGCGAAATATCTTTTACCTCTGTTCCGCCAATGTCCTTTCTTATTTTTCCTAATTTGTACATGAAACAAAAGACATTTGAGAAATTGAGTCAACAAGGGAAGCCGTCAGCAGTAACGGTTGAGCGACAATTTTATTTTTATTGCCTGAAAAGTTGCTGACTTCTAACGGTGCACAGGGAAAGAAATGTTTGGTTGTGACAACTACGTTTCCCATTTGTTGTACACAATGTCTCAAAAATTAGTTGCCTCAACCATATCGAATAGTAACCTCAACTATTCACGATTAGTTCTCGCGACATTAGTGAGGTTAACCAATGCAATCGTTGAGACTACCAGTCGAATAGTTGGGACTACCATTCGAATCGTCGGTATTACCATTCGAATCGTTGGCACTAGCATTTGAGTTGTAAGGGAAATAGAATATTGATTGGTTCTGTCAACTCATTTTTTGGTTATGGTAATCATTTCATTCAGTGTAGCTCGATACCTTAACGGTAGATGGTCACTCATTGATGTATCAGTTTCGAACATGAATCACATGTAAACGAAAATAGTTAGGCGACTAGGAATATTAGAAACGGCTTGCTTGAATATCAAAACCATAGAGAAGACCCATCTTTTTTTTTTTTTTTTTTGAGCTCATCCATAATATTTTTAGTCCTTGTCATGAAAGTGACAATACACGCGAAATATCTTTTGCCTCAGTTCCGTCAATGGCCTTTCATATTTTTCCTTTTTTTTACGCGAAACAAAAGAAAAGCCGAATTATTTAGGATTCGCGTAAATATGAATTTTGGTATAAATTATATATTCATCGCACAATTTCTCTTGTAGACGCATTTAAAAAATGGCCAATTACAAATACCACAACTTCCATTTTTTTAAATCCTATGTGGTAGTTATAAAAAATTATTTAAGACTAACGCTTTTGGGTAAACCTCCACGCGGAAAGAAAAGATAAGTTGCCATAACCACAAAATAAGTTTACACAACCAATCGATGATTCTATTTTTCTTCCAACTCAAATGGTAGTGCCAACGATTCGAACGGTAATATCGACGATTCGAATGGTAGTCCCAACGATTCAAATGATAGTCCCAATAATTCAATTGTTATTTGTTGTCGTTACGCTTACCAATCTCGCAAGAACTAATAGTGTGAATAGTTGAGTTTACTCAACTATTTTACTATTTTACTATTTTGATATAGTTAGGCCAACTCAATTTTGAGACCTTGTGTACACCATATTGGAAACGTACACGGAAAAAAAAGATTAGTTGCCATAACCAAGAAATGAGTTGACACAACCAATCGATTATTCTATTTCCCTTACAACTCAAATGGTAATACCAACGATTCGAATGGTAATATCGACGATTCGAATGGTAGTCCCAACTATTCGAGTGGTAGTCCCAACGATTGGATTAGTTAACCTAACTAATCTCGCGACAACTAATCGTGAATAGTTGAGGTTAATATTCGATATGTTTGAGGCAACAAATTTTTTAGACATTGTGTACAGCAAATCGAAAACGTAGTTGCCACAACCAAACATTTCTTTCCGTGTTGTTGTCACAACCAAATATTTCTTTCCTTGCATTTTGTAAAAATACTAGGAAGTTTCATAAATAGAAAATTGGCGTTTCCGGAAACGATTTAAGTTCCCGTATCCGTAGCACAGAAAACCGTTGCCTTTACGAGCATCGTCGCAAAATCGGATGAACACCGGAAAAATGTATTTTAAAACAAAATATAAGCGACTTCAGTCTTCAAGTATGTAACCATGGCCGTGGGAGCTGTGAGGACAAAGACTATCGCTCTTTGTAAGTACGGGACTATATATCTTTTTTTCCTAACCCTTGTGACCGTGGCGAGTACCAAACGCGAAAAAGATGCGCGAGCATCTTAAGAAGAGTTCGAAGCATCGAACGTGTTTGCATCGCGGAAGGCGGCAAAAGTACAAAGAGCTCCTTGCGACAGCCACGATCCCGCACGCTATTGCAGCTCTTCTTCGCTCGGAGCTTTCTCGTTTGCCTTCTCATGTCCGCATATATATATATACGCACAACTTACATATACCATGTGCCTATAAATGTCCAAACGCTACAAGAAAATCCTGACCCAACAACCACCGAGTTTGTAGCCCATTAAAGTTTCAGTTGAGGCAATCGATTGGCCATAGTACTCCATCGTGTAACGATAGGAAACCGTATAAAATACGTTTCCGGTTATTCGAAGGAATCCTATATAGTCTGCCTCCAACTGCGATTTTGCGATTAGTAGCTCCATGGAAATTTAAGAGAGCATGATTAAGATATTGTGAACATTGGAAGATCGTATTGGAGCAGTAGACTCGTCAATTGTGGAGGTTAGGATCGATTTATAATCAATTATTGAAAATAATCATTAACAAATTATTGGATAGTATAAAATGCGCAGAAAGGGCAGAATAAAACATAATTCTGGAAACTGGAATTACAGTTGTTATAAATAACCGATTTTGGTGAAGCGACAAATTTTCTTGTATTTATTACGGATGTTCTGTTAAATTGAAGTAATAATATATTTTGCAAATCTGTCTAAAAAAATTTTTTTTTTTTTAAATAAGAAGTAGTACATTTTACTGTTAATTAAAAAACTGCAAAAGGTAACAGAAATGAAGGGTAAATTTGTCGAATTTACAACAACAACAAAATGTCTGCTTTATACTTTTTTTGTAAAAATAATATTAAGAAATAGTTCGTAAAATAAAAATACAATCATTTTCTAATTTATTTTATACTTTTTCTGTACAATTAAAAATTTATTAATTTTTTTTTGTACAATTAAGGATCTTTGTAAAAATGATTCAAAGTGATCATTTGTGCTTCCAATGTAAATTTTTTAATATTGCACAAAACTTAAAAGTTACAATCATATTTTGCCAATTTGTCGAATTGGCAAGAATAAAATTCGTAACTTCACCTTTTTTCGTGCAAATTACAAGAAATATTTCGAACAATTAAAATAAATTTTTTTTTTCAAACCGATTTTGTACTATCTTTGTGTAAAACTAGAAATTCATAATTTTTTTAGCAAAATTACAAAACTAAATTTAAAAAAAATCAGCAATAGTGACATTTTTTTGCGTTTAACGTCTCTTTTTTAATTTATCACAGAACTTTAAAAGATCGTACCATGTTACAAAAAAAAGTATACAAGTACAAAAATATTTTTAATTTTTATTATGACAAAGAAAAAATATTTAAAAATTCTACTCCTAAGGGAGTTGTCAATGTAAAAACGGAAAGCAGCATTTTTAGGGTTGGTGCCTAATTGATTGTATTTTTCATTTGTTCGAAGTTTAATTGAACAATTTTGTCATGTCAAAAAGATCATAATTAGTTGATAGGATCTTAATGTTTTAAAAACACCCTGAAAAACGAATTTCAGAGGAACGTCCCAGTTCCAACCATTCCGAAATCTCACAGATGCTAGGGTCTGGGCTGCCTCCAAATTGTCTTCCAGGACTATGATGAGTTCATCGAAAAGTGGCGCGTGAAGACACATTTGCCGGAGTTTACGGAAGAGTATAGCTCTAGTCGGAAAAGACAAATTTAAGCGGCCAAGCCACCTTTGAGGCATTTCCGTTTTTCAAAATCGTTTTCCAAAACATCTGTTCTTCCGCAGGTACCGAGGCTTACGTTTTTTTACCACTCTGTGGTCGGCAAACGATTTTTGAATCGTTACACCCTAGACCCAGTAAGCGGCTGTCCGAGTAAATGTCTCGTTTCCGAGATCATTTAGGCACCGCGCAGTTACCGGACCGGACGGTTAAATCCTCGACCACAAATTGTTTCTTCCTTTCATGCCGTACTATGTATTTCTTAGGGATACATAGATATACCTTCGAACAATTAAATAAATGCTGGCGACGAACCTCAACCTAATCGAAAAACGATTATTCATTTGGTTTACAAAACCGTAACTTTTGTCGACAGTTTATATGATTGCTGGAATTATTTGCACGCTAGCGCAAGTTTCTGGTTGGACTCATTGTTGAGGACAGACATGGGCACAAGGTAACGGGTGATTGTCACTGAAACACAGTTACTGAACTTACATAATTGACAGCTTTTTAAACATTTAATCACTAAGCTTTTGAATTTGGGAAAATTCAAAAGTGAATTTGTGAAAATTCAAAAGTGAATTTGTGAAAATTCAAAAGTGAATTTGTGAAAATTCAAAAGTGAATTTGTGAAAATTCAAAAGTGAATTTATGAAAATTCAAAAGTGAATTTGTGAAAATTCAAAAGTGAATTTGTGAAAATTCAAAAGTGAATTTGTGAAAATTCAAAAGTGAATTTGTGAAAATTCAAAAGTGAATTTGTGAAAATTCAAAAGTGAATTTGTGAAAATTCAAAAGTGAATTTGTGAAAATTCAAAAATGAGTTTGTGAAAATTCAAAAGTGAATTTGTGAAAATTCAAAAGTGAATTTGTGAAAATTCAAAAGTGAATTTGTGAAAATTCAAAAGTGAATTTATTAAAATTCAAAAGTGAATGTGTGAAATTTCGAAAGTGAATTTGTGAAAATTCAAAAGTGAATTTGTGAAAATTCAAAAGTGAATTTGTGAAAATTCAAACGTGAATTTGTGAAAATTCAAAAGCGAATTTGTGAAAGTTCAAAAGTGAATTTGTGAAAATTCAAAAGTGAATTTGTGAAAATTCAAAAGTGAATTTATTAAAATTCAAAAGTGAATGTGTGAAATTTCGAAAGTGAATTTGTGAAAATTCAAAAGTGAATTTGTGAAAATTCAAATGTGAATTTGTGAAAATTCAAACGTGAATTTGTGAAAATTCAAAAGCGAATTTGTGAAAGTTCAAAAGTGAATTTGTGAAAATTCAATGGTGAATTTGTGAAATTTCAAAAGTGAATTTGTGAAAATTCAAAAGTGAATTTGTGAAAATTCAAAAGTGAATTTGTGAAAATTCAAAAGTGAATTTGTGAAAATTCAAAAGTGAACTGAAATTTGAAATGTTCAAGTGAACAGTTGAAATGAACAAATTTGAAATTTGTTAACATTCAAAAGTGAACTCGTAACAAATTAAAAAGTGAATTGTTGGCAGAATTCACTAGTGAGTTTATCAGAAATTCAAAATAAAATTTGTCAAAAATCTACCATAATTTTTTTCCAAAATTCACAACAATATTTAAACAAAAATTCGCAATAAATGTTTCCAAAAATTCAAAATAATGTTTTTCGAAAATTTGAAATTTAATTTTTCAGGAATCCAAAACTGAATTCTTCAGAAACTTAAAATTTAATTTTTCAGAACTTTAAACATAAGTTTTTTTAGAAATGCAAGAATGATTTTTTTTTTAATTCAAAAGTAATTTTGACACATCCGAAAGTGAATTTGACACTAATTCGAAAGTGAATTTAATACAGATTCGAAAGTGAATATGACACAAATTTTTAAGTGCATTTATCAAAATATCTAAGATTAAAAAAAATTAAGATTGCTTTATCAATGCAACATCGAATAAACGTCTGTGAAAATCGTCCCCATCATCACGGACATTCCTTTTTATTTTTGATATTTTACCTGGCCATAAATGAAATTGAAAAGTAAGACAGTGTGAACAGGGCCTAAATTCACATCTCTATTTTTAGGCGGTAAGAATTTGCGGATAACCAAAGATAACCATTGTTAATTGCGTCCAAGCCGATTTTGGTCGCCGGATGATTTTCTCTCGAAAAACAATATCCTGTCGAGATGAGATGGGCGCGGGCGAGTCGGATTCAAGGGAGAGCAAAAGGGAGGCATGGGACGCGCGCCACTCCAAAACCATTTACCGACGTTTAACTTTCGTGATCTTAGAGCGTCTCTTGGGTTCTGCTGTTGCGACCTGAACATGATAGAATACGGCGAAGGGGTTGGTATTATAAGGCAAAATAGTATAGAAGAAGGAGGGGAAGCGAAATATGGAAGGGAGACGAATAGTGCAAAAAAAAAAAAGAAACGCCAAAAGGGAGGAAACACAACGAAAGGACGAAAGCGTGGAGCATTCGTATCCGCTGAAATTGCCCGGCCATTAGCGATACTACGTTATTACGCTCATCGTTTTTTCTGAGTCAGCCTCCGCCAGCAGTGCAGGTTGGCGGCCATCTTGGAATATGGGATTGTGTCCGAAGGCAAAGGATCTTCATGCGTATATACTCCCTGCAGTAGGTAGGTATATATACACACCCCGGGCTGGTTAATATGTTATCATGTAAAATAACCGTTGCATTTGTAAAAGGTAATTTGTATTCGTGCTTTTTGTAATCAGTAAAATGGATACGGATGCATGGTTTTGTTTTACGAGACATAATTATCAAGTGCAATTGTAAGGGGGAATACAGCAAAAGTTAAACTACAATTTGCATTTATCTCGAATATGAGGAATCACCGAAAAAGTTATCTAAGGTGAATATTTGGGAGGGTAAGGTGTCTTAATCTTGATTTTTAACACTTATTTCAGGACAAAAAATAATATGCCATTCCAATGCTTTAGTTTTTGTTCTCAGAAAAAAAGAGCCCTTGCAAGTATCAGTGAAAAAAAATAACTGGTGGTTATTAATTTTTTATCATTGCAATGCTTTTCATTTTTTTCTTTTGCGTTTTGCTCTGAAATCGATGAAACTTTGCGGGCCACATTAAATATTTCTGGCACAAAATTAAATAAATGGGCAAGAATTTAAAAAAAAAAAAAATTTCTAAATGTTTTTTCGCAACAAAAATGTAACGTGACATATTCACATTATTGAAAAATGGACTAACGCCCTCGATGTTTATTTGTACAAGTAATTGCAAAACTTTTGCATAAAATAAATAACGATAACCATGTAATTTTTTCATTTAATTTATATAAGAGCGCAATTTTATTGCAATCAAAAAAATTTCGTAAAAGACGATTAAAAATTATATGAATATTCACATTTTTTAATTTATCATTAGAGTCATTACCGACACTGAATGATTATAATGAATATCTTAATAATGTTCGTCGCCAAAATAATACACACATTATATTGGCAAAATTTTGTGATGCCTCAGATCTGCAGTGCAACATTTTAGTAAAGATATCAAAGAACAAGCTGGAAACCTCATGCAAGTACTTTATGAAAACATCAACACGACTTATTCATTGCAGTTATTCCATAAAGTAAATAATTATAATGCATATCTGAATTTTTATTTATATAACCATTTGCAAGCTCGAAATATGTAATTACAAATATTCATTTTCTTCAACTCCTCAATTACACAGATTTAATTCCTTGCTGTTTTCCGTACGTTCAACATTTTATGGAGTTGAAATTTCTTATAGAAGACGATAAACATTCTGATGAATCCATAAACTAAATAATTGTAATGAATACCTGAATCTTTATTTATAATACCATTTGTATGCTCGAAACGTGTAATTACAAATTTTCAGTTTCTTCAACTTCTCAATTACGCAGATTTTATTTCATGCTGTTTTCTGTACGTTCAACATTGAACGTTGAAATTTTCTTTTTTATAGAAGGCGATAAACAATTTGATGAATAAATAGATTTGTAGCGTACAATTTGGTTAAAGATATGGAAGAAAATGCTGCAAAACGTTTGCAAGTTGCTTGCGGAGACATCGACAAGACTTGTCATTAGAGTCATTACCCATAATCGGTATTCGTTCGATCCCATAGCCGTACACATCAATAGTCATTTTACCGTGACTCTTGACCCCTTCGAGTCTGCAATCAAAGGTAAATCGTGTTCGGCCCTTTTCAACGGAACGTTTAAATCGAATGCGTCGGCGGGGGGACCTCGAGGTTTCGTTTCGAAAGTCCGCTGCATCGCGAGAGAGGCATATAATAGTATTTTATTCCTCTCATTGTATACGCGCATAGCCAATTGTATTATCCTGCTCTCTCACAAACGTATAATTCCTTTCGGATACCACAATACACTGCCGTTCATTGGAGGCCATTATAAAAACGGAGTCTATTACCAAACTATATTATCTAGCTTGTAATGGTCCAATCATAAGTATTCAAGGGATATGCTTTTAAGGGGGTGTCTAACCTATAAGACTTAAAAATAGATATATATAAAAACAGCACAACCTATAACGTTCTACTACAATGGTATATAATAATTGCAAAATGAAATTGGCAACATTAAAATATACACTGAGAGAAAAAAAACTGGCAACTATAAATTTATGGTGAAATACAACCTCAGCTATTTACAAAAAGTTATCTGTACTAATTATTTATAGTTAATGCAACAGTTAATAATAGTTATCGTAACAACAAGTATATTGTTTTTAAAATTTAGCGATAGATGCGATGTATTATTCGTAGAAAACAAAATTACAAACATAGTATTCTTTGAGAAATTATTTAATAATTTTGAAATTGTCATTGAAAGCATAATAATAAAGTTGCTCTAACTATTAAAAAATAGCTAAGGTTGTATTTCACTATATGTTTACTGTTAAAGTAACTAGGACATTATGGTAAGCCAACTATAGAATTAGTTGCAGTAATTATAACGTAGCTAATTTAACCAATAAATCAGTTAAAATAACTTTTCAAATTGTTGCATAGACTACAAATCTACAGTTATGGCTTAATAGTTACCTAAACTACTGCGATTTTTCTCAGTGTAAAGATCTCTACACACATTTATGAGAAGACTACAAAAACGTTTTAAAACCTCTTACATCTTCTGAAATATTTGCACCATTTTTTGGAGAACTCCATGATTTACTGATGCACAGAAAAATGTATATATTTTACAACAATTTGATTTTTATAAAAGGCCAAATGTTGTTGGTTTAAAAATTGAGTGTAATAATAAACTCATAAATGCATGACTATTTATCAGAGTAATAATCGGATTTGCTACTTGTTTAAAAAAGATGATCGGAGTTAATGATTCGGCCAGCACAAAAAAATAATTTGCTAAATTTGTAACAATGATACGTTATTTGCTAGCCTAAAAAACTTTTCCACTGGGCTAAATTTCTATCTAAGCTAGCAAATTGTTTTGCTGTTCTCACAAATTTATTTGTTAGTCTATCAAATTTTTTTTAATGGGCTAACACATAAGATGCTACAACTATTTGTTGTTTCTATGAAATATTGAACTGCGATTTTAGAAAATAATTTCTGGTTCTATGAAGGGAATCATTGGGGGATTCTAAAAAATTTCACAAATTTTATCTTTGGTTTCAAGATGTTTTCACGAGAAATATCGTTCCCCAACTTTTTTTTTCGATTTTTTGACGTCGAATCAAGTGGCAGTGGTAACAACAGGACCTACAGATTTTTCTAGTAGTGGGTTTTGTTGAACCACTTTGGGGATACTCAGAATCAGGACCTTTTTACTACGCTTATCGTATTGGTAGAAACCCGCATTCTTGGTCCACTTCAAGGCGGTGGGACTATGTTGTGCCAATCGCTAACCGCAAATACTCAACTACAGGTTTATAAAGTGTGTTTGCTAGAAAAATACAAAATTGACATTTTGAACATGAGAAATTTCGATGGAAAAAAATGCTAGTTCCAATAAGAACAAAATGATTTTGTAGACCGCGAAATGAGATGTTCTTCAGGCTGTGGCGAAGGTTTCTTCCGAGTCTGCAGAATTATTTCATCCTTTCGGTAAATTAACAATTTTTTAGATCTATTCTGCAAAATTTTTATTTTGTCTTTATTATTATTTTTATATATTGAATTTTTATTTCATCCAGCCTTAAGTTTCCTTGAACCTTGGGATGCCGGCCGAGTGATTTTATATAAGTGAAAAATAAAAAGCACGAAGATTGTAAGACCAAAAATGAAATATCATGAGTGGCAAGAAAATCCAACATTTTTGCAATTGCGGATGCACTCAATAGAATACATCAATATAAAATATATCTAGATGTCTCTCAAATTTTCATAACATCGAATATCCGCACCCTTAATTTTGTACACTTTTGGTTATTCAAGCTCGCTACCTAAAATTGTGCATGAATATTAAGTTGCTTGACATTTCTCCCAAATTTTACCACGCTCAAATATCCGATACCCTTAATCGTGTCACTTCTCGTAATTCAAGCCCACTTTAAATCTGTATTTACTTTTATTCTTGTCGTTATTTCATGTCTACTTAATAATTTGAAGAAATCGGTAGTTTTATGCAATCTGTGCTCCCAACATAATCCACTTTTTTTAAACACCACATGCTTTTAAAAATAAAACAAAAATGTTGCCGGTAGTGAAACTTCTGCATTTTACAAATTCCAGAATCCCTCAATAGAAAGTATGAATATCCAGTTTATTGATATCTCTCCTAAATTTCAAAAAGATAAAATATCCGTCATCCCAATAATGATACTATCGATTACTCAAACGCACTTAAATTTGTTGTTCCATTTTGATTTTGTTATTATTTGATATACTTGCTATTGTCAAAATACGCTCAAGACTATTTAAGGTATGACAAAAAAGAACATTCACTTGCTTTTGGTTGTTGTTTTTACGGATAAGTTACACTGAAAAAAAAGATTAGTTGCCATAACCAAGAAATGAGTTGACACGACCAGTCGATTATTCTATTTCCCTTACAACGCAAATGGTAGTGCCAACGATTCAAATGATAATACCGACGATTCGAATGGTAGTCCCAACTATTCAAGTGGTAGTCCCAACGATTGGATTGGTTAACCTAACCTATCTCGCGAGAACTAATCGTGAATAGTTGAGGTTACTATTCACGGAAAAAAAAGATTAGCTACCATAACCAAGAAATGAGTTGACACAACCAATCGATTATTCTATTTATCTTACAACTCAAATGGTAATACCAACGATTAGAATGGTAATATCGACGATTCAAATGATAATACCGACGATTCGAATGGTAGTCCCAACGATTGGATTAGTCAACCTAACTAATCTCGCGAGAATTAATCGTGAATAGTTGAGGTTACTATTCGATATGGTTGAGGCAACTAATTTTTGAGACATTGTGTACAGAAAATTGAAAGTGTAGTTCTTACAACCAAACATTTCTTTCCGTGTAGAGAGATAATTGTGCACTGTGACACAATGCACTTTTACCTATTACAATAGCATAGTTTGTGAAAATCGTTGAATACTATTGGCAAAGGTTCATTGAGTACGACTACTGAGCGCGAAATACAATGCAGCATTCTTGCGCACGCCCGATGACCGTCTAACGGGACAACAAAACGTTGCATGGAGGAGCTCGCGTTGTGTTCACTTCTGTTGATGCTGATGCTGTTGCTATCGGCTCCGATGAAAATACCCGTGGTTCGTGGAACCCTAAATTAAACGTTGTTTTGTTCGTCGTTTTGCGATCGGAAAAGGAACCCGGCGATCAGTATTGGGTTGAGAGCGTTCCGGTGTCGTTCGCAATCGGGGGCATAAAGTGTCCGCATAAAGCAAAGTCCGCCACGGGGGCAGCATGCGGAGGGACAGCCGGAGCGGAGCAAGCTAAAGAGCAAAGCCACGGGCCAGGCTGTGTGCCACACGGTCCGGTTTGCAACAAGGCACCTTATCTTAAGAGAGTCAGCTCGCGGCCCTGCGGCGTTTTAATTCGAATAAATTTAAGTTGACGAAGAGGTGGCCTTTTAACATTCCAACGATAAGAAACCAACTGGATCTCCACAAAGGTTCGTGTGTGACTGCGTCCTCCTAAATGAGACTCGTTACGTGCAGCCAACAGTTTTTTTTTGACAAACTTATCATCACTCTTTGAAGTTGAAAAAAAAAAAATTCTACAGCATTACGAAATATATACTGAATTAAAATATATTTGAAAAACTAGATTTTCATAAATTATTCTAATAAGTCTATTTAAATAGTATATCATTATTTTTGCGGTTTTTTTTAACGTGCACTTAATATAAAATATATTTCTAACAAGATTTAGTTAGTTAGGCGCATGAAAGTTCTTTTGTATAATTTATAAGATGCACTTACCAACATTTATTTGGTTACCAGCGACAAATGTGCTTTCTAGAACGTTGCATACCATCGGTGGGATCCGCTGGACATGGTCGGTAATTCTTAGCTTATCATAAATCCTGTCGCATCACCATGCGAGAAAGTAGGAATCTTTAGGAGCTTCGGTCGAGGAGCCACGTTACCGACAGTAAATTAAGCTCCGTCGATAACTTACCCCCACTTTTCTATCGGTAACTTACCGACGAGTGTTAAAAAAGAGCACATCCTTTCCGTCAGAAGAACGCCTTCAATTTTTTCCTTGTTTAATACGTTTACCAAAAAGAAGCAAATCTTCCTTATCGACTGGCATGTCCTTGAAACTTAACAAAAATGAAGCATGATGTCGTTGATCATGAATCTACCTTTTCAAAAAGCTCGATGGCGAATTGGCGGAACTACAACTCGTCCCCATAAACTCTCGGAATCCCCGGTACGATTCTTTACAGTAGCATCACCGCAGTCTGGTACCTTGAAGATTATTCCATGCAATAAATTTCTCCCGACTAATAATTTCTCGCGCACTATAACGTCCGCTTATTAACTTATTGGAATAGAAATTGCAAGAAGCCGCTTACGGGAGCGGACCAGGTGTACCTCAGACTTTAATTAAGTAGATATTCTCCCGTGTATTTACATTGTCAAACATTAAAACCTTGATTAATGGAGAGGCAATAAATTTCGGACGGTGGAGTTAAAATTAGTTGGACCTTGACGTTGGATTGTATGATTTTATGCCGTAGCCACAGCCTCATGAATCAAAATCAAAATGATTTTTCAACAAAAACGTACATTTAATTCCAGGAGTAGCTTTTCAATTAATCACAACTTATACTCGTTATCTCGTTTTAATTATAAATGAAGCAAATGCACACAAAATAAAATCGCTTCAATCTACTAAAATAACGCATTGTTATTGACTCTTCATGTACCATAGTAACTATTTTGTTCAACTCTTCAACATCAAAAGCTTCATTTGGAGTATCAGTATTTTAAAACGCATCTATAAAAATGTTGAACGTAAAATTCTGGAAAAATTTGACATTATCGAGAATTGTATTAGAACGACATCCTATATTGTTGCTTTATAAAAGAAAAATAAAGTTACATGGCATTTTTGAAAACTGAAATATTTCACTGTTTTGATTCAGAAACTATGTTGAAAAGTAGGTATGTCTGTTATTGGATCCAAAAAATTCTAGAAAAATTTGACATATTATAAAATCCCATTACGAATACATTCTACATTATTATTTACTAAAAGACATTTATTTACTTTTATGTAAAAAATGAAAATGTTGAAATTATTTTTTTTTCTCTATTTAGATTCAGAAATAGACCAACCATTAAAATTTGTTTAAAATTTTTTAATGAACTCCAAATGATTTACTCAACGAAATATTTTTTTTAAATCTCTAATAACTTATTCAGCAGATTTATGTCATTTTTTTTCACATTACAAGATAACAAATCCCTTTGTTGGTACTGAAAACGGTTTTTCCAAAGTGGTCCTATTGGACAAATAAATCGAAACTCTTCTCGTTGAACGTTGACCGGTCTAACACGGTGGCCATGTGACAGTGAATGAAGACTCCAGGAATCTGCAAAATTTTCTGGAAAAAGTGGATATTCGACATTATCGAGAATTATATTAGAAAGACATGCTATATTGTTGTTTTATGAAAGAGAAATGAACTTAGATGGCACTTTTGAAAACATAAATTATTCACTATTTTGATTTAGAAGCTATTTTTAAAAGTATCTTTTCTATTTGAACCAAAAGAATTCTAAAAAAATTTGACATATTGTACAATTCCATTAGGAATACATTCTACATTGTTATTTACTAAAAGACATTTTTTAAAACTTTTATGTAAAAATTGAAAAAGCGAATATTTAAATTACTATTTTTTACTATTTAGATTCAGAAATAAGCCGGCCATTAAAATTTGTTTCATATTTTTTAATGAACTCCAAATGATTTAGTCGACCAAATTTTTTTTCGCAATTTCTTATAGCTTAGTCAGCAGATTAAAATAATTTTTTTCCCATTGCAGGATAACAAACCCATTTGTTCATACTTAAAACTTTTTGCCTAAAGTGGCCCAGTTGGACAAATGAGTCGAAACTCCTCTCGTTGAACGTTGACAGGTTTAACACGGTGGCCATTTGACAGTAAATGAAGACTCCAGGAACCTGAAAAGTTTTCTGGAAATTGTGGATATTCGGCAAAGGATCCGACGGCCTAGCAAGAACAGGGTAGAAGAACAAGTGCGCTGTGAACGCGGGAACTAACGTATAGAGCAGACGATACTCTTCGTTGCGACTGTGTCCGTTCGTGGTGAGCATGCAAAAGAGACGACATGCCCCGGAGAGGACGGCGATTAGTCACGCGAAATCGTCCATTGCGTCTGAACATACGAGAGACACATGTCGTGGCCACCTCTCGAAATAGAAGAAGAGAACAGAGTGCGATAGAGTTAGAGAATATACAAGTGAGGTTGTAACTACGGATTATTTCCACTAACCGCCTACTTAATTAAAAAAACATTAGCCAACGACCATTAGAGTTTCCGAGACGCTGTACGAGTCTTCTGATACTTTAGAACATCCTAAACTCGTGGAAACGAGTACTTCATCTGCGATGTTATATTTACAATGTATATTACTGCGTAAATGTGAAAAAAATGTTGTTCCTCTAATTCGTGTATTTGAAATATGGTAATAACAATTATGGGAAATCTTAATGAAATGTATTTTGGTGAAAAATCGCAGTAAAGTATTTGGGCCATTTTATACGAATTCGACTTGGGTCTGATCTTTGACCTGTCGGATTTAGCCCGCGATTTTTTATCCGATTGTCCTTTCAGTTTTTCAAGGCGTTCAGTTATTTCGTCTTTTTTCAACTGATTTGAATTACCTACCATCATTTTAAACGAACATACTGATCGACAATTAAAAATATGGAATAATTCCGAAGTATAATGTGTTTGATATAAAAAATTTTAATCTTGGAGTGGGCGTGGGCCGGACCTCCTTTCTGTTTTTTTTTTTTGGAAACTTTGTATAAAAAAAATAAATAAAATCAGAAGGAGAAGTTAGTCTACGATGGATAGATGCTTAAATCTTTTTATGCGTAACTCTGGATTTTTGAGATTTTTTTCCGGTTTTCCAAACAAATTTACCATTTGCAATTCTTTTCCCGGTAGCATTTTAAAGGGCATCACCGAAACAACAGGAATTGCAAAGTTTTAATTAGACAAAAAAATCGTTACTTCATAGGTCGTACTAGTTTTTATACCGAATAAAAATGAGTCTAATTAATCATTAGGTGAGCGTGCATAAATGCATAAATGCACAAATACATAAATGCATAAATACATGCTGATCGTCACCTAATTGATCATTAGGCTTATTTTTGTTCGGTATAAAAACTAGTATGACCTATGAATTAACTAGCTCGCTTAATTGGGGGGGGGGGGGGCAGGGTTTCATCGAATTTTGTAGCTATATTAAATTGTCAACGAACAAAATTTTTTTTTTCAGTATGCTGTTTTATGTTTTGTGTACGTAAACTACAAATGAAAAATTAATAAATTAAGAGAAGCCGATTTCGTAAATATGAATGAAAGTAAAATCTTAAAAAATCGGAATCGTAATTTATGAGAACCGATCTCGCAATCGCAAACATAGAGAGCACACAAATTTATAGTCAAAACTCGTTTATCAATTTTTTTCAGATGCTTTGACATGCTTATAGACATGAAACGGAAGTTAAGTTTCGATTAAAGATTATTATAGATGCGAATTAAATACCCGTGAATAATATTTTTTCGATTGATTAAAAAATTCAACTGCACTGAGAGAAAAGCATACCGTTGATTTAACGATTTCACATGATAAAACGAATATAGGACGGCTTGCAATGTTTTATGGTTGAAGGGATGATAATATGGTTCAATAACCGATACTTGCAAGGTTATTGGAAACATACGTTGAAATCGTATATGCATCGAAACGGCATATTTGAAACGATTAGAATAGTTTTTGAAACTATTATCATTTTGATGATTGCTACTATAATTATATTTGCTAAAACCAGAAAATATGGACGTTCCTCCTGGGAAATATATTAATGGTTCATCCAACTATTTTCTTATATTTGCTATAACCATAAAATATAAACGTTCCTCCTGGGAATTATAGTTTATAGTTAGATTATCGTCGGTCTAACTATATTTTTAATTAAATTACCAGATTTTTCTCTCAGTGTGTACCATTTTTAACGTACAGTTGCTACTCTACCTGTAGCTTTAGTGAAAAATTAATAATTCATTCTTAAGCATTGATGGAGATACAATTTATAGATACGAAAAGTAGCTTTATATGTACGATCATAGATACTACACTAATTGGTACTCTATGCTCACGTCATTGGCAAGAGCTATTCCTCTTGGCATAACTGCCTCGTAGATTTTGCACCCGAGAGCTCGTAAACTACCTTGCTTAAACTGCTCACGTCTGATATTCGTTGCGTCGAATTTGGCAAGCTCTGAGCTTACTGGTGGCCCTCATTTGAATACAGGGCCTACAGGCATATCAGCGCCTATGAGCATATCATTTCATCAGTGTACATTTTCTTAACGATGTCGAATTGTCATTAAAAAATTTTAATATACTTATTGCATAATTTGCGAATATATATTTTAAAAAATCTAGAACTCCATCTGCAGTCACATATTTGTTCTGCACCAATAATAAATTATACCAGGTCATAATTTTTTTTTCCAATTTCTTCAAAATTTACTTAAAGTCTGTTATTTGTTTTAATAAAAACTAAATATTTACTTGCAAAAGAAAATAAGTATATATATATATTTTTTTAATTTTGAGAAACATTAATTTTGTCATGAATATATATTTTAATTTTCAAACGAATAAATTTTCACTACAATTCTTCGTGTTAAAATCTACTCTTCATTTTTCAATTAATTAAATACATATTCCCGTTTGTTTAAAGAAAATGGCCACAAAATATTATACACAAAATGTCTTAGCGACTTAAAATAATGAGAAAATCTTTTTTTTTTAAAGCTGCATACAATTTTAGAACATAAATAATTATGAATTCAATTGTTGATCGAAACAAATGAAATCTACACAATGTACATGGTTTAGTTGTTACAAAATTTACGATCGGTCATATGAAAATCTCAGCATAATACATGTGAATGCATATCATATCAGCACTGCATGAAGATCGTTCGTTTAACACCTCCGTTTATTCCGACATCTCACGAAGTCTAAAGCACGTGGCATCAGATCAAAGTCTCCTGCTTTGGTGAAGTTGAGAGGGCCGCGCTCACGCGTATGTCTCCTTAATGCGAGTAATGGACTAATGACTCGGGGTAGAGAAAGAGAGAGAGTATATAAATAGCGCGGGTGAGCTGTATGCAGCAGTTCAGCACGCTAGCCAATTAAACGCGATACACGGGGACAGAGCAACTCAGTGTAGTACACAGTACTCTGCAGTACCTCCAAGACCGTGACGCGGGTTGGCTTAAGTAGCGAGATTTAGAGACGACAGGTGCCTTGTACGCTTTGCGTTATCTTTCTCTTTCTTCTTTTCACTTTCCTTGTTGCAGAATAGAAGAGTAAGTGAGATGGAAATAAACAGAAAGACTGCGCCTGTCGAGACGTTCCTCTCCACCTTGACGAAAGAAGGAGAGGAAACGTTCGATACGCCATTTTGGTTACGAAAACGAGAGACGTGTTATTAACAAGCGGTGAACGCAACGGTCTGCCTTCATTGTGCACCTCATCAGCAGACATGCGGCTTTCAACGATGAACAAGCTATTGTTCTATGCCAGGATTCATTTCAACGGCTTAATAATGTCGACGGACGTTTCAATATTATTCGTTTAGACGTGGAAATAACTAAATTGCGGCAAGTTACATGATATTACCGACGGTGACAATTTTGTAGTAAGGGTTGCCAAATTAATATGGTCATTACGAAGAGAAGCCTGATATCATATGCCTCACATCTGTTAAATGACATTTTAATCAATTTGTCGTACTAATTGATTAAATAAATGCACGATAATCACTTTAGTACGGTTTGTCTATTCCTGTTTGATAGTCTACACTGTAAAAAATTTGGTGCTAAATTTAACACTACTGTGTAGTCCCCATTGGTCCATTACTATGGTATAAAGTTCACACAGAAACATTTACAATAACACAAAAAAGTGTCATAGATAACACTTTCCTGTGCAATCAGTGAATTAAAACAAGAAAGTGTTATTGCTAACACTTTTCTATATTATCGGACATTTTTTCTGTGTAATTTGTACAACATAGTAATGGACCTATTGGGACTACATAGCGGTGTTAAATTTACTATCCTATCTTTTACTGTGTACTTGATTATTCAATACTATGTAAAAAGTTTATTTAAATACAGATTCAGCAGACGTGCGGCTATCAACGATGAACAAACCATTGTCGTATGCCAGGATTCATATCAACGGCTTAATAATTTTGGCAGATGTTCCAATAAAATTAGTTTCGTCGTGGAAATAACGAAATAGCGAAAAGTTACATGATATTACCGACGGTGACAATTCTGTAGTAATGGTTGCCAAATTAATATGGTCATTACGAAGAGAAGCCTGATATAATATTATATGCCTCAGTCAAATGACATTTTAAACAATTTGTCGTACTAATTGATTAAATAAATGCACGATAATCACTTTAGTACAAAGTCTGTCTGTCTGTCTGATTGTTCTGTCCCTGTTTGTCTATTCCTGTTTGATAGTCTACACTGTAAAAAATTTGGTGCTAAACTCAACACTACTGCGTAGTCCCCATAGGTCCATTACTATGGTGTAAAGTTCATACAGAAACATTTCCAATCCCGTATAGGAAATGCCAGCAGTTACAACGGGGCCAATGATTGGGTAAGTACTGGCTACCAACCGATGATAGCCAGTGCTGGTTGACTATCGAGCCATCGTTGGGACCTGCAGTGGCCCGCGGCCGCGTTCAAGTAAAAACTGCCAGCATTTTATCACGTCTGGCCCATTGCTGACAACCAGCGATGGCCGATAGACTTATACCGGGCATGGGCTGCTACAGTTTTCCACGGCTGGGCCATTGCTGGTGCCGATGATTGCGCCATCGGTACTATGAATTCTTACAATATCCTGTGAATCGTGGTGGGCGAGAGGTGGAAATCACGCGTCAAATTTTACGATGAATATGCCACCTATTATCGGGTGAAAAAGAATCGAGATTTAAAAAAAGAACCGAAGTATCAGATGATCAGTGCATCAACGAAGCAGAAGATTCTCCCTCAAAGCGACAGAAAATAAATGGTAGTGATCACAGTGACAGTGACAGCGGCGAAAGACTCGGAAGAAGTGACAGTGAACATAACCTCAATGCAATAGACGTATCGCCCAATGAAAGCGTCGTTATTGAAAGTGAAGATTCATACAACAGTGAAAATATTATTACAAATCCATTGGCAAATGTTTATTCTGCTATATTATCAATAGCTTTGTTGACCGTCGGCGAACGTTTATCGGCGATCATTGGTCACTATTGTGCCAGGAATAAGAAAAATAGGGACCAGTATTGGCCCATGGATGGCGAGGATTAATGGGCGGCCATTTTCTGCCGTTACTGGATCAGTAGTATCCACCGCTACTCGCCAGTATTGGTCGCCAGCAATGGACCAGCACATGGAATGCAGCACTGGGCCGAAGTTATCATCCAGCAGTCAAGCCAGTGCTGCACCAGTGCTGGTTTCCATTGCCGCGCCGTTGCTGGAAGGCTGGCCGCCAGCACCGGCCCAATGCTCGGCCCATTGTGAGCCCCTATACGGGATGACATAAAAAAGTGTCATAGATAACACTTTCCTGTACAATCAGTGAATTAAAACAAGAAAGTGTTATTGCTAACACTTTTCTATGTTATCGGACATTTTTTTGTGTAATTTTTACACTATAGTAATGGACCATTTGGGACTACATAGTGGTGTTAAATTTAATATCCTATTTTTTACTGTGTACTTGATTATTCAATACTACACTCAGAGAAATCGTAGTTGTACAGTCAACTATAAAGTGACAACTATTAATTTTTAGTCCATGCAACTATTTTCATAGTTACGGTAACTATGAAAATAGTTATAGTAACTATTTGATAGTTATGGCAACTATTAAAAAATTGGTCGCACAAACTAAAAATGAATAGTTGTCACTTTATAGTTACTAATACCATCATTTTCTCTCAGTGTATATAAAAAGTTTATTTAAATACAGATTCAGCAGACATGCGGCTGTCAGCGATAAAAAAGCCATTGTCCTATGCCAGGATTAATTTCAACGGCTTAATAATTTCGACAGATGTTCCAATAAAATTTGTTTCGTCGTGGAAATAACGAAATAGCGACAAGTTACATGATATTACCGATGGTGACAATTCTGTAGTAATGGTTGCTAAATTAATATGGTTATTACGAAGATAAGCCTAATATTATATTATATACCTAAGTCAAATGGGATTTTAATCAGTTTGTCGTAGTACTTAATTAAATAAATGCACGATGATCACTTTAATACAAAATCTGTCTGTATGTCTGTCTGTGTGTTCTTGTCTGTCCCAGTCTGTCTGTCACTGTTTGACAGTCCACGTGTTTATTCAATAATAAAGTCAAAAGTTTATTTCAATACAGACTCATCGATAATAAGATGCTGAATTTCAATTTTTCATCTATTACTGTCTAGAAGAGTTTAATTATTAAGATTGAGTAAAAGAATTATTTTCCTTTATCGAAAGTGAAAGGCGTGTCGATATTACAAAGTAATGAACGCATTCAGTTAATTACATACTGCAACGATGGACGTAGATCTCTCTTTTACAATGAACGAGGCATTGTACTCTGCCAAGGACTCAGCCCAACAGTTTAATTCATCGGAGACGTATAGTCTCTTCAGTTCAAGAAAAAAATGCTAAAAGTGACATAATGCAACACGAATAAGTAGGATCTGAAAGGAATACCTCTCCATACGTAGGACGTGAAGCACTCTGTCATCAATCCGATCCATCATCTTCCAATGGGGAAAAGTGTTCTTCGTTACATTGTACGACCACGTATCTTTCAGCAATTGAACGGTTGAATGATAACTCTTGGGAGGTCCGATCATGACTGACATCGATCCATTTTGTATACCGCCGTGTTCACATCATCGTTCTGTTCCACGCAAACTTTAATGATACGTTTAGCAAACCGTATTTTGCTGCAATTATCCTTGCCAAAAATCTCACCGATGGTCGGATTTATAATCCCAAGTTTGAACTCGAGTTCGTAAATAAAATCGAAATTCACATGTTATTGCATAGTTAAGTCCGAATTTAAGTTCAAACTAGGAACTATAAATTTGAGTCCGAGAATCTTACCGAGACTTTTACCGAGATCTTTACAAGACTCGTAATAAGACTATTACGAGACTCTTATCGGGATTCTTACCGAGACTGGTTTTCCATACCATTTTTTTCAGCAAGGTTGTCCAGACTTTTATTTTATGCTCTGTTATGCATGACAGAAGCTACATAATTAAATTTTAGCGAATCTCGATTATTATTTACTGCAATATCTAGACACGAAATAGACAATTGGAAAGAAATCTTCAAGCAAACGCAAACGTTCAATTTGCAATTGTGAGGCAAATAGCTCAACAGATAGAAAAAATTGAAAAATTACTATAATCTGGTGTGGAGTCTAGCATAATAAATATTACAGTGGTTTCACTACACGCATTGCATCCTTTCGTATAAAGCCAAGATGGCGACGATTGAAGAGGGGGTGCACGCGTATTAAGGGAAAAATGACCGCTTACAAGTACGTACTTAGCAAGTACTTAGACAGTGCAGCGAAGCGTAGCTCCTTCGTCCATCCTTACTACATATACTCGTATGCGCCGCTATACATGCGTCTAGTTGTGCAGTGGTCGTCTGCTTTGCTACTCAGGTTGCTCCACTCGATCGTTACGGCAACGCGGATGAGAAACAAAGTCCACGTCGTGGCTTGTTCCGCCGCACCTCGTTCCAAGAGTCCGCACCCTTTTCTGATGATGTCCCCAGCTCGTATATCCCCCCCTCTTCCGTTTGTGTAACATTTGATATATACTACAGAATAAAGTGCCTGATACAAGGCGTAGAACAGTTATGAAATGACAACAAACTTTTAGCTAAGACAAGACATTTTTTGCTGTCACAGCAAATTTCTTAGCAGCCACAGAAAATGTTTAGCCATCACAACAAATTTCCCAGCGCGGTCAGCACATTTTTTTTATGTGCTTCTAATTTTTTGTAAGAAATTGTGTATAAAATACTGTAAGACAGTAAATTTTGTTTATGTGCTTCTAATTTTTTTTTTGTCATTTCCTATATATATTTTTTCTCGGGAAATGATAAAACATCATCCAGAAGTATGAAATCATAAATGGTTTTCAAAGATTTCACTTATACAGATAATTGAACCTCAAATGGATGAAAAGAGAAGATATGTTATTGAGACCCCATGCAATTCCACTTTGTTGTCCTCTACTATATATACATTATGAATGCCAAATAAGTTAAATTTCTTGTTTCTGCGTTGGCACGTACATTCCCACTGCATAGTAGGCAGAGGAAACTTTATCTACCCCAGACATCGACAGACTCTCGCGCCTTCGAATGCCACGCAAGCGCGGTAACAAGGCTCGAACCTGAGTTGTAAATGACTGACATAATTGCATACGTCGAGTTTTGCCGTCTCCACTTTTCCTCGGCCTTCATATTCTTCATGTTCTTCTTATGATAATTGTGTTTGTGCTCGTGTTTCCTTACAGAGGAGCTGTGTACTCTATATTGCCGGAGACAAGTTGTTCTTTTTATTAAAGGATCAAGATAAACAAGAAATTCTTTGATCTACATGCGGGTGTAATACTGATTTTACACATGTTCTGTTATGTATACAAATGCCATAAATAAAAGCTTATAGAAATACTTAATACGTTACCTTAGTAATTTTCACTGGAAAATATATTGCCGGGGACAAGTTGTTCTTTTTATTAAAGGATCAAGATAAAAAAGAAATTCTTTCATCTACATGCGGGTGTAATACTGATTTTACACATGTTCTGTTATGTATACAAATGCCATAAATAAAAGCTTATAGAAATACTTAAGGGGAGGGAGTCAGGTCAAAATAATTAAATTTGTAAATTCAATATCATCCAAATTCTCTTGCATATAAAAATGATCAATGAACTATATTGTTGGTACTCGATGAAAGGATTTTTTACTGCCATCTGACTTGCGTATGCCTTTCCATATTATCTTAAGCAAAGGTCTTAGGTTTTCCACTCTGCGCGTGATTCAGACCAAACTGCTAGGCAGATTGGGCTAGTTGATGTCTCATTTTCTTCTTCATAAAAAGATACACCGGCTAAATGGAACAAAATATTTTTTTTTCATTCTGAAAGCAAAATTAATAACTGATTTAGAAAATAGCATAAAATTTATTTAGTAATAATTATGTCACTTGAAAAATATTACCTTTTATTAACTTTTGCTCCATTTAGCCGGTGTATCTTTTCATGAAGAAGAAAATGAGACGTCAACCAGCCCAATCTGCCTAGCAGTTTGGTCTGAATCACGCGCAGAATAGGTTTAAAACCAAGTTTTGGCAAATGGCATCTAAAGCTTACCACTCAAATAAAAATGTTTATGCTGTTTTCACCTTTGGGGCACCTTAGTACCTTTAATGAACAAAATAAAAATATTATTTGCAAGTCAGATTACAGAATATTATTAATAATGTTATTAATAAATGTTTTTTTTTTTACAAATAAATAAGTAAATGAATGCATAATTTGAAAAAAACCTGTAAATAATATGGGGATGATCACTTTTATTGACAACATCACTGAAAATTTATCCAGTGTTGACACATTCACAAATGTGCTGCACAAACATTAAATCATCACTTCATAACAAATTTACATATCTGGTCACTTCTAATCATTGTTGATTCTGTTTTAAACACTATTGATTGAAAAAAAACCGTAAATCGCCAACGGAATCAAACTAATAACATAATATGAACGAAAAATAAAAACGTCAATTCGAGGTTATGCGTCTCGCATGTAGCAGAAGTAACTTCTCGAGGCAGTAACACGCTGCGCATGCGATACGTGCTAAGATATCACAGCGCATGTCCCATTATTCGCGCGAATTCGAATATAATGTAAGTGTTACGTGTTGCGTTGAAGACATCACACTCTCATCGCGTCATTTGCATCGCGTTTCGCTAACTGATTTAAAAAATGGTAAACAAATAAAAATTTATTTACAAATACGTAATAAACTTTTTATTATATAGAAAAAAATCATTAAAAAAACAGGTATATTGCAGAAATCGGCCATTTTTTCGCATTCAGGTCTAAGATTTTGCAGGTTCAGAGGGTATACTTAACTAAACGAAACTGCCGAAGAGAAAAAAAAAAAAATATATTTGATTTTTTTTTTCTTCAACACCCTTAATTATTTTATGTGAACAAAAAATCGGCCATAATGTTTGCATATAACAAAAATAAGTAAATAAAATAATTAAAAATTCAAATATAATATTCTGGTAATTTTTACGACTTTTGAGAAAATTAAATATGAATGGTACCGTAGAAACTTAGCCATTTTTGCAAATTCCGGCTTATAACTTTACTAATAGATAGATTACATAGAAATAAATGTTTTTACAGAAAAAAAAAATAATCGATTTTTTTAAATTTTTGACCTGACTCTCCCCCCTTAATACGTTACTCTAGTAATTTTCACTGGAAGATACGACGTCTGAGATACTCAGTTATAAATATATACATTTATCTATATAACGATATATGTTGAAAAATGGCAAAAAAAATTAATTTACAATAAAATGATTCGAAAAATTATTAAAATAATAAATGAAAAACGTTCAGATTTACAAACCTTTTTATTTTTTAATACTTTCATTACGTGTGTTCGCATTTATTATCCAAAATTTCACATTTTATGGAAATTATTTTTCCTCAGTAACAATTATACAATATAATAATAAAAAATTGGAAGATCGTTTCATTAAAAAAAATACTGCTGCAAAGGAATAAGCTCTCGAGCCAATTTTATATTAAATATTTATGAAATTATAAAAGTTTACAAACCTGCCTTATTGTGGCGATCATCGACCACTTGAACACGAATAACGACCATCGATTCGTTGAAAATGTTTCACGGACCGCCGGAGGCGGTTTGGACCGCGGGACCGGAAACACCCCACCATTATATACATAGCACTTCAGAAGGGTCGTATCGTTTCTCTTCAGCAACACCAAAAACACCGTGTCAAAGGTGTGCAATGCAGCGCAGCATTTAAAAAAAATCATTATTCAAGTTGAAAAGTCACGCCCGAGATTTTTCCCGACAGCTGTGATCCGAGAAACGGTGCCGATCTATACAACTCATAAATTTGTACTATTAACAGCACCGTTCAATTTTATTCCGTGGTATTTGTGTTCAATCGATTCCAAGTATCGACGATTATAAGTATATCCAGCAGTCGCCACAATGTATAACTTTAGAATTTTCTCCATTTTGTTGTTACTGGTAAGAACTGCGGTGTGGCGTGATATGTACAATCGAATATAGGGGCAGACATTGCACTGAGAGAAAATTGTGGCAACTATAAAGTGACAACTGTTTATTGCTTCCTCATAGAGGAAGCTTTGTTTTCTTCATGAAAATTTTTTTTTTCGAGATTTTCATGTCAGGACACTCAGAATAGGCCAAAATGTTGAGAAAAGTGATTTAGAAAAAATGTCTGTATGTGTGTGTGTGTGTGTGTATGTGTGTATGTTACACGATCGAAAAATGTAAACCTTTATAACTCGGAAATGCCTTGAGATATCAAGCTGAAATTTGGACCATAGATACAGGGATCAAGCCTCATCGTTCATACAGATTTTTGTTAAAATCCACTTCATCGTTAAATTATTACGCATTTTTTTATTTTTTGAAAATGTCTGTTTACGCGATAACTCTTTCAATTTTCCAGATATTGATCTTAAAATTGGTATGAACTTGAGCTTTCATACGCCGGTGATCGCTATTGAATGTGGTTAAGATTGGTTGAACCGTTAAAATTTTATGATGTTTTGAATTTTTCAAAAAATCGACATTATCGCTCTATTGTAACTTTTGCAAAACTTAAGATAGCGAGTTCAAATTTTGTATACAAATGAAACAATATTCAGCCATTATATATGTATAATTTAGTAGCGAACGGTATGAAATTTTTGATTTTATGGAATGTTGAATTATTTTTAAAAATATACATTATCACATTCACTTTCGGAAACCCTCTAATAATCACGAAATAACGTAATAACAAAATAGCAAAAGCGAAACCACAACATGTATATTTATCTAATTAAAACAAGGATGCAAAGTAGAACCTTGCACATTGCTGATTTGACATTTGATTTACAAAGCTTCCTCTATGAGGAAGCCAAAAATTGAATAACATACTTCCTCATAGAGGTAGCTTTGTAAGAAGCGAAAAATAATGAGGAAGCAGTGTGCAAGGTTCTACTTTGCATCCTTGTTTCAGTTCGTCCGAGCAAATTTTTAATAGTTGCCACACCTATCAAATAGTTACTATAACTACCAAATAGTTACAGTAACTATGAAAATAGTTGCATGGGCTAAAAATTAATAGTTGTCATTTTATAGTTGACTGTACTACTACTATTTCTCTGAGTGCATGTATTCCCACATGAAGACCATTTTCTGCCGTTACACGAAGCTATTAATGGCTAATGAGCGACGATTATTATACATCCACTCATACATCGTACAATATCGATCTGCAAAGATAAAACAAAGGAAACTTCTCATGACATTGCTATAAAATGGCCGCTACTGAGAAAACGAACATCCCTCAACTGCTTCGACTCCTTTTAGTGGCTGCGTATAAATAGCAGGTGCTTCGCTCTGGACACACTCTACGAGAACGTTTTCTATTATCTTCTAACACGAGGGTGCTCGAGTGAATCGTTCAATTTACGTTCAACGTTTCTCGTGGTATGGCCCCACGAGTTCTGTGTTATGTAATTGCACAGGTGTTATCTTTACTATATACGTGAATGCCGCTACGATTTTTGCTAATAACCTAAAGTCTTTGTGGCAGGTAACTCAACACGCTATTTAGAAGCCTCCAGACGCACTAGACGTGTAATGTTTTCCAACAACCGCTAGTCATTTACTGAAGAAAGAGAAAATGCTATGGACGTAACGAAGAAATATGAGAAATACACTTAATAATAATTGCTCGGACATTTATGAATGCAGATATTGACTCCTTTTAGAATACGGCTAACCCTTGCAGAACTTAAAAATTTTCTGTTGATAAAGAAAAATAATTTTGCGACAAATGTGAAAAACTGAAGAAAAAGGGTTTTTGTGGTTTTCACTTGAAATTTTTTAAGTCTCGACAAAAATATTAATAGTTTCGTAAACAACAGATATTCTCGATCTGCCAGCCTTTTTAAATTTCGTGAGAAGCGACATTTTATTTTTAAGTTTGAACCACCGAAAAATTTTGGATTACCATAATTTGGAATATTTAACTGGTCGTCATTTTTTTTTACGTTGCCCGATTATAAAAAAAATTTTTGTTCGTAAGAACTCGCCGAAGCAAAGAGGATCACACCAATATCATTATGATACCTTTACTTCTGCGACCACTTTGAAAAATGGTCGATAAAATTATCGATTTTTGTTGCTGCAACTTACCAAATCTGTATAAAATTTAAAACTCTGCGAATTCTGAGATGCCATAAGGTATTTCAAATTTTGATTAATTATGAAGAAAATAAACATAAGCCCGACTCGCTACTCGATAATTTTGTAAAATTCTAGCCATTTTAGTGACACAGAATTTCTGGTCAAACTGTGAGAAAAAAAAGTTGATTTTCTTTGTTAGACGCCATATCAAAAGTCGCGGTAGCGACTCGACGCTAAGTTAATTATTTCGACCCGTTGTACACAAATTTGCTATTCACGTATTATCAAAAATCGACATTTTTCGTCAAAACATCCGAAACATGTTATTTACGCTATTTTTTGGTTTTTGCGTTATGAATCATCCATTAAAATTCTTGCAAATTTGTAATTAGCGAAAAAATTTTGTTGGCGTATGACCTCAACATCACATTAAAATCGAAAAAAGCATTAAATTCAACCGCGGAACAATTTTTGGCCAGAATGTCAAAATGTTTGATATTCTGCCATATGAATAATTTTGATATCATAAAAAATAAAAATTATTCGAAAACGCAATACAAATTTTTACCTTTGATTTCTTTATTTGTTGCAGCGTAATTAGAGAAAAAATTTACTTTTATGGAGAACAAAATTATTTTCCGGACCCGGTAAAACAGTGAGTAATACAAAAACGGGACAAGAAGACATAAACATTGGATAGGGGCATATAAGCAGGTGTATATGGTTTAGATGCAAAATTATCTAAAAATAAATACGCAACGTTACCACAAGGACAGTATAGTCGCTATGGATGCCGGGTCAGAGGGAGTAACGCATTTTGAGATACGCGACCGGCCACATTATCTCGGGAAGCTCAAACGGTAGTGACAGCTCGCCGAGGTAATAATCGTAAAAGCGCAGCTCATTTTATCGTTGTCGGGTCATTGGGGGAGGGATAGCATGAATATATAACAAAGGCTATGGTGCTTCTGACTTGACTATATGTGCGCCACACCTCGGCACGTTCACGGCTTGGCAAAACTCGCCGCCCGTCGTCGCTAGTCAACCACAGTGTCTCTGCGCACACTTTTTTCTTTTTTTTAATATTCAACCTTCCACCTGACCCACCGAGACTAGGATTGTTGTAAACCTCTCGACATTAGCACATTGTTGTTCCAACAGACTACATAATGTAGTTGACACTTTCATGCGCCAGTCGTTCAACAGATCGTTGCATTTGTAACAAAAAATTACTTTTTGTAAATATGACAATGGAACACCAATATTTCAAATTTGAAGAAAATGTAATTCTGATTTCGTTTGGGCAGCATCCATTAAATGTGTACCTAACAATGTAATATGAAATCAAAGGTTTTCATAAAATAAGAGGTATTGACGTTCCTTGAAAAAAGAAACTTGAAATTGAATGAAATGAAAATTGCTCTAAAAACGAAACTGGAAAAGGAGTAAAATGGCCAGAAGTTTCCTAAGAAGGGAAACTGGTAATGGAGGCAAATGGCCAAAAGTTGCCGCAAAAAGGAAATTGGTAATGGTGTCAAATGGCCAAAAGTTACCTCAAAAAGGAATTTGATCGTTACCTCAAAGGACTTGAAATTTAATCGAATGACCTAAAGTGTCCTGATAAAAATCTGGAAATTGAATGAAACGGACTATTGGCCGTTTCATTCAATTTCCAGATTTGAGATTTGCTTGACAAAAGAAATTCTAGATTCAATGCAGTCTGACAAAAGAAACTGTAAATTGGATGAAGTGGCCAATAGTAGACGAAGGAAACAGGAAACTGTAAATTGAGTAAAATGGCCAAAAGAGTCGTGAAAAAGAAAACTGGAACTCGAAAAAGTGACCTGATGAAGGAAATTGGATGAAATAAATGGCCATAAGAATTTAAAAAATTGAATTTCGACATTTTATGAAATAGCCAAAAGCTTTCCGAAAAAAGAAACTGGCAATTTTATGAAATAGCCAGAAGCTTCCTGAAGAAAGAAACTGGCAATTAAACGAAATGGTTCAAAAGTGTTCTGAGAAAAAAACTGGAAGTGAAATAACATGGTCGAAAGTGCTTTTAAAAAAGTATTGCGGTCTTATTGAATATAAATAAAATACTCAAAAGTACCATGAAAACGGGTTGTGCTCTTGCTGGAATTTGCATAAAATGGCCAATTGGTTCTTGAAAACCGTTACGGTCCCATTTACAAATTCAGTGAAATTTCCAAAAGTTTCATTGAACGATACGATTCTATCGGAAACTAAAACGATCAAAACTAAAATGATCAAAACAGTCGTCAAAAAAGTGATGCCTCTATTAGCAATTGACTTGAATTGCTGAAAGCATCATCCATAGAGCCTTTCATTTATAAAACAACTCAAAACAAATTACCGCATAAAGTAGTGTATCCAGTAAGCGCAGTGTCCCATTTTTAGGTATCTTCAAAAGATTAACTATAATTGTAAATAGACTGTTCAGACGTTACAGCGATTCTCTTCAGAGTATATGAAGTATATACCGAGGTTTGAAATATTATATGGAGATTGTAGTAGTAGGTCTCGGGCGCTATATGTTCCCATGAAGAGGTTTAGGACGAGCGCGCGCACACTAAAGAGAGTTAAGGGCCTCGCGAAATGGCGGTCGTTTATTCGTAAGAGAGGCAGCCAGGAGCCTCCGGTGTGGACGGTATTATTATTACAAAGAGGAGTTCGTGGCATAAATAAATCGTAAATCACGTCGCGTCATAAACGTCGAAAATGCAGCGAGACATTTTGGAGCGTGCGCGCTCGTGCGCGCGTTTCTCGAGACACGTAGAATCTCGAGACACACAACACCAGAATGGACCCATCGTGTATATCCTCCGGATGCTCCATGGGGCCCCTGAGTTTTGCAATTCCAAGGTGAGAGTGATTCGTCGGACATCACAGGGGGGCCCTTTTGCTCGACGTATGCCTGCCCTGGAGTGTATAACCCGAGGGGAAGTGTGGTCTCTATATAGATATATATCCACCTATATTCAAGTTAAATGTACCATTCACGGGAGGTGAATTGTTCCTTCGAGTTGACAAAATAATTGCTCGATTGTCTGATGGCTTATATTCTGCCGTATAATAGCCACTTTTGCGTGCACCATCCTCGGTGCGATTATCGTTTTGTTATGTGAAAAACATGCAGTGAGTCCAGACGTTGAGGAATCCATCATAAACACAGCTCCCCAACCTGTCTTCTCAATTCGGAGACATAAAACGTTGAATAGCTTTAGTAAAAACAAAAAAAAAAGATCATATGTAATATTGTGCCTAGAAAGTTATTCTTTTAGTGATTCAATCATCCGTTTCAGCGTCAGAATGTAAAATTGCTTATCCGTTCTTTGAATAAGTCTTTGTATAAACTGTGTACAGTTTGTGGGACGAGCTACGCAAATAACCACCTCAGAACGTACGGCGAATACATAAATTCGAGAGCGTGAAGCCACCGAGTGACGGCTATCCGTCGGATGTAGAATTGCGTCGACCTCCGTGCAACAATTTCTCAAACAAAAGCATTAAAAAGCTCGAAGAGGAGATGAGAGTAGGGCACACCGATTAATCACCACACGGAAGAGCCCGACCACCCTTCCGGCGCTTCTCCGGTCAGCCAATTACCAAGGAACGAGATTCGATGCTCCGAGCAAACATTCCTTGAACTTTAGTGATGAACCAGATTGAGGACCCTGCGAATTCGTTAGCGGATCATTTGGTCCTTGTTCATCTGTGATTATCCTCCAATCTGAACGGAGTTCAGAGCTATACACAAGTGACGTAACCATCATCCTATCCCACAACTTCACAGTATCATCCGATGACTCCAACTCAGACCGCGTTCAATCAATCGCCAAGATTTTAATGGCAATTTCCATCGATTCATTCATCCGTAATGAAATAATGATTGATCGACGAGACAGACGATATTTATCCCGATATATAATGAAACGAGGCTTAATTAATGGCAATTCTCATCGAGCTAACGAACAATAAAACGGCTATAAAAGAGGCGGTCTAAAAGGACCCCTGTGGAGATTTAGAGTTTACAGGAGAACAGACAGACAAGGAGGATATCAAGTTGGCCAAAGTGAAGGATACGCGGAAGGGCGGAAGTCCCCGGGGCCAAACGATTCGATGGATACGGACCAAGATCTTGTCCATGCCATGAATCAGCCCATTAGTCGTCGCGCCTGGAATGACAACGAGACGAACGATCGGATAATTAGCAGAGCGTTCGAACGATTTCTGGTCACCCCGTTCCCTTATCTACCGGACAACAACTCATCCCCCGTTCTCTCCACCACGAGTTTTTCTCACCCCCCTCGCGGGGCCTTCGCAACACTCTCCACCGCGCCAACCACCCCGCGGAGTCCTTAATAATTGTAATTGGACACGGCTCGGCAGCTTCACCTACAGCGTAGCTCTCGCGCGCTGCCCACTTTACAATACACTTTGTCCATCTGCCTTTTAAGGAGTGAAAAAATGAAAAAAGTGGGCGTGGCTACGAGATCAAAGAGTGCCGCTCGACTCGGACCATAGGTTCGAGCGCGGGCCGCGCGCGGGCGCTCGCGCCTCCTCGAGCGAGAGTGAGAAGAAACGAGATGTTGCCAGCACGGAGGTATGCACACGCTACGAGAGGCCTCGGCAGAAGCGGGAGCAGCACGCCATAAGCCCTGTTGTTGGCCCTTTTCCCTGGCAGTCTTCTTACGTCTCCTTCCCTCTGGCACTGCCAACAAAATCAACCGAGTGAGCTCCACGTTACCGGCCAGCTATCCTTTGAGTCTCTTCAAGCTCGCTTCAGCTTTGGTAGCCTCAATCGAACATTGAGGCTGCTGATGAGGACTCGCTGGTTGTAAGTGGCTTCTGGAGTCATGGTTAATAACGAGAAAAAATAATGGTACTTACAGCACGTACGATATGGAGATTAATAACTTGGTATATGTTGAATTTGTTCAGGTAATAAAAGTTGGAACAAAATTTCAGGATTTGAGTGTTGTTGATGCTCGGCTGATAGGCTTAAGTGTAAATCGTGATTTTCAAAAGTTTGTACGTGGAACGTTAGCAAATCAGTATCTGACAGTAGCCCAATTTCTGATGGAGATACCTCGGCGTAAAAGACCAATTTCTGAAATAAAAAAATTATATCAGAAACTAATACGCTCGACCTTCCTTTTCTGTGGGAAAGAATTTCGTTTTGCCTTAGTTATTAAATTTCTTTGGCGGTTGATTTATAGTTGCATTTGCCGAAATCGAATAGCCTTTACGAAATAGACGTGTCAAAACCGACTAATAACCGGTGCAGGTGACCAACTCCTGCCATCAAGCCAACGAAACTCAGATGCTCAATATAGAAATTGAGCATCAAAAGATCGTTCCAGTAAATTTGGAGTAAACCAACCTGATACGAACTCCGACAAAATTTGTGAACTAATCAAGAACCAACCCAACACAAATGCTGGGTACATGGAGAGAAATAATTGGTTTCCCCAATCAACTCGCATGGCGGAATACTCTCCAAGGGATTAAGTTGTCTACACTGAAAGAAAAGATTAGTCGCCGTAACCAAAAAATGAGTTGACACAACCAATCAATTATACTATTTCCCTTACAACTGAAATGGCAGTGCCAACGATTCGAATGGTAATACCGATGATTCGAATGGTAGTCCTAACTATTCGAGTGGTAGTCTCAACGGTTGGATTGGTTAACCTCACTAATATCACGTAATCGTGAATAGTTGAGGTTATTATTCGATATGGTTCAGGCAACTAATTTCTGAGACTTTGTGTGCAGAAAATTGGAAACGTAGTTATTACACCCAAACATTTCTTTCCGTATAGGTTAAACAATTTTGTTTCGCAACGACAAACTAGTTTGTTGGGACACGCAATTCGTTAGTTGCCAGCCAATTAATTTGCTGACCCATCCAACCGAATGTCGCCCCAACTAACTGATTTGTTTCTGTGATCAATTACTTTATTGTCGCAACCAATTTTGTTACTTGGAGCCTATTCAACGAATTATTTTTTTTTCTGTACGTCGGTCAGGTTTTCCGCAGTTTTCCCTGTGCCCTCGTTCTAATGCGATACACAAGTGCATTAGAAGGAATGGCTGTGGGCAATATAAGACATGCAGTGGAATAACCCGATAAACAAAAAAAATAGTACTAAATACTAACATTAATTTTTCATGTTGCGACTTATTCTCGGTCAATATTTAATGATGGAATTTTTGCGAAGCACATCTCGGGTCTGAGACAGTGATCGCTAGGGTGCTCCCGGTTTGAACCCGGGTCGTGGCGGAATTTTTTTCACAATTTGTTTGAGATTAAAATTTGTCGATTGTGGCTGCTTGATGAATTAATTAAATTTATTAAGCAGCTACAGTCGATATTTGTGAAGGATTCGTACTAGAGAAATTTGAATTGGGCTTCGGTTTCGCGCGCTTTGAATCTAGCGATCACTGTCTCAGACCCGAGATGTGCTTCGCAAAAATTCCATCATTAAATATTGACCGAGAATAAGTCGCAACATGAAAAATTAATATTAACAATACGCTGTCGCTGCCCATAACATACTAGGTCTAAATACTAACATCTTGATCAAGAACTCATTCAAAATACAAAAACTTCTCAGACCAAATTACTTCAAAGTGCACAAAGTGATAGCTCAAATATCACATCAAAACACTATTTTTATTGTACACTATTTTTAATCCCTCAAATGTAACCCTCATATTACATCCCCTTGACATAGGCACATCGTGACCCAGTTACATGAAGCCAGGAGGATAACGCTTAAACTATCGCTCAAATAAAATATACACCGTTTTTGAAGCGTTCTTATACCACCATAGATTGAGTAGCTACGTGAATTGGACTATTGGATACAAATACGTAGTGCGAATTGACATCAGGATGAAGCTTGAAGCCAGAAGCCCTCAGGTATAGCTGCAACTGGTGTGGTGGTAGAGGGGTTGGGAGGTTGGTGCATGCAGACCACGCATATCCGCCATTTTACTGAATAATGCCCGTAGGATGTGGTTATTAAAATTGCAGGGCTCAGGAATGAATTGGACTTCCTCAAAGGGATCCCTCTACGGTCGCGGTGCTCACAACGCTTCCCTCCGGTATTTTCACGTCGTGAGAGACGAACGACGTGGAACCTTCGTCGCTCCCTTGACTCTCGTTGACATAGAAAATTTACATAATCACAACTCGATCCTCCAACTTTACAGCGGATTCTCTCCGTCTTCCTTCATGTAGGTACTTAATATAGAGCGTACTCACCGGACGAGAGTAAACGATGATAATCCCTGGTTTCGCTCCGATAATAGTCGTTATCGCGTGGCTCCAGTCACTTTTGCTGAGTTTTATACGCCTGGGAAGACACGCGTAGGAAGGACTTCTAATTTGCAAATCTCGTTGGTGGTCTTAATTTTTAACCTCTTTGATAATAACCAGCTAAAACGTTTCCGTTTATAATTTTTTTATTATTATTACATGATTTGTTTTTATTTACGGTTTTCAAAACTTCAGAAAAGAGCAACCTTATGGATTCCACGACCCTATTTGTAAAACAATGAATAATGCGAAGAAACTAGAGAAGCCGTTAAAACAAACTGCAATTTGTAAATATTTTATATCGTTCGGAATCTGGACATATGTACACTTCTCACAAAGTATAGTGCTGATCGTATTGCGTAATGTCTATAAGAAGTCTATTAAACTGAAGAAGAGTTATAACACCCCGTTTGCAATGGAAATCAATAACATGGCTTTTGCATACGTGACTTCATAAAATGAGGTTTATCGGGTATAAGAAGAAGTTTGATACAAATTTTGATGTTTTTCTATTTATCTTTCCACCCAGCAAATAGATCATCAACCGGAGACGTATTATATGAAATTGACGGGTGGTGGTGTTGGCCCAACAATTTAGACACACCTCCAACGTTCTCACTCATTGGCGTTATTATTTTAACTTTCTATTTAATTTCCGGTTCTGAAATGGATAAAAGACATATGATACACCCAATCCATTCTTTTCTGGAGCAAATAAGCTCAGCCCCTAACGGTATGAACTCGCTCTAGGCTGTAGCAACGCAGCAGGTTAGCTAACCATTTTTACCCTAACAGCACGAGACAATAAATATGGCAGCGATATTTTCATTCGAATTGGACTCTAAGTCCCGAGCCTGAACTTCACTGACTTTTCCAGGTTTTTCAGGTCACTGTCTTATAGTATTGCTGATGAATATACACTTTTTTTAGAGGAATTGAAAGTACTTATTTTTCTGTCCAAGTCAGTTCAAACTTGTTCACAGCCGTCCGTGCGTGTAAACAATGAATACATTAGATGAGTAAATATAACTGGATGTCGAGCAAGATCATCACTGACTTTTCCAGGTTTTCCAAGTACATATCTCATAGTTTTCCAGACCAGAGTAGATATTTATTATTAAGATGAATTAACAGTACATATTGTATTATCTAAGTTCAAACTTCTTCATGATAGGCCGCACATAAAAAATGTATATATCAAATCGTATTTATGAAAAACGTCGCACAAGAATGTCGATGAACAAATTATAGTAATAGATTGAAATAAAATTCCTTTACTTTCTAAGAAAATCCTTGAGATTTTTTTTTTAGGTTTTTCAGATTTTTCATGTTTGCAGCTAATACTTTTAGAAATATCGGTAGGGGTAAAATTCACTCTATAATTACAATTTCATAATAATAACATGTCGAGATTATAATACGGTGTGTAAATTTTTGGGTAGCTGCAACGAATATTAGTTTCCAATAAAATTTCGATAAAATTTCACGATAATCTTTGTGAAAAAAGTAATGGATGACTGTGTTCATACATTTTTTCCACCATTACTCCCAATATTTAATCGTAAGTGTTTTTTTTTTTCATTTACACGAAAGTTTACACATCATTTTATAATCGCTGTAAGTTATTACTATAAAAACATATTTACAAAATAAACTGTACCATAAAATATATTTCTTGAATTAATGGGGCTGAATAACTCTGATCCATATAAGCTCATGAATAGTAATAATTCTGTCTCGTAGATTCATTAGAACCATTTATTTTCAATGTACCTGCAGCGGCCAAATAATTATTTATTCAATACGATAATAAAAACTACATGGCAAAAGATGAATGAATTTGAAAAATACTCTCTTTTGCCATATCTCGTGCAGAAATTAGTTCGGACAGCCGCAATTAAATAAGGGGCCTTTTTAGGTATAAACGTGGCATCCACAATAGGGCATCTACTCTAGAACCCTACTAGGCTCAACAGAGGCGGCCACGACAAACTTCGGGGCCTAATCAGGCTTAAATGTGGAAGCCTCACTAGGGTCGCCCACATTGAGCCTCTAAAGGCCCCGTACTTCAAGCGTGACTAGCCTAGTAGGGCCCCTAATAGAACTGGGGCAAACTAGAAAGGGCCAAGTCAGAGCCCCAACTATTTTTCTACGCGGTATAGTCCCCCAAATAAAGTGGAGCCGTTTTGTTTTAAACAAATAATATCAGAAACGTAAAGAGAATATGTTCGCGTGTCGAATTAATAAAGTTGATAAAGAAACATTTTACGAATGACACGATGGCGAGTCTTCGGCCATTTTTTTCACTTGGCAATAATGTACAAGAAAAAACGACGATAACGCACAGTGATCAGTGGACTGGCTGAGCAAGAGGGTGCAGGGAGAGGACTCAGAGTATATACGAGGAGTCCGCGCGGGTGAGCTAGCGACGAAGCGTTGTTCGCTCGTATAGTTTGAATATTTGATGGCTGGCCGTCGGCGGCCATCTTTGCTGGCGTGCCGCAGAGCATTAAACAACTAGGGTTGTTAGCCTCTTTATCTATAGGCCGAGCCGGGGCTGTACAACTACCCGCGACAGGACTGCATTATTTAAGATAAGACCCTCGCGTATAGAACTCGCCAACCTACCACTTGGATACTGTAACGTCCAGTTGCCTACTATAACGTCCACTTGTGCACTGCAACGTCTCCTTACGGGCGTTCACTACTATATTCCATCCTACTCATATGTGGCGTTCTCTGTCAATTCAGACTCGTTCTTACCTTCTCATCACATACGAAGTATGTAAAAAGAGAAAGTATTGCAATCCAAAAAAATGGACTCTTGGATTATGATGGAAATACATGTTTTGAGTGTCTTAGATTCCAAAAAACACATTAACTCATTTTTCTCTGTCTGGCGTCTGTATGTACCGTCCGAAACCACAATACCTTTTGAAAAAATCTATGGATGAAAATTTCATGCAATGAAATTTGGTATGTGCTATCTGCATTGAAATTCTAGTTTTGGTATTGAAATCCAATCCAAAATCTTCACTGCTTCTGATACTTTACCTGAAATATGAAAAAACAAAATAAAACTTTTAATTCATTTTTGGACCGCAAGTTTGCTAATGTAAAATTTATTATGCTTCAGTATGATACATACACATAGAATTACCAGCAAATGAGCAGGGAACAACAAGGAATTTAGTATATAGTAAAAACATTTTTGTTCTTCCAGTCACTCACATGAGATTTCTGAAACCAACCAATATGGAAAATGTCTTTTTTGTGAAGTATGGATTGTATACTTATTTAGTAGACCTGTAATACAAGCCATATGTCACTTAATAGACATTTTTTCCACAATTGATGATTTCATAAATTTCATGTGAATTATAGAAAAGACAATAACAGAATCTTTGCTGTATTGAATCATATATCTATCTGATTCAATACAGCAATTATTGCTCATTTGCTGGTAATTCTATCTGTTTGTATCATACACTAAGAAAAAAAATGTAGAAATTTACTAAATCGGAGTTTGCCCTCGTTCAAACGAATTTCTCGTTTAGGACAGCCAAATGTTTAGTATCTTCAATAATTATTTGATTCTGTTGACTAAAATATATTTGCGGTAACCAAAATATTTGTTATACCAACTAAAAATTCATTTGAACCAGGGTGAACGCTGTTTTAGTTAATTCTAATATTTTTTTTCTCAGTGTACTGAAGCATAATAACTTTCACATTAGCTAGCAGTAAAAAAAAGAACTACTGTCAATGAACTTAAGGAATTTTCAATAAGAACCATACTATAAATATTCACACCAGATGTCGGATTTAAAAATTGTATAAACAAAACAGATTTGAGGTTATTCACATTCATGAAGTTGAGACTATAAACACTCATACACGCATGGCATGATATTGTATACAAATTCCAAAGCCGGTGGAGGCCTTATATACACCATAAGATTCGAAACTTTTCATCTACGAATAACTGAAATATTAATCCGAGTTGTCAAACTATCGCAGTGCCAACAATAACACCACCAAAACGAGAGTGAGATGTGAAGAGGAGGCGCTAACGTTACCGCGCGCGCCTTCTTGTGAGTGCTTCTCGTAGCTTGAACTCGAATTTAAAAACGCGATCGTAACAAATTACAGCGGGAAACATAGATTGCAAATAATGTATGAAATTCTCAAATTTCTATTCGTAGAGTTCGTCACTATACTTCAGTGAATTCACGATAAAAATTTCACGCGAGCAACAAATGTGATGAGAAAGTCGCGTGTTACGAATGCGCCTGTAGCAACATTCCTTCGCTTCTTTTTTTTCAACATTCACCATAATTGAACAGATTTTACAAATATTTAATAGTATTCACTGTGATTTTTTTTAGATGTTTTAGAAAATTATGTTAAAACATTTTACTTCTTTTAAACTCAACATATCCGAAAATTTTGATGTTGCTTTTTTAAAAATGTACTTATATTTTAGAGTGGAAAAGTCGGACAAGAAAAATACTTGGAAAAAATTTATGTATGAATTTTTTGCTGAAGTAGCTACTTTTTTACTTCTATTTTGACGTAAAAATATATATTTCCAGGGGTAAAAAATTAAATTCTTTTCACCTGGTATGCTTCATACGAGATATTATGTCCAAAATTTCGGGTTGTATTTATTAGACATATTTGCTACATTGGGAGAATAGCGGTTTTTGAAAACATCTTGTCTAATTGCAATTTTGAAATTTTTAAGAAATGTACACATAGGAGAATTTAATCAGTAGTGCGTTATAAATGATAATTTCAATACACAGGTAATGATTAATTTTTTTTTGTTTTTCCCAATTGATGTTTTCATAAAATTCGCTTTTTCGAGATTTGTATGTCAGGCACTCAAAATAGTCCAAAATGTCGAGAAAAATGGTTTTAAAAAAATGTCCGTATGAGTGTACGTGTTTGTAACAAATGTTTACACAAATTACGATTTCCTGCCTTTTTAAATTTTTTTAAAAAAGGGTGTGGTCGCTCTAACTTTCGTAAAATTTAGTCTATTTAACGAAATAGTTCTTAACCCCTTCGGTGGCACGAGCTGCTAGCTGCCTATAGCGTATTCACGCACTATTGCGTCAATGCCAGCGAAGGGGTTAATAAGAGCAGGTGGACCTAATGTCGTTTGCTATTGAATTTGGCTCAAATCGGTAAGGTGAACTCGGTTTTATGAAATTTCGCATTATTAAAAAAATGTATGTTAACACATTTATTTTCGAAATAACGAAATAGAAAAAAAAACGAATTGATGTTTATTTATTAATTTAAAACAAGGATGCAAAGTAGAACCTTGCACATTGCTTCCTCATTATTTTTCGCTTTTTATAAAGCTTCCTCTGTGACGAAGCCAAAATTGGTTAACATACTTTCTCATAGGGGTAGCTAGAAAAAAACGAATTGATGTTTATTTATTAATTTAAAACAAGGATGCAAAGTAGAACCTTGCACATTGCTTCCTCATTATTTTTCGCTTTTTATAAAGCTTCGTCTGTGACGAAGCCACAATTGGTTAACATACTTTCTCATAAGGGTAGCTTTGTAAAAAGCGAAATATAAGTAGGAAGCAATGTGCAAGGTTCTACTTTGCATCCTTTTTAAAAATAATTTTTATTGTAAAAAGATCCAAAAATTGGAGGAAAACTGCAATTTCCAATAGAAAAGGGCCGTTAAAAAGTTTGTCATAATTCTTGACGGCAAAAAGGGTTACATTAAAGGGTTACAAATTTAAAAAAAACAGATTTTTCAAATGTCCCGTTTTTCCACTATTTTTATTAAGAAAAGTGATCATCATTTGAGAAAATAGTTTTTTTAAACCGGAAAGTGCATTGAAAGAGTTAGGAAATATTCCTGTCGGTAAAAAGTGTCATAGAAATAGTATTTTATTGTAACCTTATGTAATCGGTAAAGTTTAGTCAATTTGACGTATAGTGCGCCGTATACATGCGACCTTTTACTGATGGACGGCTCTAGACTCTTCGGTACTACGTACACTGTGCAGGATGAGAAACGAGTATTAGGGCGAGACGACCAGTAGACTTTCAATGTCATTTATACGCCGATGAACGATATGCAGTGAACACTAGTGTCCGGTGACCCCGGAGCAATTACGTCAACGTCTATAGAAACGTCCCGACCGAGACAATAATTTCATATCTCATCGTTTTGTTGAGCGATAGCCATGCGCGCATTATTCCAACTTTCTTTATGAAGAAAAAATAATAAACGTAATTGTCCGTTCGTCGTTTCACGATGTCGAGTACAACATCGGAAGAGCAATTTTCGCAATAAATGCCTTATACGATCTGGCTTTCGTGGGGTGTATTGTACCCCTCAAATGTGATTGGTCAAACGATCAGGTAACTAATCAGCAATTGTCCGATACTAATGTCGTATATACCCATGTAGAAATCAGTCTGGGCGTCCCAGTTTGAAACTCGATCCTGGTCGGGATTGGTTCGGGTTTCCATAAATGGGTTATACAACTTGGAATCCGAATAGATCCCAAATAGATTTCCGGTTGCGCACTCGATGACAGTTTATCATTGATTAGGATTTGCTAGGGTTACCCTAAGACAGCCGTCCTATTTAGAATCGGGATGGATTCCGGATCGGGACCCAATTCTGAATGACGAGCTGTATTACCGAGCATCGGAATTTTTTAGGGTTACCCTAAGACGGGTTCTACTTGGATTCTGAATAGAATCCCGATCGTCTTCCCGTTACTCAACGATTTCATATATTCCATCATCCTCCACGACTGGAATGGTCGTTGTCCAACACAGAAAGAATGATCTTTTGTTGAAGCCGTTCTTATCGCAGATTTTATTACATTTTTTGTTATTATTGGAATTTGTATTCATTTATTTAAATTAATTCTAACCAGCCCCATGCAGAAATTTCGACAGGGATCCAGTTGGAATCAGCTTGATATTCCCATCTTTCGACAAGGATCGAGGTGGATCCAGGCTAGTATGCCCATCTAACGGCTGGAATCCAGTCCGCCATCGGATCGGATCCTAGTTCGAGATCCCGATCGGAATCCAGTTTCCGCGCGTTATATCCCATGTCTGGAATCCTTCCCGATGACCAACTGGAATCCGATCGGAAGATGGGAATACCAGGCAGGATCCAGCTGGATCCTTGCCAAAATTTCTGTATGGGATATCGCTATATTGTGAAAAAATATCCGGGCCTGGGCGGTGACCCCCCCCCCCCCCCCGAGGCCTTTTAAGTCCCCCCATGAATAGTCCCCCTGGCCCAGATTATTCTACGTCCCCCCATAAATACCGATTATCCCCCCCCCCCCACAGGCCCACTTCTGACTTGAGTTACTTAAAAAACCCCAACTTGATCGTTGTCGATTAAAATTCTAAGCAACAAGAGTATCAACCTCATTTATGATTAATTAGTTATTCACTTTTTCCGATCATCGGCAGTCTGAGGTATGTCGAGAATATAAAAAAAATAGATTCGAAAAATCTGAACCCTTCTTTTATATAAATATATACACGGAAAGAAAAAAGTAGTTGCGGAAACCAATTCCAGCATATGCTGTCGCCGCGTAATAGTCACTGAAATCAAATCGGAAACTAAATCGTAGTCTCAAATATGTTCCGTTGGTAGTGAAAAATAGTACGTAAGACCAACGACTTAGATCCTGCAACTATCAGTGCTGTCCAATCCAAATGATTGGTTGTACCGTCCAATCGATAAATTCACATTATAATGTCAGGTGGTTGACGGCTACTATCGGCATTCTACCAACGAGGTTATAGTTACATAAACTAACTGAATTGGCGCTACTCTAACTATTCCGGTTAGTTTTCAAAACCGATTGGTCAGATTTCAGAACTACTTTGTTCATTCAGTGTATCATGAAGAATGACGTTTTTTAAATGTTGAGCCGGATAAATATTTTTAATATTAAAAAAAATTACAAAGCCGAATAAATAAATAAAATAAATATTTTAAAGTCAGGTCTTAAATAAATAATACACATTTTTTTATTTCATATAAAAAATATTACTCCGGCTAGTAGCGACAACCATAAACACCCACGAAACTACTTTTTACAATGATATTAGTATTAAAAAAAAGATATGGAAATATTAACCGACAAAATACATATTATTAATATTAGAAAAAAATGACTGTACTCAGTATATTATTTAAATAAATATTTTGGAATAACGTCAAATGAGCTATACCAACGTTTAATACTATACGAAAAGTATTATTTTATTTTCCTTGTTAGTTTCTAGGTAATATTATGTTTTAGTACTGACGTAGCTATGTAATCGAGTAGCGTATTGGCAAATAACATATATAAATGATTTTGGAAATATGTGACACATCATTAACAGGCTAACCAGGAAATATATTATAATAATTTACTGACAATCATATATTTCTAGTCGCAAGAAAGCGCTTTCGTAGTAATAGTAGTCACTGAACAAACTATATTCTTAAAGAAGATTATACAAATCGTCCACTGATATGACATATAAGCTCTAGTGAGGATCGCATGGGAAGTTCGGGCGTGACGCATATCACGAGACGTACTAACGTCTTGATGCCAATAAAGGTCACTGGTAGCTTGTTTACGCACCCTAGGTGGTTTCACTGTTCAGGTTGGCAATATCTCAGTTCTACACGGAAAAAAAAGATTAGTTGCCATAACCAAGAAATGAGTTGACACAACCAAACGATTATTCTATTGCCCTTACAACTCAAATGGTAATAGGCCTCAGGCGTATCTCGCTCTAGCGGCCGCTGAGTGCACAACAAGATGATCAGCTGTTCTTAGTTCGTGCGCAGATTGGTCCGATTTTCCAAGCTTCAAGGAAATATGGCGGACAGAGCGGAGCTTGGAAAATCGGACCAATGTGCGCCGGACTAAGAACAGCTGACCATCATGTTACGCACTCAGTGGCCGCTAGAGCGAGATATGCCTCAGGCCTATACTAACGATTCGAATGGTAATACCGACGATTCGAATGATAATACCGACGATTCGAATGATAATACCGACGATTCGAATGGTAGTCCCAACTATTCGAGTGGTAGTCCCAACGATTGGATTAGTTAACCTAACTAATCTCGCGAGAGCTAATCGTGAATAGTTGAGGTTACTATTCGATATGGTTGAGGCAACTAATTTTTTAGACATTGTGTACAGCAAATCGAAAACGTAGTTGCCACAATCAAAAATTTCTTTCCGTGTACAGAAACCATTTGTACACACATTCATTTGTCACGCGCTCTTCTACACCGATTTTTACTCCACATGCACCAAAATAAAAAAATTTCATTGATTCCAAAGAAAAAGCCATCATTCTGAAATTACACGGAAAGAAATGTTTGGTAGTGGCACCTACGTTTTCGATTTGCTGCACACAATGTCTAAAAAATTAGTTGCCTCAACCATATCGAATAGTAACCTCAACTATTCACGATTAGTTCTCGATTGGATTAGTTAGGTTAACTAATCCAATCGTTGGGACTACCACTCGAATAATTGGGACTACCATTCGAATCGTCGGTATTACCATTTGAGTTGCTAGAGAAATAGAATAATCGATTGGTTGTGTCAACTCATTTCTTGGTTATGGCAACTAATCTTTTTTTTCCGTGTATTATAGAATGTTCGCCGCTAATTTAAAAAAATTTCTGCAGAATTTGAATCCAGTCGCCTGCCGTATTTCGGAAATATTCAACGTCAAAGTTGTTCACGCAGTATACGCCATAGGTCACATTCACTTAGAAAGAATAAATGATTAAATGAAAAAAAAGCCAAAAAATTGTGTCGAGAAGACAATTTTCTTCCCCAACTTGTGTCCAAATTTCAAGTCGATTGCTTACTTATTTTAGAGATATCATCAGAGAAAGTATCTGTTCTCTCTCTGACTTATACATTTTCGGGTTATCGCGCTCTCTCGCACCAACGCGTTGATTGTTTGTCTTGCACGGAAAAGGATTGATCAAGATCAGATAGACAAATCGTCGTGTGAAGGCAACATTAATTTCTTTTTAACTTGGCGTCGAGTCGCTACCGCGACACTTGATATCTGCCCCTCTGATACCCGCGTAGCGGACGTCCATAGGAAAACCTTCAACAGGAGAGGAAACAACAATTCATATAAACGCGTCAGTCCTGTTGAGTCGCAAAAAAATCGATAAAAATGGATAGGCAGGTATCGGTGTTTATTGGAATAAATTATTTCTATTACCTTTTTGCATCTAGTACGGCATGGAAACATTTTTTTAAAGCAATATCTGTCGTGTTTTCATTCCTTTAGCGACATGTTATTTTATAGGTTACGTTTTTATTTCAGTGTTGAAGACGATTCCTTTAAAATCAATGAAAAACGGTTCCTTGGTTCAAGAAAAACTTTCATTTATTCTATTTCACTATATTTTATTGAATTTCACATCACTCGAAAAAAGATAATGGTAAGTTAAATATATTATTTCATTGACGACAAAGAAATGTTTCATAGGCCAAGATTTTTAAGAGATTTCTTGGGCAATATAAAACTTTGTACAGCACTTTTTTGCCACAGAAAAGTTTACTCAACATAGTTTGAAACCGCAACGTTTGACACGACATAAGTTTGCCACGACAAACTTCTACATGAGCCATCTGTACACCGTCCGAGTTCGACACCTCCCATTTCTACATAGACTCATTTCCATACGAGCGATATTCAAGCGCTGGAAAGTCAGAAAAAATGCCAAAAGCAAGCATATGTATGTATAAAATATCAATGTAGCAAGGGCTGGCGGTCGGTATAGATGTTCTCCTTTTTTGTGGTATTAAGGTAGTATGAGTACAAACCTCACGATCAGAGAGAAAAGTGATTTTTTAATATGCTATAGAATAGGTTCAGAGGATGCTGTCTGTAAAATTTCAAAACATTTTACCGACCATTTACAATAATAGTTGATGTGCTAAATTGGGAAATTTAGTACATGTTATATACGGAAATTGCCCTGATAACACTTTGAGACCGAAATAACCATTCTTCAAATTCAGACACCTCCGTAAATAAAAGCTTGAAATACCGAGAAAACTGCTACGAACACGTACGTCCCTTAAAAAATATATGTTACCGAATATTTAGAATAGATATCATCGATTAAATTGACGAGTTTTTGCGAACCGGCACCAAACTGCCGGAAAACAGTTGACTATAGCGTTGCCACGCGTTACATGATTGGCCAAATGGCGGCCGGCTGGACAATCTGAGTCAAATGACACTCTTATTTGAACTACTACCGTTTTATAAATATACACACCTTATCATCACACACACTTCATAACTTTTCTCTCTTTATATTGTGATTTTTAAAATAGCGAAATGTGTGATACTTCGCTTTTTCCCCATAATAAAAAATATGAACTTTCTATTGACTAGGTACTCCGCTCATACTACCTTAATTGTTCAAAAGTTACGTCTGTAAGGATTTTTAGGTTACTTTAGAATAAACAAACGATTATAACTTTTCAACAAAAAATAATACTTTTAAATCACAGCAGTGAATTGATAATCATCTTTTGACAAATACAATGAGCTATTATTCGTCAAAATCAGACTTATACTATGTTCGATTGTTTAGAAATATTAGCCCAGAAAACCCATCGAATATTAGTATATTACAATCGATTTTTCTTATAAACGCAGCTACAAATGTGTTCATTTATTAAGGATGCTAGTATGCAATTCACGATTCAGAACAGTACATTTAGCCACCAAAAATAAAAGAAGTGCCTCTAAAAATAACACTTGTCATTTGCACCAAATAAATAAAATCCGCCATTTTGAAAATATTAACAGAGGTACAGTTTTAACGGAGCTTGAAATTCCGATTCAGAATGGAACTGCAAAGGTAGTTACTATCCAAGAGCGCTAATCGTTAGAGTTATTTTCAAGATCGTGCATCTGTCATTCAGAGTAAATTCGCTGTACGATTATATGCCCCTCTCTTTTCTCTCAATTGGTATACAGATCTCACGTACCAAATTATCTAAGAGTGGAGGTGCCAGGAGGGCTCGTGAAACCTTCGCAAACTCATTTGCAATTCAAGTGACTTCGTTTTTCGCATACTAAGCATTCCGTTAACGCTATTGGCTATTCGAGTTTAGTGCAAATAGGAATTTTCTTCTTATATCTACCTTAAGTATTTTTCCCCGTTCCAGATATCTTCTGTTGGCCTCCACGCTGACATCATTTTTTTTTGTCGGTAAACACTATGAACGCAAAGTGCAAAATATAAAAACATATAAAAAGTTTTTTGTTTTATGTCATAATTTCTAATGTCATTGCTTTTTACAATCTGGTCAGCAAAAACTTTAAAAATTTTCTTGGCAACATATGCAAATGAACATTTTATAGTGACTTTATCGACCTGAGAAATTAAATTTTAGTTCTGATATTACAATGTTCAAAAAGTCACTGTTATCATGCAAACGTCAATCGGGGTCTTGACTTATTTTACAGATGCTGCGTCACTGCATATAATGTTAATTCTAATATAACGACCTCTAAACTGCTTCCTGAGTATACGTATTAAAAAAAGCTAACAAATTTGTATATGTTTCTGTAATGGGCGGTTTTAGTGCTTTTTTACGAGGTGACTAAAGATTATTATTCAGCTTTTTGTTCTAGTACATAAGGAATACAAAAAGATATAAAAATAGACTGTTATTTCAACTCGGCAAGGTCGTCAAGATGGAACTCGTCAAAGTAGTGGCACCCAAAGATTTAATAGCCTGGATTTTTTTCTGTAAAATATACGTGCACAGATTTTAATATAATATAAACAAAAATTTAAAAAAATTATTGCTAAAAAGATTTAGAAAATATAAAAGACGCAGTGACTTGAATTTTCGCGTAAATATTAATTATGTTTTCAATCATGTGTTTATCTACGGATTATTCCTTGGAATGCATTTGAAAATTGGTTAAAATTACAAAATTCGAACTTTGGTTAAATTTAAATAAAATGATTTGTATTTGTATTTTAAAAAATATTTAAGACTAGCTTTGTGGTTAAATTTGTAACTTTATACCTGGAATATTGTCATCACAAATTGAAATTAAAGAGATAACGAATTATCCGATCGTATGATCCTCGCTCACTCTAGCACATCCGACATTTCAATCAAAAAGTCTCTGGCTCAAAACGGGCCAACAAATTTTTCTCCGGATTCCCGTTATGGAAGTTAATATTAATTTACTCAATTAACCGTTTGAATAATTAAAACTAACGGAACGCTCACGTGCGCAAATGTGTAGAGAAATCTGCAAGTTGGAACCAATTATTCGAGAGTTGGATGGCCAATGTTTCTCCTTAGGAATTAATTTCCATCAACCTGGTTCCATATTAAGGTATTCCCATTAAAAAAAAATGTTCGAAAAAAATGTAGAATTTTAAACGCAAAATTACTGGATTTATTTTTAAAAAATTATATTTAATACATGTAGGAATATATAAAATATTTTTGCATGCCCCTGTTTTGTGGGTAGCCAGCAAGTTGAGCCAAAGTTTGAAAACATTTTATCATCCAATTTCCATTAGTCTTCCTGCCGGGTTCCAATAAAATGTAGAGTACAAATAGGACTTGAATCGAATAGATATAGCAAATTATCTCCATCTCGACTATCCAACCTTGTGAGTATATCCTTCCGTAGCTACTATAGGGTTGACAATGTTGAGTGTTTTGAGAGTAGACAATTGTTATTGTGAGCAAAGATTCGCCGGCGTTGTATTCCCTAACTGTAGATTCTAAGAAAACTTTCAAAATGATACTAATTGAGTTGAATAGAGCCTATAGAAAATTTAAGACCTATTTCGGACTCTTTGTCATATTTCGACCAAAAAGAGAAACAAAAAGTGGAAGCAACCGACAAAAATCCAATGAATACCAAGATTGTTGACATACCAACAAACGAACCACAAACCCAGTTATTTCGTCATAAAAAACTACCTTCGATTCGCTTTTCAAGATCTTGATATAGCTAAACAAATCAAATCATTTCACTCCCAGAAATAATACGTATAGAAAGCACCCACCGGCAGGCAGTAATTAGTAGTAGCAACTCGTCGCAATTTGTTTAATTATGAGAACAATACCTGGTGAGACATCACGTCTCCCCGATGGCTTTCATCACGATGACATCCACCTCCAGGTGGACGACAAAATGAAGTGAAATTAGCCCATCCAGCCCAACTAAAAATAAGTTGTAATAGTGAATTGTCAAGATTGGTTCGCACGTCAACATGCAATAAATTTTTCCATCTGTAAGCAAAATCCAAAAAAAGCGTATGATTGAATTGATTAAAATGGTCTCAAAACGTCAGATCATTAGTGTTGTATGAACAAAAATGGATACCGCAATGCAGTGATGGGTATAATAGTCCAACATGTTGGACATTCGACATTATTTTTTATCATGATGACATTCACGTCCAGGTAGACAACACAATCGAACTAAATTAGCATATTCTGCTTAATCAACAGTAAGCTAATAATATTCCTCATATTTGTGATTATAAATCATCAAGATTGGTCCACAAGGCGATATATAAAAAAATGGGCAAATACTAGTGGGAACTCATCCCGCTTATGATTGAATTGATCAAAAAGGTCTCATAGCGATCAATCGTTAGTTTTGCGTGAACAAAAATGCATAGCTAAATAAAGGACTGAGTATATGAATTTCTATCCGATATTATCATTTCGACATGTACTCGGAAAAAACAGGTTAGTTGGGATAACCAAGGTATTGGTTAAATACGTGCCAGTCGATTAATGGGTAACAACCATGAATTTGATAGTCGTAACCAATGTCTTGGTTGATCAAACTAATTAGTTATCTGGCACATATTTATCTAGTAACTTGGTTATCCCAACTAACCTGTCTTTCCGTGTAGGATGTCCGATCATGCCTTTTATCATGATATCGTGATCTCATGTCATCATGATGTCATAATGTCATGTCATCACGCTAACCCTGTCTTGGTAAATGACACGCTGCGACGAGATCAGCAGATGTAAGCTGATAATATACCGACTATTTGCGATAACGAACCGTCAAGAGTAGTTCACAAGCCAATTTGCAACAAATTTTACCGTCTCCGAGCGAAACCCCAAGCGTATGATTGCATTGATCGAAACGATCTCAAAGCGTCGAATCATCAGTTTTGTATGAACAAAAATGCATAGCTGAATATCGTACCGAGTATATTAATACCTGTATGTAGGATATACGATATTCTGCTCTATACTATAGTAATATAGTATCGCAGCATAGTTGAGTCTACAGCAAAGGCTGTTGATGCGAATCCAAGGCAATCAACGAAATACCGTAACTTCAAGACGAACTCTGTTCCCTGCGAGTGGCTGCAATGTGCCTCTCGCGGATTCACCGTCCACAGAACGAGTCCTCTGAAGCATCTTTGCATTGGTGGTAGAGGCTTCGCCACCTGAGCCTTCCTATGCCATTACATCCTCCGCCTCCCCGCATGTAAATTGTCCGAGGTTTCCGCGAGAGCGCGGCTATAATATCGTTCTAATGACGAAAAAGTTCAGCGCCCGCCGACGATCTCTCTGATGCCGGTTTGCAACGTTGAACGCCAGAGCGGTGTTAGCAATTAATTCTTCGCAAAAATATAGGCCCGCTGTCCATTACGTCTAGCTATCACAACGCCAACCGTTGTATGGTAAACCCGCGATCGCTTAGTTCTTGCTGTGACTTTCCGCATTTTCAACGGAATTATTTCGAAGAATGTTAAGGAAGTCGAGCACTTTGGTAATTTAAGATCTTGGCTAATTATTCGTGTAAATCGTGGACTTGAGCAGTTGTGCACTTTGATGCACAGTTCTTTTGAAGTGAAAGACACATTGAATTGGATCATCACCTGTTCGTTGGATTATTATACCATAATTGTGTTGAATTGTCATATTTCCTGAAACAAAGTTCAAATTTCAATAATATTAAGGCAGTTCAGTCCACCAGAAAAAAATTATTTTTGATTTGCTTCATTTTTCTTCTCAGTTGACCGATAATTGTGAATTACATCTATACTGTGAGGATTGAAAAGCTAAGGATTTTTCTGTAAATATAAAAGCCTGTTAGGTCAACCGTTTGCTTCATAAGCCAAATTTAGGATTTTTTAAACGCTGCGCATGATCCAGAGCAAACTGATCATTGAATTGCTCTCTATCATGTCTTATTTTCTTCGCCACATCAGTCTACACCAGTTAAGGGCGGGGAGTTTCTTTTAGGATAAAACTTCAAGAATTACCTCTCTAAAGCTCAACATTATGATGACAATTTGTAAATCAGGTGATAACTTCGTCAAAAGGCCTTTAAATATTTTTACGTATAATTCCAACAGTTAAACGAGTAAGATACTTAAAAATGAATATCGCTGATTTTGACCCAACGAGCTTCCCTGCAATTACTTCTTCACAAAAATATAGGTAGGCCCGCTGTATGGAAATCCGCGATCACTTAGTCCATCATGTGACTTTCCGAAGTTTCAACGAAATTATTTCAAGCAATATTAAGGAAGTCGAGCACTTTGGTAATTTAAGATCTCGACTAATTATTCGTGGGTATTATGGACTTGAGATTTTTTGTATTTTGATGCACATGTTATTGGTAGGGAAAGACGAATTGAATTGATCTTTATTAATGTAAGGTCTTTTTTACTTCATGCTTATTTCAACCTGTAATTTAATATTGTAAAACTTTTTCTAAAATAAATGATTAAAACTAAAAAATAAATTAAATAAAAACGACTTGAATTGGGTCATCACCATACTTGTTGGTTGGGTTATTATGCCGTAATTGTATTGAATTATCGCATTTCTTAAACCAAAGTTCGAATTACAATGACAGCAAGGCAGCTGAGACAGCCAGAAGAAAATTATTTTCAGGCTGTCCCCTTTTTTGCCAGTTTACTGATAAATACGAATTAAATCTACACTTTGAGGACTACAGCGAAAGATTATCCTGTTGATTTAGTTAATCAACTGGTTGCTTTGTAAACCAGATTTAAGATTTTCTACTCAGCGCGACATCCAGAGAAAAGTGCTTATACACGGAGAGTCTGATAAAATTTACCATTTATTTTATGGTAAATATAATCAAACGCGCCTGGTATTGGGAAGCCATAGCCGCCATCTGACGAAAAGTACGAGAACTATGAGAATTTCTACCATATACATAGAATTTTTTACCATCTTACGTGGTAAAAATTCTGGTAGTTCTTGTACTTTTTGATAGATGGCGTCATGACTCCTTGTACCAGGAATTTGCGATACTTTTTACTAGAAATATGGTAAAAAGTATCAGATCCTTCTCTCCGTGTAGAATTGCTCTCTATATGCCTGTAAAACCCGAAATCTGGATCACAAAGAAATGGGTAGCTTTCATATTGACAGAAAGTCCTTCGCTCCACCCATGTAGAAATCAGGCTGGGCATCCCACTTTGAAACTCGATCCTGGTCGGGATTGGATCGGGTTTCCATAAATGGGTTATCCAACTTGGAATCTGAATAGATCCCGAATAGATTTCCGGTTACGCACTCGATGATAGTTTATCATCGACTAGGATTTGCTGGGTTACCCTAAGAGAGCCGTGCTATTTAGAATCGAGATGGATTACAGATTGGGACCCAATTTTGAACGACGAGCTGAATTACCGTGCATCGGGATTTGTTAGGGTTACCCTAAGATGGGGTCTACTTGGATTCTGAATAGAATCCAGATCGTCTTCCCGTTACTCAACGATTTGTGCGGAACTAATTTTACTTCACCCTTATGTAGTAAAATGTTGTAGAATACACGGACGAAAAACTTTTCCTTAACTCGCGTGATTGTAACAACGTGTGCGGTTCATGTGTCCCCAGACGCGTTCTCGTCGCTGCCCATGCAGAAATTTCGACAGGGATCCAGCTGGAATCAGCTTGGTATTCCCATCTTCCGACAAGGATCCAGGTGGATCCAGCCTAGTATGCCCATCTAACGGCTGGAATCCAGTCAGCCATCGGATCGGATCCCAGTTCGAGATCCCGATCGGAATCCAGTTTCCACGCGTTACATCCTATGTCTGGAATCCGATCCGATGACCGACTGGAATCCGACCGGAAGATGGGAATACCAGGCAGGATCCAGCTGGATCCCTGCCGAAATTTCTGCATGGGCAGTCCTAAAAGGATAGGTTTTATTGAAATCTATCAGTCAACTCGTGAAAAAATGCAGCCAACCGAAAATCATTTTTTCCCGCTGAATCGGCCCCCTTAAATCACTTTAATAATCTAGTACAAAATAATTATTTTCGTTTACATAAACATTCTTCTGGTATAGATGTCTGACAATCAAGATTAGAAAATGTCATTAGAAAAGGCCGCAGTCTTTTCCAGCGCTCGACTTGGTCGTGTTGCGGACGGTTCGTCTCATCAACGCGCGGGATCAACACTGGAAACCCTCGGTATTGTTGGAAATTCAGTGCACGAGTAAAGCGACCGCGACGGAACGATGAAGAAGAGGTGACAGGGACGGAAAGATGGAATGAATAAGACAGAAGGGTCTGACAGTGGAGGAGGCGGGTCGCACGAGTCATTATCCGTGAGTGGCGCGGAAACGTTGGGATCGCAAGCAACACCATCACCGTAACAGAAGCAGTAGACGGGAATAGTACTACCGGGCTTGATTTTTCCATCTTGGATAACAATTATTATTGACGGATTTCTCTCCTTGGAATGCCAACCTTACTGGCTGAGATCTCACAGTCGATTCTCTTCTGGATTGTCAGACATACACGATTGAACAAAACGTTTTAATATTTTCCCACAGCTATCGTAATGCATCTTTCTAGTACCTGCATATTCATTACTCGTAATTGCAGAGAAACTCGTCAGGGCCAAATCAGTGATATTTATTTATGGATATCTCACTTGTCTGACTGCTGGAATTTGATGACAAAATATCAACGAATTTATATTATATAAAAAAGAAGAAGTTTTCTAATCATGTTATCATTTAATTTTTTTACTCAGTTATTAATAACTTTTTAATATCATTGTTACTCAAAATAGATGTTTGTAATACAGTCAATGATTTTTCAGAATCATCTCTTGTCGCTAAGTTTCCAAATTCCAATCGAAAAAATAAACTTCCTCTATGAGGACACAAGTTTTTCATAATTCACTGAATCTTATTTAGTTAATACGTTGCTCGTAAAATTACAAAACATGAACAAATAACTTTAAAAAATCAGTCGAAATAAATCTACTTATATTTTATCTAAAAAATTGACCATTAAAAAGCCGACACAATGGCAAATTACCTGTACATCAATTTGAATAATCTGTACAAGTTCGTAATTGGACAAACGAGATCCTTAAGCCTTTTGGCTCGAAGCTGGTTTCCGAGCCTACCCGTTAAATAATTACCGAACGATTTCCAGCGATTGATTAGCGCCAGGTGATGCGCACTCGCGAAAGCGACGAGGCGCGTCGGATGTTTGCGCACCTCGCATGTAGATCACAAAACTACTACTACTACAATTACCATTAGACTTGCACTTATTACTATCGCGATTTGCAAGCTGCAGAATACAATTGCCGTGCGATTGAACGTAATCCGAATATTCTCGCGCGGGCAAATTCAAGCGCATAGCATATATGTCGTTAAATTTTGTTGGGATAATGTGTATAGGTGTATACTATGCAGTATTATATCAATATGTATAGGAAACACACATATCTGTATGCTGCATAGCGCGGTATATGCCTCGAGGTTTCCCGGCGTGACGTGAAATTAAGAATTACACAAGCAATTACCGCCTGGCGCGCCCGCCAACCGACGTGGTGTATCATCTTCCAATTATCCGCTCGCTTTGCTCGATGACTTCGTTCTCCGAGCGCACTATTCGCTCCACTCCAAGGGTAACCATATCTCAGAGCATTCTCGCAGCAGCCGCGTGCTGCTGCATCTAGGATTCACTCGTTTCCTCCACATCTTTTTTTTTAGACCCTCCAGTTTTTTATTTATTTTCTTCTTTTTTTTCAAAATTATCTTGGGGTAATTATGTACAAGGGCAAAAAGTTTGCGTGCGAGATTGAATTGGTTTTCTGTAATTTCAGTATAATTTACATACATAGTGTAATGTTTTATCCTGAATTAGAGCGTTTTGCTGAACACGCTAATTGTACAGCGCAGTAAGAGCATCGGAACTATTTGTTTTTTTTTAATTTTATTTTTCTAGATATATTGTCTCTGCTTCCTTATAGAGCTTTGGCTCTCATTTATTTTGATTCCATAGACCAAGATAGCCCAAAAAATAGAAAATAAGGGAAACAGATATGTCTGGAAACATTATCAATTTTCGGTGTTCTAGTTTAAAAAAAGATGCAAAGTAGAACCTTGCACATTGCTTCCTCATTATTTTTCGCTTTTTACAAAGCTCCCTCTGTGAGGAAGCAGTATGTTATTCAATTTTGCCTTCCTCATAGAGGAAGCTTTGTAAAAAGCGAAAAATAATGAGGAAGCAATGTGCAAGGTTCTACTTTGCATCTTTTTTTTTTATACCTTGTGTCTCTTTTGCAGAGGTGTTTTATACAGCTATAAATCACCTCTGCAAACACCGTTACATCTAATTTTGATTAGATACAAATTTTTGTCGTACTTTCTCAACTTTTCCGGAAGTTATAGCGAAAATCTACATTTTTTTTTAAATGAAAAATGGTGTAAAATCCGAACGACTTTACCGATCATCACCAAATTTGGTACATGGCATTTCTGAATGTTATTTTTCGTCTGTACAAAATTTCTGTTCATTTGTTGAAATTCGACGTAATTTAGATCAAAATCTATTTTTTTCGAAAAATTCAAAATTCTATAAAATCCGAACCGCTTTACCGATTTCGTCGAAATTCAATACCATACAACATTGAACGTATCTTCAGTTATGAAGAACTATTTAGCCAAATCGGCGAACTTTTACGAAAGTTAGAGCGACCACGCCCTTTTTTCAACAAATTAAAATCAACATAAAATCTTAATGACTTCACATATTTTGGCAAAAATCACAACATTCAAAGAGGGGCAGCTACTCTACTTGCGTGCCAAATTTGAGCCGGATCGCTCGAACGGTTACCGAGTGAGAGGAGATTGAATTTTCGAAACCCAGCACACACACACACACACACACACACATACATACATACGGACATTTTTTCTAAACCACTTTTCTCGACGTTTTAGGTGATTCTAAGCATACTGACATGAAAATCTCGAAAAAAAAAAATTTCATGAAAACAAAGCTTCCTCTATGAGGAAGCAAAATCGGTAAAAAATATTCAAGCTCAACAAATCTTTATTTGCTATACGGAGTTTTAAAGCACAATATATTTCGAATCTATTTTTACACTCTTATCACATACGAAGTATGTAAAAAGAGAAAGTATTGCAATCCGAAAAAAAAAAAATCGACGCTTGGATTGTGATGGAAATGCATGTTTTGAGTGTCCTAGACTCCAAAATACACATTAACTCATTTCTACCCGAGTAGAAATTCTGATACTGGCGCAACAAGGGCCAGTATCAGGTAGGCCGTAGTTCCTTATCAGGCAGTGTCAAGACAACCGTACCGGGCCCCCTACCAAAACGTAACGCTGAGGTTGGTACGGCCATGATCAGGGAGACTGTTAAGGCCATGATCCGGAAAGTGTTCAGGCCATAATCGGGGGAATTGCTCAGGCCATGATCAAGATACCTGTTCGGCTCCTATCTGGTACTGTCCAGGTAGGAAATTCATAAATGAATCAAAACGCGTCTTATATTTTTGTTTTTTTTTAAATTACTTTAAGCTTTTCAACTTAAAAAAACTTTCATATTCACTGCATATTATTATGTGAGAAACACAGAAAGCTGAGTTAAAGATAGTACGTATAGCCAACAACTTGGTTCCTGCAACTATCATGGTTGCTATTCAATCCAAATTATTCGTTGCAGTAACCAACCGGTGAGTTGAGGTTACGATCTCAGCTGGTCATTATTACTATCGATACTCTACCAACGAGGTTATAGTTTCTTCAACTGACCGAGTAGTTGGCGCTATGCTAATTTGCCTGATTTCAAAAATAATTTTTGAAATCAACCGTTATGAAAAATGTCTATTTTGTGAAGTATGGTTTGTGTACTTATTTAGTAGACCTGTTATCCAAGCAACGTTTCACTTAATAGATATTTTATCCACAATTTATGATTTCATAAATTTCATGTGAATGATAGAAAAGATAATAATACAATCTTTTCAGTACTGAATCTCATATTTATGTTCACTGCTCATTTCCTGGTAATTCTATCTGTATGTATCATACCGAATCATAATAACTTTCATATTAGCTTGCAGTAAAAAAAAGAACTCCTATCAATGAACTTGATTAATTTTTAATAAAAACCATACTATAAATATTCACACCAGATGTCGGGTTTAAAATTGGTATAAACAAAACAGATTTGAGGTTATTCACACTGATGAAGTTGAGACTACGTATAATATACTTTTTATCACTCGCATGGCATGGTATACGAATTCCAAAGTCGACGGAGGCCTTATATACACCATAAGATTCGAAACTTTTGATCTACGAATAACTGAAACACTAATCCAAGTTGTCGAACTATCGCATTGCCAACAATAACACCACCAAAACGAGAGTAAGATGTGAAGAGAAGGCGCTAACGTTACCGCGCGCGCTTCCTCGCGAGTGCTTCTCGTAGCTTGAACTCGAATTTAAAAACCACGATCGTAACAAATTACAGTGGGAAACGTAGATTGAAAATAATGTACGAAATTTTCAAATTTCTATTTGTACAGTTTGTTACAGTACCGTACACCAGTAAATTTATGATAAAAACTTCACGCCAGTAACAAATGAGATGAGAGAGTTGCATATTGCAAATACACCAGTAGCAACATTTCTTCGTTTCTTTTTTATAATTCCATCGCCAACTTGATACCACTCGCTCAAAATTCGGCAGGGATCCAGCTGGATCCTGCCTGGTATTCCCATCTTCCGGTCGGATTCCAGTCAGTCAGCGAATCGGATTCCAGACACGGGATGTAACGCGCGGAAACTGGATTCCGATCGGGATCTCGAACTGGAATCCGATCCGATGGCTGCCTGGATTCCAGCCGTTAGATGGGTATACTACGCTAGATCCACCTGGATCCTTGTCAAAAGATGGGAATACCAAGCTGATTCCAGCTGGATCCCTGTCGAATTTTCTGCATGGGCAGCGACGAGAACGTGTCTGGGGCTACATGAATCGCACACGTTGTTATAATCACGCGTGTTAAGGAAAAGTTTCCCGTACGTATATTCTACATTTTACTGCATAAAGGGTTAAGTAAAAGTAGTTCCGCACAAATCGTTGAGTAACGGGAAGACGATCCAGATTCTATTCAGAATAAAAGTAAAACCCCTCTTAGGGTAACCTTAACAAATCCCGATGCACGGTAATACAGCTCGCGTCGTTGAGAATTGAGTCCCGATCCGGAATCCATTCCAATTTTAAATAGGACGGCTCTCTGAGTAATCTTAGCAAATCCTAATCGATGATAGACCGTCATCGAGTGCGTAACCGGAAATCTATTTGGGATTTATTCGGATTCCAAGTTGGATAACCTATTTATGGAAGCCCGAGCCAATCCCGACCAGGATCGAGTTTCAAACTGGGACACCCAGACTGATACATGGGCCCTCCTATTTCTCGGGAACCCTCATCTATCCCACAAGAACCCCCCCCCCCCCTATCGCACATGAAGAACGGTTCCTCTACTCCTCAGAAATCCCTCTCTGTCCCTCCGCAACAAGTTGTTTGCGGTCAACTTTGCTAAGTCTCTTGATTCTTGACATGGCGGCGGCGACGAAATCTTTTTATAATATAGAGGTTATTGTGGCTCGCGCGCTCACAGAACCTTGGTTAAATATTTCAAACCTATTTTTTACACTTTCATGGACAACTTGATACCACTCGCTTGAAATTCCTAAACTAACTTGATACCCCTCGGGAGTCCCTCCTCTATCCCTCGGGGACTCCTCTTCTATTCTACGGAAACCTCGCCTATATCCCTCGAAAACCCCTCCTCTATCCCACTGGAATATCTTCTCTGTCCCTCGGGAACACCTCTTCATCTCCAATTCCTTATGACGCCCGTTCTACTTCTTAGGAAACCCCTTCCTTCTCCCGGGACCTCCTCTATCCCTCCGGAACAAGTGGCTTGCGGCCAATTTTTCTAAGTTCCACGATTCTTCACACGGTGGCGACGGCGGCGACAAATTCTTTTTATAATATAAAGATATATATATATATACATATATATTCTAAATATTTATGTACAGCGCAAAAATCGTCACATGTCGTCAATCGTAACATAACCTGCACTATTTGCAACACACGAGATTTCTCGAGCCACCAACATTTTAGAATAGGATGTTAAGGTAAACGCCCCAATAGCCGGCCATCTTAGAGAACAGGAAACTGTAAAGTTATATTTCTTATACTAAAATGACCTTTCTATAATTGTAAGCATAACTAATGCAAAGCTTAGCTTTTCTACCTTTCGAAAAGCATCCATTAATTCATGTCAGGGGTATAGTTTTTTGTTAAAGTTAGGAAACAATTGAGAAAGTCGATGGACTAGTACCCGACCACCGATTTCAGGTAATGTCTAAATACCCGACCAAGCATGCCCCTATACGCAACCACCTGCTGATACGAGGCTATGCGATTTGTTGAAACTTCATTTTATTTCTTAAATTACACGCAACGTTTGGGATAATTTATGATAAATAATAACTAATAAAAAGGCTCACCGTTACGTGCAACCGGCATCAACTTGCCATAGAGGTTATGTTCGCTGAGTTTGTGTTGGCCTGGAATAGGCCGCGGTTGGATATCGGTACAGCATACTGCGGATGCGCTCCAATAGCCAACCATGGAAATTGACGAGTTAGCAGTGATTTTTCGCAAATTTTAATCGAAGATTTATAAAGTCTATTTATTCGCGAATACCACAAGCCACGAATTATTGTGGAAATCGTGAAAATAACAGCGTCATGAGCTTAACAACGTTACGCCAATTCTTAACGAATTGGCTAAAAGATATGCGCCGATCCTCTGAGCGGCGTCTGCAGTGCACAATATCTTTAAAAAACGTCAAGAAAAAAATTAATGACTATTTTTATTATTGGCCTATGCAGACATAAAGAATTGCAAAAATGGTAGCACTAGTTATTTATTTATTTCATATTCATAATTTCTTAATTTTAGTCAATATTTGTGTCAATGGTTGGAGACTTGTACATGGTTGGGTACCGGGGCGTTTACCTTACAGTCTGCGCTATTCAGAACTTTATTTGTAGAACTTCATTCTTTCAGAGATTCAAGACATTCTCGTCGACAATATCAACATGATAAATTGTACCATCACTCATCAAACTAAATTGGACACCGAATCTTTTTATATAACAAAACGGTGTATAAAAAAAAATTCGTTTGAGTAATTCTTTTGTAACATCTCAATTGTGTGATAAATCTTTATCAACTGCAATGTCAGAGTTTTATAACCCTGTCGATGGCTCTGCACTAATGCACGACGTGTACAAGGTTTGTTGGAGCATGAAGGTTGCGAAGGGTTTTCTTCCTAAATTCTTAACACGATAAGCAAAGTGCCGTTTTGTGCAACCTTGATAATAACTAATCATCCACCGCGATCCACCGTGGTCGATGAAAATACAGTGAATGCACATATACTAGGGTGGTAATTATTTGGAATCGAAACGAATTTTACCCGTGACGCCCCTCAACTCCCATATTTGGTGTCAGTATTTTACTATAGGCATATGAATTTGGAATCTTGAAATTTTCAGAAATTAATCTTCAATGAAATTTTGAAATGTTCATGATGCTTCATCATTATTTTTTCATTCCTTCACAAAGCTTCCTCTATGAGAAAGCATATTCCATAATTATTAGCTTCCTCAAAGAAGACGCTTTATAAAGAATTTCTGGATTTTCAATGTTTTTTAAAATCCGAAACCCCTTAATGCGAATTCGTTAAGGGGTGATGTTAGGAATTTCAGAATCATGACTTGGCTTATATTGACTTAAGTCATCGGTCGGAAATTTTAAACGTCATAAATTTTGATCTCCTTGATGGAGTTGCGCCAAAGTCGGTCCCAAATATTCTTAAAAAATAGTCCACTTGCGGTTCAAATTTGGAACCGATGTTTTGAAAATTGCGGGTGTTAGAACTGAATCAGATGTTTTACGAAACATTCAAAATGCCACAAATTTCAAATCTTTCAATACATTGCAGCCAAATTCTATCTTAAGTCTCCACTTGGGGTTCAAAATCACTCTTGACATGTCTCCAAAGAATGAAAAATACCATGTATTTTGAACCCTTTCACGAATTTTAACACTCCATTTGCGGTTCAAATTTGAGCTCGATATCTTCAAAATTGCGAATGATGTGCTGTTAAAAAAAATCCGAACGCACACACACATGAACGTTTTATGAAAACCACTTTTTTCAACGTTAGACCATTTTGAGAGTTCTGACATGAAAATCTTTATTTCTCCCGACTCAGCAAAAATAACCCCATTTTGTGTCCGCTTTCATTACTTCTCTAGGGAGGTAATCAGCTCATTCCTGCCCGACGAGAGTAATAAAAATCGTACTACGCATGCGTGTCGTTATTTGTTAAAAATTAGCTTATTCTCCGTCCTTGTTACACACACGAAATGTCGTTCTTTTTTAGCGAAATCGGGAGAAAAGTATAGTACGTCACAAGAGAGGGAAGCGCAACTTTTCAGCTCGTGAGGATTTCTGCCCTCGCTTCGCTCGGGCATTAAACTGCACTCTCGGTGAAAAGTTGCACTTCCCTCTCTTGTAACGTAATGTATTATTTTTTTTCATGCAAACCAAAACGTTCTCTGTGATGAAGCAAAATAGTAAATACATATTTAGGCCTACAGCAAAATAGTGACTGCGACCACAGCTCATGATTTTTTAACGGAAAACTTCAACCCCATGTTTAAGGGTTAAACTTTTTTTTTATTGTAAAAAATTACAGGGTTACTTTTCAATTATTTCGAACAGTTTTGCGGAGCGTTACGGATAAAATTCAGTTTTACCCCAAATAACGACCACCCTAATTTATACATTCAGGTAGGGTGGTGGCCTACCGAGGAAAGTAAAAGAGGCAAAAGAAGAAGGTAGAATAATCGAGCAAGATAGATTGCCACGAGAACGAGGCGGAAAAGAAAGAGGGCAAAGAAGGGGTTGACTAGTCGCTGGTATACGCCGTTTCAGGAATAAAAGTATTAAGCATAACCTGCCCATAAAACATGTACGATATGTATAAGGGAGAGCTAAATGAAGCTTTTTTATTCCTCGCAAATTGGTGATACGAAGACTACGCCATTTTGTATCTAAGTCCTAAATTCTAAGATGACATTAACGATGCTTTTTTAAGGAGACTAAAGTCCAATCATTACTGCGGCATCGGTTATGTAACCATTTCTTTGAAGTTTTGTTACATCGATTGTTATCTACCTGGTTTTAAAAAAAATTTAATGTTGGACATTTTCTTAAATCAAAATAAAGAAAAACGAAAAAATACTTTCCGAAGATTCCGTTTTTGAACTTTTACGTATAAAAGCGTTTTTTTGTTAAAGAAATAAATATTTAAGATACATTCTTAATTAAATTCTACTTTTTGACAAATTTGTTCAAAATATTTAGATTAAAATTAAGGAAGATGTTTCGACGATATTTTAGTACTTCATGATACTAGTGCGATAAAAGTTTTTCCGACGCGCGTGAGTTTGCAACACGACTCGAAGGTGAGTGTTGCAATCACACGAGTTAAGAAAACGATTATCGGATCAATATCGCACGAAATTTTATTTCGTATTTCACCGAGTAAAATAAAATGTGTTTTTTTTTTGTATTTCCCGTAAATTTTTTTTTACGTTATCTGGTGTTCAAAACAGGCTGTCTCCTAACGATCGTTAATAAAAAACAATATTTGTTTTGTCAACAATAAATTATTTGTGAATTCCCTCACCAATTTAGTAGGAAATTATAACAAAATTATTCGTACAAAATTATTTTGAATAAGTTGTAAGCTAATTATTGTGAATTTTTTAACACCTTCATATACATAGTCCGTGCGGTGTACAGGCAAAGTGCACTGGCAATGGGGGCAATGAGAAGACTGAGAAAGTCATCGAGGTGGCCGTACTGAAGAGCATGAAGAAGGACGCAGTAACAAGTGAGAGAGAAAAGGGGTTTGAGTGAACGAGACGAGAAGAACGAAAGGGGAAGGGGAAAGAAGTAACTCCCACCATGCAGAGACTCCGGTAGGTAGGAACATCAAAGGGTACCGACTTCTCGTTCGCGAGGTGAAGAACCGGCCATCTCCGGGCCACACACGAATTGCTTTTATATACTTATACTTTACGCGGACTCGCGAGACTCTTTCCTAGTGCACTGTACTATTTTCTAAAGTTATACCTTTTTGACAATGTTTCCATTACTATTTCGTTCGCGCTGTTGTTATTCCAATTAGATGTGTTGCAAAAATTATTGTTGAATTAATACTAAAGATTTTCACCTGTATATAATTATTATTTTGTAAATATTTTTTAACCCTTCAACTTGGTTTTCATTAAAAAGCAATAATTCTAAAAAATTGTCTTTTGTGTTTTACATTTTTATGTATCTTGAAAGAAAGAAATCGGGCGAAGATAAATACAAAATGATTTTTTTCTTGAGAGACAAAAAATTAATAAATACGGCAACTACAAAACAAAGTGTAGATCGATCATTAAATTAATCCCTTTTAGTGTGAATAACCGTCTTTTGTAGCGCTTAAATCGATAAATCATTGTGCGACGAATTGATGGTCGCTGAGTATGTCAGCTATAGCCTACAACTATAATATACTTATAATATTAACGGTACAGACATAGCAGATGAATGAAAATCGATGCTTTCTACAGGAAGACCCGGATTTATTGGCAAGAGAGAGATGAGTTATGTGCGGGTCGTAAAAGAGGGGAGAATAAGAGAATCCTGTATATGACGCTGATGGCACTACACAGCAAACTTACTATAATATGTTTGCTGCGGTTTATACTTATATATATATTTTCGCCTCTGCATCAGATCATCTCGTCGTACTGGTATGACAATATATATATATATATAGTCAAGAGGATATTATGGTGAGACCCCATCTCAATGACAACAATATCAAGTCATCAAGGTACCATTCAGTGAGTTGACAGTCGACAACGGTGGGTCAGTGGCCGTACGCGCGCGCCCTCTAGCCGTGACGAATTTCCCTAACGTCGCAGCGCGCACGAACGCAATATCCAGTATCGTTGAATCTCCATAGCACTGCTAGTTCCACCAGAAAAGAAGGGCGGGACCCAGCGTTACTTTCCTGGCACAAGAAGCTAAAAATATATGTTGTTATATTGCGCCGAGAGAAAATCCCACATAGAAAAATATATATGTAACATATATGTTAAATATATGACGCCAAAAACTTCTATATGCTGCATATATTCTGCATATATGTGTGCAAAAATATATTCAAAATATATTTAATATATGTATGGACTATATGTAAAATATATTTCATATACGTTTAGCGTCAAAAAGTTGTGGGTGGTTGCATGTGGGAAAGTTTCCTTGAAATTTTGTTTCAATTTTCTTTCTCCTCCAAAAAAATTTCATTAAAATTCCAACTTATGAATCATTTCTTTGAAATTAATGTAACAATATACTTAAGCTGATATTATACATACATAATTGCAACAGGCCATCGACCAGAGTCCTTCAGCCCATGTGTAGCTGTGGTGATATTATTATTTTTTTCAATGATCAGAAGTTCAATGAAATATAGTGACATTGAATTAATGAAAATTTTCCTTGAACCAAGCAACCGTTTTTCATTGATTTTAAAGAAATCTTCTTCGAGACACTAAAAGAAAAATGTAACCTATAAAGTGACATGTCGATAAAGGAATGAAAGCAAGGCAGAGGTTATTTTAAAAAATATTTTTCCATGCCTACTAGATGCAAGAAGGTTAAAGTAATAATTTATTTCAATAAAAATCGAGACCTGCCTATCCATTTCTGTCGACTTTTCGCGACTAATGACTCAACGCGACTGACGCGATCGCGTTAAACATTGGCGGGTCGGGTGCCGTTAAGGAAACTGTTTCATTGAATCAATGAAACTGTTTCTTTGAATCTGGAATGCACCATTTTATTGAAAGGAAAGAAACATTTCCTTAAATTCGATGAAAAAAATTCTATCCACCCATTTTTTTTTAATCAATGAAAACTTTTTTATCGCTGTGCTTCGAGGTTTCCTTTGTAGTCAAATAGCAAATGACTATTATTTTTAGAATAAAAATTCAATTCTGAACTTGATTTCACAATTATGATATCGCTATAATAACCTGCTGTGTTTGTAACACATGATGCGACCTTTGAATGACTGCTAAGAAAATAAATGGCACAAAAAATCTGTTTTTCTAATTTCAGATTGATAAATTTCAAATGATTATTTCAAATGATCGATTTGTAATTAACGGGAAATTTCCGATTAGATAGCTTTTTCAAATTCAATAAAAAGCGACATTCATTTTTTTCGGATTTGGACATCCTGAAAGTCAGGATCGCCAAAATTCGAAATTTCGAACTGGCTGATATATAACTTTCATATGGTTTCACCGATTTTCAATTATCTTTTTTTTGTTTGGAAGAGCTCGCCAGAATAAAAAGAATAGTGATATCATTAAGATACCCTAATTCTTAAGCCCATGAGAACTCCTTCAAAAATATCCTAATAAAACGTATTTTTCAGCAAAGCACGATTACGTTTTAATTTTTTACCGATATTTCACTTATATTTTTACAAAACTTCTGAATTAGGCGTATTCATAAAAAAATGTTGAGTACCATTACTTTGATGCTAAAAAAAGGTAATTAATAACCGTTGCCCATGTTATAACAACAACAAAAAGCCGAGGTTATTCTTCGATACTTGAGGGGTTAATCAACGTTTTTACGTCCAAACCATGGCTACTGATCACTTTTTTTCAATAATTACACGTTCATTCACTAAGCATTTAACATTTCAAAATCTCGCCCACAAGTATTAGCCTTAATCCTAATGCTTAACCTTGATAGAGATGGAAAATAATATGTGAGAAATCCACGCCCATTGATAGCTAATGATAAAATCCCTCGGTAGGTCACATTTGGGTGTCAGCATGGAGTCGATGGTGTTACATCACACAAATTTTCTCTGTTCCTGGGCGGTCGTCTAAGGGGCAGTTTCTGACGCTCCCCGAAAAAAATCACACCAGCCGGTCGTTGAGTTCATTCAAACTCCATTTAGAGTCTATTTGGTGCGAATAGGTATTGCTAAGCGCTGCCATAGAAGGACCTCTGAAGGTGATGCGAAGCGTTACACAAAAAAAATCGGGCGTGACGTAAAGGTGCCGGAATCGCTGCAGCTAGAACTGCCATATAATAACATCGGTATAGAGCGATACTGCAACGCACCGGAAGGCCTCGTATATTCTTCTTTTGTGCTAAAGGACGTGCGCGAACGTTCTGACTTCCATCAATTTTGTTGAGAGCTCGCGCCCGCCGCTGCTGTTCCGATTCGGCACGGGCGGGTATACACTCGAATTTGACTCACTTAACGATGAAAGAGCGAGAAAGGTTAACACTAACTTTCGCACAAATAATGCAACCACAAGGGTACTCAGCTCTCATTAGTTTTTCAATTGAAAATGTTACCATTTCATGATGAACAAATTATGATCATTATTATTTACTATGGAATAACTGCAGAAAATATAATTTTCAGTAACATTCGGCTGGAATTTTTGAGTTCGCTGTTTAAACCTGTTTCTCTTCTTACAACTCAATACAACTTTTCATACCTATTTCCTGTAATTAATGTTAACATATCGACATTGGTTCTCGAATACCATGGTAGTTTTTCTTACCTTTATGTAAATTTTTTCAGATTTTTGCCTTCATGTGTATTTTCCACAAAAGTAATCTTAAATCTATAGTGAACTCAAATAGCGACAAATCCCGAAAACGACTGTAAACCCCAGATGAAATCCTTCAAACATCCTTCGTTAAATAAAAATCGGTAAAATATGCCTCGTTAAAAGGTTCATACACGGATCTAAGAACCTCATCTTACTCTGTAGAACCTAATTGGAGGTCCAGACATACAAATTCTAGACCAAGGTACTTTCCGTTTACTCTAAGTGGGTAATATCTGTCATTTCCGGACCCATGCAGAAATTTCAGCAGGGATCCAGCTGGATCTTGTCTGGTATTCTCATCTTCCGGTCGGATTCCAGTCGGTCATCGGATCGGTTTCCCGACATGGGATGTAACGCGCGGAAACTAGATTCTGATCGGGATCTCGAACTGGGATCCGATCCGATGGCTGTCTGGATTCCAGCCGTTAGATGGGCATACTAGGCTGGATCCACCTGGATCCTTGTCGAAAGATGGGAATACCAAGCTGATTCCAGCTGGATCCCTGTCGAAATTTCTGCATGGGCAGCGACGAGTAGGCGTCTGGGGACACATGAACTGCACACGTTGTTACAATCACGCGAGTTAAGGAAAAGTTTTTCGTACGTGTATTCTACATTTTACTGCATAAAGGGTGAAGTAAGTTGAGTAAGGGGAAGACGATCCGGATTCTATTCAGAATCCAAGTAGAACCCTCTTAGGGGAACCCTAACAGATCCCGATGCACGGTAATACAGTTCACGTCATTCAGAATTGGGTCCCGATCTGGAATCCATCCCGATTTTAAATAGGACGACTCTCTTACACGGAAAAAAAGGCTTGGTTGGAACCACCAAGTGCCTTGGTTATATATTCGCCAGACAATTAATTGGTTAGACCAACCAAGTAATTTGTTAGGCTACCAATTTCTTGGTTGGTCTAACCAAGTCACTTGGTTAGCTTACCAAGTGGTTAGCTTACCAAGTCACTTGGTTAGTCCAACTAAGAAATTGGTAGCCTAACAAATTACTTGGTTGGTCTAACCAATTAATTGTCTGGCGCATATATAACTAAGCCTTTTTTTCCGTGTAGCAAATCGTTATCGATGATAGACTGTCATCGAGTGCATAACCGGAAATCTATTTGGGATCTATTCGGATTCCAAGTTGGAAATTTATTTATGGAAACCCGAGCCAATCCCGACCAGGATCGAGTTTCAAACTGGAACGCCCAGACTCATTTCTACATGGGGAGATTCTGCGGAGGTTCATGAGCCTCAGCGGGACTGCCATTTTTAGGTTTCGAAGAGGGCCTAAATTTGAACTCGGGAAGAATAACGTAAATGATATAACTATAGATATAGGTGTGCACATAACATCAGATATACAATTGTAAATGTGATTGTACACGAGATACATAGATCGAAAACAAGAGATAGCAGAGTTAATCCGAGAGCGTAATAATTGAATGAAGGCTGTGGCATCGTTGATGGCTCGTATTAAAATCCAGTTAGCATCAAAAGGCACACGCAACTACGTTAATCGCCTATCAAATGGACTTGCTCATAATGGCGTCCCGCCACAGGTACGTTGCCTTTCTCTCTGTTTGCTAGTCGGTTAATATGTTAAGTCTAAGCAATGTCTTCTTTTTTAAATAAGCAGATATATATTTGGTCGAATGCACGCAGTAAAAACTAAATTGAAATTTTTGCCCTTTCAACAAGTTCTGAATCTTCCCGCCCTACTCTTGTTTCTTGCTTCCTCACAAAGGAAGCTTTGCTGTCATGAAACATGTTTGCGCAATTTTCATGTCCGGATACTTAGAGTGGTCTAAAACGTCGAGAATTTTGGTCAAGCAATGTCCCGATGCATTTGTGTGTGCATTAAAACTGTTCAAAAAAGGCTATTTTTTTAAATTTGGTTGCTCATCGTGATTCGCCGAAGGCGATGTCTGTAAAAAAATATTCAGCGCTGCCTCTTGACACTTGAAATGTTCAAGAACACCAACAAATTTCACAAATCGCAATTTTCAAAAAGCTCGTTGCGCCAAACCGCATGGTATGTTTGTTATTCAATAGAAAATGAAAGTTTTGGTGAACTCTCAAGACAATATGATTTTTTTTAGCACTGTTTATCGTAATAAATATATTGCAAAATTAATTCTAACAATATAAATCGAGATAAAACTTTATTTTTTTAACTGTGCGAAGAAAAGACGGTATTGTCGCACAGACCGTAGCTTTCGCATGACTTATTTTATTGTTATTTGAACAAAGATTGTAGATGAGAGCGCCAAAATTCTCATATTTCGGTATTTTCAGAATTAAATTTGCAATATATTTATTACGATAAGAGATTGCTAAAAAAATCACATCGTCTTCTGGCTTCACAAAAATTTTCATTTCCTATTCAACAACAAACACACCATGCGATTTGGCGCAACGAGCTTTTTGAGAATTGCGATTTGTGGCATTTTATTGTGCTTTCAAACATTTCAAGCGTCAAGAGGCAGTGCTAAATTTTTTTTTACAGAATATCACCTTTTTGCATCGAATTTCAAGAATCTCGATGAGCAACGAAATAAAAAAATATTAGCCTTTTTTTAACAGGTCCAATGTGCATGTATGTGCATGACTTCGAAAATTCAATCACATATAACTCTGAAATTTAGACTATAAGTGAAGCAGTAGCCCTTCGGTGATTATTGTAATTTTTGACGAAATGTATGTAGAAATATATATATTTTATAGCTATTTAATTTTTTTTCAAAAAGGCTATGGACTCTCCAACTTTTGTAAAATTTATAATATTTTGCTTAACATTTCTTTTTAAGTACAGGTGTATTTAATATTGATTGATATTAAATGTGTCCGAGATCGAAAAAGCGATTCAAATTTTATGCAATTTTAAAATTTTGGAAAAATTCATCAATAGGCATTAACTTTGGCTAAACTTGAAATAGCAAATCCAAATTATGCATGTTAGCAATATTATACTCACCGATTATAAATATGTAATTAAAAAGCAATTGGTATAAAACTTTTGGTTTGATAGAATTCTGAATTATCCGAAATATTGACGTTATTACATTAATATTCGTGAAACTTGACATAACGTGTCCTAATTTTCAATGTGAACTAAATAATATTCAGTATTTATACATAATTCATATACATCATTTTGTAAAAAATCGGTAAAAGGTCTCAGATTTTTACAGGAGCTAGAATTTTTCTTTATTATATCTTAACGCCTGAAATATTACTAGTCTTCATTTTAAATTCTAAATTTATTTGGCACAAGAATGCAAAGCAGAATCTTGCACACTGCTTTCTCAATATTTTACACTTTGTACAAAGCTTTTTCTATGAGGAAGCCAAAAGCCTTTTTCAAAACAACTTCCGAAAAATAATAAATTAATTGTCTTTTTTTACTTGGTTTCAAAACATCTACCGGAAAATAATAAATAAAGTGCTACAGGCATACCAAACCATAAAACCATGTAGCTTGTACTACAAAGATCTGAATATTATAAAGCAGAGAACGAGCGTAAACAATATCTAGGCTACAGCATTAGTATTATCATTATCATCATCATCATCATCACCATCGTCATCATCGTCGTCGTCGTTGTCGTCGTTGTCGTTGTTGTAGAGCAGAGACGACGCACTCACGGAAAGCCTGTGACGAGCGATGACACCCCGTTACAAATTACTCGCAAGGGCAAAGGGGGGTATATAATATGGAGTTAATAAATTAGCATGATAATACAAGGGCTGAACAGCGCTACCATCACGAAGTTTCATTGGTAACATGTTGTTCATTGGCTGCATGTGTGCATGTTAGACCTCGTCAGTCAAGAGACAGAGAGACATGATCATGAAAGAAAAATGTACACACACATACATACACGGACTCGAATCCCGGAGGCGTGCACGTTCCTCTTCTTTTTCCAGCGCGAGCCAACCGGAACACCCTTTGGCAACGATAACTTCTCTAACTCTTTTGTAACTTTGTTCTTTTTTTTCCCAATCCATTCCATCCCTTCGTCGCACTTTTCCACGATAATTAGACCCATTCAGTAACAATATTTATGTAACGCGACACAGAGAAATTACTCGTCATACCACACACGTGAGATTCTTTCTTTACTTACAAAATCAATTAGCGATTTTTTTCAGCTATAAAAAAGTGCCACCAAAAAAGTATTTTTCTTAGCCAGACAAATAATTACTTGTAAACCCACGGCAGTACTTGGATGGGCAACCGCTAAGCTAAGCACTAGTTTACGGTAGGCAAATTTTTCAAGATCCTGGTGTTCAACCAGTAAAAAAAATATTTAAACACAACGGACTACATTGCCAAAATTTGTTAGTACAGAAAAAACGTCCAAGCGCTGTAGGAATGAGTCGATCATCCGAATCCGACTGAATAATTTTTCTAAACAAGCTTTCTATCAAATGAATAAAATCAGACTAATTGGTAAGCCAATTATCACAACATCCAATTTCCACGAAACAAATCCATGAATTAGACGTTTGTTCGTAATCTCAAAGTGACAGCACGTAAGAAGAACGACTACCTTTAACGAAAAATGCTAATTCATCAGTTTTTCAAATAAGTGGAGACATACGTTCGACGAGCTTATTTCTTCGAGGCCGGAAGTAGTCTTCATCCCAGCGAATACAGTGATTAGAGCCTCATTCAATAACGAGATTTACGTAACTCCCGTCAGCCGGAAAAATAAGACATCTTACCTCATCATCTTCTTTCCATATCGCATGGCACGTTCTTGTGCATTGTCTGTACAATTGGCATGGGATATATATATATATTCCAACGACGAATAATGAATCGAGCTGCTGGTATACCTATCTATACAGATATATACTTGGTAGCTATGATGGGTTCGTGTGTACGGGGGACAATTTGCGCCGACTAACCTGCATTAGCCCCACGACTGTGGCGAATCGACGCGCCGTGACGAGCGAACCACTCGACGCTCGCTTGTTCTGTCGCTGGTCTTTTTTTTTTTTTTTTCTTTTCTTCTTTCCCTCTGTCTGTCGTATTCTAGCAGCACAAACGTACGAATGGACGTTTCGATGATGCATAATGTAATTCCATAGGTCGCGAAGCAGCGGAAAAATTGGGTGACCGACCAGTCGCATTGGCACACTGACTATAACGTGTATGTATATGTATATCATACCATTTCATACTTTATGGAACTGTGCGGAACGATATCGAAGCTGATATTTAAATTCGAATTACAGTCCTCGCAGCCCCAACTGCAACCCCCCAATACGTACATATGTATATGTAGTTCTGTATGACTATATTAGAGGCATAAGATAATAGCATCCCATATGTGTATGCGACGGATAAATTGCTCGCTTAACCATTGTACGTTCCACTTACACGCATGAGAATAGGTAATCAGTAGTGATCCACAGCTTAAGTTGAAAAAAAGGATGACGATCTTTAATTTTTGTAATTATGTACTATTATCATGAGACGCGGTAGCGTCTCGACGCCGGATAATTAAAAAAAAAAAAATTGGCACGAAGCTACTATATTATATGCATAAAAATTAATAAGTACTAAAAATTTAACGACAAGCTATTGAACCAGATACAGCAGTGCCATTTTTGGCGCCATTAGTAATTGTATCAGGTACAGCCAAAAGCTGCATACAAAGATTTTTAACTTTCGCTGCTTCAACTTGAAAAATCTGTAATGAATCGAAAAAAGGGGAAATTTTCGTTCAGATAGTCTTTCTCTAAATTTAGTACAAGTCAACTCGTTTTGCTTCCTCATAGAGGAAGCTTTGTTTTCGTGAAAAATTTTTTTTTCGAGATTTTCATGTCAGTACACTCAGAATGGTCCAAAACATCAAGAAAAGTGATTTAGAAAAAATGTCTGTATGTGTGTGTGTGTGTGTATGTTACACAATCGAAAAATGTAAACCTTTACAACTCGAGAAGGCCTTGAGATATCAAGCTGAAATTTGGACCACAGATAGAGGGATCAAGCCTCATCGTTCATACAAATTTTTGTTAAAATCCATTTCATCGTTAAATTATTACACGTTTTTTAATTTTTTGAAAAATGTCTGTTTACGCGATAACTCTTTCAATTTTCGAGATATTGATCTAAAAATTGGTATGAATTTGAGCTTTCATATGCCGGTGATCGCTATTGAATTTGATTAAGATCGGTTGAGCCGTAAAAATTTTATGATGTTTTGAATTTTTCAAAAAATTGACATTAACGCTCTATTGTAACTTTTGCAAAACTTAAGATAGCGAGCTCAAATTTTGTATATAAATGAAACAATATTCAGCTATTATATATGTATAATTTAGTGACGAACGGTATGACATTTTTGATTTTGTGGAATGTTGAATTATTTTTAAAAATATACATTATCACATTCAGTTCGGAAACGCTCTAATAATCACGAAATAACGCAATAACGCAATAGAAAAAACGAATCCACAACATGTATATTTATCTAATTAAAACAAGGATGCAAAGTAGAACCTTGCACATTGCTTCCTCATTATTTTTCGCGTTTTATAAAGCTTCTTCTATGAGGAAGCCAAAAATTGAATAAAATACTTCCTCATAGAGGTAGCTTTGTCAAACGCGAAAAATAATGAGGAAGCAATGTGCAAGGTTCTACTTTGCATTCTTGTTTTTTTTCAATTCGGAGGTCCTGAAAAGTCAGGATGATCAAAGTTTGAAATTCGTTACTAGTCATAAACTTTTGAAGTTTGATCGAGTTTCAATTTTCGTTTTGTTCGAATGAGCTCACCGAACGAAGGAATAACGTCAAGATCATTAAGATACCTGAATTCTGTGCTCGTGAGATTGCTTTGAAAAGTGAACAATAACAAAGATGGCATATTTTAAAGCTTGATTAATTAATAAGAAAACATGCACAAGACGGAAAAAAGTTATAGCAATTTTGGTAAAACTGCATTTTTTGCCAAAAAGTCAACATTTTTTCAAAACACGCGATGTCGATGTATTTTAACCCACTGAAAACGAATTTGCAATTAATCCTAGCGAGAAATCATGATTCCAAAATAATATTAATTGTTGTATCTGTTAAAATATCGTTACTCAATACTCACCCTTTAGTCTCCTCCTGGGGAGTTAACCGAAGTCACTTATTGAAACCGCATGATGTAAACGATGGGAACATCGCTTCTCTTTTTCCCATCGCACAACTGGAAGACGTTGACCGCGAGACGTTTTTCAAATAAAACCAATTGATCAATCGGTTTACAGTCCTTCTTTCTTGAGGTAACAGCTCAGGTGCAAAAAACGGAAGAGGCGATCAAATGGAAAAAGGAAGAAGGCTCAAAGAGAAACATTTGGGAAAGAGAAAATACAGAGGGACGCTTTGCGGCCCAGAAGTGCCATGGAAACTCTTTCGAGTATCACGAATCGATCGGCCTTACGTTGGTGGTCGCAAATAACGACCGGATGGACTCCCAGAGTCCTCGCTGATCCATTTCAGCCAACATTGCTGTCGTCGGTAGGTGCTTGAGCTGCTGCCGCTCAAGTCTTGCAGCTGTAAACGCATTTGCCCGACTACCAAGCACTCTTTCGTCTTTACTCGGCTAGTCGTCCACAGGCAGCAGCACGAACCACAATAGACTGGCGTGTCTAACGTTTATAGAGTCAGAAGTGCTCCTTACGAATCTGCAGAACTGTACTAGTCGCCGACATAAGAATATATTCTGCGGTTTAGGCTCTAAACTATTATAAGACCGAAATGCCGCAGTCACTCGAGAGAAAAAATCATATAGCAGTTTGCGGTGTCTGGAAATTGATCGAAAATTCAGATTTCACAGTGACAGGAATGGAAACATACGGTATAATATAAGGGTCACAAATGGACTCTCCAAACGATTCGACGCGCCATCCCAATGGAATTATGACTTTATAATATTGCAGAGAAATGGGAATTCAATGAACGCTAATTACCTTGATATTGAGTGGATATGTATACTGTCAAAAATCTTCAGATAATTAATATACATGTATCGGAAGTTTTTATGCACAAACCGGCATATTAACTTTAATATATAATTATATAGAAATATTGCAGTACTTTTATATTGAACATGACTGTTTCGATGTGCTTAATACCTGTTTATTGATTTTACATCATACTTGTGTATTAAATTTAATATACTGGTTTATGCATAAAAACTTAAAACAAAAGTATATTAATTTTCATAATTAGCTTTTTTTGGTCGTCATGCTCTAGTAGTCCTTACGGATCTCCGGAACATTACTATAGTACAGGTAATAAAGACACAAATCAGGCCCTAACAGGATTTTAGTAGCACAAGATTAACGCCTGACGTAACACTCGAAATTTCTACTCGAACGTACGGCGTTTTAAGCTGTACACTATTAAGGGGAGGGAGTGATATAAAAAATATTGATTTTGGAAATTCAATATCATCCAAAACCTATTGCATATAAAAATGCCCAACGCACTATATTGTTGGTACTCGATAAAAGGATTTTTTACTGTCGTCTGACTTGCATATGCTTTTCAATATAATCTTAAGCAAAGTTCTTAGATTTTTCATTCTGCGCATGATTCAGATCAAACTACTAGGCAGATTGGAATGGTTGACGTCTCATTTTCTTCTTCATGAAAAAATACACCGGCTGAATGGAGGAAACTATTTTTTTTCATTCTGAAAGCAAAGTTAATCACTGATTTAGAAAATAGCATAAAATTTATTTATTAATAATTATGTCACTTAAAAAATATTAGCTTTTATTAACATTTGCTCCATTTAGCCGATGTATCTTTTCATGAAGAAGAAAATGAGACGTCAACCATTCCAATGTGCCTAGTAGTTTGATCTGAATCATGCGCAGAATGGAAAACCTAAGAACTTTGGTTAAGATAATATTGAAAAGCATATGCAAGTCAGACGACAGTAAAAAATCCTTTCATCGAGTACCAACAATATAGTGCGTTGGGCATTTTTATATGCAATAGGATTTGGATGATATTGAAGTCCAAAATTAATTTTTTTTTACCTGACTCCCTCCCCTTAATAAAGTGAAATTCCGCAGTCACTCAAGAGAAAAATTCATATAGTACTTTACGATGTCTGCAAATTGATCGGAATTGTAGATGACAACAATGGCAACATACGATTTAATATAAGGGTCACAAACGGACTCTCCAATCGATTCGATGCGCTATCCCAATGAAAGTATGATTTAATAGTATCGTAGGAAGATGGGAATTCAATGAACGCTGATTAGCCCATTCGATATTGCTAGGATATGCAGATGTATTTTTTTATTGTTTCCGCTTACGGCATTCTAGCGATTTTAAGGAATAGAACTAGCAAATATCAATTTTGAGAACTACTAAACGCTTATTATTACACTGTTAAAAATTCATTTATTTACTAAATGTAATACACGAATGTAGTAAAATTGCAAATCTTTATATTAAATTTCCTAATTTTCATAAAATTCGGTAGAAAGTATTGTAATTTTACATCTAACTTGCATATCAAATTTAATATACATGTTTCTGTAAAAGAGTTTCCTTTACCCGTAATGGAAATTTACACTAAATATTTTTAATAGTGTTCGTAATCTGCTTCTTTTGGTCTTTTTGTTCTAGTAGTCCTTACGGATCTCCAGAACTGTACTAAAGTACTGTTAGTATATAGGCTATAGTTGCCGATGTAAGAATATATAGTGCGGTTTAGTCTGCAAACGATTATAAGAGTGAAATTCCGAAGCCTCTCGAGGGAAACATGTATACAGCATTTTGCGGTGTCTAGAAATTGATCGAAAATCCAGATTTCACAGTGATCGGAATGGCAACATACGGTATAATAATATAAGAGTCACAAACTGACTCTCCGGACGATTCGATGCGGTATCCCAATGGAATTGTGTCTGTGGATATTAAGACTGTACAAGCCTCCCATTTTTCGAAACTTTATGACTTTATATTATTGTAGGAAAGTGGGAATTTAATGAACGATGGTTATCCTATTCGGTACGATCGAAAATGAAGATGTTATTTTTAAAAAATCGATTTATGGCGTTCCAATTTTTTTAGGAAATAGGAATAGCAGAGAAGTTTTAAAAATTGAGGAAACTCCAATTTTTAAGTGTGGGAAATAATATTTTTTATCTTTTTGCATATGTTGTCCATCCTTTGTCCAGAAATCGTCAAACTGCCTTTATGACTATTTGAATTGAATGAAAGATTCACCAAATTCGAATATATATATTTTTTTATGGAACTTTTCATTAATTTTTTGTGGCATTAATTTTCAACCTTTGGCATTAGTTTTCAACCGATGGATATGAATAACTGTTATGAAAAACCTTCTCGACTTTGTGGAAAATGCTCTTCAACGTCAGTGTATCGATTCCGCTTAACAAAAGTGACAAAAGAGTAGATTCTCCTCTGCTAGCGCATTTTTCCGGCGATGCTTCGACCGTCTAATTTATCACCAGTGTCGTGTGTCTCGCCCTAGCACGAGCAACGTCCATGTACATAAACACACACACGCACACACAGCGAAGATGTTCTCTTGCCGTCAGTTTTGAAGCCTGCGCCACGCCGAATCACTTCCGGACCATCGAACACCGATTTTCTCTCAGTCGCCCCCTCGACGAAGGGTGGCAAACATCGGGTGACGGCGGGCAATGAGCCCGGGCATCCACACGCCCGCCACAGTTCCTCCGACCCAACGAACCCACAACGCGTCATGTCACTGTGGATACACGCGGCCAATGCTTGCGTATACCAACGAGAGTAAACGTCTGGATGCCAGGAGGGTGCGAACTTTCCCTATGAAGCGTAACAGATTTCGTAATCGAATCTCATTTAGACACCGGGGAAAGAGAGAAGCTAAACGATCTTAGATTCAATTTCAAAACGTTGGTATATGCGGAACCTGAGTAGAAATTTTGAGGATTGCATCAAGTATAAATCAAGGCCTGACTGGTCGCTGTTATAACCCTATAGGGCCCTAACAGCATGTTTAATCGGGTATTCTCCATTACATTAATTATATATGTATATATATATATATATATTTAGTCCTCCGTCGCGAAAAGTCGCTTCCGAAAACTGCAGTTTTCCATCGTCGTACAGAAAAGTTTCGTTCAACGCTCAGGAGAAATATTTTTTTTTCAGCTCGCGTGATTGTATGCATAAAAAAAGTTCTTTGTTCTCCTAGTGTTGAAATGTACTTCTTTTGTTATCCATCATGCCTCATATTTTGGGAATTCTACGATATCCGGGGCGCCAAGATTTGACCTAGCAGTCTTCATATCTGGACCAAAATAAACCCTTTTTCAAGAATAAAAAATTCGCAATTTCGCCTTAGTTTAGGAGATACGGTACTTTTCCCGAATTATTCTCTGAAAGCATCTCAAATGAAACCATAGCACTATTCTCAACGTTTTACAATGTGTTTAGTATCTTGGCATGACAAGCTTGAAGAAAAATATTGAAAGCAACGTTTCCTCACTGAGAAAGCAATGGACGTTATATCGGCACCGCTGTTCTGATGCGAGACTATTCGGCGCTACACCGTTAAACTGTTTTAGTTTAACATGAGATGTTTCGGCTTTACAGTTTTGTCCCTTGCGAAAATAGTACATTATGCTACAAGGGAGGAATTGCGTGATTTTCACCGAGTGTGAGCTCGTGTGATTGTAACACTCGTCTTCGGCTCGTGCTGCAAACTCACACTCGTGAGAAAAAGTTTTTCCGTCCTCGTATAGTAATGTACTATCAACGTAAATTCGTAAAAGAAACCATATCGTCGCGGGCTCGGTATCGCGTCTAAATCACAACGACAAAATATCACAAAAATAAATAATCACAATGACAAATTATCACGCAAATCATCCACTTATACTGACTTCTTTAGGTTCTTTAGGGCGTTAGCTAGGTTGGCGTTCGTTTCTTCAGGGAGTTAATTAGTTTGGTATTTTCCTTGTATTTGTTCTATAGGTTCTTTAGGGCGTTAGTTAGGTTGGCGTTCGTTTCTTTAGAGAGTTAATTAGGTTGGTATTTTCCTTATATTTGTTCTTTAGGTTCTTTAGGTTAGTTGTGGTTCTTTAGGTTCTTTAGTTTCTTTAGGTCGTTAGAGAAATTTTAGGTTCTTTAGGTTCTTTAATTCGGAAAAAGTACTGTGTTTCTAAACTAAGGCGAAATTGCGAATTTTTTATTCTTGGAAAAGTGTTTATTTTGGTCTAAGCATGAAGACTGCAAGGTCAAATCTTGGCGCCCCGGATATCGTAGAACTGCCCATATTTTGATATTGATTTTATATAACGCAGAGCGATACGTAAAAAAAAATATCTAGAAAAATTGGCTGAGGAGGCAAAAAAATGTATTGCAAGTTATTGTGCACGGAAAAAACGGTTTATTTGGGCCAACTAATTATTTGTTAGTTGAGTGAAAATGTCTTGTAACAACGATCAGGTTGGTCGGTGTAATGACCGATAGTCGCATTTACCATTCAGAGTTACTTGACTTCAATAGATCACACAACGAATTTTATTCGTATTCCGCCTAAATCAGATAGTTGGAGCCAGCCAACGGTGATGATTTTGTATTTACGTGTTAGCCGTCATTGTTTTATCGTAGAAGATCGTGAAAACGCATGAAGACATATAAAGTGACGAAGTTATACGAGACTGCAAAAAAAAAAGCTTCGAAGATTATGAGGTGCAAACACATTAGTGAGGTTTAATAAACAATGTCGGTATGATCCGACGAAGTAAAGAAAATGGGTAGAGCTGATGGCCAACTTTTCACAAAGTGGGGTTATGTTCGGGCAACGATACAGAGCCAACCAAGTGACTTGCTTGGGTCCAACTATTTTTTTCGTTACCTTAACCAAGTCGTTTTTTTCCGTGTGGCTGCACGGAAAAAAAGGCTTGGTTGGAACAAGCAAGTGCCTTGGTTATATATGCGCCAGACAATTAATTGGTTAGACTAACCAAGTTATTTGTTAGCCTACCAATTTCTTGGTTGGTCTAACTAAGTCACTTGGTTAGCTTACCAAGTGACTTGGTTAAATAATAAATTATGCTTTCCAAGTGACTTGGTTAGTCCAACCAAGAAATTGGTAGCCTAACGAATAACTTGGTTGGTCTAACCAATTAATTGTCTGGCGCATATATAACCAAGACACTTGGTTGTTCAAACCAAGCCTTTTTTTCCGTGTGAACTGACGGAGCATTATAGAAATGCCTTATATAAGGCATTCTACATCAGTTTCCTTAAATGATGTCTCAAAATCAAAGTATTGCTATTCCAACAAAATGCATTATGCTAACATACATTCTACATCTTTCTGACCTATGTCATAAACCTTTTTTTACTTATTGTCATTCAAACAGCGACATCTTGGCAATGGAAAATCGTATGTAAAAATTTAAACACTGAAAATTAGCATTTGTTTATGGACTGCAAGAAGAGTATTTATTCAAATTTAATTTAACAATACGAAAGCATAATTTATTTGAAAATAATATATAATATACATATATATGTTTTTTTTAAGGCGAAAACATTGGTTAGAGCCGTAGACTTAATTGTCTTAACACCTATAAATAAATAATCAGTTTTTAATGCGTATCGCAGAGACAGCAGTTCTTTCATTTTTTTAAATGGATCAACACTCCGTTTTAGAGAAAAAAAAACACTGTTCAATTTATATTTTTGAAAAAAAAAACAGTGCAAAGATGATTTGTTAAACTAGAAACTGACCAAACTTTTTCTGGCTTTTTATCACATTTTTTCTGTGCCGAAAAAGTTTTCGCCAAATATACGAAAATCCCAAATGTAGTTGTTACTGTGGAGTAAAGGTGAAAAGAAAAACCTCTTCATGCAAAAATCGTATGAACGAATGCGCATAAGTAGCGTGGTGCGTCGCTAATTTTGGCACTTCTCGTAAGTCCATCTAAATGTATATTCAATCAACCCTTCCAAATCGGTTAAGATACGGGTCATCGTCGAATGTATTGCTACCGAAGTACGATAGGCGCGAACTCATTGTTTCCAGTGTCGAAAGGTTACAATTATCCTTGCTGGTCGATTTTCCACGTAGGTCAGACCCACCAGCAGCAACTTGAGAGGCTCTATGAGACGTCGAGGGTCGTGCGCCGGTCTAATAAGCGCAGAAGAGCTGGAGAACGAACGAGTAGAGTTGAAGTGGAACTCAGTACCGACACCGACACTTCTCTCACGCGCGCCTCTCAAATGAACCGAAAGTGGGAATGCCCTGTGGCATTCATCGACAATAGCCGATCGTTTGTCCGATTTGACTCGGGCCATCGAGGCCTCTTATTGTCGAACTCGTGAAAAATCCTAGCTCGAAAGAACTGAAGTCAGATCGTGCACGCCATTGTCGCCGGTGGGCCAGTTGGCTACAAAGGGAACCGCGAGAACGAGCCAACCCTAATATGTACTGCACTGTCCTATACACAATGTGGTACATAATATACCTATAGTCCTATTTGGTATAGCTACCAGCTCATCTCTATTTCATTGCCTCGAATTCTTGTCTCGACATAACGCCACATATACCATCTACAATAAGTTATAAGGTGAACGGAGCGAAATCGCATGATGGGTGCGTCATTAAGGGAGTACACGCACTTCAGGCGAAATTGAGGTTTTATTTTTACTTTCTCATCACATACGAAGTATGTAAAAGAGAAAGTATTGCAATCCAAAAAAAATTCGACTCCTTGATTTTGATGGAATTACATGTTTTGAGTGTCGTAGATTCCAAAAAACACATTCACTAATTTCTGTCTGTCTGTCTGTCTGTATGACTGTATCTGTGTCCTAAAGTACAATAACTTCTGAAAAAATCTATGGACCGCAATGAAATTTAGTGTGTACCTTTTGCATATAAAATGTAGTTTTGGTATTGAAATCCAATCCAAAATCTTCACTGCTTCTGATACTTTACCTGAAATAGTGAATAAAAAAATTAATTTATTTGTTTATTTTTGGACCGCAAGCTAATATAAAAGTTATTATGCTTTGGTATGATACATACAGACAGAATTACTAGCAAATGAGCAATGAACAACAAGCGATTTAGTACAGAGAAGATTTTGTGGTCTTTTCAATCACTCACATAAGACTTCTGCAACTGTATGTTGTGAAAAATTGATATTGCCTGAAACATGGATTGTGTTACACATTCACTAAACAAAAGAATTACTATCAATGATCTTGAGCAGTATTCAATGAGAAATATAATATGAATATTCACACCATATGTTAGATTAAAAGGAAAGTGAAAATTGCAAGAAAAAAAATATTTGAGGTTATTCACAGTCATGATGTTAGACTATAAACACTCATACACTCATCGTATCATAGTTTTTATCACTCGCATAGCATTTTATACGAATTCAAAATCCTGCGGAGGCCTCATACACGCCATAAGATTCGAAACTTTTGAAATATGAATAATTGAAATATAAATCCCACTTGTCAAACTATCGAAATGCCGACAATAATACCACCAAACGAAAGAGAGATGTGAAGTGAGGCGCGAACATCGCACGCGCCGCCTTGCGAGTGCGGCTCGTAGCTTGAACTCAAATTTAAAAACGCGTTCTTGACAAATTATAGGGAGAAATGTAATAGATTACAATAAATGTGCGAAATTCACAAATTTCTATTCGTGTAGTTAGTCACTACGCCCCAATAAATTCACGATGAAAAATTCATGCCAGTAACAATTGTGATGAGAAAATCACGTGTTGCGAATATGCCAGTAGCAACTTTTTTTAATGTTATAAAAAAATTATATTAAAAATTCTATCGGCTATATTTTCGAAACCGGTGTGCTAATCGTGTAATAAAATAATCAGATTCGAATATAATTAATTGTAGGAGGAAATTGACTTTTAAAATTCAGAAAATGAAACTAATATTATACTGTGTGAAATGAATATACGCCTACAATTTTTTCTTTGTTCGTACCTAGTGATTTTAAGCGTGTTTAAAATGCTGTTATGATCGATCACGCGGGTAATATTTTTGATAGGATGTTTTTGACGGATGAAAATATATTAAACGCGTTTTTTGCCCTATATTATTATTCTCTCCCTTTAAGAGCTTCAATGTTTTTCGTTTATGACCAAAAGGTTCGGGTATTCGATTGTTAATCTGCAAATTCACTTTATCTGCAATAAAAATATATCTTAATGTTCACAAACTTTTTAAACAATATCGAAAAACTAATAGGCGGATGATTTTGATGTTTTAGCTGAAACATGCTACTGCGGATGGTGGAAGAAAACTAAAACTACGTCACTGTGTCGAACGAAATAAACTCGGAAATTCTTGCACGATTCTAAATGTCGATGACATGTAAAAGAGTTCTGAACAAGAGTAACTGCATCATTACCGGCATGCAAGATAAATTGAGAGCTTGACAGTCGTCAATTTCAGAGACTCTAATCATCTCTAAAGCCATTGTTATACGATTATTGAAGAATTTATTTTTGCGTTTATTTCTAGTAAAAAAAAAATACAAAAATAATTTTTTTGTCTAACAATCAAATAAGTATTTCCTGAAAAATTAATAAAAAGATTATTTGAATGTCGACGGACAAATTTTGATTAAAAGTATACAAAGTTTAATCTGTAATCATTATAATGCATAAGTGCAATGTAACCTAACCTAATCTTTCTGACTTGTATGCCAATATCATACTTTTTAAAAATAATTTTCCAAATAAATTTTTTTATAGAATTACAAAAATAACTTTCTAACCTAGAAATTAACTTCAAATTTTCCACGAAATTAACAATAAAAAAAATGCTGTGGAAGTTTGTGAATGAAAACGTTGTATCAAAAGGATTATAAATATCATTATAAAATCATTACAATTTATATCGATATATATTATACATGTATAAATATAAACTCTATAACCTTTACAACCTTGCTGGGCTAACTAGACTTTAATGTTCGGGGCGGCGGAAAATTACGACCGTCGTTCACGCGGGCGCGTTTAAATCAGTGGCTTTTTTGGGAATTCTTTTAAAATTGAGTAGCTCGCACCTTTGCGTTCAGCTGCAGTTAATGTTGAGGAGCGTGCAGTAGCTAACTATAACCTAGACGAAAAGCTAGCAGCGGCATGGCTATAGCTAGCACTGTGGTCTGTGCAAGTCAATTCGTCCTTCATCGGCGCTAATCGATTTCTCTTGGACCGCCAACGTTGCGAAGAGGTGAAGAAGGAGTGGAGCTACGCTACACGGCCCTCCGGTGTACACGCCTACTGAACGCGAGGCCTGAGAAACAGAGATGAGTGCACCTCGCTCTGGACGAAGACGCGGATGACCGAACCCGCTTCTTTAACCATCCTCGACACCTATTTAGGTGCTAAGGCCAATTTGGCCATTTCTCATTGATGACCAGTTCATTGATGCGGAGATGAAGAGATACGCAGCCAGGGTGGCTACATAATTGCCGAAAAATTTTACTTCTCGACAAATTGAGATGTAAAAAAGTCACAAAAACAGAAAGTGATATAAAAAGAAAATTGTGAAATTATACAGATTTATTAATTCCGTGAATATGTTACCTTTTTTATTTTAAGTTAATGTACTGGGTTTAAAAAATCTTCACAAAGTGGAATTTTTACTTGCCTCTTTAACCAAAAATTTTCAGCCGGATTATGAATTTTGATATTGTTTGAATTATGGAATCGTGATTTTTTTTAAATTATGGATGCGAAGATGAAGAGATACGCAGCCTCAGTGGCTATATAATTGCCGAAAAATTTTACTTCTCGACAAATTGAGATGTAAAAAAGTCACAAAAACAGAAAGTGATATAAAGAGAAAATTGTGAAATTATACAGATTTATTAATTCCGTGAATATTTTACCTTTTTATTTTAAGTTAATGTACTGGGTTTTAAAAATCCTCACAAAGTGCAATTTTTATTTGCCTCTTTAACCAAAAATTTTCAGCCGGTTTATGAATTTTGATATTGTTTGAATTATGGAATCGTGATTTTTTAATTTTGATTATAGATTCAAAGATGAAGAGATACGCAGCCACGGTGGCTATATAATTGCCGAAAAATTTGACTTCTCGACAAATTGAGAATTAAAAAAGTAACAAACACAGAAAGTGCTATAAAAAGAAAATTGTGACGTTACACCGAGGGAAATATATAGTACTCATTCCCAGATTCGTATTGTAATCGGGATCCAAAGTGGACACATGGTATTTTTTTCCAGACACATACAAAGATTTACTAGGCGTCGCCCGCTGTACTATTTACGCTAAATACGTTAGCGTCAACGCCTAGTAAATCTTTGTATGTGTCTGGAAAAAAATGCCATGTTTCCACTTTGGATCCCGATTACTCTACGAATCTGGGAATGAGGTCTATATTCTTTCTCTCGGTGTATACAGATTTATTAATTCTTTCAGCCGAATTATGAATTCAATATTATTTGAATTATGAAACCGTGATTTTTTTTTGTTCATTGATGCGAAGATAAAAAGATACGCAGCCACTGTGGCTACATAATGGCCGAAAAATTTTACTTCTCGACGTTACAAATTGAGATGTAAAAAAGTAACAAAAATAGAAAGTGCTATAAAAAGAAAACTGTGACACTATACAGATTTGTTAATTCCGTGAATATGTTACCTTTTATTTTAAGTTAATGTCTGGCGTTTAAAAAATCTTCACGTAGTTGGATTTTTATTTGCCTCTTTAACGAAAAATTTTCAGCCGAATTATGAATTTGATATTGTCTATATTATGGGTCTGTAAATGTGATTTCTTTAAATCTTTATTTTATCAATTAGACACATGAAGTAATACACTTTAATGACTTTATCGTAACTTTAGCATATTTGTAACTTGATTATCAATTTTTCTACGAATAAACAAGTCTCTCTCTGTTTTTTCACGATCACAATCGCTACTTGATAGTTTCGTGGTAGATTTTACAAAAATTTCCATGATATTTTCCGAAAATCGTTTTTGCGTAGGAAAATAAAAAATCTGCTGTTAATTAACGATTCCAATCTAAATTATAGATTTTCCACAAAATATTTATAAATTACGGTCCTACAATTTTAAGAAACCAATTGAAATGCTCCACAAAATTTTTGGGAATGATTAGAAACTCCTAAAATCTTTGTAAAAAAATCACGAAGAAATATGCCAGTTTCATAAATCTTGTGAAAAATCACATCGACAAATCTTTTTCCTTTCAAGAAATCGTCATAGAAAAAAAATAAAAATAAAATCGGGAAGAATTACTCCAGATCTATAAATCTTGCAGAAAATAACAGCTACTCCTTAGACCGTTTATTTCGAAAAGGGATGAACTTCCGTCCGGTCGGTAAAAAAAACGTGACCAAAAAAAAATCTCGTTAATCCAGAACCGCGAAGTATAAAATATATTATAGGGTAGGGCGGTTCTCTGGAGCCCTCGTGGTGGTTCTGTAGAACACGGTGATAAAATTTTCTCACAGGAGGTCTCGCGGAAAATACGAAAAATCGTCGTCATGTACTGGATACATAAACCAGCCAGGAATGACGCTTTTGAGGTGGGGAGGACGACGCGCATAAATCCCTTTTGCCGCGGTCGCACGCCACGCTTGGTTGGTAGGCGGGAAAACGCTCGACCAATGGTAGTAAGGTGGGCGTGGGTTAGGATAAAACCGCTTTGCCGCCAGAACATTGTGCCGCAGCAATCGTGGGGGCTGACTGCAGGCAAGTTTCTCCACTGCGCTCTTCGCTAGCTTCGCGAAACGAGCACAATCAGCGCGGCGCTTTTGGGAGGCAGGAACGACTCGGGGGGGTTGGCACGATTGCACCGAATGGATGGGGGTTTTAGAGGAGGGGGAGAGGGCAGCTACGAGTTACGTCATACACATAGTTATGTTACAGGTATGTGTGTAGGTTGATATGAAATTTATACGCTACGGGGATGAAAACTGATCGAGCACGCGCTTAAGGAGGCACGATCTCGGTACGTCCTGTTACAATAAGTACTAAAGGTTCAAAAAGATATTTATCTGTGATTTTGAACAATGAATAATGATAATGTTGTGTTTTTAATTAATAATGTGGCCTTATTATAGAATAATAATAATAATAATAATACGGTGAACAAATGATTGTATAATTGAAAACAATGACTGGAAATTTGATTTTGCGACATTTTGCAGTTACGAGTAACGTTATACACATAGTTATGTTACAGGTATGTGTGTAGGTTGATATGAAATTTATACGCTACGGGGATGAAAACTGATCGAGCACGCGCTTAAGGAGGCACGATCTCGGTACGTCCTGTTACAATAAGTACTAAAGGTTCAAAAAGATATTTATCTGTGATTTTGAACAATGACTAATGATAACGTTGTGTTTTAAATTAATAATGTGGTCTTATTATAGAATAATAATAATAATACGGTGAACAAATAATTGTATAATTGAAAACAATGACTGGAATTTTGATGTTGCGACATTTTGCAGTTACGAGTAACGTTATACTCATAGTTATGTTACAGGTATGTGTGTAGGTTGATATGAAATTTATACGCTACGGGGATGAAAACTGGTCGAGCACGCGCTTAAGGAGGCAGGATCTCGGTATGTCCTGTTACAATAAGTACTAAAGGTTCAAAAAGATATTTATCTGTGATTTTGAACAATGAATAATGATAACGTTGTGTTTTAAATTAATAATGTGGTCTTATTATAGAATAATAATAATAATACGGTGAACAAATAATTGTATAATTGAAAACAATGCCTGGAATTTTGTTTTTGCGACATTTTGCAGTTACGAGTAACGTTATACACATAGTTATGTTACACATATGTGTGTAGGTTGATATGAAATTTATGCATTGAGAGAAAATTGTGGTATTTGTAACTATAAAGTGACAACTATTAATTTTTAGTTCATACACTGAGAGAAAAGGTTATTAACATTTGTTAACAGTTAAAAAATCTTGGTTAAATATGGCGAAATGAAGCATTCAGTTATTCTTATTGAATCTCACTTGAGCTAAATAAAATTTGCTTGTCGCAAATGAAGCTCCCTGACATTTGTTAATAGTTAACAAATCTTGTTTGGCTCAAGTGAGATTCAATAAGAATAACTAAATGGTTCATTTCGCCATATTTAACCAAGATTTTTTAACTGTTAACAAACTCTTCTCTCAGTGTACAAGCAATTTTTTAATAGTTGCCACAACTATCAAATAGTTGCTATAACTACGAAATAGTTGCCATAACTATTTCCACAGCTATCGTAATTATGAAAATAGTTCGATTGACTAAAACTTAATAGTTGTCACTTTATAGTTGACTGTACTACTACGATTTCTCTGAATGTACGTTACGGGGATAAAAATTCGTCGAGCACGTGCTTAAGGAGGCACGATCTCGGTAGGTCCTGGTACAATAAGTACTAAAGGTTCAAAAAAATATTTATCCGTGATTTTGAACAATGAATAATGATAATGTTATGTTTTTAATTAATAATGTGGCCTTATTATAGAATAATAATAATAATAATAATAATACGGTGAACAAATAATTGTATAATTGAAAACAATGCCTGGAATTTTGCTTTTGCGACATTTTGCAGTTACGAGTAACGTTATACTCATAGTTATGTTACGGGTATGTGTGTAGATTGATATGAAATTTATACGCTACGGGGATGAAAAATGGTCGAGCACACGCTGAAGGAGGCACGATCTCGGTACGTCCTGGTTCAACAAGTACTAAAGTTTCAATAAAATATTCATCCGTGATTTTGAACAATGAATAATGATAATGTTATGTTTTTAATTAATAATGTAGCCTTATTATACATTAATAATAATAATACGGTGAACAAATATTTGTTTAATTGAAAAATAAAATGTCTGGCATTTTGTTTTTACGACATTTTAACATAACATTTTTTCAGCATCATAAAAAAATTGGATTTTTTTTGTTTCTTCGGTTGCAATCGGGACTACCTGGATTTGGGCATTGAAAACTACTTTTCAACATAAACGCATCGCCCTTTGTGTTAAGATTTAATCAAGCTGTTAAATACAAAAATAGTATGAAATCAGGGTTGGTCATCATTCAAATAAAAAAGTGTTAAAATGATTTCAGCGGCAATGTTCGGTCGTAGGGAAAATACATGGTTGTGTTCCTTTCTTTTACGTTTCGACTTTCATCCGAGTCCTCTACAGAAAATTTATATTTCCTTCGATATTCCCAAGCTGGAATATTTCACAAAAACAGTAATAAATAAATTTATAAAAAGTCAGATTAGCTTATACTAAGTTTAACTGCAAAAAGAAGTAAATCAATGAATATAAACAAAAAAAACAACCGTTCATTTTCCCCACGACCAAACATTGTCACGAACGTATCAATTCTTAAAATTATTTCTTTGAATAAATAGTCCTGATTATTATTTTTTTAAATCAATGATTTCACGCTTTTGCAATATCTATAAATGACGTCGAGTAACTATTTTTTATCCATTAACTCCCAAAAACTAAACTGCTTTGCAATTTTTATGGAACATACTTTTTATTCTTACGTAGCAAGACCGAGCTTCATTTTTCCGGAGGCCGTCTTGTGACGGTAACTTGTCGGTTTACCGCAAAATAACTATGCGCATAGAAAATTCATCCATATTTATTTATTTATTTATTTATTTATTTATTTATTTATTTATATCAACGGTAAAATCCCTTTTGCATACATTTGGTTTAATACATTTGAGATACAAATTATTCTTATTTTCACAATGGTATTTAGCATTAATATAGGCATGAAGAATATCTTTTAAAGAAAAGAAAACAATCAAGAGAAGATAATAACGTCATTCGTAGTGGAGAAAGTCGCCGATTGAGATGCGAAAGATGTGTTGCTGCAGACCAAAAAATCGTTGCAAATTCATTCTGTTGACTAGATCGCACATGCGATGTATCGCGGAATTCGCTGCAAAAACGGATCGCACGTTGTATAAAATATAGAAGGTACTCTCTGTTGCCGTTGTGGTGTGTGAAAGGATAATCTCTCCAACAAATAAAGGCAGTTAACAACCCCTTGAACAATTTTAAACAATAAGATAAGTTCTTCTACACGGAAAAAAAAGGTTAGTTGCCATAACCAAGAAATGAGTTGACACAACCAATCGATTATTCTAGTTCCCTAGCAACTCAAATGGTAATACCAACGATTTGAATGATAATACCGACGATTCGAATGGTAGTCCCAACTATTCGAGTGATAGTCCCAACGATTGGATTAGTTAGGTTAACTAATCCAATCGTTGGGAGAACTAATCGTGAATAGTTGAGGTTACTATTCGATATGGGTGAGGCAACTAATTTTTTAGACATTGTATACAGCAAATCGAAAACGTAGTTACCACAACCAAACTTTTTTTCCCGTGTAAATTTCTCATTGACTCCAAGCTGGGAATGCGAAGCAGGCTTGCAATTGGCCCATAGTTGTGATCCTCTCTTGCCATTGGTCGACCCAGTCTTAACTTTTTATCAAATTTTTACAAACTTGATGTACCCTATCGACTGAACCTCCTTAAAAAAGCCTCTGGTGCCGCATGCATGAGTGCATGATGCTGAACGTGGCTGCTTACGTTCAGCGAACTGCACTTACACATCCAGCGGAAAAGCGCACTTCGCGTGACGCGACCCTGTTCTCGTCAATTACGGATAAGTATACACATGTATGTATATCGCCCAACGCGGATAATGTGGAAGACGTGGAATGCCTGATGAAAAACGCGATAAGGAGCCGGCATACTTGTATATACAGCGATATATATGCATGATGGTGCGTGCTGTACGCTAAGCGCTACAGTCGATGTTTATTGACGCCCCCCACCCCTCAGTTTCCCCGCTCGCCTCTCTTTACGCGGATCATTAGCATCCGTCATCGAGCGGAAACGCGCGCGCTGCTCACGCTGCATGCTAGATCTTATAGATATATCTCATGTAACATGAATCGTGCTTAAACAGCGAGCGAGAATTAAAGATACGAGAAAAAGTTGTTTGCAGTTTATTCGCTAGAAAATTATACGGCATTTTGTCGCGTGTTATTTTGTTCAGTGATAAAATGTACTTTTATTAAGCAATTCCCAATGGTAATATTGTAGGACTCGCTCATGCTTGAAAATATATATCGGGAAATTTTGTTTCAGATAGAAATAGTTAAGGAACGTGGCTGGTGTCGGTACCGAAAGAGCGAACATCGCAGCCACAGCAGCCACGATGAAAGAAATGCAGCCACGTTGATCATGGAAGATGTACCGATCACCATATCAGAGTTTTAAAAATTGTACATCTTAAAATAAAGAAAATAATGGAATGAAACTTGGATAGCAAACGGCCTCAGCTAGCAGCACGACATAAGAGACACCACTTGGGAAAAAGTACCAGATATGGACAAGAGTAGAGATCAGAGTATAGTAAGTAGGTTGAGAACAGGGCACACCAACGCAACGCATATCTACCTCATCACTCGGTACTCAAGAAATCGACGTACATCATGTGATGAACCTCTCACAGTCAAACATTTCCTGATTGATTGGGTGGGGGTCAAAATAGCGAATGGTTAAAATAGCGAATTTCAAAATAAGGAACGTCTGGATCTAGAATGACCGTTATTATGAAATTCGCTATTTCAGTCATTCGCTATTTTGACTCGTATCTTATTAAAATGCCATCAAAATAACGAATGGCTCAAATAGCGAATTTCATAATGATGACCATTCTATATTTAGACGTTCCCTATTTTGGAATTCGCTATTTTAGCTATTCGCTATTTAGCCCCCCACCCGATTGATTGCCCAGTCAATCAAATACATCGTGACCTGCTGAAGCTGCCAAAAACAATCAAGGAATACTTACAGACCAATGAGGCGTGTACCAAAAGTATAGAATTCTGCAAACGAATCTAGACTTACGATTTTCTGTAAAATGTAATTGTTCATTGTTTGTCCTCCACCTTGTGTATATTTTCTATTTGTAATTAATAACTAATAACCTTGATGCTGATGCGACTCTAAATAAACGAAATTTAAATAAATGTGGCTGTCATAGAAATTACCTCGCAGTAAGTGGATTTCCATAGATGGGCTTGCAAATAAACCATTGGATTCGACGAAATAAAAAGCTGTTGGGACGTTGATTGCATAATTGAGAAAATGATACGGTAGTTTGTCACATCTTATTTTGTTCAGTCATAAAATATACTTCTATTGAGTGATGTCCAATGGTAGGACCTGCAAATACTTGATTATCTATTAAAGCAAAATTATTTCATCGATCGAAACACGTATGAAAGGTAGCTATCATGGGAATAACCTCGGAATAAGTTTACTCGGTTACATTTCCATAGATCTGTTTTCCAAGAAACCGTCGGTCTCGACTAATAAGAGGCTAGTGGTATCTCGATTGAAAAGTCATAAAATTATATGGCAGTTTGTCGCATGATATTTTGTTCGGAAAACGTCGAGAAATATCGAATACGATAGACTTACATTGAAATTACATTGAAACGAAGAATAACGAGATGAAGAAGATAGAAGATTAATTCTTAAACAATAAAGTATTTAGAGATGACTAAAAATATACTTGATAAACACGGATATGGATCGAAATGAAGTTATGTAGCTTGGACATTACAACGACTGGTATACGATAAAATGAGACCACTTAACTGTTCTTTCCAAGGTTTTCGGCCATGGTTTTCCTTATGGACATGGACGAATGTCAGGACAGTGTAGGTTCAAAAATACTAGATTGATTTAAAAATTACGGACTGTGGCTCATCTTAGGGCGGCCAGGTAGGTATGACATTTGACAAGCAAACACATGACAGGTTAGTCTACTGCACTGTTAAAAATATTTTGAAAATTAATATATGTATTGGAAGTTCTTTTCCAGATACGGTATATTAAATTTCATTTAATTTCATTTAATTTTATTAAATTTCATTTAATATACAGATATATTGTAAAGTTCCAATAATTATATTATAAACACAACTTTTATGAAGTGTTTAGTATACTGTATATTAATTTTGCAACAATTTTGTAAAATATTAATTAATACTTGTATATTAAATTTAATATACGCGTATCCGCAAAAAAACTTCCAATACTTTATATTCATTTTCATACAAAAATTTCTAATAGTGTGAATCACTTTTGACGTGACTTTATACAAACGAACAGACGTGTAACATTTCGGGATCGTAAACATTATCCCGAATTATAATTAATAATATCCACCCCAAAACCAAATGAACGTCTTATTCATTCGCTCAGTCGTAACAATACTTTTATTAAGGTTGTTGATCAACGGCATTAGGAAGGGGATAGGTGAGGTGATGTGCGGGGTGTGAGGCAGGCACGGCAGGCGGAGCGACGTCAGCTCACTTCGCATAGTTTCACGATGTATTGTCTAACATTTTTTGTAATTTTTCTTCAAAAACACTTATAACCCCACAAAAAAGTTACACCGTCATAATCCTCATACTTTGCACTGTATAATATGCGTTTTTCATAAAGCTGGCAATTCCCACACGGAAGATATAAGTAAATAAATGTGGCCGGTGATGCCTCACGCTATACAACCAATGTATCTTACGAGCTGTTTGGTGTCAATTTAACGTTCAATATCTCGAAAAAGAATGTTATAATCGGATTAAACTTTTTTAGTAATCGATGAAGAAAACCTTCACCAATGCACTGTATAAATTTCGAAAAGCTGGCACCATTTTCACGTTTTTGATCAACAACCTTAAGCCATTTCCAATGGTAGGACACTGCAATGCTTGAATGTATATCGATCTTTTTTCTTTAACAGGAACACGTAAAAAAGGTAGCTATCATACACTATTAAAAATATTTAAGGTAAAATTACTACACAGTGCAGGAAGCTCTTTTACATAAACGGGTACAGCAAATTTACCACACGAGTATAACGTTAAATTGGTATACAATTCTGCTAAATTTTTTATGAAAGTCGTATTAATTGATACACAGTATACTAAAATTGATGTACAGTCTGCTAAATTCGTTACAGAAGGCCTATTAATTAATGCACAGTGTACTAAATACGCCATACGAGTAGTGTTTTTAATATGAGTTAACTTTACTTTTGTAACACCCTCGTCCACTGTTAAAAATATTTAAGGTGAAATTACTACACATGTGCAGGAACATTTCTTCTAAATTCGTTACAAAAGTCGTATTAATTGATGCACAGTATACTAAAATTAATATACATTTTCCTAAATTTGTTTTTGTTGACAAACGTCGTATTAATTGATGCTCAGTATACTAAAATTGATATACATTTTCCTAAATTTGTTACAAAAGTCGTCTTTTTTATATAATTTACATTCAATTTTGCCACACGTACATTGAATTTTTATTTTCTTTCGTATATTAAATTGAATTTCCTACACGGATTCAGTAAAAAATACAATGCATTAAATTACTATACCGTATATGAATTTTCCAAATATTTGTTATAGTGTAGAAATGAACTCGGGTCAAGTTCGATGGGTTACATTTCCCTAGATCTGCTCTCCAGGAAACCATTGAACTCGACTAATAAAAGGCTGGTGGTACCTTGATGCAAAAATGAGAACATTATACTGCAGTTTATCGCACGTTATTTTGTTCAATGATTAAACATATTTTTATTAATCAATTTTCAATGAGGACACGCTAATACTTGAGTATCTATCGAAAAATGTTATTCCATCGATAGAAACACATAACAAAGGTAGCTATCATGGGAATGACCTCGAAACGGGTGGAAGGGGTTATATTTCCATAGATGTGCTTTCCAAGAAACCATTGGATTCGACGAATAAAAGACTGGTGGTACCTTGATGCAAACTTACCCGGGCGAGCTACTTCCAACCAATTCTACGGCGCATCAGGGAGCTTTACGTTCGTATTTCGTGTCTGGCGCTCGTTTACAGAAACAGCAGTAGCAGCAAACTGCAACGACAGAAGCAGCGAAGAGCCGTTGTAAGAGAGAGAGAAAGAAAGAGATTAAACGATTATAAGGAATCTATTTGCGCAGGGCTAATACGCCCTCTGCCAGCCGCAGTCGAGAAGCAATGAAAAAAAAAGAAACCTGGAGAGATCCTACTTTTGCGATAAGCTCTATTGAATTGAACAACGCGGCGATAATAAGTGCCGGCTTTTGTTCTGCAAATGATAGGTACGTACTTCACTACAATTAGTCTGTTCCGTGCGATTATTTCGCCTTTTTTCTGAAAAAAAATAAAAAAATAAATTAAGTTCGTAACGAAAGTATGATAAATACAATGAACATGTTATTAATTACAAGTTTATAAAAAAACACCTTATTACGTTTTTATTGAGATTTTCGTTGGTATTTATTTCCAAATATTTAAAAAAAAACAGTTTTAACCAACAGAGCCAACTTTGAATCATTTTTTTCCTACTGTCACACGAATTATTGACATTTCACAAAAAATTTGATTTTCTACATGTCCACCAATTTTCGAACGCATTCACTACAGAAATTCGTTAATCAATATGCTGTTTATAAGAAACCTAAAAATTTAGCTGTGTCATAAAATACCTTTTTTATTTTATTCCAATCTTTTTATCGACACAAAAAAAATCTTTGTTCAAATATTATTTTGATTTATTGCCCACAAGAACCATTCCTCATTACGTAACTATTCCTGTACTAAATCAGAAAAATTATTTTTTATGATGTTGACACAGTCTCAATCGCCATATTGTCTAAAAATACGATTTCGACACATTATACTAAATAGCATACCACCCATACACTATTATAATTTTTTGTCCAGCACATCTTGAAAGATCCTAAATGTCCAGTATTTTACTAAAAAAAGTTAATTAATGCTCGAAGTCATATAAAAACAAAATTCATGCACAGCTTAGGAAATTAGTGTATCACTTATAGAATTACTCATGTGGGAAAAATTATTGGAAATATATAGTATTCATGTAGCCAGAGGATGTATCTGTATTTAAGTCCCAAACGAAGTGATTCCTCATTGGCCGATGGTTTATTGTGTCTCTGCCCCTCCCCCCTCTTCCTTGTTTCATCCCTTCACCCTTTTATATACATACTGCTGCATTAGAGTATAATATAGAGGAGAATAGTACGTATGGTGATCTGACTATATAGTAAAGCAGTGCACTATAGCGATGCATGCGGGACCACCCTAAGTATCGGGAGATCATGCTAAACGCCGCGGCAGATCAAAGGTACCGACGGGAATCCAGTGGCGACCTATCATAATAATTTGGCCGCGGCTCGCGCCTCTTTGTATTAGGATAGAGAAGCCGACGGCCTTAAAAAAAACTACGCTCTTCTCTACTCAGCTCGTCCACCACTAAATTGAAGCTAAAAGGACTCTAAAAAGGTTTTACCGATCTGAGGGAGCGCGAGGATGTGTATGCCTCTTTTCCGTCCATTCCTTGCATCCACTATTTTTATATCGTTGTACGATCCTCCATTGCAATCACGCACAGGTATACTAATCTCTAAAATGCGAATCTTGCTTAGATTATTCAACACTAACACGCTCCCTGCTATAATCTTAGACTGTTTTATTTACCCTAACATTTCACACACACATAAGAAAATCGTATTGTTCAATCTACGTTTTGGTATATTTGATATTCTTTGTGCGAAATTTTTATATATCTGAATATATTTTGAAGTATATTTCACAGATAGATACTGAAGAGTATGTCAAAATATACGTTTTAGCGTGAATTGAATAATGTATGTACAATTTATAATATATATAAAAAATGAATTTTTGCTCGAAAATTAAATATTCACAAATATATTTTTATATATTTTTTATCGAATTTTCACGGTGTACTCGGAATATATTTACCATGTTTTACGCATGGAAAAAAGTGTATTGGAAAATTTAATTTCTATCTATATTAAATATATTTTTTATAAAGAATCTATGTATTTCATATATTATGAGGTATATTTTCCGGATATATTTTGAAAAATACGTAATAAATATATTAGAATAATACACGTATAATATATAACAAAATGAAGAATATCCTTTTTCGTAAAAAATTAAATATTCTAAATATATATTAATAATAATAATATCTGAAACAGAAATGTCCAGGCTGCAGGAATTAGGTCAACGGCCTCTTACAACATATGTCGTGCGATATAAAATAATACGGTTTATATACATATTGTAAAGAGGTCAATAAAATTTCATTTACTACTACTCTAAGTATATTTTGAATGTCGTATCCTGATTCCTGCAAAATACACCGAGAGAAAAGATTTCATTCACGCCAAAGAAATGTGTGGATTGATTTTTTTTTCATTGATTTCAACGAAATATTTCTTTGATTTCAATGAAATAGTGCATTTGAATTTCAATGAGAACATTTCATTGCCTGTAAATGAAGATTTACTTAGTGAGTATATAATAAAGAAACAGTTTCATTGTTTTAAAGAGACGTTTTCATTGGTTCAAAGAAACGTTTTCATTGATCTCTCTCTCGCACCTAACCTCACTTTTTTGTTTTCCGGTTCTCCCAAACTCCCGGCTTCGAGTTTCGAGGAACCAGAAGCTTAGCCTATTTCTGCCGTACTTCTTTACATACTCACAAAATTTGAGCTTTATCAGCCGCGTACTTCAGGAAAAAATAGGTTTCGAAATTTTGAGCTGGTAAGAAGAAGATTTCATTGAATCAGAGACGATGTCTTTGAAATCAATGAAAAAGGTTCATTGGTTTAAAGAAATGTTTCTTCGAATCAATGTCACTACTTTTCATCGAGTTTGAGATCATTCAAAGAAAAGATGGTATCGAAATTCAAGTATTTCATTTCATTGGCAAAGATTTCCGTGAATCAATGAAACTTTTTCTCTCGGTGTATAAGCGATGGCGATCATACACTGCTCTCACATAATTTTCGAGCAATCGTCAAAACTTTCAACATTATAACGAAAAATCTTGATTCTTTGTCTTACAATCAAGAAAATTTGTCAGATGGCGCCTGAGTCTAAATAAGAAAAGATCCTTGATATTCTTCGTCTGTCAGGTATTGTTCCCGGAAAATCAAATATATTAATTATATTGTGACCGTCTTATCGTGATTCTTATATTAAATGCTTCTCAAATCATTTCCTGGCAAGCGTCAAAACTTTCAACATCCTGTCAAGAAGACATTGATTCTTTGATATTGACATCAATTCATTGATTATTGGACATCTGAGCCTACAATAAGAAAATACCTTCTATATTCTTCATCAGTCAGATACTTTTCCTGGAAAATCAAATATATTAATATTGTGACCGTCTTATCGTGATTTCTGCAAAAATGTATGCAATGGAATCTTATTTTAGATTCTTCTCAAATAATTTCCTGGCAAGCGTCAAAACTTTAAACTTCCTGGCCAAAAGACGTTGATTCTTTGACATTCCCATAGCATGTCAAAGTGAACGAGAAAATTGGTCGGGCGGCATCTGAGCCTACAATAAGAAAAGATCTTTGATATTTTTCGTCAGCCAGGTAGTCACCTTGATGATGCCCAAATCTCTGCTGTTTTCGGGGTGCACAGAGCGCACGGGCGGCGTAATTATACCAGTGGGCCAATAAAGATGTAACACGAATCGGGACTTTACGCCCCTGCGGCGATCCTATCGTCGGAATGCCTCTCCGTCATTATGTGCGGCTGCTGGTGCTGCTAGTATGTGTGCAGGGCCGGTCTTTCTTCGCGCTTCGCTCGTCAAGTATCGCGTTCGCTCACTTCATCGTCCGAGACGCGAGTTGCCATTATGGGGTGCTGACGGACTGCGAGGCCGCATGGTGACCACCAACGACAGGCTTTCCCTCATTGCTCACCGAACGCACACTGCTGTGGTGAAAGCGTAGCGTTGTAGATATCATGACACCGAGCAAAGGTGGTCAAGTGTCGTGAAGTATCGTGAAGCATCGTGAAATATGTTATTAATGTTCGTCTTTATCCCATGTGTGCTAGTAATCAGCTTTCAAAATTGACAAACCTGATGATTTAAATAATTAACGTTATTCTGAAAGGAGGAATACTTTAAGTTAAGACATTATTTCACTTGAAAAGTCGTACTTCTGTCATTAACGTTTCAACTACAGAAAATATTTGAATAAAAGATGGAATGAAAATTATAAAATTGGCAAATATGTAAATGACGTTCCTTTCGAGCGGCTTATCACTTTTTTTTCATTTTTTCTCTATTTTTGTGATCTTTTTTGGAACAGATTTTTTTCAGCATTAACTTCCATTGCCAATATTGACAACGAATTCTGACATAAATAATCGATACTAGTGAATAATTCATCCGTGTTTAGATCCAATCGAATAAATTCTCGATTTTTTGCCATAAGACTACGACGAGAATGATAATTATTATTCGAATGGACCATGTGCATTATGGAAAACGTGCAGATATAACAAAAACGCGAAATTTTTAACGATATTACTGTTGAAAATATAGAAAGTTTTAATTATTTTATTAAACGAAATCAAATAGCTTTAAAAAACGAACAAAAGTATATATTGAAAACATACATTAGAATACTCAGTTAAAAAAATCTTTTGACAATTATAAATTTATTGTCATAATTATCGAAAATACATAAATCGTAGACATTTTCTGAAGAACTTTTTACCGTTTATGAACAGCGTTGTATTCACGTTGATGGTGCACATTCGAAAAACAGCAATTATTTAATCAAATAAAAAAGGACATGTTTAACAATAGTACTATTGAAAATCTAGTAATTTTTTATTTACCAAAATCAAAAAGTCAAGATAAGGCGAATCAAAGTACAACATCAGTCCGTACATTGGAAAAACTAGTAAAAAAATTCTTTGTCAATTACAAGTTTATTGTTAAAATAATCCAAATTACCAAAAATTTGGAAATTTTTTTCCGGGAAGAACTTTTTATTATTCACTTGCGTCGCTCCATTTGCGGTTAAGCCAAATGCTTGAAGAACAGCAACTGTGTAATGTAAATAAAATGGCAATTTTTTACGCCATTACTACTAAAATCTACAATTCATTTGTTTTTTTTCCTAAACCAAAAAGTCATGAAAGACCGAATAAACGTACAACTTGAATCCGTACATAGGTCCAGTCAAGGTCCTGGCAAAAAATGCTCCGTCAATCACAAGTTCATTGTTAAAATAACGAAAAATAAAAAAATTATAGACATTTTTTTCCGTACAGAAGTTTTTACCATTTACGGTCGTCGGTCCATTCACTTTGATGGCAAACGTTTTGAAGAACAACAATATTCTATGTCCCCGGTGGTATATTGCCGTGGAAAAGGCGAGAGAGAAGATTCAGGAGGATGCGAGAAGGATATTACATGCGGCGAGGATACGAGATTGCTCGAAAGCGAACGATCGAAGGAGTGAGCGAGCCCAGGGGACGTTAAGTACGTCTCGTAAAAATTCCATCGAACCAGCGTCATTTTGCCGTGGGGGCTGCTGGTACCAGGGCAACCGTGGTGGAGGTGGGACTTGGTTAGTAACCGCCCCACCGACAGCAGCGCCTGCCCCTCGATTCCTTTGATCTCGCGCCGCGTCTCCCTCCCGCTCGCACGAAACGTCCGAGCCGTAGCCCGAAGCTCAGGCTAGGCCGTAACAGGCAGCAGGATCGGTTCAAACCGTTTTGAGTCACTGGCTTGGACTGGCGTGCCGCCCCGGGAACCGGTCTCTACGTGCTTTTTCAAATTTTCAAGCCGTCCAGCGGTTTTGTCCAGAATAACAACAGTGCGGATCATAATTTCAATGAAACATCTTCCAAATTTATCGTTTTAGTGCCACGAAGCAAGAAAAAACATGTTATAATCAACTGGTGACACTCGAACAGTGACGAAACGTGGTGACTTCTCGTGAAATCGGTTATTTTAAATCGATTTGTTTTACCGTTGCGCGCGAATTAAGCGCCAATCAGTGAATGAGTAGCCGTCGCACGGCATCAGTGTGGTCATACGTTTGTTGTGCTGTTCCGTGAGTGTTTGAGAAATATTACAATGACGGTAAGCGTCACAAAGGTGAAATTTTGAGGGTTCTCGATGATGAGAAAAGATCGGTGACGATAACGCGTCCTAAAAAACAGACTTTTATGTCTGCAATGCGGAAACGCCGCTAGTAGAACCGAAAGTGCGCGTGGCTAGTGCGGTGTTTCCTATTTTTTTAAAAGTCTGTAGACGTCTTTCGGAACAATAAACGTCAGCAAATACTTTGACGATTTATCGGAACACAGACAAATTTACGGCAAATGACAGAGTGTCGACAGACTGTCGAGTGACGAAATCTACAGTGCCATTCGCAGCAGTGATCGTGTTTAGGCTTTGTTTTGTGATTAAACCTTACAAGAATAAACATATAAACAGTGCAGTTGACCATTTTGATGAATCCGAAGATTTAGGCAAAAGTGCGATTTTTAGTCGTAACTTGTTGTTGTTATACTAAAAGGAGGGATCCCAGGATTCGCTTATGTTACTTGCGGAAGGAGAAATTCGCTTCCAGGATATCGGGGCGAGTATGTGTACAACGGAGATGACGGAAGTTGGTTACAACAGCACGACGTCACCGTCAACCGCCTCCTCCAGCGGAACGGCCTCCGGATGTCTTGGCTCGCCTGGAAATCGTCTGACGGCTTCACGTGGTTCTCCAGGAAGGGCGCGAGATCCTAGAGACGATGACGATGATGACGATGAGATTTCCGTAGGATGTCCAAGTCCTTTGCCCCTTGTAGTGGCAACTTCGCAGGAAGACGACGACGAGAGGCTAAGTTCCTCACGGGACGATAGGTACAGCGAAAGATTAAGTCCGCGAAGTTATCTTGACGATGACGAAAGGTACTCAAGAGACGCAGGCAATTATGAACGTGCCACCAACAGTCGAAGACGTCGTCAGGTCAGTCGAACCTCATCTAGCGGCGAAGTGACGGCGTTGACGAGAGACGAAGACGCCGACATAGAAGATGATGATGACAACACCGGAAGAACGACGGGAAACGGGACCACGGATGATTATTTTAAGCCTCTAAAAAAGCTGAAAATGGTACCGATTCAGCAGTCCGATGATGAGGACGAACGGGACCGAGATTCGACCAATGAACGAGGAGTCAAGTCATTCAGTATTTTAGACATTTTGTCACACAGGCCGAAAGCCAAAATCGTTAGGCCATGGGACACCGTTGAATCGAGTCAAACGCATCTAAGTAATCATCACAATCATCATAGACATCATCACAGTCATCATCATCAGCAACAACAGCTTCAGCAACATCAGCAGATGCATCATCACTCGGGACTTAGTCAGGGTCCGAGGGATTTGTCACTTATGGGAATGTCCTTGGCTTCCATGTCAGGATCCATGAGCGAACCTCCACTCAGCAGCTCGTCCTCTTCGGGAAGAAGTTCCGTGTCCGATTCTGGCAGTCCGGATCCTCTTGCTCATCATCATCAACATCATCATCCCCTGCATCATGGACTTCATCCGGGTCTTCATCATCCGGCGATGCAGCAACAGTTTAAGAGGAACAAAACTGGACAACAACAGCATAGTTCGCAGAGTGGACAGAATGGAAAAAGAACGACCGGCCAGGGCAGTCCTCTGGACGCACTTTTCCAAATGACAAGCAAAACTTTCGACGCTGGCGAACACAGTCAAGGTGAGTCGACTAATTGTTTTTATGCGGTAAATTCTACGGCGGAGACTGAAATGTCCGATTTAACTGACTGCTCGTTAAAACTGTGTTTCGAGTCAATACAAATCATATTTTATAGCAGGTTGACTGTTCAGCCGACAATTTTTGCAACATATACCGAAATACTGCCTTGCATGCTGATTATAATTGACAAATTTCACGGGGAAGTCTATTATGACAATTACGTACGTTGTAAAAATTGTTCGCATTACCAATTCGATCTATTAGCACACTGTTTCTCTAATACGACAACAAAAAAACATGAATTGTTAAGCTGGGAAACGGTAAATTGGCGTTTCAGTAGACAAGTATTCCTGCAACTATTAAGTCATAAGTATTCGTCTATGCAACTATTTTTCGTAGTTACGACTGAATTATTAGATGTAAGTAGTCATCGATACATTAACAACAGAAAAGTTAAGATAATTATGAGAATAGTTGCATGATTAAAAAAAATAGTCGTCACTTCATAGTTTCTGGGGTATATTATTGGATCCTTTACGTTGTAAAAATAGTTGGTATTGTTAATTGGATATATTACCACGCTATATCACCAATGCATAAGAAACTTGAACTGAGAAGCCGAAGATGGACAGATTAGCGTTTCAGTAAAATCGTAGTCCTGGCAACAATTAATTGGTATTTGCGACTATTTTTCGTAGTTATGAAAACTAATTGTGAGTTACACGTATTTGGCGTTATGTTAACAACAGAAAAATTAAGATAACCCCTAAAATAGTCGCATGAATTATAAATAATAGTTACCACTCAATAATTGTCAGAATATAGCAGAAAATTTTCTCACCGTTACGAACTAGTCATTAAATCCGCTGAATAAAATTGATATGATCCGATAATTGGCTAATACCATTTATCACCTCCCGTAAGGATACATGAATTAAGTGACAACTTAATACGTCCATGTAATTATTTTTCGTAGTTACGATAACTAATGATTAGCTACAAGTACTTAAAGTTGTGGTAACAACAGGAAAATTAGGATAACCATCGGACTAATCGCATGAATAAAAACTAATAGTTGTCACTCAATAGTTCCCACAATATACCATAAAATTCTCTCACCGTTACTAACTGCTTATTAAATCCGCATTTTGACGCAATAAAATTGACATGATCCGATAATTTGCTGATACAATTTATCATCGTATCTATGTACCTACAGGATATTGTCTTGCACCCTAATAGTATTTGACGAACCTGACGAGAAAGTCTATTATAACAAGTACTTGGCTTATAAAAAGGCAGTCGGTATTGCCTTAGCAGCTGGTAAAGGACTGGCACTATATTAGCACTGTATTTCTGTAATGCACAAAGAATACGAGCTGGGAAGCCGGGAAATGGACAGGTTAGCGTTTTAAGAGAGAAGAGTATATAGCTGAATGACGAGGCGCTCGTCAAAAACGACGCTACGCTGAATATTACATATATCCTCTCTCTGGTATACGAGTTGAGGTATACCAAAGGTCTGGGAGCTCCGTAAGTGTCGTAAGCGTTAAAGAGCGGCTGTCAGTTATTCACAGGCATAATCTTCCCTGCTCGACTCATATGGCATTGCGAGCGGAAGAAGAAGGGAGGAGCAAAAGAGGACGTAGACCGTAGGTAGAAAGAAACGGAGACAGACTGTATGGGAATACCTGTCTCAGTCGTGTGTCATATGTGAAAACTCTAATTACGCGGGAAAATAGTGGTAAATCATTGTGAGAGTCGTTGTTCTTCCTTCCTTGACGATTGGACAACGCATGATCCAACTCGACTGTCAGGCCTCGTAGCAATACAGAACCTGAAGAAGCAGGTATATGCAATATGAGGCTGTTTAGACATTTTTTATAATTATATTTTTTTCATTCATTTAGAGACTTTTATTCTACTCTGAATTTAATATAATCCACAGTGGCATGTATAGAACCTATAGAAAAATTGGCATTGTCGGATAAAACTATTTGGAGGAGTCAAAAAGAATTTTAAAATTCCGTAAATGCAGAGAATTTTTTAAAATTGTTTTAATTTTTTTCACTTATTCGGACAATTTTTATTTTGCTCTTAATAGTATATAACTCACAACAGTATGTACAGGACCAATAGAAAAAATTGCTAGATTTTTCCAAAAATATGTGAACCTGTGAAGAAAGTTTTACAAAATTTAGTCAGTTTATTTTGTCAGATTTTACTCATTCGGTAATTTTTTGTTTTACTCTCAATTTTATATGACCTACCGTGATATGTGAGGACCTATACAAAGATTCAGAGAGTGAGTAAAAAAAGTTTTTTGAAAATTTGTTTCCGGCCAAACTGACCTAAAATGTAACTTTTGTTACATTTCAGGTCAATTGGGTGGCAATATTCATGAAACAGAAAACAGTACAAAGAATACTAACTATAACAACCACGTATATAAAAAATGTAACTAATTAATGTAACTATAAAAAAAAAGATGTAAACCCGATGGAAAAGTGATTGTGGACCAATTTTCACTTTTTATCTGCAGCCAATACCCATACCTTTTCATTTTATTTCCGTTTGCAAATAAACATGTGTATGAGGTTGAATATATTGTCTGTAAACGCGAGATACCCTGTCATCTTGGTTCAGTGCTATCGACACGCCGGATGTTGCCTCTGCTCGTTTTCTTTCTCACATATCCTCTTTTCGGCGGGTTCGCAAGATACTGCCGCTCTTTAAGCGTCAATTTTCATTCTTCTTCCTGCGTATTCGACGCGTCGAAAATTACGGCGATTTCGTTATAACAAGTGGATGTTGAACCGAAGTATATTCGTGATTTAACGAACGGGAAGGATACCCATCTCTTTTCTCGCGAGTAGTTCTGAGACTGAGCTTTTACGACGTCGTGTCGTTTCTTTGCGTACACATACAGTTAATACGAGCCCTTAAATGGTTACAAAAACAGCCGCAAAGAGAGGGAAAAAAAATGTAATAACGAAACGCAAAGAAGCTCAAAAACTCTGCTTTACCATTTAGTTCGGTAATCCAATTCTATGAAATAAAAAAAATACAACAGAAGAAAAGAAAAGCAAATAGTTTCCTAAAATGGTATCTGCTCAAAGTAGCAAATCCCATCCGGTAGTTTAAGTACAGATAAAGCATAATAATAACGTAACCTCTTTGAAAAGTGGCGGGTATTTCAGGTTTTTGTAGCTCAGCAAGAAATCATAAACGTAGCCCCAGAATTAGGTAAGATGTGTACAAAAATAGACAGAGTGTTTGTTTGGTCCGCAAATTGAATTTACTGCGATTGTCAGGATTAAAAATTATCGAACCGACCGTTTTGGGTAACGATGATCGTAAAATTATGAAAACAGCTGAATTATCGGGGAGGTTGAAAATGTTACCAACTGCACAGCAACCGAGATTGGAAAGGTTTAGGCTCTGCAGCAAAGCATCTTCCCTAAGGTCCTCTGGTTCGCTAGTATGGTCGGAGGAAGAATAACGCCGGCAAAGGACTCCTGAAAGGTCTTCGGCTACATCAGCACTCTCGTGATCGACCATTGTTTACGACAGGTCCCGCAAATGCTTTTACGACTCACCTTTTACTCGACTGAGTTTATTCTGCTACCGCTACGACTACTAGTATTAGTTGTACTCAGGCAAATACCTTGAGTATATACATATATATATATAAATATATTTTTATATATGTGTGGAAAGAAGGAAACTTCTTTTTTTTTTGAGAGATGTACAGCATCATCCTTATATTGTTCATTTCTAAAGCCGAATGTATATTTGTTTGCAGATCAGTATAATACGGAGAGATAATAGAAAGAGTTTTGTATATTTGCAGATAAGATTGTGCTTTTTTTGTGATTGTGTTAATATGGGTACATTCGGGTTCTTAGAAGAATGTTGCATTCTTAATCGAGGTTCTTCTTCAAATTGGACGGGAAATTTATTATTTGTTGAGAATCGGTTTTGTTTTTATTTTTTAAAATTATTATTATTTTATATATTTTATATATTTTATTATTATTATTATTTTATTTTATTTTTTTGCAATTAATAAATATTTCTCAATGAATAAATACTCGATGCAATAATTAAAGAATTCTTTGTATTGCAATTTCACTCATATATCTGCGCCTTCAATCTTTCAAATTGGCTAGAAGTATCCATTCATTATATTCTCAGTTTTTTTATAATAGGAATTTTTTACAGCAATTTCTGAAATAAAATATAAAACATATGTAGTATTTATTGGTGGGTTTTTTTTGTGGGATTGTGTCAATATGTGTGCATTAAGGTGGCAGAACATCGAACTTCTACTCGAGGTTCTTTTTAAATTTGAAGGCAAAATGGTTATGTTATTTTTACAATCCGTTTTGATTGTTTATTTCGCAGCAATTAAAACATATTTTTTATTATTTCCATTTCTCAACTTATTTGCATTATCTATCTTTAAAATTTTTTTGACCTAGTAACTTATTATAATTCTCACATTTTTCGTTAAAATATTATGTACAGTAATTAGCAGGAGAAAATGTTTAGAACCTGTGATAAAATTTTAGTTTCATTGCTGATTTGTACGACAATTCGATTATAGGAATTTTTCTATTGTATTATAAAAATTCGTTGTAATTCGGAAATGTCGAGTGATTATCTTCAAAACGTTTCGCCGGTGACCGGTAGCAGTGAGAAACGTTTTCTTGGTTGAGAGCTTACACCGTTGTTCTGACTTTCTTTTTCTCGCGGTTGTCAGAGACCAAAGAGTGAGAAGGGGAGAAAAAAAAGCGAGAAAGAGCGAGGGAGAGATAGCGAGAACCAGAAGCAACAGCAACAGTGCCGGGGTAATTGGCGCACGAGTAATTCAGCGGCGTGAATGGACAGCTCGTTTACTATAATTGCCAACTGTCATAGACAATTATTATATTGTTAATAATCGAGATAGTGAATAGATGTTGAAGTTATACGGCAAGACGTTGACGTCTTTCAACCTTGTTCAGTCAGAATAACAAAAAACAATAAATATAAATAAGGCCTAAGTCTTACCGAAATGAGAAACCGAATGACGATTTTCTATGAGTCTTAAATTGACAATTAAAAAAATAAGGAAAATTGCTCTTAAAAATTATTCACTGATGGAAAAAATCCTATAATTAGAAATCCATTTAGTTCTCGGAATTACACGGAAAGTTATCGTCATACTTCTCATAATTTCTCTTGGAAAAACATGTGTAAAAAATTATTCACTTTATAAAAAAAAGACAGCAAAGAAAGCCATTTTGGATTCATAACGATTTTCTATAATATAATAGAAAAATTCCTATATTCGGATTGCCGTTTCCTTCGGCAATAAAACTGCATTTTATACTTAAAATTTCCGTAATTTATTTTTTAAGAAAACCACTGTGAAAAAAATGGTTCAGTTTGTTCTTAGTTAATACGGCGACGAGTGGCTTCAGTCACTTCCGTTCTCGGTTTTTCTTCCGACTTTTCGGTCACGCCCGAATTTATTGTTCTTTTGATGTCCATTCGCACCCCATTCGAAGTTGTCTCTCGTTTATACAGTTAATGCTAGCATAACACACTGAGGACATTACGAAGATACACTTTTGCGCACCGAACACGTAATTTTAGGCCTACCTATAAGTCCCACGGAGTAATTTATTAAATGGCCTCGCCTCGCCTCGCATATGTCATATTTGCATATAGCGTGATATGCGGAGCGTTCCTTACACCCCGGCTCGGAGACTCGCTTCACAACTTCCGACGGCTAGCGTCAATATACCAAAAGTCTTTAACAAAAGAATGCACTGTAATTTTATTGTGTTACAAGAAAGGTGGCTCAACAGGATCCTGCTTAACATACACACACATACATTTAGAAAACCAATTGAGTAATAAAATATATAAAGAAATGGTTATTATAGCTTTTTTGGTAATGGAATTTAAAACACACTCTATGATCTATACTAATTAGATAATTTATTATCACAATTTTTATGAAAAAATTGATTAGTGGGGTTCGAAATTGCAGATTAGAGTATTTGCATAATCTGTTTTATTTTCGGCTTAACACACACACAGACTTTTAGCAATCAATTGAATAATAATAAAATATATTAAGAAATGGTTATTATAGTTTTTTGATAATGGGATTTTCCTGTGATCTATACTAATTAGATAATTTATTATCACATGTTTGATGAAGAAATCAATGGGGACAAAAATTGCAGTTCAGAGTATTTGCATAATTTGTTTTAATAATTTTTAATAATTATAAGTTAAAAATAATTTTTAGCGGTGCAAGAAATGTATATATATATATTTTTTTTATTTTTAAAGTGAAAGTTAGTTCAAAATTCTTGTAAATACATATATATTTTTTGCGAATAAAATGACAGCCGGTTATGTTTGGACGTTAAGATGAGTGAAGGCCCCAAGTGTCTGTATGTCCCTGTGTGTAATGAAAGGTTTGCACTCGGACGGTTGTGTGAAGCGAGTCCGAAAAGAACGCGTGAAATAAAAAATGCATGCAATATGGACCATAGCAGGCGTCCACATACAAGGCCCTGTCAAAGGCCTTATTCTCGCATGTCATCCGAGTAATGATATATATAAAAGACTAACTGTTAGCTTAGAATAACTTCATGTTAAAAAAAATGTATAACGTAATACTAAAATCGATACTTAATCCATTTCTAATTGATTAATATGACAGAAATTAATGTGAACAAAACTTTTCTATATTTAGGTATATGAATATAAAAATAAAGTTTAATACAAAAATTATTGAATTAACAATTATTATTAATAACGTATTCATTAATTGTACGAAAGTGGTACGTACGCATTCGTACGAGAAAATTGAAGAAATATTTTTAAGTACCATTTTTTTCAACACGTTAATTCAGGAAAATGTTCTGCCCTTTAGGAAAATGATTTTCCTAACGGAAAAGAAGCTCGGCCATTTAATTAAATGCTATCCATGTTGATGCTTGGGTCACAACAAGATTTACGTCATCTGCATACTTTTTGCTGACAACGTATCAACGAAATTACTGCATCGTTATGTCGTAAAAATTGTGCGGTTGCAACGTAGTTTGATCAACATTTGGACGTAAAAATATGAAAAAAGTGAGAAGGACGGCGAAAAAAACATAAAGGATGGAAAGCAGAAAATGAAAAGAGAGAATATGTAGAAAGGCAACGATATTTTTGTAAATCGCTGTTCTCAATTTTTCAAGTCCCATCTTTTAATTATTCATTATTATTTTTCTTCAGAATAATGTAAAGAATTAACAAAAAAAAACTATTTTTACAAACGGAAAAGAAATACAGCTAGTGAAGGGTGAAGAATATTTTAACTGCAATGCATATTGATGCTTAGAGCAGAACGGATGTAAAAATATGAAAAATAGTGAGAGGGACAGCGAAAAAAACGTAAAGCATGCCAAGTAGAAAATGAAAAGAGAGAATATGTAGAAAGGCAATGATATTTTTGTAAATCACAATTTTCAATTTTTCAAGTCCCATCTTTTAATTATTCATTATTATTTTTCATCAGAATAATGTAAAAAATTAACAAAACAAAAAAAAACTATTTTTACAAACGGAAAAGAAATATAGCTAGTGAAGAGTGAAGAATATTTTAACTGCAATGCATGTTGATGCTTAGAGCACAACAAGATTCACGCCATCATCCGTATACTTTTTATTTACATCGTATCATCTCGATTCTAGTATCGTTATGTCGTAAAAACTTTGCAGTGGCAACGTAGTTTGATCAAAAATCGGATGTAAAAATATGAAAAAAGTGAGAAGGATGGCGAAAAAAACGTAAAGGATGGCAAGTTGAAAACGAAAAGAGAGAATATGTAGAAAGGCAATGATATTTTTGTAAATCACAATTTTCAATTTTTCAATACCCATCTTTTAATTATTCATTATTATTTTTCTTCAGAATAAGGTAAAGAATTAACAAAAAAAAACTATTTTTACAAACGAAATAGAAATATAGCTAGTGAAGGGTGAAGAATATTTGAACTGCAATGCATGTTGATGCTTAGAGCAGAACAAGATTCACGGCATCATCCGTATACTTTTTATTTACATCGTATCACCTCGATTCTAGTATGGTTATGTCGTAAAAACTTTGCAGTTGCAACGTAGTTTAATAAAAAATCGGACGTAAAAATATGAAAATGAAACGGGAGAATATGTATAAAGGCAACGATATTTTTGTAAATCGCTGTTCTCAATTTTTCAAGTGCCATCTTTTAATTATTCATTATTATTTTTCTTCAGAATAATGTAAAGAATTAACAAAAAAAAACTATTTTTACAAACGGAAAAGAAATATAGCTAGTGAAGAGTGAAGAATATTGTAACTGCAATGCATGTTGATGCTTAGAGCAGAACAAGATTCACGCCATCATCCGTATACTTTTTATTTACATCGTATCACCTCGATTCTAGTATCGTTATGTCGTAAGAATTTTGCGGTTACATCGTAGATTGATCAACAATTGCTCGTAGAAATGTGTAAAAAAATTCCGAAGTCTAAAAAAACAAACGTACAAACATAAAAAGAGGAAGGAAAAAATGTAGGGAGGGAATATATAGAAAGGAGTCCCGCGAGCGTGAACATGAAAACCAGGAGTTCACACGCCGTGCACCGCGGGCGCGTTGTGCGGTTCACTCGACGGAGAATTGCGAACGATATCGAATCGAATCGCTCTCGTAATATTATTCGATACGTGTTCCATTACGGTCGAGTGGCAGAGCAGCAGAGAGCAGAGCAACTAGGGCCCCTCCGGGATTCAAATTAGATTACTGGTGTGGGTTAGGCATCGCTCCATCGCTTCAACCGTCGCTGCCGCTGTTCCTTTAGGTTATGTAGAAACTGCAATGTATATACTACGACGACTACAGTTGTAATACTCTATAGCTCTCCATGGACGCGGTAACCAAAAGGAGAAGGGAAAGGGAGAACGAGACACGGTTCTCGAGAAGCCGACGGCACACGGTAGCCTCACGTATTCGCAATTTACTTCTGATTATTATGCTCTCTATACTTACGCGGCATTCTTATCCGGTACCTTGGTAGATGTTCGGTGCGCCCTCTTGGCTTGTGTCTTTCTCTGTCTTTCCCCTTTTCTGTTTTTCTTTCTCTTTTTGTTTTTTTATTTTCTGTCTCTATGGCTCGTCTTGGTCGAAGAATCGAGGTATCGATTTACGGGGCAACCCAATCACAGAATTCATCGCTACTGCATTCGCTTCTCTAATACTCGCGCATCGCGAATACTACACATTACTTCCCGGCTTTCGAGGATCTCATTTCTCGATGTTTATCTTTTTTTTTTTTTTGTTTAGCCGACAAGGCAATATCCGTGCGGTTTCGTGTCGCAGATGTAGGAGACATTAAGGATATTTCAAGTTAATACAAAGTACGATTTTTTTACAGGGTAAAGACGCCGATCAATGATTTATAATGATTTTTTGCTTCCGAGTTGAAGAAGATTTGTTTCCAATTTAAAAAACGGTCTTTGAGATATTCAAAATATCCGGGGTGTGCGTCTGTGGGTTAGGAGTATAAAATTATTAATTCTCTTATTACTAGAGAACGGATAGGACCATTAGGCTGAAACATGGCGCATAAATGAAGCAATTCTTACCTTTTAATCGTTGTAAATTTAATTGAAATTCGTCGTGTTCATTATATTTTATTACTGTTCAATTTTCAACCTAATGATCTGTAAATTTCTCCACACTTCCAATTCCGACCAAAGTTGATTAGTATTGCAATTGGGTAGAATCAACAAAGAGGTTCAACTGTTATAATTTTTTTTTAAGTTTCTTCCTATGATTTAATCCTTGTAAGTTGAGAATGACTCGACACACTGAGAAAAAGGCTTAGTTGGGCTTACTAAGATTATGGTTAAAAAGTGGACCAAGAAAAATGTTGTAGGCGCAACCGAGTTATTGGGTATGCGTACTCAATATTTGGTTGTCTTACTAAATTCTTGGTGATAAATTTTCTTGATAATGTTTTTAACAAAGTCTTTGGTAGTTTTAACCAAGCCTTGTCCTGAGTCCATATTTGATTAAAACTTTGCATAGGACCAGAGCAGATGCTGTCAACCTGACTATTGTGGAAACTTTGAATTTGAATCGACAGAAGCATTCAAATTTCATGAGATATGCTTTTTTTAAATGAAAAATCTTGTAAACCATGTATCGGATAAATTTCACGATTTCGAAATGTTAAGTTTATAACTAACAATGGGAGTCAAAAGCTATAGAATTATTTTTCCGATTCCACAAAGTTTCCACTACGAGGAACCAAAATTGCTCATCATAGTTCTTTAGAGACGTAGATTTCTAAAATCTGAATGATAATGATGAAGCAATGTGCAAGTTTCCACTTTGCACCGGCTTATCATTGTGTGGTATTTGAAAACATAATCCATCAGACAAATTCTCACGTTCCCAACATTGTGGTCAAATATTTGCGTCAGTGAGGTCAAAACATTCGTGAAGAATTGTCTAAGACTCTTCATTCGCCGAAAAAGGTACTTAAGACATTGAGACTACATGTGTGTAGTCGTAACTTGAGAGCAGCGCATTTTCATCTGTCGTACAACAAGAACACAAACATACCGAGTGAATGGTGAGGCCGAGTGGAAAGGTTGAATGAAGAGAAATGCTAAACTGCCAGAAGGCAAAATAAGCCACGAACTTTGAGGGATGCTGTGCTGGTGTTGGCCAGCAGGGGACAGTACCTTCATCTCGAAAACCTTGCGAGGATGTCTCGACTACATAAGACAGCAACGTCGCACTTTAAAACAGCGGGATCTCTGTTTCTACGTAACCCAAGTGCTGTGTGCCCTTCAAGAATAAGACATTTCCAAGGGGTGGGTCAGCTCTGATGCTGGGCCTGCTGTTTTCTTGTTTTGTTCGTGCGGCAAACTGTCACAACAACTTGACCCGACGGGAATCCAGCGAGCTCGCCTACTACACTTACGCGCTACCATGCGGCGCTTCGTTTTTCTTTTTTCTTCATCCTTGTCTTCGCCTTCGTTCGAGGAGGTTCTTTTTCACCGGAAATTCAAGTGGTTTTGTATAGCTCGTGTCTCGGCTTTTGACTTTGTGTCTCTTCAGCTCGTTTAGGAGCTTTGGTTACCGCTATCTGTGCACAAGTTAAGAGATTTCAGCATCAGAACACACCAACAAAACCAAACATCAACTCTCCCCTAAAACAGACCGGCTCGGGGAAGTAATTAGTCTCGAGTGTCTACGGAGAAACTCATTTCCAAAATATCGCATACTACTTCGTTAACCAGTCGGTTAGAGAAAATATTTTTCCTGACATCCTGGGCACAATTTCTGACTATTACCCTCGGCTCGAATTGCTGACATATGTCACTTTGGTAAAATTATTGTGAGCGCTGATGGTTACTAATACGTAAGTGGAAAATTGGACGTTTAAGTCGGATGGTGTCAAAACTTACGATGGATAACTATTGTTTTTGTAGACCAATTAGGTCCGTTTACCTTTTGCCGAAATTTAAAATCAGCAAAATTTAACAAAATCAGTATAATGCAAAAAACCATTTCTGCAATTTCTCAGTCGAGAAATTCTTTAAAAAAAGGCAAGTCAGTGCAATTTTATAAGAACGGTTTCAACATTTTTTTATTCGCGAAATATTTTTAAAACAAAAGCCAGGCCTTGCTAAGTTAATGCAGTTTTTTAAATCCGTTTTAGACGTTCTTGCGGTTTTATAGCTTTCTTTGGAAAGCAACTTTTATATCAGTATATGAATGGTCGATCTTTTTCTGCTAACGCAGAATATTTTCTGCATAGTACATTATATCACTATAAAAATTATTACATTATATAAAGTGAAATACCAAAAAAAAAAAATCCAATATTCAAACAATCGGTAAAAAACAAAAATGTCTATTTTACTTGACTTTGTAAAAAGATCCTTTTTCCACTCGCTTCTTTTCTCTCGTCCAAATAAATTTTAATCAGTTAGAAAAAAATCTAGCTTTCATTAGTCCCGTGTAAAGCTTTTCAACCTCCTTAAAACAAACGGAAAAGCTTTCGTTCAGGATTAAAAAAATCGAATATTCAAACAATCGGTAAAAAACAAAAATGTCTATTTTACTCGACTTTGTAAAAAGATCCTTTTTCCATTCGCTTCTTTTCTCTCGACGAAATAAATTTTAATCAGTTAGAAAAAAAATCTAGCCTTCATTGGTCCCGTGTGAAGCTTTTCAACGTCCTTAAGACAAACGGAAAAGCTTTCATTCAGGGTTAAAAAAAATCGAATATTCAAACAATCGGTAAAAAACAAAAACGTCTATTTTACTTGACTTTGTAAAAAGATCCTTTTTCCACTCGTTTCTTTTTTCTCGACCAAATAAATTTTAATCAGTTAGAAAAAAATCTAGCTTTCATTGGTCCCGTGTGAAGCTTTTCAACGTCCTTAAAACAAACGGAAAAGCTTTCGTTCAGTGTTAAAAAAAATCGAATATTCAAACAATCGGTAAAAAACAAAAATGTCTATTTTACTTGACTTTGTAAAAAGATCCTTTTTCCATTCGTTTCTTTTCTCTCGTCCAAATAAATTTTAATCAGTTAGAAAAAAATCTATCCTTCATTGGTCCCGTGTGAAGCTTTTCAACGTCCTTAAGACAAACGTAAAAGCTTTCGTTCAGAGTTTCAAAAAAATCGAATATTCAAACAATCGGTAAAAAACGAAAACGTCTATTTTACTTGACTTTGTAAAAAGATCCTTTTTCCATTCGCATCTTTTCTCTCGACCAAATAAATTTTAATCAGTTAGAAAAAAATCTAGCTTTCATTGGTCCCGTGTGAAGCTTTTCAACGTCCTTAAGACAAACGGAAAAGCTTTCATTCAGGGTTTAAAAAAATCGAATATTCAAACAATCGGTAAAAAACAAAAATGTGTATTTTACTTGACTTTGTAAAAAGATCCTTTTTCCACTCGCTTCTTTTCTCTCGACCAAATAAATTTTAATCAGTTAGAAAAAAATCTAGCTTTCATTGGTCCCGTGTGAAGCTTTTCAACGTCCTTAAGACAAACGTAAAAGCTTTCGTTCAGGGTTTAAAAAAATCGAATATTCAAACAATCGGTAAAAAACAAAAATGTCTATTTTACTTGACTTTGTAAAAAGATCCTTTTTCCATTCGCTTCTTTTCTCTCGACCAAATAAATTTTAATCAGTTAGAAAAAAATCTAGCTTTCATTGGTCTCGTGTGAAGCTTTTCAACGTCCTTAAAACAAACGGAAAAGCTTTCGTTCAGGGTTAAAAAAAATCGAATATTCAAACAATCGGTAAAAAACAAAAATGTCTATTTTACTTGACTTTGTAAAATGATCCTTTTTCCATTCGCTTCTTTTCTCTCGACCAAATAAATTTTAATCAGTTAGAAAAAAATCTAGCTTTCATTGGTCTCGTGTGAAGCTTTTCAACGTCCTTAAGACAAACGTAAAAGCTTTCGTTCAGGGTTTAAAAAAATCGAATATTCAAACAATCGGTAAAAAACAAAAACGTCTATTTTACTTGACTTTGTAAAAAGATCCTTTTTCCATTCGCTTCTTTTCTCTCGACCAAATAAATTTTAATCAGTTAGAAAAAAATCTAGCCTTCATTGGTCCCGTGTGAAGCTTTTCAACGTCCTTAAGACAAACGGAAAAGCTTTCGTTCAGGGTTAAAAAAAATCGAATATTCAAACAATCGGTAAAAAACAAAAATGTCTATTTTACTTGACTTTGTAAAAAGATCCTTTTTCCACTCGCTTCTTTTCTCTCGACCAAATAAATTTTAATCAGTTAGAAAAAAATCTAGCTTTCATTGGTCTCGTGTGAAGCTTTTCAACGTCCTTAAGACAAACGTAAAAGCTTTCGTTCAGGGTTAAAAAAAATCGAATATTCAAACAATCGGTAAAAAACAAAAACGTCTATTTTACTTGACTTTGTAAAAAGATCCTTTTTCCATTCGCTTCTTTTCTCTCGACCAAATAAATTTTAATCAGTTAGAAAAAAATCTAGCCTTCATTGGTCCCGTGTGAAGCTTTTCAACGTCCTTAAGACAAACGGAAAAGCTTTCGTTCAGGGTTAAAAAAAATCGAATATTCAAACAATCGGTAAAAAACAAAAATGTCTATTTTACTTGACTTTGTAAAAAGATCCTTTTTCCACTCGCTTCTTTTCTCTCGACCAAATAAATTTTAATCAGTTAGAAAAAAATCTAGCTTTCATTGGTCCCGTGTGAAGCTTTTCAACGTCCTTAAGACAAACGTAAAAGCTTTCGTTCAGGGTTTAAAAAAATCGAATATTCAAACAATCGGTAAAAAACAAAAATGTCTATTTTACTTGACTTTGTAAAAAGATCCTTTTTCCATTCGCTTCTTTTCTCTCGATCGAATAAATTTTAATCAGTTAGAAAAAAATCTAGCTTTCATTGGTCTCGTGTGAAGCTTTTCAACGTCCTTAAAACAAACGGAAAAGCTTTCGTTCAGGGTTAAAAAAAATCGAATATTCAAACAATCGGTAAAAAACAAAAATGTCTATTTTACTTGACTTTGTAAAATGATCCTTTTTCCATTCGCTTCTTTTCTCTCGACCAAATAAATTTTAATCAGTTAGAAAAAAATCTAGCTTTCATTGGTCTCGTGTGAAGCTTTTCAACGTCCTTAAGACAAACGTAAAAGCTTTCGTTCAGGGTTTAAAAAAATCGAATATTCAAACAATCGGTAAAAAACAAAAACGTCTATTTTACTTGACTTTGTAAAAAGATCCTTTTTCCATTCGCTTCTTTTCTCTCGACCAAATAAATTTTAATCAGTTAGAAAAAAATCTAGCCTTCATTGGTCCCGTGTGAAGCTTTTCAACGTCCTTAAGACAAACGGAAAAGCTTTCGTTCAGGGTTAAAAAAAATCGAATATTCAAACAATCGGTAAAAAACAAAAATGTCTATTTTACTTGACTTTGTAAAAAGATCCTTTTTCCACTCGCTTCTTTTCTCTCGACCAAATAAATTTTAATCAGTTAGAAAAAAATCTAGCTTTCATTGGTCTCGTGTGAAGCTTTTCAACGTCCTTAAGACAAACGTAAAAGCTTTCGTTCAGGGTTAAAAAAAATCGAATATTCAAACAATCGGTAAAAAACAAAAACGTCTATTTTACTTGACTTTGTAAAAAGATCCTTTTTCCATTCGCTTCTTTTCTCTCGACCAAATAAATTTTAATCAGTTAGAAAAAAATCTAGCCTTCATTGGTCCCGTGTGAAGCTTTTCAACGTCCTTAAGACAAACGGAAAAGCTTTCGTTCAGGGTTAAAAAAAATCGAATATTCAAACAATCGGTAAAAAACAAAAATGTCTATTTTACTTGACTTTGTAAAAAGATCCTTTTTCCACTCGCTTCTTTTCTCTCGACCAAATAAATTTTAATCAGTTAGAAAAAAATCTAGCTTTCATTGGTCCCGTGTGAAGCTTTTCAACGTCCTTAAGACAAACGTAAAAGCTTTCGTTCAGGGTTTAAAAAAATCGAATATTCAAACAATCGGTAAAAAACAAAAATGTCTATTTTACTTGACTTTGTAAAAAGATCCTTTTTCCATTCGCTTCTTTTCTCTCGATCGAATAAATTTTTATCAGTTAGAATAAAAATCTAGCCTTCATTGGTCCTGTGTGAAGCTTTTCAACGTCCTTAAGACAAACGGAAGAGCTTTCGTTCAGGGTTAAAAAAATCGAATATTCAAACAATCGGTAAAAAACTAAAATGTCTATTTTACTTGACTTTGTAAAAAGATCCTTTTTCCACTCGCTTCTTTTCTCTCGACCAAATAAATTTTAATCAGTTAGAAAAAAATCTAGCTTTCATTGGTCCCGTGTGAAGCTTTTCAACGTCCTTAAGACAAACGGAAGAGCTTTCGTTCAGGGTTAATAAAAATCGTGTTGAGGTGCGACAGTTTCATTCGATAAAAAAAAAAAAAAAATCCGACAGCTTTAGATACTATCCGTAAACCCTTATGGTCGTATACTCCCACGACGATCGAGTCTCGCGGGATGAGATACGAGAGAAAGACTAGTGAAATAGAAATACAAAACAAGAGAAAGAGAAAGAGAAATAGTGATATCGAATAGGACAGAAGTATAGAAAACGTTTGCTGCTCTCTTCTCGCCGCAGAGGAGTCCTATTGCGGGAAATAATTCTCAATTAGCCGTAAATCGCCGGCCGGTAAGTCGTATTTATGTCGGGTAGCACGGGCCGACGGATTTATATTGGACGGTGGAGGGAGATTTATACGAGCGATCGGTCTCAGTTTGTCCAGCGTAGGGATAACCCCCTCCCCTTCCCCATAGCTTGTCTCGACTCTCAGTGGTGAGTCTCTTGGAGTCCCGAGTTGAATCTGGTGTTGGAACCGAGCGACAGAAGTGAGAAACTAGAGGATAGCAGGGAACCGCTCCTGGGAGACGTACTTCAGCTTTCTTTTTTTTCTATTTCTTACACATGTTTTTTCCCCCTTTTTTTGCTACTGTCCTCTTCAGCACGAACTCATCCATCGCGTAAATGTGGCGGCACGACGATCGCCATCAATAAAGGGTGCAAAATACAGTGAAAACTAAATTGGAATTTTTCACAAAAAGGGTTTTACGCAGGAGTTTGTTGTTAATTGTAGATTTTCTTTTTTTTGTGACAATGTTCGGTCGTAGGGAAAATAAAGTATTTTTCCTTTTTAACCTTTCGACTCACATCGGAGTCCTCTTCAGAAAAATATATTTCACTCGATCGCCTTTAACGACTCAAATAGTTTTTCAAAAACAATAATACAGTTATAAAAGTTTAATTAGCCTTATAACTTCTGTTTATCTCATATATAAATCACAAAAGAACGGAAGAATATTAGCTAAACACACCAAGTATAAATTTTGATTTAATACTACACGAAGAAAAAGGGTTAGTTATATCAACCAAGGCACTTGGTTATATATGCGCCAACTAAGTTATTGGTTAGACCAACCAAGTTATTGTTTGGGCAACCAAGTTATTGTTTGGGCAACCAAGTTATTGGTTACACCAACTAAATCGTCTTGGTTAGTCAATCAATAACTTGGTTAACAAATAACTTGATTGGTCTAACCAATAATTTAGTTGGCGTATATATAATCAAGCGCCTTGGTTGTTCTAACCAAACCTTTTTTTTGCGTGTAACACTCACCAAAAATAAATCATACCAAAAAAAAAATGTACAATTCTAAAAATCGGTCCCGACCTTTTCAATTTATGTTTGTTGTTAATTTTGCAAATTTTTTGGTCATTTTAGATAATTATGAAAAAATATATATATATAAATTATTTGATAAAGTCGAAAGAGAATAAATTTTTGTTGTAAATTTGATGAAAAATTTCTGTGGACAAAAATGACTATTTATTTTTCAATGAGTGTTTGTAGATGAAGAAAAGATCGACTTGGTCGATCCCTTCCCCTTATATCACACAAGGCCACGCCGCCGTTCGCCACGCGGCCTACGATCATCGCCCACCCTCGATGCCAAATAGAAATAAATTTGTAGCGGATTACGCCTCCGGAGAATTGGTCCCTTAGGGCTCCACGAGTTCCTCAGCACTACTGATGTAGTACACTATTTTGTACCCGCATGAATCAGACACTCCGTTACAATTACAATCGTGTTCGAATGAAAATTAGAGGGAGCAATATAAAATGGTGAAATCTGAGTGAGAAAGCGCGAGGGTGATTGAGGACGATAGTTTAAATACACTTTGTATTTATCAGTACGAAGTGATTGAATGGCTCAATTAGGGATTTGTCGGAAAAAGATTATGCATATTAGTGACAGTTATAAGATCTTATCGTTCAACTTATACCCAGTAAAAACTAAATTGAATTTCGTTCACTTTTAAGAAATTACTTTTTTTAGTGTATTAAAATAATAATAAATCTATCAATGTTTAGTTGCTGCCCAAATAAGTACGGAAATTTTTATTTTTTATTTTTGACAATATTTATTGTCAAACAAAAAAAAAACGAAAGCGTTTCCCTGGGCATTAAGGAGGTTGGAGCGCTCCACACTAGTCAAATCAGTGCCAAATTTTTAAAAGCGTTTCTACAATTTCAGATGGTTTAATAATCTGTTCCAAGATGTTAATCACATAGCAGCATTAGTTCTTGATATTCAAGTACATTCACAGCTGTGATATCAAAAGTAAATCGATCAATATCTGCAAATTTCCGATGTTATGTTTTTTCATCCTGTTTTTTAAAAGCGTAAACCGTAATATCAGTCCGATTATGACGAAACATAGCTCATTTTGTTTACTACAAGATATTCTATTGATTGGCCGCCTATTTTTTAAAATCGTATTAGTAGTTCAAAAGATACAACCGTTTGCTTATCCTATCATAACCTAACATCAAGTATACAAATGGCTGTAACTTTTGAACGCCTGATACTATAAAAAATCCGGACGGTCAATCGATTAACGATCTTCCACTGATCAAAATGAGCTATGTTTCGTCATAATCGGACTGATATTACGGTTTACCCTTTTACAAAACTGGATGAAAAAACATGACATCGGAAATTTGAAGATATTGATCGTTTTACTGTTCATATGACATCTGTGAATGTATTTGAATATCAAGAACTAATGCTGCTCTGTGATTAACACCTTGAAACAGATTATTAAACCATCAGAAATTGTAGAAACGCATTTAAAAATTTAGCACTGATTTGAATAGTGTGGAGCGCTCCAACCTCCTTGATATGACTTAATACATAGACTACTAAATTTTCACCCCGAATTTGCGTATGTTTTTCATCATACAATTACGCAAAATAAATCCCCAAAATAATAATATAAACCAGAATAATAAATAAATATTAAATATTATCATTCCGAAAAAAAGAAAAACAGTACAAATGCATAATAAATCTCCAACCAATAAAAACCGCGACAAGCGACAAACCCTGCTAACCAATAAAGAAAATAAAAAAACGTCCGAACGATGAATATCATTTCAAGTCTTTTACTCTGTGAAATACTGAAAGTACCGCATGACTAGTAGCCGTAGCGGAGGAATTGAACACCGATAAATTTTTACGACTCCCCCTGTCCCCCTACTTCACCCCAATCCCATCATAGCCTCGGAGGCTCTCTTGGCTAATGTGGCTATTCGATGCTGTTTGGAGCTCTTCCCAATGGTCAACGCGCCGCCGCTATGGTTGACGTGCACATGCAACCGCGCCGCAGCAGCAGCAGCAGCAACTCTCGTGAAATTGATTTCTGCGTGTCACGTATATTTTCGGTGAGCTATTGCGTTCGGCCGACTAAAGGCAAGGAGGATCCACCGTCGCGGTTCCTTTCGAAAGGACCTCTGCGGCCGCAAACGGTGGCGAGTGCTCCCTTCGAAGAAGCACAACTCAAACCGGGGTGTGAGGTGGCCGCAGATAATACCGCAGACCGGGACTCAAGAGAAGCAAAATGAAGAGAGGAGAAGAGGCGCGGCGAGGAACGCGCAGAAGCGCATAATGTCGACGTATCGGACACATTTGCCGTGTAACATCCGTCTGTATGTACTCGAACTCTTGAGAACGCATGCGACTCGCTACGCTGAGGCGCAGAATAGAGCCATAAACCTTTACAGCTCAGTTTCGCCATTGTTTCGTTAGAATTTGAAACTTCCGTTCGGTCGAGAGGGTCTCTCTGTTTTTGACGAGACGAGAGAGGAGAAAGAGGGAAATACTGCAAAGAGTATGGCGAGATATATTTCGAACGGTTGCGGTTTCCCGCATCGACGAACCAATGAGTTCAAGGGAAGATTTAAAAAATATGGCTTCTAGTGGGGACACCAGTTGGTGGAGAACTTTTTGGTACCGGCTTCGCCAATAAAAGACAAGCTTGAGAGAAACGGAACTGTCGGCTGTATTGTATAAAAGGGGGTAATTGAATTTTATCGAAGAGATGAATAGTATCGGGTAACCGAATTCATTCACACAGGATAATAAAAGCTCGAATGTATATGATATATAATTATTGTATTCACTGTTAGAAATTTTTGTATGAAAATTAATACAAAGTATTGGAAGTTTTTTTGCGGATACGGGTATATTAAATTTAATATACAAATATTAATTAATGTATAAAAAAATTGTTGCAAAATTAATATACATTATATTAAACACTTCATAAAAGTTGTGTTTATAATATAATTATTGGAACTTTACAATATATCTGCATATTAAATGAAATTTAATATACCGTATCTGGAAAAGAACTTCCAATACATATATTAATTTTCAAAATATTTTTAACAGTGTTGTCAATAATTGTTTTTAGATTATTTTAACTGCTACGAACATTTTTTCTTATTCTTATTAGATTTTTCAGATATACTATATGAAATAAAAATTTCAATATTCATTTTTTTCACTTTGAAAATTGGAAGAAATTCGAAAAAATCAAGTGTCAAACTAATTTTTTGTTATTTCGCTTTTGGAGGGAATCAATGTATTTAAAACGGAAATCCATTTTTATCGGTACACTGTTAAAAAAGACTGGAAGTTTTTATGCATAAACTCGTAATCGAAATTTAATAGACAATCGTGATATAAAATTCATGTACTTTTCCAGTAAAATTAAAGCAAATTATTAAAATTCAAGTACTTTTACTGTAATATTAAAGTAAATTATTGAATGTGCTGTACCATACATTAATTTTACATTACACTTATATATTAAATTTAATATACTAGTTTATGCATAAATCCTTCCAGTAAAAGGACATTTAATTTCAAGGAGATTTTTTTTACAGTGTAGTATTGTAAAGTGATAAAAGAAAATTTGAGAAAGAATAATTTTGATAAGAAAAGGTTACTGAAGGAGAAGAGAAGTTTCAAGCAAAACACAGGGTGCAGAGAGCGGCTTTTACGTTTCAGATGCAAATCAAATAGGCATCGAAGCGCGCGAACGAATAAACGAACGAGTCCTTTGCAGCACTGGTAATACTGCGACTGTATGCTTTACGGCCGTGCTAATTGCCGACGTGTAAAAGAAACAGAATATATAAAGAGGGGAGGTGTTAACGAAAACAAGAGAGGAAGTGAAAACGCGCGTGGCTGGCTCGACGTCTCGATCGAACTGGCGCGCGATCTCATATCTTTGTGCTGTTCAAGTGGGCGGGGAACCCCCGTTATACCGGCGCTCGCCGAGCTTGACAGAAACTCGCGACTTCCTTTCTTTCTATTACTTCTTCGACCTCTTAACACTCTGTTACCATTGTATTTCCGATTAACCTTCCAAGTGATTAGAATCGCTTCATAATAAATCCTCGAATTTTTCGACCGGAAGTGGAGCCAGATGAATTCAGAAATTGGAAACGACCAATAGTTATTGTTTTGAAAATGACTGTAAAAACGTCTGAAACGAGAGTTTCCTGTGTTTGACGTAATAAAACTAACGGTACAGGTGAAATAATAAATATTATGTTTAGTTTTCGTTAGATAAGTTTATATCTTTAAAATCCGACTTAAGGTAAACGGCCCAGTTTGTGACGATGTAAGACAACCCTCTCACTCTGCCCATGTTAAACCATAGGGTAAACGAGGACCTAACGAGTGTCGCAGTTTGTGACACCACCATTTGCGAATTAATATTGGCTGTTTCTGGAATGGTGGGGGAAGCCGCCTATGCTAAAGTAGCGCGTCAGAAACTGGACCAGCGTCAGAAACAGGGCCGTTTACCTTAGTAACATTGTATTTCTATCAATTAAGATTGATTTCATTTGGAAAAATGTTATTTTAATCGTGATCGTTTTGGTCAAAATGTAATTTAATTCGATTCAAACAGATCCCTTATTTGATTCGAATAAATACATCTTCTGGCTGCTTTAAAATTTTTTTTTTTTTTTTTTGAAAAAAAATGTTGCAGTAATCATTGCATATATACTGTTGCCTGAAGAGCTTGACCGAAACTCGCGACTTCCTTTCTTTCTATTATTTCTTCGTCCGCTTAACACTCTATTACCATTGTATTTCCGATTAACCTTCCAAGTGATTAGAATCCCTTGATAAAAAATCCCCGAATTTTTCGACTGGAAGTTGAACCGGATGAATTCTGAAAACGTCTGAATTGGAAACGACCAATACTTCCTCTATTTAAAATGACAATAAACAAATTTGAAACGGGTGATTTCAGTGGTGGAATATCCGAGTTGAAAACGACAATGAAGGGTAAAACTCTAATTGCAGAAAAAAATAATTGCGTTTTGATTTTGATATTTTTCGACTGGAAGTCGGATTTGTGAATTTTCACATAAGCAAGTGAAGAAATTCCTTTTTTTTTAATTACTGTTAAAAGCTTTATAAAGGTTGTTTAATATATTTTTTACAAATTCAAACGATTCTAATTGTTCATCCAATTTTATTTTTACAATTGATATTAGCAATGAAACTATTTCGATGAACCACCACGTAAATATTTAGTGTTTATTAACCCAAATAATGGGCTTAATTGAAATTCAACGGTAATTCGATGCCTTCTTCTTGTCAAATCAAATCGGTTTTCATCATTAACTATTATACAAAAGTGAAATGGCATCATTATTCTTTCGATAATATCAGAAAGACCCTAACAACTGTGTCAATGTAAACATCTATACAGTCGCTTATTTCATCAACGAAACAATCTTTCCAATTATTGTATACAATAAGGTATACCAAACACATTTTGACATTTGACAAATTCACACGTCGACTAGCGACAGCACGCGACGACAAACCTCGTACACGCGGTATCTATAAATACGGAGGGAACTAGATTGAGGGGTTGGGGAAGAGAAGAGTCACGTGCGTGTGTTGAATCAAGTAGACACGACATACACCCCATAACTTACACAATATATTGTTATACTGTATATTACGTTATATTCAAGTACCATATACTGCGACGTGATTTCTTACCACGCCACCTGTGTACTGGTAAAAATAAATGATAAGAAACGATTTCAAAAAATCCTATCGTTCCGAATACGGACTTTGGTTTGCGAATAATTTACAAAGTACTATAAAAAATTTACGATCGAAATCCTATATATTTCTTTCGTATCCTCTAATATTATTATAAATGATATAATTTTTGTATTAAATTTAATATAAAAAATATACAATCGTTGGAGGAATATTAATAATACTAAATTTTTCCTTAAAAAAAAGTTTCATCCACAAATCTCTGGATTCACATATTTATCACAATCAAGATTCATTATGATACACGGAGAAAAGGGTGTAGGTGTAGGAACTATGGAATTGATACGTGCCAACCAACAGGCGCGGTAAAATATGGCATTAGCAAGTTATTGCGTGTCAGAACCAACCAATTGGTAATGCCAACTAAGCGATTGATGTCAACCAACCGATTGGTGGCGCCAACTAACCGATTGGTAGTGCCAACCAACCATTGGTAATGCCAACCAAATTACATCTAACGTTCCAAGCATTTAAAGGTTAGTTTTCTCAACTAACCCGTTTTCTCCGTGTAGGCATCCCATAGTTGTGAATCGATGAGAAGAGAAACAAGTCAATCAGGATGAAATTATTGTATAAATGATAGAAAACTGTTTCATTTATGTCAAGGTTTTGCGATAGATTATGATAATTCTTTCAGTCTAAACACGTACGATGTATTCCGACATAATTTCGATAATTTTAAGACGATAGAAAAGGATAAAATCATTCTATTGATACATCTTTGATTGCGAACAATTAATGTTGAATCACATATTTACGATATAACACGATACACCATAAACGGATAAAAACTTACAAATAACGAAAAGTAAATTCAATATAAAATATTATAAATCCGTAGGTACACCATATATATCGATAACGTGTCTATCGTATTTAACTCATAGAAACCGAAAACTATAGGAAACTAATAACAATCCTTCAAGTTGTATAAATTTATCAAAGTCCGAATATATAGAGAAGATAATATACGTTTAAATGTCTATAATCTATTTTTATCAGGTAAATGCAATCGCACGGGAAAAAAGGCTTGGTTGGAACAGCCAAGTGCTATGGTTATATATGCGCCAGACGATTAAATTGGTTAGACCAACCAAGTAATTTGTTAGGCTACAAATTTCTTGGTTGCTCTAACCAAGTCACTTGGTTAGCTTACCAATTTCTTGGTTGGTCTAACCAAGTCACTTGGTTAGCTTACCAATTTCTTGGTTGGTCTAAGCAAGTCACTTGGTTAGCTTACCAAGTCACTTGGTTAGCTTACCAAGTCACTCGGTTAGCTTACCAAGTGACTTGGTTAGCTTAACAAGTCACTTGGTTAACTTACCAAGTCACTTGGTTAGCTTACCAAGTCACTTGGTTACCTTACCAAGTCACTTGGTTAGTCCAACCAAGAAATTGGTAGCCTAACAAATTACTTGGTTGATCGAACCAATTAATCGGCTGGCGCATATATAACCATAGCACTTGGTTGTTTCAACCAAGCCTTTCTTTCCGTGCGGCAAGAAGTTTCGAATTTATAAAGCCTGGGCGGTCCTCGTTCGATTCTAAACCCAGGAGGATTGTCCCGTATAACTTTAGTAATTTCCATATTTTCCTATATTGAAATTTTGTTTCTCTATGTTACCATCAATTTAGACTTTAGACTTTGCTGAATTGTACTATCTTGCTTAAAAGCTCTTTTTAAGTGAAACTAAATCATAGGCTTATCTTCTCCCTTTATCGACTATATTGTTCCCTCTCATCGGAGTCTCACCCCATCGTCCATCGTGGATCGAACACTCAGCCACTGAGCCGTTACCTAAAGCACCACACGCTATCGCTCACCTATGCTATTTCACCACCACTCATTACCTATCCAAATACGTTATCTTCCTTAGAAGTTACCTCGCGGAGTTCGCTATCTTTCGGGTAAATTTCGGATATTGGATCCTCCCGTTAATATTTCCCGCTCTCGTGATTTGACGCTTAAGGTAGTTCTTGCGCATTAACCTTTCTGAACTTTAAGACTTAACATTTTTTTATATTATAGTTAAATCCCTTGGAAATGCGATTGCTCTTATGGAAAACTAACCGATTTCGTACTTCGGAACGAAAATTAACATATGTATAAACTGAACTTTTATACAATATAAAATGTGCTATGGATTCCTTAGAGTGTCACGATTCCGTATAAAATATAAAAGAGGGACGTTATCGAAGTATTTGGGTGTAATTCTAACGTCAAACACATCATCGCCACTCAGAAGTTACGGATAACCGGAAGTAGCGGACGATGATAGAAATGAACATAACCTCCAGTGTCAACCGGCGCCGTTTCAACCTTGGTTTCAGCGACCCGATTTTTCGTGGCGGTTGTAGTCGTGGCGCGAAAATTAGATTTTCTATCTACTTTTTGTTTTGTTTTGTGTCACAAATTTACCTTTTACACGACCAAATTCAGCTCTGACCGCGTGATGATACAATACCACTACGCGTTCAAGCGAGACTCTGATGAGATATTTTAGTTAATACAATTTATGTTTTTTAAGTTTACGAAGAATCTACAAATACGTTTTTATTCTCTCTGTGATTAATTGAATGTGTAGATAAATAAAAATGTTAGCATTTACAGAATTTTCAGAACAGTGCGTCAATTAACTAGTATGGGTCGCAAGGACTACCTTCATTTTAATTCGATTCTTTCTTGAGTTTCTGTAATGTATAGAAGACAGAGAGTCCGGGTTATGTACAAAAATTCCTCACAATACGCAATATGCTTTGTACTATACTGGATATTGGCGAAGCGAATGGAAAAACTGGCGACTGGCTTAATCGATTCTCCTGTAATTAGCTCGACAGACAAGACTCCTTTGTGCTTGGCGTTTCATGAGAACAACCCACGTGAATGTAGCCATGTTTGCTCTAGATCGATGTCTGATGGACACTCGGGAATACACGACTTTACGCACATCACGAGTCACGTAGCGGTTCGCGTTTTCTAATTAGACAGCTTCGGTAAACGCCCACGAGATATCCGATTACACGGAAAAAAAACTGTTAGAGGTTATGTGGATGATTCAGATGTAATGGAAGATAATGATAAGTTAATCTTGATTATCATTTATCGTTGAGAATAATATGTTGTTCGCTTGACGTACTTTGGTTATGCGTAGCAGCACAGATAGTTAATAATTCACGCTTCGTAAATAAAATACAAAGTGGAGGTGCAGAAAAACGGGTGAGAATAGAGGTTAATAGCGCGAGACACTGCAGCGGCGATCCGAGCGCTCCGTACACTGTTAAAAACATTTAAGGTAAAATTACTACACAGTACAGGAAACTTTTTTTACAGAAACGGGTATATTAAATCTACTACACGAGTATAACATAAAATTGATATACACTTTCCTAAATTTGTTACAAAAGTCATCTTTTTAATATAAGTTCAATTCAATTGTACCATACTTACATTGAATTTCCATTTTCGTTCATATATGTGATGGAATTTTCTACACGGGTTCAGTAAAAATACAACAGATCAAATTACTATACAGTATATGAATTTTCAAAATATTTTGTACAGTTTATTCACGGTGTTCACGTCCGATGGCGGCGCTGCCAGCGGCTGAGTCACGTGGTCTCAAAGGAGGCTCGACTCCCTGTCAGCATATGTATTTACATAATATTTACGCATTTTCATTCCAATCTACGTCATTTTTCTGAGATGATTGCAAGTATACGCATTTGTGAGTAGAAACATTATTGAAAGAGAACAAATGTTGAAATCTGGTCACATTGTGACAGTTGGTTATAGAAAATCGACGAAAGTTCAAAAGTGAACTGGTTCTACAAACCAGTGCCATGACATCGTTTTCCCACACGATAGAAGGCTTCCTAAAAATTGAAAAGCAAAAAGTCATCCAAACAATAAAAAAAACAACGAATAAATTCACAAGCTTGTATTCCGCGCACTGTTTGTCGCAGTCTAGAGCCTCCTGCCAAAGGTTGCAATTGCCGTCACTAGTTGGCGTGTCGCCTTGTGAGCAGCGTGAATCCTCACGCACTTGAGCATTTGGCGGACTATTTGAAACGACGTTTTTGCAAATGGCCGTATTATAAAACCCATTATAGTGCGACAGACTAATTCACCGACAAAAAACAAAAAGAAAGCACTTGATAAGATTGTATTTAAGTAATTTGCAAAAGAAAAAAAAACTGAAAAGCAATCTGAATTTATTTGGTGTAATAATTTAGTTAACAACGACCGTTTTACGGACTTTTATGAAACGTAATTTTTTTTTGCCTACTTTAATATTAACAATTAATGTTTTTAGTATATCTTTAATTACATTGGTTCCTACGAATTTTTTTTAGAATAGTATGTTTAAACCAGCCTTAAACTTGAAGTAATTCAGTTGGCTCGACGTAAGCAGTTTTTTTTCACGTCAGAAAAATCATATACACAGCGCCCTATTACTAGAAAGTAACGATTGACAGGATTGTTAAGTCTTGTAAAATACGTTGTGTTAAATGGATCATGTCTTGGGAATCCCGTGTTAACTAGTAAAATATGTAGGCTCAAAAAAGAACTGTAAAGTTTGTGGCTCGTAAACCACTTTTTAAAAGTAGTACCGACAAAGGCAGACATCGCTATAGTCACAGTATCGTTTCCTTGCATTTCAAAGCTCTACAGTATACTTAGAGTGTCAGTTCGTGTGATGCAGCTGGTAACATTACATCGGGCATGTATATTATAGTTGCATTAGCCATAGTCGTGGTCTCTTTGTAAAGAATAAAAAGTGAACTGTTCGACCAAGTTGCTAGCTAAAATAACGGCCATCATAATAATTAATATACCCGTCTAAAATATGATAAAAGACAAAAAAAATCAGTAGTATTAACGTAATTATCAGGTTTCAGGTGAACATCTTTTCACCGATCCTAAAAGTCATTCTCTATATAATCGAAATGCGCATCAATCGATACTTATAAAAATAAATCAATCGTTATTAGCATCAAAATACTGATCTGAAATATGATAAGCCATAAAAATCTGTTAACGTAATTAACAATCCTGAAAGTTTAGTACCTCTTATGAACTGCAGATGGATATCTTTGAATCTAACCTAAAAACCATTCCCTGTATTATCGAAATTCGCATGAATCGATACTTATCTGTATATATAGCATGCTGCAGAATGGAGAACAGTAATGTCTCTTTTACAAAGTACTTCCGCTTCTGACACGATGATTTCAGTACCTATATACAATGAATAACTGTATACATATAGCTTCGAGACGTAGCGCACGAACAGGCAGCAGTACCTACTCTATTGTTCTATTTCCAAGGCTGTCGGTGAGGTCGAAGATTCGTTAGCTCTCAACCGGGTCTTGTACACTACTGGCCTGTCACTCAACTCGTTCGACTCCCGGGAGCCCTCCACATGGCGATGTATACCTCCACGCGCTATACTAATTCACGACAAACGTTTTACACTGAGGTTATATTTATATACTCATGAAAAGTATTGAAAAGGTACTTTAAATACAGTCACTAAATGATTGGTGATTATTGCGTCTATGAAGTGTTATAATTTAAGGTAATAATTTATTTTGTGTTATTTATAATTATTGCAAAAGAGTCAAAAGTTTTTATTCCTCAGTAATAATTATTAAACTTTTTAAGATACTTGAAATATTTTTGTTTTTGCATAGTGAACATTTCTGAATATTATATATAAGATATTTCTGGCCAACTCGGTAAATAATTGACTTAAACAATTCCGATACTCACGACTTTTTTTATATTATTGTAACTGCTCGAAAAAATTAATTAATTGTTAATTAACTAATAATTAACTAGTTGATTTATTAGAAGAGAAATTTTTTTCTTTCTAAAATTAAACATTTTTTTGGACATTAGAAAAGTTTGCAAAAAATTAGAAAGAACATATTTATAGTAATTATATATATGTATAGGTAAAAATAGAAAAAATAATTTTTTAATCAAAGTTCTGACGATAGTTGAGTTGATACCTCAATTTTTGAACGCTCTGCTAGATTTCGACGAATTTCGTCGTTCGTCCGGTTACCGTCGGCCGCCCGCGCGCGAACATTAAGCCGCACGGATTCGTAATTGGCCAATTAGCCTCACCGATGAGCCAATTCGCGCGAGAGCCAACGGGAGAGAGTGAGAAGGAGAATGAAAGGGAGACAGTGATAGCAAACGCCGGTTTGTTGAGAAGCCAGCAGCAGTGATGAGCTGGTAGGCGACTGGCAAAAGTTATACAGGGAAACGATAGAGGTTCCAAACTCTCGAGTTTTTGATTTCTCGCCGGCTAATTGACTGACTGAGCAAAAGAGCAGAAGCTTAACGTTCACGGGACGCAAGAGAACATCGTTTTCCTTTTCACTGTTTGGTCCGAAGCCAAAGAAGACGCGACGACTACGATGAAGAATCTGTTGGCTCGTGCCGAGAACCTCTCTGGCAACTCGACTGCTTAACCCGCGTCGTTAACCCGACAGCCAACAGTGAAAGGAATCAAGATCCGACAAGTCGAGTGAAATAAGGAAAAACGAATTGCAGCTTTTGATAGAGATTCTCATTAGAACGTCTTCATACAGCGTAGAAAACTATTACAGTAAAAAAATCGACGCAAATAATAAAATTGAGAAAATTAATCAAATTAGTCAAATTAATCAAATTAATCAAATTAATCAAATTAATCAAATTAATCAAATTAATGGTACTAATAAAAGAATGAATTTTACGTTTAGTGTCCATTAGTTTAATTTATTTCTTTAAAATCCGGTTTAGTAATATTGTAGTTCTATTAATGAAGATTAATTTAATTCGAAGTTTTTTAATTTTAATCACGATAGATCTGGTGAACATGTTATTTAGTTCGATTCAAAAACACTGAGAAAAGGCTTGATTAGAACTACTAAAAACTACATCGAGAAAATAGCTTGTTTGGGCCTACTAAGATCTTGGTTTAAAAATTTAGCAAAAAAAATTTGGTAGGTGCAACCAAGTTATTGATTAGGCGCACTTAAAATTTAGTTATCTTACCAAATCCTTGGTTATGTTATTATGATATCCTTTGTTATGCTAACCAAGGAACTGATAAGATAACCAAGTATTTAGTGCGCCTAAACTATAACTTGGTTGCATCTACGAAATTTTTCTTGCTAAATGTTTTTACAGGATCATAGTAAGCCCAAACTAACTATTTTCTCGGTGCTGTTCTTGGTAGTTCTAACCACGCCTTTTCTCAGTGTTTTTGAATCGAACTAAATTACATTTTGACCAAATTTATCTAAATCCTAGGTTATGTTAATATCAAATCCTTGATTATGTTAACCAAGGAATTGATAAGACAACCAAGTACTTAGTGCGCCTAAAACAATAACTTGGTTGCGCCAACCAAATTTTTCTTGCTACATTTTTTAACCAAGATCATAATAAGCCTAACCAAGAAATTTTCTCAGTGCAGATCCCTTATTTAATTCGAACAAATACATCTTCTGGTTACAACCAAATTATTTTTTATTTTTTGTGAAACAAATGTTGCAGTAATCATTGCCTATTGGGAATCAACACCAAGCAAAAATGGCCGCGTTATCCCAGTCGGTCAAGACTTTACACTCTTCATTTGTAAGAGTTTTATTTATTTCAACGGATATCATTACAAAAAATGTTTATCCACTTATGAATATCGATTTATATTAATGATAAATTGTTTTTTAAAATAAAATAATAGGTTATGACGACTGGGATTAAGTAGTTTAAAAAAATCCACCAGATGTCGTGTTGCTACATGTTATTTCCCAATACACACGGAAAAAAAAGATTAGTTGCCATAACTAAGAAATGAGTTGACACAACCAATCGATTATTCTATTTCCCTAGCAAATCAAATGGTAATACCAAAGATTCAAATGATAATACCGACGATTCGAATGGTAGTCCCAACGATTGGATTAGTTAACCTAACTAATCCAATCGAGAACCAATCATGAATAGTTGAGGTTATTATTCGATATGGTTGAGGCAACTAATTTTTTAGACATTGTGTACAGCAAATCGAAAATCAAACTTTATTTTCCGTGCACTCTTGCCTGTATTGCATCCAATTTATGTAGAATCTTACGCTTCTAACTAAGTATTTGTTTTGTGGAGTATCTAACACGTATCAGTATATGTATATCGGTTTATGCATAGAAAACAGGGGTCGGGGGTTCAGACAGTAGTACGAAGCACAGTTTCTGCTGCTGATCAGGTTGCGAGAGTGCAGAAGGTTAACGAGACCATGGATCGTAGCCATATTACGATAACGAGAGATATCGAACACGCTCACTGGCTTTTGCTCGCGTAAGCGCAGAGCTGCATCGAATTTCACCCTCAATGTCTGACTGAAATAAACACATCGTCACAATGATCGGTAATACAAGGAATGGCCAAGTCCTAGTTATTGGCAGTCTTTTGCCTCTTTCTTGCTAATATGTTTCATAGTCCATTGACTATATTGAGGCCGACCACTGTTAAGGGGCAACGATTGTATAGGTTATCCTGTGCTCTGTGCGTTATCCCAAACTCACGATAATTCTGAACCACAACGTAGGCTCAACGGGTGGTATTGCAAGGGAGAAGCGCGGGGTAGTGCACACACGATCCTCATTACTAGAAGCGTGCTGTATATATACTATATTTACTATATTATATTCTACAAGGTATAGAGACTCGTTTTGTATTATAACTACATTGATCATTATAATATCATGGATATATATGGACTATTTTCTGCGAACTGAACTCACTTTTCCGCCATATTTGTTTGTCTTTCTCTCGAAATAGTAAATTCATTCCAATTTTCAGATCTCTAGGTCTAATCCCTATTTAATTATGTTTAATTACCGTTTGCACTTTTTTATTGATTCATTTATTTATTTATGATTAAATTTAAATAAATTAATATTGTCACTAATATTTCGAAAATATGTTTAACATTTTTTTTTTATTTTCGTAAATTTTGCGGCAAAAAAAGACAAAAATCTATTTAAATCATAACGAGAATTAGAAATCATTTTAAGCTTATTTTACCCATTTGTGGTGAACATTTTGTACTTTGATACAGTATTTTGTGTTCGTTACGTTCGGAATGCCTCATATATTGTATATCAACTTTCGTAGCGAAGAGATTATAGATAATAATTTTCTGAGTACGTGGAAGAAGAAGAGAGAATGAGAGAATTATGTACCGGAAAGTTATACTGCAAAGCATATCCACATAAATACCTCCCTTATGGTACACTACATTGTTTATAATGGGTAGATTGTTAGACCCGCCCGAATATCTAAGTAAAATTTTCGATATGTTACGAGTAATAATGCTCGTTAAATCTAGAATAATTATATGGGCCTGCTGGGAGTAATTAAATTTCGGAAATTATTAACCCTTTCTTAACAGTCATGTTATTTCGTAAATAAGAAAATTGACTCACAAATTGTTTTTATTACGTCACACAAATATTCCAATTCTTCAAGTTTACTACAAAACTGTACATAAAAGATGTACCTAAACGTATACAATAGTATGTTAATTTATTTTCTACCAGATTGTTTGAAGTAATGAAGTCAAGTCAAGTGTGCAACAAATCCTTGCTAAGTTACGTCGCAACAATGTAACATGCAGTTTTGTTTTAATTCTATTCAGCGACACTGCGTCGCTGATAATATAAACAGTTTGGTTATATCAATGCTGTCACGACGCCGGAACGAAGTCTTCCGGCTTCGTTAGCGCCGCGACAACGGTCACGCTGTGCAGGAACACAACATAGGCACACGCTGCCTCTGCTCCTGGTGTGCGCTGCTCGCATATCGATCCCTTCTCTGCTTCTATCGCGGACTCGAGAGAAACCGCGCGCACGTCGCTTAGGTTTAACAAACGAGAATTACAGGCTCAACTTGTACTATATTTATGCATATAATATACAGTATTTCAGCATTATATGGGTCATTTTACACGTTCTGAGCACTTGAAAAACGTTATTTTTATACTTCAAGGATTTAAAAGAACTTATACATCATTTTGTATATATCGTATATTCAATACAATACATTTATAGTATTATTTATAGTATACTTATAATTACGTATACAGTTTATTAATAAATAACAATATTACATTATGCTTCTCAATATTTCCAACATATAGTTAAAAAGGCAATACGTCGTTTCTACAGAATCCGATTCTACACATCACCGACTCAACACCATCGACTCTACACAACAGCAATTCGACCCATGCCTCGATTCAACACAAGAGCAACTGTACACATCACCAACTCGACACATGCCTCAATTCGACACAACCCCAATTCTACACAGCCCCGATTCTACACAGTCACAACTGTCATGAGCCAAATGCACAACGGCAATACTCTACACAGCCCAGATTCTACACAGGGACAAATGTCACGAGCTAAATGCACAACGGCAATACTCTACACAGCCCAGATTCTACACAGGCACAAATGTCACGAGCTAAATTCACAACGGCAATACTCTACACAACCCCGATTCTACACAGGCACAACTGTCACGAGCTAAATTCACCAAAGTCCCGATTCAACACATCACCGATTCTACACCGTCACCAACTCACATCCAATCATAGTGCGCCGATGAGTTGGAATACTTGAACGACATACGTTGATTGGATGTGAGTTGGTGATGGTGTAGAATCGGTGATGTGTTGAATCGGGACTTTGGTGAATTCAGCTCGTGACAGTTGTGCCTGTGTAGAATCGGGGCTGTGTAGAGTATTGCCGTTGTGAATTTAGCTCGTGACATTTGTGCCTGTGTAGAATCGGGGCTCTGTAGAGTATTGCCGTTGTGCATTTGACTCGTGACAATTATGACTGTGTAGAATTGGGGTTGTGTCGAATTGAGGCATGTGTCGAGTTGATGATGTGTACAGTTGCTGTTGTGTTGAATCGAGGCATGAGCCGAATTGCTGTTGTGTAGATTCGGTGGTGTAGAATCGGTGATGTGTTGAATCGGGACTTTGGTGAATTCAGCTCCTGACATTTCTGCCTGTGTCGAATCGGCGCTGTGTAGAGTATTGCAGTTGTGAATTGAACTCGTCAGATTTGTGCGTGTGTAGAATTGGAGCTGTGTAGAGTATTGCCGTTGTGCATTTGACTCGTGACAATTATGACTGTGTAGAATTGGGGTTGTGTCGAATTGAGGCATGTGTCGAGTTGATGATGTTTACAGTTGCTGTTGTGTTGAATCGAGGCATGTGCCGAATTGCTGTTGTGCAGATTCGGTGGTGTTGAGTCGGTGATGTGTAGAATCGGGTTCTGTAGAAACGACGCATTGCCGTTAAAAATCGTTGCAATTTTTAATACATAAATTGGTAAATTTAATTTCCAAGAGAATTGTGACAGATGAATGTAATTTATGCTGAAATTAAAATAAATTATTAAACTTTCGGTTTATTAAATTTTATATCAGTTTATACATAAAAAAATGCTAGCACCTGTATATTAAATTTCACGTTGATATTTGTTCAGTTTTTGTGGACATAAAACAAAATCTTGATTCCGTCACGAAAGAAGTTGATACTCGGTCGCTTTGTCGGTTGAGAGTGGATCTAGTAACGGATGAGAGAGAATTAGAGGGTGGCAACTTTCCGCACAAACTCGGCCAATGACGAAGCGTCCGCGGAAACTCCGCAACGAACCACATAAAACGCGAACGGGCGAGAAGCCAGTGATTCCGAGGGGAGCAGGAAGAACGAGGGGCTTGCAGGGATATCCACCATTTGTCACCAGTCCGCTGGCTTTCCCATTTTCCGTCCGATTTGCCGCGCCGGCGTTAAAGCTTCGCCCCCACCCCTCTTCGCGTTTCCACTTCATCCTCGCTTCTACTTCTCGACACTCGACAGCACCAAGTTCACTCCTGCTTTCTCTTCCATCCCTTGCTTCCATCGTTTTCATCCTCCTATATATGTATATATATATATATATATAGATATACATGTAGTTTCGAATATATACTATCATGTACTTCTTCGTTCTATCTTCACGTATAAGCTAAGCTCCCTTCCACTCTGTGATTCTTCCTGTGGTACATTCACCCGACACCCAAAAACCTCATTTTCCCTTCTTCGAGTTAGGTTTGATATTAGGTGCAATCTTGAGATGGAACTTACAACTGAAAATTCGGCCCTGTGATATAAATAGAAAAGTAGTTTTCTGATTTGCGTAAAATTTAAACCGGAACCCTGTTTTATTATAGTTCACACATGTAAATCAAACTTTTTCCACATCTATGAAAAATATCAACATTTTTGCTCCCCATAGCTTTGATTTCGTGAAAACATTTTCTTTCTCGAGATTTTAATGTCAGGACACTCAGAATGGTCCAAAACGTCGAGAAAAGTGGTTTAGAAAAATGTCTGTATGTGTGTATGTGCGTGTATGTGCAGATTTCCTTGGAAGCACGATAACTGTCGTAATTATAGATGTATATTCGTCAAATTCGGCAAGCAAGGGGGCTGTCATATACCAACGTTTGGGATTGTAGTTGACGCAATTCGGCTGGAAAATTACAATTCTACAGCATTTTGAACATTTTGAAAATATCGATTTCACGCAATAACTTTCGCAAATTGAGAGATAGCGGGCTGAAATATTGTACGTAAATGGACTACCATCAAACCATGATGTATACCAAATTTAGCGAGAATCGATAGGGTGGTTCTAATTTTATTGGAATTTCAATTTTTTTTAAATGTCTGCAGACATGAACTCCAGGAAGCCAAAAATCGATTAAGGTAACTTTGTAAAAAAAACGAAAAATAATGACGAAGCAATTTGTAAAGTTCTGCTTTGCAGGCTTTTTTTATTATCTAAAACAAAATCAAAAGTTGACAACACAGCAATCTTTCTTGTGTCTAATTTATCTCAAGGAATAAATTATCGTGAATGTATGTAGAAAATTGTTAATATTTAAAATATAAAAAATATTTAATAAAGATGGTATTCAAAAACATTGAAACTAACAAATTAAAATTTTTACACAATAGGAACCACTCTATCGATTCTCGCCAAATTGAATATAAATTATGATTTAATGTTCACCCATCTGTGTATAAAATATCAGGGTATTATGTAATCGTTTGTATGAGACAGAGGATAAAATTTAAATTTTGTACCATTTCAAAATGCTATAAAATGTGAATCCCTTAACTAATTCACGTCAAATATAATTCCAAATCGTGTCCATAATGACAGCCTCTACCATTTGAGACACACTGTAAAAAAAATCTACTTGAAATTTAGTGTACTTTTACTGGAAGTTTTTATTCATAAACTAGTATATTAAATTTAGTATACAAGTGTAATGTAAAATTAATGTATGGTACAGCACATTAAATAATTTACTTTATTTTTACAGTAAAAGTACTTGAATTTTAATAATTTGCTTCAATTTTACTGGAAAAGTACATGAATTTTATACCACAATTGTATATTAAATTTCGATGACGAGTTTATGAATTAAAACTTCCAATCTTTTCTAACAGTGCAGATGTATACAAGATTGCGTTAGCTATGGCACTCAAAATAACCCCCCCCCCCCCAAACTTACACTAATTTTTTGTAAACCATATTCCTTGACGTTTTAAACAATTCTGACTATAATAACATGGAAATCTCGCAAAAACAAAAAAAAAATCGTCAAAACCAATATTTTCTATGATTCAGAAAAAAGAAATGTTATAGCGGCAAATAGATTTTAATTATTGCACTGAAATACTTATGAAGAATCCTCGGCGTGAATTAAAAAAAAGAATGTATTCAGAAATATCCTGGCAAGATAACGCAGGAAGGAAAAAAGTATGGGGCTTAATTGTCGCTTGGAATTCAGCAATTTTCTGTTTTATCTTTCTTCTACAATGTTATAGTAGTTCCCCGCTCGCTATCAGTGCTTCGTAACTTGTCGCTCGCTCGCTCGCGGCTTTAGAACACTGAAACTCGTCTGCTGTTGTGGGGTCGAATAAGAGTACAAGAGGGGTTGGAGGAAAAGTGAGCACGGACAACGGATGAACGTGATGCGGTCGCAGTAATCTATAAGTACCTGCTGGCTTGTGTGTACGTTGTTGCTGCTGCTGCTGTTATAAACAGTAACGACCATCAAGGTACACCACACGTTCGCTCCGAGGACAGAAGAAAGATAGGCAAAAAGGTGAGGGCGTATAAACGTCCCGCTTTCTCGCACAATGGTGCTTGGCTGTAAAATAAATGGACCGATTTATGATCCTTCGCACACCCTCTACCCCGACACTCACTGTCATTCTCGCTTGCAATGCTTTTCAAACCGATGTAACAGCGATTCGCGTGGTTAATAAAATCCTAGCTATGCCGATTTTCTCCTAGTGATGAAAGAAACACGATTACTACAACAACACCAGCCCCATATATTTTTCCATTAAGTCGAAGGGGGATCGCTACCGATTGCAGGCAAAAAAAATCGTTCCATTTTGGTTTATCGGTAAAAAATATATCAACCTCGATATTGTTTTTAACGATATTTCATTAACGTCTAAAATTTGCAAGTATTCCGAATATTTGAAAATATATAGGAGTTTCCGTTTACAGCATCGTTAAAAAAAATCGGTCCGTTTATCGTCATATATTGGAAAAAGTTAATTCCTTCTACAATTGAAATCGTAGCTTAGAATTTTTCATTATGTTTTATCCGATTTTATTACCAATAAAAAAATATGTAATTTTTGCCTCTAAGCTTTTTTCCCGTTTACGTTATGTATGTAAGCGGATAGTAAAATTTACGAATAAGCGGAAAGGAAATTTCTCTTGAGATGAATATTAAAAGAAAGTGGAATAATGAAGGATCGTTAAACAAATACGTTTGGAAGAGGATAAAACAAAATGTATGTGAGAAAAAAGTGGAAGTGGGTGTTTGAGTTTCGAAGGCATTTAAATCGAAAATATTGAAACCGACTGAGTGGCGGTATTTCTCGTGGCTATGTCAAAGATTTTAATGAGCCATTCACGGTAAGCTTCTAGCGAGTTTTATGCACCAATAGACGTTTAGGATCGGCAGTTGAGTGCATACTTTCCACGTTGTTCATGCCTTGGGATCGATACCGTGGAAAAAACTAGTTCGCGTGCAACAGCGACACTTCAGCCAAGCGGGTGACACTTCCGCAGTTCAGCTCAGAGTGTCCAAAGTTCTGTCGACACTTAGCGTCAATCCGAACACGTAAAACTGCCACGACTGTTCTGACGCAGTTTGCTTGTCCATAACTGCATTAAGCATTTAATACATGCTACGTACGTACTTAGATAAACCAAAATAACCAAGTGTCACTTTCTCATTTAAAAAATGTAAACTTCTAGGAAAGACATTTTTTCTCAATCCCTTTTATCGATGTGTTAGGATATTTTTAGTATCTTGACATGTAAATCTCGAAATGATTTTTTTTTTCATGACAACAAAAGCTTCTATTAAGAGCAAGCAAAAAGTGACAAAATAGGATACAAAGTAGAATCTTGCACATTGCTTCCTCATTATTTTCCACGTTTTTCAAAGCTACTTCTATAAGGAAGTATGTTTATCAATTTTCGAAAAATAGTGAGGAACAAATGTGTGAGATTCTACTTTTCATCGTTATTTCAAGTAAATAAATGAAAAACTAAATTTTAGCGAAATTTTAGTCACGAAATAATAAACAAAAAATCAAATTCTTATAAAATCTTTTAAAATCTTAAAATTGTATTAGAATTAGGCATCACTGAACATTATTTTGTTTACGCGGAAAATGTGTGATCGCTAAATCAAATTTTGCAAAAGTTGATGCAATAACGTAAATTATTTCGATATTTCGAAATTCCATAAAGTTTACCAACCAGGCCTAAATTTAATATTAAAGGTCGCATCGCTCTGTTTAATTTCCTACGAATTTTCAGCCGAATAATTACAAATTTGTTCGAGTTAGAGCGTTAGCAAACTTTTTTTCAAAATCTTCAAAATCTCGTAAAAACTACTATTCTCGACATTTTCGAACATTATGTGTGTACGATTTGAAAGTCTCGAAAAAAATATTTCATGAAACCAAATCTTCGTCTATATGGGAGCAAAATCATTCCAAAAAATATTTACAATTGACTTATATTTATTATTATCAGTAGTAGTAGTAAAAGTGATTTATTGACAATTTACACTTTTTTTTTTTTTTTTTTTTTTTTACACATTAACATATATCTTAAATATTAACATAGAAATTGTCAAAGGGCCATCGACCGGAGTCCTTCAGCCCTCGGATATCACGATATTCAGTTAAATATATACATATATATTTTTTTTGGTACGGTTCTGTGTTTTACATTTGTATTGTATTATCTAGGACATCAGTATTAGTCATTTGTTCTAAGTGTTGGTATATTGTGTGCAATGGATATTTGTATTATTATTATCAATTATTTTATTAATGTAAAAATAATATATTAGCATACTGTTAGAAATGATTGGAAGTTTTTATTCATAATCTCGTCATTAAAATGTAATATACAACTCTGGTATAAAATTCATGTACTTTTCCAGTAAAATTAAAGTAAATTATTGAATGTGCTGTACCATACATTAATTTTTCATTACACTTGTATACTAAATGTAATCTACTAGTTTATGAATAAAAACTTCCAGTAAAAGTACACTAAATTTCACGTAGATTTTTTTTACAGTTCATATAACTCTAATATACATTTTTGTAACTCTGCATTTTTATACCATTTTGTAGAACCTGCTGAAAGTCACCCTCGACATTTCTAATTCTCTGTCCCTCTCTAAATCATTTTATCGTCACAGTCACTATTTCTCTCATTAAAGAACCGCTTTATTCCCTCTCCGTACTTGATCACCCTACCTAAACTCACCGTGGCACGAGCATAGGTCACCCATAACGTCACCCATATCAGCCGAACTTTACGTCCATTACGAATCGGATCTAGCAGCAGTCGACGATTAATGCTGCCGCTAAATCGACACTCGGGTTTCCTGTCACGTCGAACACAAGTTATACCGTGAATATAACCGTATAAATACACTACATGTTATACAACCTACGTATTAGGCAGGCGTGAGCGACTAGAGCAAAGATTCCTGGTGTGAAGTGAGCGTAGAGTGAGCAAAGTGAGGGGGTGACTATTGGGGTATATAGCTGCAGGATGAGGGGTAGTGATGTCTCCGACTAGCATCCGTCTTTGCTACGAACTAGCGAAGGGATGAGCGTTGCTCATTCTCCGGATTTGTTGAACATGGCCGATCGGAGATGGAGGGGGGGGGGGGGGGGGGGGAGGGATCTCCTCAACCCCCTGGCAGAGACAATAAGCTTGGATAATCGCACGAAACGATTTGCTCTCTTCACGGCCGATTAAGCCTGCAAGCTGTTGGCCCAGCGGCGGAGAATTTCCGATGCGGATCGACGCTCGTAATAATTTATCTGTATGTCTATGGCACAACCTTAGACGCTCAAAGTCTTGCACCAGTTGACTAATAATCGTTTACAAAGCAATTTAAAGTACTGGAAGAGGCTTGGAAAAAAGTTAAAGCGGAAAATCAATTTAATTAACTCACAATATTGTCAAGAGTATTAATAATAACTAGTTAATAATAAATAAATAAATTACATTTAAAAAATTAAGAAACTTTTGGAGGTGTAATCTCTCGGCTGTTATATATTTATCGTGTAATAAACTCGAGACGTCTTATTTGCTACAATAAAAAAAGACTGATATCTTTAAATAGTTTTTTTATAAACAAATATATTTTATAAAATTACACGTACATTTTGTTTAAAAAAATGAAGACGTACGCTTATTTCCTGAAGGCGCCATTTTTTCGCAATTATTACTGAAACTTTAGTAAAAATTACTTTTTTTTATCCAGAAGTTCAAATATCTTTTTATGACTCAAGAATTTTTTTATTTGACGATCGTCCATTTTACTTTTTCTTGTTGCGATAACGAGGGCAAAGAAGATGAGCACCCCGTAGAGTTTTCGTGTGCTGCGCGCGGTGTTTCTGAAGGAGAGCAAGAAGAAGGGCTTCTGCTTCAAATCACCGAGAGATAGTTGGACGGTCGGTGCCTTTTGAACAAAACTTATCTTCTAAGGTCTGCATTTTAAGCTTACCCACTTGCGCCCTCTAACGATAATTTCGCTCTCAACATGGAGGCTCATACCTACATATATATATTTTTTTCAACCAATGCCGATTTTTCCAATTGATACTTCAGATTGATAAGCAGATTTATGATAAGCGAGGTTAAAAAAAATCTACATATTACCATTCTGATTTTGTTATCTCATTAATGTATTCCTCTCACGTATAGTTTATGACTGTAACTAATTATGTAATTCGCGTAACGAGCGAAGAGAAAGGATCGCTTAAAAGTTCGTTTTAAGCTTATTCACACTGGTACAATACTAATAACTACTATAGTATATCCTGTGGCAGCTAAGCATTCTATGACACGTACGTGCTCAGAAAATGAGAACAAATTAAAATGTTAAAACTCGAAATCACGCTCGCAGTTGGCACCAAGAACGAGCACCCAGAGGAATCTGAGTAATGGGTTTATTTGCATCAAATTAAATTTATTTATAAATCTGTTTTACAAATTTTATAAATTTGAAAAATAAAAAGAGATGTTCTAAAATTGGTGTATTTATAATTTGCTTGTGAAGAATTAGAAGTGCCACAATGAATTATATCCAAAATGAACCAAAATGAATTAGATTAGATAGATAGATTCACAATTTTTTTTTAATTTGTAGTAAAAAAAAACATGAACAATTTTTTACAAATTTACAAAAACCATTTCAGTGGAAAAAATAGAGGTAAGCCGTGAGAATTTTTTGAAATACATTTTACTCACTGCACTTCCCACCAAAAGATGAGGAAATGAATTCTGTGGCAGTCTCCCTGGGTGGAACGATAATATTTATATTTTTACAGCAATTCTGGGCCGCACAGTGGAGTGATAAAGAGAGGCGAAAATACGGGTGTTTTCGCTCAGAGAATTTGCGGGGGGACAAATCTCTCGCCGGTCCAAAGGGAATGTGGTAAACGGCTTAATTCCATTGGGCTCGCGCGGAATGTTAGTTGAAACGTGGTGGCCGTTGCTTGTGGGCTGGAGAGTAGTAGTCGCACGCACGCCACGCGTGTGTATACGCACCGGGCGTCGCGCGCAATTTCCCCGAGTCAGAACGAGAAAGGGCTCATGTATATAGATAGAATATTCGTAATGGAGAGTATGCGAGAGAATTGGAGAGCGTGCTACAAGAGAGAAACAGAAAATTCGAAAGCAAATGCACAAAGAAAGACAGAAAAACCAATTCTAATTCTAATGTAAATGTATCTAATTTATTTGCATGAAGTAAAATATACTTTTCAATAAAGAAATCCTATTGTGCCTACTATTTTTATTTCAATCAAACGGAAAAATATTTATCTTCTAATCAATCCACGTAAAAATTATTTGTGTCGAAAAAAAAAATTAAGTTCAATAAGAATTTGTTTATATCAAATAATATTTATCGGTGTCAAGAAAATATTATTGGCCCTGCTATTCGTTTTTCGATCAATTAGTACAACTATTTATCTCCTTTCTAATAAAAATAAAATACTGATAGGCTCGCATTAGGAAATATACATTTATTTCATCGCAGGTCTAATAGAATTTTTTAACGGTATATTTAACAATTTAAAAAATGTAGAGAAACTACTTAATTGCCGGAAATACTTTAGATACTTTTTTTTTGTGATACTTAGATAATTTTTCAGGTCATACAATTCGTTATTGATTTCATAGACATTTATATTCTGGTTGTAGAACTATGTAAGGGTGTTTCAATATGGCTTCCCAAGTAAAAAAAATTATATATAGAGTATATAAAAATATATATGGTTTTAAACATAGAATTGGGCATATATAGTTTTTATAAAACCTATATACAATTTATATAAAATTTATACATAAACCCAACTTTACAGGTAATCTTATATATAAATTGCATATAGATTGTATATAGAGTTTATACAGACTATATATGCCCAATTCCATATGTCGGACTATATATAATTTTTTTACTTGGGTTTTCTCCCGTCACCTGATAGAACGAAAAAAAAAAATCATCAAAATTCCATGTAGCGATCTCCCCAGATATTCTTTCCACTGGAGGCGCAAGAGAAACGATCGAGCGAGCAACGATCGGACACGCGTTAACGCGCGTTATTTTGCGCCCGGCGCACACGACGTACCGCATCGACAGCGATCGCTGGGGCGCTGTGCTGTCCATTCTGCCGGAAATCGGCACCTGCCCAATTGATGCCATAGACTGCCATGGCCCTCCAGCCAGTTAGGTAAATTTAATCGAGCGTGGATGATTCGTGCAAGAGGCCTGAAATTAAAATCGTTACGCTTAGAAATCGGCATTGTTTCCTTGCTAACAGTGGCAGGAATCATGATGGCCTCCTGACATTGTAGATTTGATTACAGAGTAAAAAAAATTACTTGGTATTAAGATGATGTGCCCCACTGCTCGATTGGTAATAAAAACTGTAATGCGTTGTTCTTGGTCACAATTGATGTTTCAGGCAAAATACGAGAAGTACTGACTGCGTCTTGGCACTCTGCAGTCAGCAGGCCTGAATTAAAAATCCTTACGCTTAAAAATCGGCATTGTTTCCTTGCTACCAGCGACAGGAATCATGAAGGCCTCTTAACATTGTCGATTTGATGACAGAGTAAAAATAATTACTTGGTATTAAGATGATGTGCCTCACTGCTCGCTTGGTAATAAAAATTGTAAAGCGTTGTTCTTGGTCACAATTGATGTTTCAGGCAAAATACGAGAAGTACTGACTGCGTCTTGGCACTCTGCAGTCAGTAGGCCTGAATTAAAAATTATTACGCGTAAAAATCGGCATTGTTTCCTTGCTACACCGAGAGAAAAGATTTCATTGACGTCAAAGAAATAGGTGGATTGATTTTTTTTCATTGATTTCAACGAAATATTTCTTTGATTTCAATGAAATAGTGCATTTGAATTTCAAAGAGAACATTTCATTGTCCGTCAATAAAGATTTACTTAGTGAGCATATAATAAAGAAATAGTTTCATTGCTTTGAAGGGACGTTTTCATTGATCTCTCTCTCGCACCTAACCTCACATTTTTGTTTTCCGGTTCTCCCAAACTCCCGGCTTCGAGTTTCGAGGAGTCAGAAGCTTAACCTATTTCTGCCGTACTTCCTTACATACTCACAAAATTTGAGCTTTATCTGCCGCGTACTTCAGGAAAAAATACGTTTCGAAATTTTGAGCTGGTAAGAAGAAGGTTTCATTGAATCACAGACGATATCTTTGAAATCAATGAAAAAGGTTCATTGGTTTAAAGAAATGTTTCTTCGAATCAATGTCACTACGTTTCATTGAGTTTGAGATCGTTCAAAAAAAAGATAGCATTGAAATTCAAGTATTTCATTTCATTGGCAAAGATTTCCGTGAATCAATGAAACTTTTTCTCTCGGTGTACCAGTGACAGGAATCATGATGGCCTCCTAACATTGTCGATTTGATGACAGAGTAAAAAAAATTACTTGGTATGAAGATGATGTGCCCTACTGCTCGGTTGGTAATAAAAACTGTAATGCCTTGTTCTTGGTCACAATTGATGTTTCAGGCAAAATACGAGAAGTACTGACTGCATCTTGGCACTCTGCAGTCAGTAGGCTTGAATTAAAAATTCTTACGCTTAAAAATCGGCATTGTTTCCTTGCTCCCAGTGACAGGGATCATGATGGCCTCCTGCTATTATCGATTTGATGTCAGAGTGAAAAAAAATTACTTGGTATTAAGATGATGTGCCCCACTGCTCGGTTGGTAATAAAAACTGTAAAGCGTTGTTCTTGGTCACAATTGATATTTCAGGCAAAATACGAGAAGTACTGACTACGTCTTGGCACTCTGCAGTCAGTACTTCTTGACTTTTATTCGAAAAATCAACCGTGGCGAAGAATAACGCTTCGGGAAGATACAGCTATATCACTCGCACTTATGGTGATCTGAGAGAGACAGACGATATTGTAACCCATCACCTTAAGTAGGACATTTTTGCTGTGTTGTAAAACTTTATTTCGTTTTATAAATATTTCATAAAAAATAATCGACTTAAACAACAATTACTTGCAGGTTTTATTTAAAAGTAATGATTTTTTTAAATAATTGTAGAAAAAAAAATGTATTCATTTTATGGACATTTTCTTGAAAAAAAAGAGGGCCATACTCAATGCATTGGAAAATTAATTGTGGACCTGTGGTTTTTTTCACCGAATCTCTTACGTTACTGAAAATTTTTTTTGCAGTCATTTAAAAAATGTAATAATAATGATGGAAATATATTTATTCTATATATTATATAACAACATAATGAGCTCGAGTAACTCTACATATTTGTAATGTTTTTGAAACCTTTTGCTGAAAGTAGAAAAATAATTTTTTTACTTTTAAGTCGTTTTATTGCATGGATGACTAGAAGTAGGAAATAACTTAATTAAAAAGATTCAAGGCCATTGAGCTGTCGCTTAATAATTACCCTCAAGACATCGTAAGAATGAACGAGCTAAAGCATCTGTTATCTCGCTGCACGTGTGTGCAGACGTTAGGTTGATGGTTTTTCGTTCAGAAATTAATCTGCTGGAAGAAGGAATGAGTTCACGACCAGCAGTGCCGTTCGTGCTGGTACAAATCGTTTGGTCACGGTGCGTACAGGTGGCGAAGTTTCGGTCTTGAACATCATCGAGGGTTTTTTTTTATTATTCCCCATAGCGTTCGTTGAATTATACATTTTGACTTAAATTGCTACAGATTAACAGTAATTTTTTCATAACTTAACCTTTTCAAATGACAAACTATATTGCAAGATATCTTTTTCAATTATTATAAAGAATTCTTAAAAAACGAACGTATAAGAAAATTCTATGAGAAATGCATCCTACATATTAATTTTTTAAAAGAAAAACGCACTTTCACATAAAAATTTAAAAAGTGATATTTTTTCCTATTCCGCAAAATGTGCAATATTTCAGAAAAATTATCTTTAATAACGTGATCGGAGTTTGACCGTTAAAGAGTTGTTAGGCAGAGGATAAATCTAAGAAAATTATGTTTCGAAATTGTGGCAAATGCGAAAAATTCTAAAAACGCATTTAGCATGTCACATAAATTTGTATGACGGGTTGTATTTAAGAGAGGGAGAGGGGAAGAGGTCGTGGCAAGTAGAGACAGACGCAACGTCGCACATGCAATATGCATTCGCATATGCCGAACTCCATATACACTTAAGTGGAAAGTGTCAGTTCGCAAGGTGATGGAAACGAATAGCAAACGATTAATAATTTTCAAGCCCTAACCATCGTGCCCTGGTTTCACTACCTACGGCGTACTGTGTACGCCGATGGCACCATTGGTGAATAATGATCAATGTGTCAAGCCGATGTACATCCCTCAAGAAAAAATGTTGTACAAATGTATATAAATACTATCTACCAAAATATCATAACAATGTGTCTTTGAATCCATCTGTAAAAAAATCATAATAATTATAATACAATAAAAATAAAATTAAAAAATGTTTTTTAAATAAATGAAGACCGCTGTGATCAAAATGTTGAATACACACAAAATTTGTTTTTCTTACCGTAGTTGATTTCATTTTTTCTTTTTTTTTTTACTATCTACCAAAATATTAAAACAATGTGTCTTTGAATCCATCTGTAAAAAAATCATAATAATTATAATATAATAAAAATAAAATTAAAAAATGTTTTTTTAAATAAATGAAGACCGCTGTGATCAAAATGTTGAATAAACACAAAATTTATTTTTCTTACTGTAGTTGATTTCATTTTTTCTCTTTTTTTCTTCGTATCCCTTGCGAGAGCCACCTTAAATTTTACTGTACATCTAATTTCTTGAATTTATAAATAACAATAATAATAGTACGAACAAGTGCAGGTAATTTGAAGTAGAAGAGGTGTAAATTTTAATTTGCTGTCTCCGATTCCGTGACAGTTAGCAAAGAAACTTTAAATGAGTGACACATATTGTAAGTGACACGTGCAGTCTCATGTTTTTTTTCTTTTATTATTTCATCTAGAGGCAACGATCAATTCACTTTAAGCACTATTTATTATGGATCGAGGCTTTTAGCAGTATAGACGAGAATTACTTTATCACGGTCGAAACAATTTCTTAGACCTATTATGAAACAGAAGGAGGCACACGACGGTTAGTTAAATTCACTAAAGTACATATAAAAATCGAAGTAACATTGCAATTTGCGTTTCGTTTCATTCAATTATGAAATGTATATTTCTACAGTCGACCATTACCAAAACATAAACATCAGAAGTAATCACTTTGTTATAATGATTTTTTTTTTGTTAATAAAAACTACTAACTGCTTGTTAATTTTTAAATGCAAAATTGTTTTCACTATTTTTGAGTCTATCGTTTGCTATAAAATAATAATCTAGTTGAGAACAACAAAAGAGGTTAGAAAGAGTGTGAATATCAGGCATGTGGAAAAAAGGCCTAAAATCTTATGCGCTTCGTTACATTAAGCCGGCTTTAGATCGAAACTTTTTACAGCGTGAAAATCTAGAGGAATGAAATAATATTGAATGTAACTAATTCTATATTGATACAGCTGCACTATTGTCACATAGCTTCCCGTTCAACATGTTAAAAGGAAACAGGACCTGCACGTTCTTTTCTTAAATAATCTTTCATATCGTTTGGCTGTGACGATTTCCCTCGAGAACTTTCGGCATGAAATAAATAGTAACCGATACGGTTTTTGATACAATATGAAATATACGATTACCACTTTTTGAAATTTCAAACAAGGCCCTCCATTATTCCATTTTATACCTTTTTCAGCATAATTGACGGAATAGTTCTTATTATGCAATAATGATTCGCAGCTTTTATATGAAAATTCTCATTTATTTTAATAATTGACAAAAGTTGATTTTTTTTTCAAAAGCACGGAAAATTATTATTATTTAATTTCATCAAAATATTGTTTAAAAATTTAATTGATGGAATAGTTCTTATTATGCAATAATGATTCGCAGTTTTTATATCAAAATGCTGATTTATTTTAATAATTGACAAAAGTTGATTTTTTTTCAAAAAGCACGGAAGATTATTATTATTTAATTTCATCAAAATGTTGTTTAAAAATTCATTAATATATTGTTATTACATCAAAATTTTTTGAAATCGCTGACAATTTTGACTGAAACGATTTTTTATAATTAATTACGTCAAGGGTGCAATAAAATTAAAAAATAAAAGAAACTCATTAATCGACACGATTAATTAATATTTGTCCGATACAATTTTTTGAACGGCTAATGGGGGGCGCTGCTGTCACTGTTAATACCGCTGACTCGTTCATTCTCTCTTTCTCGTTGTCGGCATTATAAACGAAGACGGATATAATTAATTGCCGAGGGTGATTAGGCTCGCCGTGAATTGACGAAAATAAGTAACGATCGTCCGCTCGCTAATTAGACTGCGCGGTTATAGCTGTTACGTGTTTTGCGTCGTTTAACGTAGTTGCTTCATGGCTTCACCGTGTGTTCATCTCTGCAGGCTCGTGGCTTCGCTTATTTCGTCTTCCCCCGGTGTAGTACAAAAATACATTGAAGATTGCGAAGATGCACGAACCTCAGAGGTAAAAGAGAACAAGACATAAAACGAGAAAAATTAGCAAAAAGAAAAAGGAAATACATTATGAGAATTAGCAGGAGTGAATAAGTCACGTGCCGATGTAAAAAATAATTTTCTAAAATTGCCGTGGCTCTTTCGACAAATTGTAACAAAAAAAAGAAGGCTGCAAAGTAGAACTTTGCAAATTGCTTCCTCATTATTGTTGGATTTTTACAAATCTACCTCTATGAGGAAGCATGTTAATGTATTTTGGCTTCCTCATACAGGAAGCTTTGTAAAAATCCAACAATAATGAGGAAGCAATTTGCAAAGTTCTACTTTGCAGCCTTGTTTATATTGGCGAAAAGTGTTTGCAATTCCCTTCCATTTTTTGAAAACTTATTTGACTTCAGCTTAATGCGCAAGGACTACCTTAATCGAAATAATGAAAACGGAGTTTATCCTCCTCTTTTGTGGAAATTTTCATCTCGATTCGTCACGCCATTCGAGAGTTATGAGCAATTCTATTTTGGGATAAGCGGTCATTACAAATTTAAAAAAATAAAAATTATGTATGAAGTAATGTGTAAAGTTCTACTTCGCATTTTTATTTCCATTGAGTACAAACTTTTGTCTCCCATTATCAACTTTTGCTGATGCTAGAGCGAAAATCATTTTTTTTTTTGTAAATTTCAAAATGTCGTAAAATCTGAATCACTTTACCGATCATCGTCAAATTTGACGTGGCATAGTTGCATGTTCCTTTTCGTCTGTAAAACATTTCGGTTAAATTGGTGAAATTCGACGTGATTTATTAAAAAAATGATTTTTTTTCGAAAAATTCAAACATCTATAAAATCTGAACCATTTTACCAATTTCGCCCAAATGCAATGCCAAACAACATTGAACGTATATTTATTTATAAACTACTATTTAGCAAAATCGTCTAATTTTTACGAAAGTTAGAGCGACCACGCCCTTTTTTCAAAAACTTAAAAGTACCATAAAATCAAAATGGCTGATTTTTTTTTTTTAAATCTCAACATTCAGAGCGGGGAAACTACTCCACTTGCGTGCCAAATTTGAGCCATATCGCTCGAACGGTTATTGAGTAACAGTTCATCGAATTTTCGGAGCCCAGGACACACACACGCACATACATACGGACATTTTTTCTAAACCACTTTTCTCGACGTTTTGGACAATTCTAAGCATACTGGCATTAAAATCTCGAAAAAATTTTTTTTCATGAAAACAAAGCTCCTCTATGAGGAAGCAAAAATTAATTTGAAGAATAAGCAAGCATTTATTTTTACAATTATATAACTAGTCGCTTCCAAAATGCCATATCTATAAATATTATATTAACATAACAAACCTGTTTTGTTAATTTTATTAATTTGTATGTTAAATTTGAAACGTAACAAAAAGGATGTGCTTCAAAAACACATTGAAGATTGTGAAGAGGCACGAACCTCACAAAAGAAATCGAGACACGAAACGAGGAAAAAAAAATTATTAGTACATAAGGAGAATTGGTAAAATGATACATACGAAATTTTAGAGAGGCTTAATTTATTTTCCACGTCGAAAGTGAAACATATATTGCGACTTCGCCGGCACGTACTATGTGCTGTACTAACATACCAACCAGACGTCTACATCAAAGCCGAGCGGAAGAGAAAATACTGGAGAGCCATTTTGTACCCACCGTTCACAACTTGTACCGTCGCACCCATCTCGACAAATATATATTCTCGCTTTTGTATAACATCGACTCGTTGAAGTGCAAATTACGAATAGAACGTTAGTAACGACAACGAATTGCTGTCCTAATGAATTATGGACCAAAGCTGGGATTTAGCAATCCATTAATTTTGGTCTCTACTTTTTTATATTTCTTTCTTCAAAAAATCATAATGGCAAAAATTACAGCCCATTGCAGTTTTGAAAAAAAATCGTTTCATAAATAATTTTTATAAGAATAAGTTCTTACAACATTTATCCGTATTGGCAAAAAAATAATAATCGGAAAAATGGCCCATTAATTTGATTATTGTGATATGTTGTAAACAAATTTCATGATTTCTTTTTGCTTTTAAATAAATATTGTATGATTCTTTACCAAATCGTTAAAAATAATAAAAATAATTATTACTATCCAATTATTTACGGCACAATTAAAAAAAAAGGGTGAGTTTGAAACTAATACATGGCTTTTTTGATGATATTTTTACCAATATAAAAAAAATCGTATCCAATAATTGACAAGATCAATAAACGAGTAAAGTGAATTAAAAAATAATATTATTTAAATAAAATAATAAAGGCCTGAAATAAAGTGATTTTTGGTATAATAATCCACCGGGTTTTTATTTAATATACAATTTATGAATTATGCCGATAAAAGTGAATGATGAAGTGAAGACGTGGGGTTGGGCGACGGAAAACTTCAAAGAGGATCGTGAGGACCGGGCCGTGACCATCGAACAGGAAATTAAAAATCGTCTCTCGTCTCGCCCGAACAATCGATTCTCGATGCACACACTTTTTCACTATTATCGTCTGGCGTCTCGTGTCTTTCCGTCTTCCCACATCTTTTCCTCGCTAATAGCCGTCGCTTCAGGCAACGCGCGACGAGCTGTCATCCTCCGTATCTTTTTCTCAAAGAGCCTTAGGATGCTTTCCTCGTTTTCACTGCATGATTCCCGTTGATGCCTCATCCGATCATTTTTAACCGCGCGTTTTCGTGCTGGATTCCCGTTTCAAGGGAATGAACACTGTCGGCACTGCGGCAATGTTAGAGAGAACACAAAAAACTCGATCGTCGCCGAAACTAAACGATATAATCGACGTCCTGTCGCTCCTCTAATAGCCTTCAAGAAGCAACAATTACCTTTCACACAACGTGAAGTTGTTAAATTTGCAAAGTGAGAAAAAAATATTATAAATATGGCTATTTATCTATTGATATTTTTTTTGTAAAATTAGTAGTGATGACAATAATGTATAAAACTTACGATCTCATCATTTGTTAGTAATAAAAAAATGTATAAGCTTGTCGACATTACTAAAAAAAATTGTTAAACCTACTTTTTTTTCTTCGCAATAGTCACAAAGAATATAAAGTAAAATGAAAATTCAACAATGTTAACAAATTATTCCTATATTTTTTGTTAAGGGAATGAACACTGTCGACACTGCGGCAATGTTAGAGAGAACACAAAAAACTCGATCGTCGCCGAAACTAAACGATATAATCGACGTCCTGTCGCTCCTCTAATAGCCTTCAAGAAGCAACAATTACCTTTCACACAACGTGAAGTTGTTAAATTTGCAAAGTGAGAAAAAAATATTATAAATATGGCTATTTATCTATTGATATTTTTTTGTAAAATTGGTAGTGATGACAATAATGTATAAAACTTATGATCTCATCAATTTTTAGTAATAAAAAATGTATAATCTTATCAAGATTACAAAAAAAATTGTTAAATCTACTTTTTTTTCTTCGCAATAGTCACAAGAAATATAAAATAAAATGAAAATTCAACAATGTTAACAAATTATTCCTATAATTTTTTTGTTTTTTGTAAAACTAGAAATGGCCTGTAATTTAGGAGCTAATTTAAATTCAGCTAACGTGATTTAATAATTCGGCAAATAAAAGCTGTAAATATACAAAATTATTTGTTATCTCCAATTTCATCGGAATAAAAGCTTAAAAAAATATGTGATCAGCTCAATAATTCGCTTTAGTATGAGATATAACAAAGTAGAGACTTCTCTTCTCACTTTTTCGGCTCGTGACTAGTACATCCGTCTGTTAGTCACAGTACGTGTGTTAGTAATCGTGAAAATATTTGCGGGTAATTAAATCCATCATCATTATCCTATGGGGAAATTTATTATACGCCAAATTCTTATATTATAAGTCATAGCATTGGCGATAGAGTGAAACGAAAACACACAGCATTCTTCAACGTTTACAGAGCAGATTCTCGACTGGGATTAATTCGTCATCGTATATCTTTGTCAGCTGAAAAATAAATCGAAAAAAAAAAATAAAGAAAAAATGATGTATCCGAAGAGGGCGTTAAATTATAGAGAAAAGTGTCGGTGATCTTTCGAGCCATTGGGATGAAAATAACAGTCTCCTTGAGTAGTGTTTGCGTCTGTGGCGATGGCCACTGTGTCGTAATAATTCACTGAAGAGAAGTCGAGGCGCTAGAGAGTCTATTAAAATTAATTAAAACGGAAGAAAGTTTGAGACAGCTCGATGTTATATTATGCAGCCTCTCAATATGTCTAAAACGATTTAGCACCGATATAAAAGTGGAAGGTGCATTGGACCAGAATCGTGCTCCGGAAAAATGGCTTTGGCCTTTCCGTTACCGCCCAAGAAGCTCAATTAAGACAAAGAAAATAAGGGCTTCTATTTTTTCTTTGTAAGTCTATTTCCCAGTTTATCAAATTTCAACAAAACGGAACAATTTTTGAGACAGTTTAATATTATATCATGCAGTTTCTCACTATATCTTAAGGGAGTTGAGTCAGCCAGAAAAAATAATTGTCTGTTGGTTGCATTTTTTTCGACATTTTAAATTTCAAATGGAAATTAAATTTATCTAGGTAAAAAATCCAACGAACTGTAAATCATTTTTCCTTCTGTGTGTAGCCCCTTAAACTATCTAGCATCGAAGGAAAGGTGGAAGATACATCGGACCAGAATAGGGTTCGGGAAAAATGGCTTCGGCCTTTTTGTTACCGCCCAAGACGCAGGATTAAGTCGTAGAAAATAAGGGCTTCTGTTTATTCTGTGTAAAAGTGAGACAGGCGCCAGGAGCCTTTTTCTGTTTGTACCAAATACGACTATCGGTGCTGAGGCATCAATTTTCTGGGCTGACTGTTTCGTGTAATTAATACGTAACGTTATACCCGCCGACCAGTCGCAGGGTTGAAGGGAGCGGACCATCCCTCTTCGCGCAGGGCGCGAACAACACGCATGGTATCGGGCAGCCGCCCACACACCATTTGGCACATCCGGCACACACACTGTCATTTGTCTGGCCCTTGAGTTGCGTTTAGTGGCGCATATAAGCCCTCGACGCCGCCCTCGTCGTGTGCCGTCCTGACCACCCTCGTCCTGTGACTCCGATATGCTTTTCGACCCCCTCGTCCGCCATTTTATTCCAAGAGTTCACCAGAAATAAATTATTGGCTTCGTTTACGACAAAAAGGAAAATATTTCACGCACGAATTTTACGATAAATTATATATCATTTGAATGAAAATTGTAAACGTGTTATATGAAGAAAAGTATAGTAAGAATTTTTGTAACCTCACTAGTATGATATCAATTTGCTTTTTAAACCCTTCGTACGCCATTTTATTTCAAGAGTTTATCGGAAATAAATTATTGGCTTCGTTTGCGACAAAAAGGAAAATATTACACGCACGAATTTTACGATAAATTATATACCATTTGAATGAAAATTGTAATCGTGTTATTTGAAGAAAAGTACAGTAAGAATTTTCGTTACCTCATAGTATGATTTCAATATGCTTTTTAAACCCTTCGTACGCCATTTTATTTCAAGAGTTTATCGGAAATAAATTATTGGCTTCATTTACGACAAAAAGGAAAATATTTCACGCTCGAATTTTACGATAAATTATATATCATTTGAATGAAAATTGTAATGGTGTTATATGAAGAAAAGTACAGTAAAAACTTTTCTTATCTCGTAGTATGATTTCAATATGCTTTTTAAACCCTTCGTACGCCATTTTATTTCAAGAGCTTATCGGAAATAAATTATTGGCTTCGTTTACGACGAAAAGGAAAATATTTCACGCACGAATTTTACGATAAATTACATACCATTTGAATGAAAATTGTAAACGTGTTATATGAAGAAAAGTACAGTGAGAATTTTCGTTACCTCATAGTGCGACTTCGTTATGCTTTTTAACCTCTTCGACCCCCATTTTAGTTCGCCGAAAATAAATGAATGACTCACCTTAGCGGCAAATATTTTTTTCCTGTAAACATTTTTTAAACAGTATTTGGAATTGATAAAATGTAGGTTTGTTTAATTTACCAGAAAAATTTGTTAAATGAACTTTTTTTTATTATTAACAAAATTTATTTCATGAACTGAATTACGAAATTACGGATAAATTATTCGTGTATTTTTTTTTTATTAAACGAGAAATTGACAGGTTTTTGTTGCTTCTAAAATAAGCCAAAACTTTTTGCGGTCGTTTATGGACAGAATTTTTCGTTACCGATTAAACATGTGTAGTTTCTATTTTCAAACAAACAAAACTTTGTAACAAAACATTTTTCTCCATATTTTTCAATTGAGAAAACTAGAAGAAAGGAAGTGCAGGAAAAGAGCATAACTAATACTCTATAAAGCATTCATTAGGGCTATATCATTTTACACTGGTGCTGCTCTTTTTCCCTTACTGCTAGAAAGTGTCAACGAATTTATAGCTAGGGTAGTCTAGGTTGAATGACAATCGGTTATTATTCTCTTGGGAGGAATATTCGAAGAAAAAAATACGAAAGAGAAAGTTGTGGAAGAAAATATTGAGAAAGAGTCCCTTAATGTGCTATAGTTTGGGGAATCGAACCTCAAGTGCGAGGAAAAGTGAAATGAGAGGGAAGTGCGTTTAGTGGCTTCCAATTGCAGAAGTGACGACGTTGTAACTAATGACTGGGAGACGACGTCACGTCAGTCGTCGACGGAGATGAGAACTAGCATCCTCAAGAGGCTACATTGCCCCTCAGCTTAAGTTACAAACTGTCTTCTTTGGTACTACGAGGTGCAGACACTTCCGCGCAACCGAGAAATTAAATACTGAACCATAAACTTTCGTCGGTTGGATATATTAAACCCAGCCACGTGACACTTCATAATCTTTTTTTAAAATTGAAATTTAAAAATTCTTCTTGATATCCTATTATGTCAAGTTTTAGACTGCATTACTCCCTTAATTAATTATATTTAAGAGGACATTAAGATGATAATCTTATATTAATTTATCATTAACATAATAAACATTAATTAATTTTTAAAAATTACAATGGCACTTTGCCGATGCACGAATATCACGAAAATTGGCGTCGATATTTTCCTAATATTCGAGATAAAAGAAAATTTCATTAATTTACTATGGATGAAGAATATTGTTTTAACGAAATACGCAGATCAAATAAATTTTCATTTTTAAATTTAGTTATAAAAAATTAATGCAATAAAACTATGTTTGCGATACATTTGAAACAACCAGAGTAAAATCATTATTATCATAAACATTAATAAATTTTTAAAAATTACAATGGCACTTTGTCGATGCACGAATGTCACGAAAATTGGCTTCGATATTTTCCTAATATTCGAGATAAAAGAAAATTTCATTAATTTACTATGGACGAAGAATATTGTTTTAACGAAATACGCAAATCAAATAAATTTTCATTTTTAAATTTAGTTATAAAAAATTAATGCAATAAAACTATGTTTGCGATACATTCGAAACAACTAGAGTAAAATCATTATTATCATAAACATTAATTAATTTTAAAAAATTACAATGGCACTTTGCCGATGCACGAATATCACGAAAATTGGCTTCGATATTTTCCTAATATTTGAGATAAAAGAAAATTTCATTAATTTACTATGGATGAAGAATATTGTTTTAACGAAATACGCAAATCAAATGAATTTTCATTTTCAAATTTAGTTAAAAAAATTAATGCAATAAAACTATGTTTGCGATACATTCGAAACAACTAGAGAAAAATCATTATTATCATAAACATTAATTAATTTTTTAAAATTACAATGGCACTTTGCCGATGCACGAATATCACGAAAATTGGCTTCGATATTTTCCTAATATTTGAGATAAAAAGAAAATTTCATTAATTTACTATGGATGAAGAATATTGTTTTAACGAAATACGCAGATCAAATAAGTTTTCATTTTTAAATTTAGTTAAAAAAATTAATGCAATAAAACTATGTTTGCGATACATTTGAAACAACTAGAGTAAAATCAATTTATAATACGTTAGAAGTTTCGTTTTTTAGACAATTCAATAATTAAATTACTGAATTAGTAGAATATACAAATCAAATGGGTTTTAATTTGCAATTGAATTTAAAAAATATTGTGCCAACTCGTCCATTCCAGACGATTATTCAACTGTACGATGATACGATATTAATTCAAATCGTAATACACTTTTGATTGAGCTTGAATAATAAAATAATTGACAGACCAGATATTCCGGTATTTAAATATCCTCCTCACTGAGGTAAGCCAGAGGCAATGGCACTTCAGGTACAGAGAGTGCAATAATAAATTGGTGTCGACATTCTTCGCATAATAAACTGTCTCGCGCGGTAGCGAACGAGTAAAAGGCACGTATGAGCATTAGGTGTATATAGATATATGTACGTCTATCTATATATATATTTATCTATATACATCATAAGCATAGTTGAGTACAAGGGGGAGGTACGTGCCTATAATGAAGCGATAGATAACGTCTAGACAGACTAGCCTATTAGTCGAGATACCGTTGATTTCCCCCTTGACATTTTGTCCCTACCACATCATTTTTGTTAACTTTTCTATTGCCAAATTAGCAAATATACAAAATTAAATAACTGCATATTTAAAAAAAAATCTTTTTCAATTTTAGTCAGAAAATTATTTACAAATTTCATAAGCAGGAAAATTCCATTAGAAATGCATCCTGCATTTTGATTTTATCAAAGGAAATCTCATTCATATGTAAAAATCGAAAATTCAATTTTTCAGCATGGTTGAACTGGAGGAAAAACTTTTTTCAAATCAACTTTTTAAATTTTGAATGAAAATTTTATGAAAAGTTTTTTTCATAGCAATTTCTTTTCTAACATAGAATTTTGAATAACTTTTTTTTTCAAAACATCTGTTTTCACATTAATCTAAAAATTCTGAAAAAATGTGACACATAGTAACATTTTATTAGTAATACATCTAGCATTTTAGTTCCATGAAAAACGCAACAAGATGTAAAAAAAACAAATAAAAAAAATATTTCAAAACTTAGTTTTTTCGCTATTTAGGTTCACAAAAAAGTTCAAAATTCAGGGTTTTTTTTATCAAAGACTTAACGTACCGCCTGCTTTTTTATCGTCTCGCGTGTTCCACATGCATTTTACAGAAGTCTATGTATATTCCGTATGACTCTCTTGCTGCTGATTTTTTTTTGTATCTCTGGCTCTTTCATCCTGGCTAATTACACTAATCAGCGGCACGTGGACCGGCGTGCGGCGCATCTACCGCACTCGACGCTGCAATTTCAAAGCCAACAAGCGGACAACGTACGTACCGGTAGAAAAAAGAAAAAAAAAATAAGAAGCTTAAATGAGGAAGGGAGAAAAGGAATGGCCGGAAATAGACATTCTGCCGCGGGAGGCTACCGCGATATGTTGGCATATTAGTCGGTGTAAGACAGTGGTGTAAGCAGAAATGCAGTGAGAATATGAGAACGAGAAAATCTTGTAGTGGGGATGGAAGACACGAGTGGTTGGGTCGAGCGTTAAACTCCAGTAGCAGCTCCCGAGAAGACGAGTCGTGCTGGCATGAAAAAGTCGAGTACAGCTCGAGAGGCAAATAAAAATAAAAAAGAGATAAAGACGGCCCGGTACGGAAAAAAGGAGAAAAAAAATATTAAAAAGTAAAAAAAATGTAACGGATGGCTAATAGGGAGCGCAGAACCGCGACGAAAGTTACCCTCGAGCTTAAACCGACCGCCCGCGCTAGTCTCTAATTCTCCTCTCGTTCGTCTTTATTCGCCTCTGATTATTTGCAATGAGAAAATAAACCGAGTGCTTATCGAGTGGTTTTATTGAGTCGAAAGAATTTACCGCTTTAATGTGCTTCTTCGGCCTTGAGAGAAATCTTTTTTTATGCCGTATTCATCAAGACGTTTTCTTAATTTTATCAATGGAATTAAATTACTGTGATGGAATAAAATTCAGAATTACGGAATGCTGTGATAATTCCATTGAGCAACAAATTTATTGAGAAAAAGCCGATCAAATTTTAAGTCAAAATTTATTTTCATTATATTATTCTGCAACTATTATTGACAGCTTTAAAAAAAAGATATTCAGGTTTCATAAATTATGGTGAACAATTTCTTGGAACAAATTGATATTTATACTTAATGTAAATTTCGTAGAAAATTAATTTTCTTCACAATTATGCAAAAGTTTAAGTTTTAAAAAAAATTTCTTCCTGTTATTAATAAGAAATTACAGTTATGAGAATAATTCATAATATCATAAATTGTTATTTTATAAAATAACACGGCATTAAGGCTATGCTATTAATAATAAGAATATAGCTCGTTTTCTAAACTAATTTTTTTACTTGAATCCCCCGCTCCTCTTAAACCCAGTCCACAATATAACTGTCAATATTTTTTAAATTCACTCCTTCTTGTACAGTTTTTAACGGTAAATTCGAAAACTTGTCATACTCGGAATATTACGATATTTTTAAAAAAGTGCAACGATGGATCGAGTTTTGGGCGGGTTGCGTGTGAGCCCCGCGGGAGAACAGGTGATGTAAACACAGCAACGAGTATCAGAGACAGCAGCGGCAGACCTTGCCCGAGAACGTATACGTTAATTCTCTTATATTCTGTTTTTCGTGCTGCCCAGTTCTGGCAGTCAGGTGTCGGATAGACACACGAACGGACAGTCACGTATGGTGTCAAACGACAGCCGCATTAATCGTGGAAAAGCTCCTCACTACGTCTTCATCAATCCCCCCGATCATTGTTTTATATAGGATTCCCTTTCACTTATTTTTTAATTGATTCTATTTATTTATTCAGTCCGTAAGTTATTATAGTAGATTTCATAGTTTTCGTCCAAATCCCCATTAGATTAAAAATCTATTACAGAGGAAAAAGAGATTTACTTTATTAACTTAATCATCATGATTTTTTTTAATTGTAAAAAAATTGTAGAATTGACCATTAAAACTCATTAGCAAAATGTCACAATAAAGGGATGAAAAATGTAATGAGACATCATTTTTCCCATTACCAAATATATTTTGTTTAAAGCTTTTTTTAAACGGGTTTAGAATTTTTTTTGTTTTTGACACTGCGTATCATTTTGTACCAATATAGTTAAGAATTCTGAAAAATAATCCATACCAAAGTATTTATGGAGCAAATTTTTTTTTAAATGTCGTGTTTAGTAATGTACCATTATTTTTTGTTCGTGGCATTTATAAACGAATCTATAAGGAAAATTGTTACTTACTTTTCACCGATTTTTTACAAATTTAATACCGAAGGTCACATTACTTCGTTTAATTCCCATGCGAAGTTTTAGCCCAATAGCTATTTTAGATAATTTTGAGTGTGCCGAAACATGAAACATTCGACAAAAAAATTGTCATGGAAATAAATCTTCCTTTATGTCGAAGGAAAATTAAATCATTTACGGCGCAAATAAAAAAAGGAGCTTCGTAAAAAAAGCGAAAAATAATGAGGAAGCAATGTGTAAGGTTCTTGTTATGAATTCGATTTTCCTGTTTCGTTATTATTAGACCGTTTCCAAAAGTGCATGTGATAACGTACATTTTTTAAATAATTCAAAGTTCCATAAAATGAAAATTTTCATACCGTTTGTTGTATATGTGTATACAATAGTCGAATATTGTTTCGTTTACACACAAAATTTGAGCTCGCTAACTCAAATTTTGCAAAAGTTAGTGCAATAAAGTCAATTTTTTTAAAAATTCAAAATTCCATAAAACCTGAACAACCTTATCGATTTGAGCCAAACTGAATACCAAACAACATCAAGTGCGCCTGCTCTTATAAATAACTATCTAACAAAATAGACAAAATTTTACGAAAGTGAGAGGGACCACGCCCTTTTTTTCTAAAAAAATTCAAAAATGCCTCAAATCGAAATTTGCGTACATAACTTGTCAAAAACGGCAGCACTCAAAGAGGGGATGGTGCTTCACTTGCGTACCAAATTTCAGCTCGATAGCTTAAACCATTCTTCGGTTATAGGCGATTGAATTTTCAAAGTTGTATACATACATACATACATACGGCCATTTTTTTCTAGACCACTTTTCCCTACGTTCAGGACCATTCTGAGTATCCTGACATGAAAATCTCGAATGAATTTTTTTTTCATGCAAACAGCTACCTCTATGACGAGGCAAAAGTATAGTGACTGAAAAAATAAAGAGTGGTTAGAATTCAGTTCACAAAACATATAAATATACATAAATGCTATCCAATGTATGCTAACCTGAATTGTATGACGAAGCAAGCAAACAGGCCAGTAGGACCACCCATTGGGTTGCCACGGTTCGCTCCACCCAATCCGGGCATCACAGAATGCATCATAGAGTGTAGCAGCAGCTCTCTCAGTGGGCCTGTATGAGGGAAGTTCATCGTTTCATCAGCCGCTAATATCCCAAGCAAGAATCGAGAGCGTGTGTAGTAATATAGCGCCTACTGCTACTACGAATGCGACGATTCAACACCTCAGCTCTGTGTGCTCTCTCTTTCTTTTCATTTCATTTCGAGAAAGACTCAGCAGAGTATATCCTCTGCTGCCAGGTGGCATGTGTCGGGTTCCGACGATGAAACAAGACGAGAAAGCTGCCCGCAGAGCTCACAGATAGCCTGAGGAAGACAGCGGCTCCTAATGAAGACGAATCTTGTACGAAATGCTGACGAGTATAGGATCGAATCCGTTTTTCTGTTCAATCCTTTTTTTCGACATTTACCTTCACGCTGATGTTGTGAATCAATTTACCTGTGGTATGTGAATGGGCTTTACTTCGCTTTCACTCATCACTTGTATATAATGCTTTTGCACCACTCTGTGTGTACCTACGCAAGAGGATATTATGGATAATTATTAGTTGATATTAACTGAGAGTTATAAACCCTTTTTTTAACACAGATAGTTAATACTAAATACAGAGGAAGCTACACTCAGAAAAAAGTTGGGTTGGAACTATCAAAAACTTGGGTAAAAACGTTATCAAGAAAACTTGGTAGGCATAACCAAGGTATTGATTGACATAACTATGGATTTGGTAAGACAAACAAGTATTTAGTACGCTTAACCAATAACTTCGTTACATCTACCAACTTTTTCTTGGTAAAATTTTTAATCATGATCCTGGTAAGCCCAACCAAGTGTTTTTCTCCGTCTAGACCGACAGCAGTGGTCGCGCGGTCGGTAGGTCGCTTCGGCGGAGAGTTAAGTACCATTTTTTGCGGCCGTAACTTGGATGGGTGACCTTTTCGTCGCCTACTAGCTTGAGCGACAACTATTGAGCAGGAGGCAGTTTTTCTAAGTTTTTTATGTATCCTCATACAGTAAAGATGTATTGTCACTTTGTCAGAAAAAATAAAGCCGCCTGTATAAATTGCAGAAAATCTGACCGGATTTTCTGCAATTTTTCTCTGCCCTCCTGAAAATGCGATACAGTAGTGCATTACACGGAAAAAAAAATTAGTTGCCATAACCAAGAAATGAGTTGACGCAACCAATCGATTATTCTATTTACCTAGCAACTCAAATGGTAATACCAACGATTCGGATGATAATACCGACGATTCGAATGGTAGTCCCAATTATTCGAGTGGTAGTCCCAACGATTGGCTTAGTTAACCTAACTAATCCAATCGAGAACTAATCGTGAATAGTTGAGGTTACTATTCGATATGGTTGAGGCAACTAATTTTTTAGACATTGTGTACAGAGAATCGAAAACGTAGTTGCCACAACCAAACTTTTTTTTCCGTGTAGAAGCAGTGACTGCCGGCAGGGCTGCACTGAGAAAAAAATATAGTTGAATGGACTAATTTAGCGTACACCCCAGTTCAAATGAATTTCTTGTTGCTATAACAAATATTTTGGTTACCGCAAATAAATTTCAGACAACTGAATCTAACGATTATTGAAGAAACTAAACATTTGGTTGTCCTAACGAAAAATTCATTTGAACGAGGGTGTACGCTAAATTAGTCCATTCAACTATATTTTTTTCTCAGTGTGTCTGCGAAGAAACACGGAAAAAGGGGGAACGTAAAAGTCTGAGTAAGGAATATAGGGAAAAATAACCAATAAAATAGGAAAGTACAGAGAAAGCTTCGATCTCGTGATTTTTTGTCATCTCATGATCGGGGTGTATTCCATTTAGGAATACACATCTGCAAATTTTGATTTTTTCAATGCCGTAGGCAGATTTACCAGTAAGCTGGAGCCTAGGGCGGCAAAATTTGTGAGGCGGACAATTTTTCGAGATTATTAAATCGTACACTATAAAAGACATATATATATCTTTGTTCTTATTGGCTGTAATTTTCTTAATTATTGAAACGATTCAATATTATTGTCGACGTCTGATATTGCAATCTTAAGAAGTATTCTACCGATCAAAATACCACAGACATTTTTGTAAATGAGCTCCGCATATTAAAATACCCTGAGAGAAAATGATGGTATTAGTAACTATAAAGTGACAACCATTCATTTTTAGTTCGTACGATCAATTTTTGAATAGTTGCCACAACTATCAAATAATTACTATAACTACCAAATAGTTACCATAATTATTTTCATGATTACCGTAACTATGAAAATAGTTGTATGGACTAAAAATTAATAGTTGACACTTTATAGTTGGCTATTACGATTTCTCTGAGTGTATTGTAATCGCAGTACTAAAAAAATGTATACCGAGCTTCTTTCAATTTTAAAGAATATCCTTAACTAGGAACAGAAATAGATTGCTTATGGGCAATGAAATGTCATAAATTGTTGAGAAAATGAAATCCTTAAGCCCCGGCATGACGAAACATGGAAGTTAATGGATTTCAGCGAGCGTGTGTGCGTTTAGCTTTCAAGACTCATGTACATGGAGCGGACAGGAGCACTACAATAATATCTAATACGCTGTTTCTACTTGCTCGAAGTGATTGTAGTCCAGGGAGCGAGCGTGTGCCATTAGTGGAGTAGGTATCTACCTATTTGCATTTGCCGACACGAGAGAAGCAGGTTCACCTCTATAATACAGTACATAATGTATATCTATAGTCCTGCAGGTGCCGGCCTTTTTTTTAAAGCATTAAGAACATAGGAGGTCACATTAAGTATGGGTATACAAGCAGCTCAACGGATTTTGTTTGCTATCTGTAGATCTTGCGGCCTCCGAATCTGTGGTACACTTGACTTGCTTCAGAAAATATACGTACAACACTGACAGCTACAATCTTCACGGTTGTGTATTTAAAAAACAGTGTATACCGTAGCTTGGAGTCGAGCTAGACTTGAAACTATTAGCACACGCCCTCACGATTTCTTTCGTAACGATTTATCGCAGCTATTTGTTGTACGTCGCCGGTGAATATCCATTAGCATTTGCACCCTGTTTCAAAAGTCCTGGCAAGCACTAAAAGAAACGAGGAATTGAAATAAGGATGCCATCTGACTTTTTTTCCATTCTTTTCTCAGGTTTTTTCGAAAAATAATGCTGCACGTACTTCCTGTTTCTCACGAGTTCAGTGCCCGGCAGTATGTATTATATACACATAAGTACTGCTATCGTATGTAAAAAGAAACTCATTGAGAGGTGCGAGGTCTTAATTATCTGCTTCAAAGATTCGTCAATGTCAGCCAAAATTGGTCTATGTAGAATCTGAACGGGGCTTTCGACGCTCATCCCATGATCACACTCAAAATTTCAGCACTTCCCACATGGAAGATGAGTATATAAGTACATATGTATACAGGAAATATAGAACTTTTGATTTGCAGCAAATATTTATCTGTTTGTTAAATATTTATATGCAATCAGAGAATCATGATCTGACCCAAACAGTTTGCGTGTTCGCAATTTGACCTATCCTAACCCAATCGAAACTACCTTCAATTCGCCTAAATTAACCTTCCTAATTAAACCATAATTAACTTGGTGTTAGTGATGCTGTGGCCGAATTTTGTGATCGGTGAGGATGGATAATCGGCTATTGGCGGCCAAACTGGATGATGTTATTCCATTATGTTAAAGTATTTTTATTATACGTTTCGACCCTTGGTGTGGGTCCTTTTCAATATATACATATGTCTGTATTAATTTTTCCTTATAACTAAGTGAATCTCTGGTCTCCGGTTTCTCTGGCTTATGTGTACCCTGCGTCTGTTATGGCTGTTTATTTGTGTTTGAGGTTACCTTATTTTGTTGTCAATTAATCCTCTTATAAGTCACTACATTTTGACTGTTTATTAAGCCAGAGAAGCCAGCGAGCACATTATTCGTGATATGATTAACTTGATTAACTTGACTTCATCTTACTTGATCTTACTTGAAATTGACGGCATCAGACTTGACCTTACCTGAAATTGGCGTCACCTAAAATTGATCTCACCTGTGACAAAAATCAACTAATTTTGAGATCTTATTCCATAGAGATTATAATAAAATTAATTAATGCATTTCATACATATTCTTACCACAGTACTAGCTTTCGAAGATATTACCAGAATCATATGATTTTATTTCCGCGACTTTAGTGAAGCTACTATTTTTTAATACCATCGTTATTCATGTTCCTGTCATGGGATTATATATGAGAAACATAAAAGCAGGAATATTTCGTACGTCATCTGGCTTTTATCAAGGAAAAATTAATTTTTTCCGCATCCATTGCGTTTGTTGAGAAAAAAGACTTCACCAATGCCATTTCTCTGATTCACGTTAGGTGAATGGGGGTGTGAATGAGAGAATGTTTAGTCTCACCAATTGCCACAAGATATCAGGCGCGAAAATTATCCGCAAAAGAGCCCGCGACACGCTGATGGGTGTTGAGTGTACGTACGTGCCAGTCATAGCAGAACATCAGACGAAAATCGGGGGACGATAAATCTCTTGAGTGAGAGACATTCAGAGAAAAGACAGTGGTAAGGGTCTCCACCGCGAAAGAAAGCTACGGGGCCGTGGTATGCCCTTGGGCCTAAACGACTAAATAAGTGTTCCAATTTCAAAATTACCCGCTAAACGATTTGTGGCCCGGCAGAAAATATATCGTTGACATGTGGGCAAAGGCCCCTACGGCTTTCTGGATGACGATCTTCGCCCGGGACGCCTCGGGAACTCCGCAGGAATGACTACGATGCATACATGCTTTAAGCCAGGGAGAATCCAGTTCTTGGGAGCAGGAATAAGAAATATAGAAAAAAAGAGATATGAAACGCACTCGGAGACAAATTACTGCTCTGGCACCTAACGGAAAACGAATTTGCAAAATTGACTGGGGTCTCCCGATCGTTTTGATGCTAAGTTTACTCACTTTCTGTGTTGTACCTCTTCGATGCGGTAGTAAGCCCATTTGTACAAATTTCCAACTGTTCCTTAAATGTATAGGGGGGATGGGGGCAAAACGGGCAGGGGGGCAAAATGGACAGCTCCATTAAAAATCGGGATTGGGGGCAAAACGGGCACCGTCTCAACTTTCGTAAAAACGATTTGCCTCAGTTTTTTACGTTCGTTAGATAGGGAAAGTGCGGAAAATACGTCACATTGGTCATGAAAAAAAATTGATACTGTCCATCAGATCAGAATATTTTTAACCATCCGTTCAGAACTTTTTTTCGATACTTTGTTGAGCAAAGAAAAAAAATATAGTCAAATGAATTTTTCAAAACATTTATAATCAAATTAATTCTTTGAAAAAAAAGTCGGTATATTATAAAGAAATCAATTAGAACGAAATTCTCATTTTATGATTTGGTGCCAATTTTCACCCCGATACCTATATTTAGCCGAGATGCCTGTTTTGCCTCCCTGCCTGTTTTCTTGACATCACCAATTATTTTCCGAAATTTTCAAGTAAGAAATGTCAGGAAATTGAAAAAATCCGTGTTCGAAAAAGTTGAAACGATGTTCGTTTTGCCCCCAATTGTCATTTTCAGTCGTGATGCCCGTTTTGCCCCCATCTCCCCTAATTAAAAAATACAATTTTTTTAAATTTTTTTAAATTGCTACCTATCTTATGTGCCATACAATTAAACTGCATTACCAGGAGGGTTGTGTTTTTTTTTTCATCGCCTCATAAGCGTTTTACTAAGTAACGAGTAAATCAAAATGCAGGAAGAAGGAGGACGAATGAAGCGAATTGGTAATTGTGAATTTTTTTTATTAAGCTTCTCCCATGTGAGTCCGTGAGTTGATTGTAGATCACAGCTTGTGGTAAAAATTTGATAAAGTTCGCTCTTTAGAAAAAAAAATTTAGTAACAAATGTGAAAAGTCACTAAGCTGCATAATTGTGATATTATAAATTCGTCACATGAAATTTGCGGTGCAGCCAATGGTAAAAAAATTGAATGATAAAAAAACAGATAGTTGTCGCTTGTCAGGCTTGTAATCTATTTTTAGTTGCGGTCTAGTCAATTAGAAAAATAAATAATTAGGATTGTACATTTTTTATTACATTTTTTTTATTCATGTTTCAATTACAATAATCGTATTATCGAAGCCGGAATTCTCTGGGAAAAAAGCAAATCAACACGGAGTACCTGTCTCGGTCACGCAACTATTTACTACACCGCTATATTAATCGCTTTCATAGCTCCAAGTAATTAACGTTTATCATCAATTAACATGATCTCTATGGAGCTATAAAGTATGCTCAAGTGAGCGAATCGTATAATAGCCACATGTATACATGAATAAGTAAACAAGTATTCGACAGAATTGCTCACGATTTCGTCTGTTTGCTTTTTATTATATTACAAGCCACAAAAAAAACGTTGATTTCATTTGAGGCATTGACAAATAAAGGACGTCGAAGATATCGAGTCGACGAAAGACAGGAAGTTATAGTAAAAGTTGTAGCCAAGTGTATCGAGGTGTAACGATCCTGTCGTCACTAAAATATAAACGTTAGCTGGCCTCTTAAAAATTTGCCGATCGCACGCCACGATTGGTATCGCTTTGTAACCGTTATATTGAATTAACGAGAAGTCGAACGGCTCCTGAAAAAAAAATTAACGGGCTTAAAAGGTTTTGCATGAATTTTAATTAGGAACCATATTTGGTAATACGTTAAACGGGATAGAAGCTATATTGTGCATTCACATTAGTTTATACAAGCAATAATGAATACGAGGATAAATTTTACCTTATAAATCTCCATAAACCGAAAAGGTCTCACCTTTTCAGCGTGTTCAACCTCCTCCTTTCGTTTTCACCGTCAGCTTGCTGGATTTCACTTTCCTGCTTCAGCTTTTTATGTCTTGTTGCTCGCGTGCTTCTAATCAGGGAGCGATTGAAAAATAAGCTATGATGTACTATAGGGGAGGAAACAGTTCTTTGCTTTTTCCTTTTTTATTCACTTCATTTTTCACTCTGGTATTCAGGGCGAGTACAATATTAGCGGGGTAAAAATGAATGATATTCATCGGTATTTTTCTCATTTAACTGCGATCATTATTTATTTAAATATGTGTTGTTAGCCCCTTAAACAAGGAATTTTTTGATAGGTTACAAAAAAATCTGTCTCCTCTGGATCACCCACAATATTTATTTCTATTTCTATTCTGTACAGCTTTTATATGACAACCGGTAGGCAAAAAAATCCTGGGCAATTTGTAGTTGTGCATAACAAGCATCCTTGTGACATAAATGTAATTTTTTCTTATTTAAAAAAAATTGTAAACTTATAATTTACTCAAGAATTTTTTTTAACCCACTTTTTAAGATCATGGCATTTTTTAAATGTTAACACTACGTTAAATCGCTATAAAAATACTGGAAGTATTAATTTTTTGTACAACCGAGAATTACTTCAGCATAATTGTAGTGTAAAATGAAAAAAAACTCATAAAAACCACCTAGTAAAATATTCTTGGTTTAAGGGGTTGATAGCACATATTTTATTCATACAACGTTAACAGTCAGTGAGATATTCTTCAATGAATATTACTCGTCTTATCGGGACTTCCTCAAGTTAACAAAATGATAAAAAATTAAATGAGCATGTAAATTCAAGCCCTAACCTATTTTAACGTTTTTTGACTTTAGTGAAAATACTGCAAGTATAGGTTAGCGAGAGGAAGCGAGCGATCTTTGGTTGTGGATAACAAACGCTCAGGTGATGGCTGAAGACAGAAAAAAAATGGAAGGCCGAAGAAGAAGGAGATGAAGAAGGTAGAGAAGAAGCAGCAACAGCGGCGAATTCGTGAACATCAAACGAATTAAATCTCCGCGGAGAGTCGACCGCAGAAACTAATATCTCAGCGCCTTTCTGTCTCACTTGCTCCTATCTTCTGAGCGCTTGGTTTCTTCCTCGCACTCGTTCTTCTCTCTGGCAATGCTCCTGATCCTGCTGGTTTGTTGCTTACTGCTCGCGCGAACTCTTCTCTGCAACTTCGACATTCTCGTAGCCGGGCTCGTTCATCGTCGACGCCACGAGACGAGGACGACGCCTACACCACGCTCAGCTTTCGCGCCTTCGGCATAACCAGCAGCAACTATATAACATTCGTCTTCCTAACTTCTTCGTCTCACATCGACAAGTCCTCACATTGGTACCACCTGATCATAACAGGATATTTGCAGAAAGTCGGCTATTCAGAGAGCTTCATTAATAAAATTGCACTGTTAGAAAAGATTGGAAGTTTTTATTCATAAACTCATCATCGAAATTTGATATACAATTGTGATATGAAATTCATGTACTTTTCCAGTAAAATTAAAGCATATTATTAAAATTCAAGTACTTTTACTATAAAATTAAAGTAAATTATTTAACTGTACCATACATTAATTTAAAGTAAATTATTTTAAATTAAAATTAAAGTAAATTATTGAACTGTACCATACATTAATTTTACATTACACTTGTATACTAAATTTAATATACACTGTTAGAAATTTTTGTATGAAAATTAATATAAAGTATTGGAAGTTTTTTTGCGGATACGCGTATATTACATTTAATACACAAATGTTAATTAATATACAAACAAATTGTTGTAAAATTAATATACAGTATACTAAATACTTCATAAAACTTATGTTTATAATATAATTATTGGAATTTTACGACATATCTGTATAATAAATGAAATTTAATATACTGTATCTGAAAAAGAACTTCCAATACATATATTAATTTTGAAAATATTTTTAACAGTGTACTAGTTGACGAATAAAAACTTCCAGTAAAAGTACACTAAATTTCAAGTAGATTTTTTTTACAGCGTGGCTCAAACATAACCAATTAATTTTTATGTTTCTGATCAGGTTGTGATGCTAACAGGATATTTTCAAAAAATTGGTCGTTCGCAGAGCTGTATCAATGCAATTGGCTGGAAAATAATTAATTTATTTTCTAAACAATTTCTAAGCGCTGTTCAATATTACAAAAATATTTCTGATCTGGGTGTTACGTGTATTTGATGCTAACAGGATATTATAACAAAAATTAGTCGTTCGCTAAGATGTATCAATGCAATTGGCTTAAAAATAATCAATTTATTTTCTAAACTATTTCTAAGCGCTGTTCAATGTTATAAAAATATTCGTAATCATATTGTTACGCATACCTGATGCTAATTAAGATGCCATATTAGCGAAATTAAGTATGATCGGAAAACAAAAAAATAAAAATTTTAAGATAAATTCTAACAACCATTTTATTCCGCAACAAATATTTTCGATTCCAATTCTTCACATGATGATATAAGAAACCACACAAAAAATGGCTTATCACAGAGTCGGATTTCAAAAATTATGTATTATCGTAAGAATCAACCTATAAATTAAAAAAAAAATGTTAAGGTTGATTATAACTATTTTACTTCACGAAATATTTTTTAACATACCCATCCTAAAAAGATCAATTTATCCCCCAAGTACAGGCCCTCCATTATCATTCTTTGTAAAAAAAAGTACAACAAAAAACCACGATGAATAGAAATAAAAAGAAGGTTTAAAAAAGTGCATGAAAATCAGATACGCCAGCTCCTTAATCATCCGATCGTCGGTAAGGTATATAAGTTTTCGTCCCGAATCGTTATCCATATTACGACCTATACAGAGCCTAGTCGTCTCGTTTTAAATGGATCAACGGAGCCAAAACCTTTTCTCACGGTGAACCCCATAACTATTTCGGTTATTAAAAACGAATTCTTTTTTATTCTTCTGGCATTGAGAAGATCATTTAGATCGACCTCTACTCCTTGAATCTCAATATCTTCTTTGATATCCTCTCAATTTTCCACAAAAAAAAACACGTGGACGGCTTTTCAAGGTTAATGCACTTGACACTCGATGTTTCGACGCCGAAGAGTCTGATGATCGGTTGTGCGATCGTGCAAGGGGGTCGTCGGCAATGCCTTATTTTTTCTCTCTCTGCCCTTCATGATATCTTACGAAAAGAGAAACAGGTTGAATTTTTGTATGGGATTGTACGCAGGTTGCGCAGGTGTGACCGATGGCGGCGGCCTTTGATCCACGAGGGACTCGGCTACTTTGTCCAGAGACTCCCCGCTCAAGTATATATATATAGTATATATACAGCCTTTGCTATAGTGTCAGCAATATCCGTGTTAACATATATACATATATATACAACTATAGTATAGTAACAGAGTACGAAAGTGTATCTATGGTGTTCTTTTACCGCATTCGCGCACCCTCACTCACTCCTTTTCCCTTGGTTCGACTATATTCCCGTCGATTATTGCCCGGGCGTGTAACAACTTTGCGAACGTCGAAGCGCGCGCTTCTACTTCTTCTTTCTCTTCTACTCCTACTCTAATGCGTCGAGTAGTTTCGCGAAACCGGGGATGAACGTCCAGAAGGGATCGTACAGTAAGGAGCGTGAGATATTATTATAAACGTCGAGGTTATGCTAGTCGGAAGGCGAAGACTATATATATATATATATATATATTTATGTAGGTACAGGAGCCGGCGATGCGCGTGCGTCAGTGTAGTACTCGTAGCTGCCGTGTGTGAGCGCCCCGCGTGGCCAAAGCGTCTACCACGCAAGCGCATGCGCACTAGAATCAGTCTCTTCAACACAGCACGGAATTTCGTGATGGGTCCGGAACGAACGCGTAATATGACTTTTATGGAGAAAATTCCTACTGGCTCAGCGAGACTCTCGCGCTTTGTACATAACCCCGCGAGATGCATATGATTTGTTGTTCGAGACGGGAATCCCTTGCGGCATCTTCTTCTGCTACACTCGCTAACCACCTACTGTGTGTGGGGCTATGAAAATACCGATTGTAACTGTTTGTGCATGGGTGAAGTGTGTAATGCCAACAATTTACGATTACTATGGGGAAAAGGCTAGGCTTTTTTTTTTTTTTTTTGGTTTTCATGGGATTTCAAGGGTGGAAGTCATGGCAGAATCTGAGTATTCATTGATGGATGTCTCAATTTCTCCGTTGCAAGTTTTCATATGAAAATTGTGAATGAACCCTTGAACAAAGGATTTTTGTCCAACAAACGTCTGGGCAATTTCGACCACCCAATTTTTTTATGCTACTTTTTTAGCAGAGAACTCAGGACTACAATTCTCAAACCATTCTGAGTTGTGCTTAAGAATTAAATTTCTTTTTTCAGCTATAATTTCTCGTACTAATCGTCAAAATAATACGATCAAGATCTGAAACTAATTTAATAAATAAAAATAAAAAATAATGAAACGAATACTTTTTTTATAACACAAATAAAAATTCGATGAGCAGACACTATTATTAACCATTTACGGTGTCCGATAATAACGAAACGATTATAGTATCGTTAACTAATGTGAATTTTTCTTTTTCTTTTTCCAGAGCAAGCCAATCATCTGAATCTGTTCAACAATCGTCAACAGCCGAAAAAGAAGCGCAAGAGTCGAACGGCGTTCACGAATCAACAGATATTCGAGTTGGAGAAGCGGTTCCTTTACCAGAAGTATCTGAGCCCGGCGGATCGTGACGAGATCGCCGCTCAATTGGGTCTGAGCAACGCCCAGGTGATAACGTGGTTTCAGAACCGGAGGGCGAAGCTCAAGAGGGACATGGAGGAGCTTAAGAAGGACGTGCAGACCGTAAATCCTCTTCTCGTTGCGCAACACCACAAAACCTTCCTCGAGAACGTTCAGGATCTTGGAATTTTGAAAAAGAGGCCATTGACAAGTTCAATGGACGACAAGTCTTAGACGCTAAAATAAATATAAAAAAAAGAAAAACACAAAAAATAAAACATTACTTAGATCTCCGAAAAATTCGTTATTCGAAAATTTATTAGATTCATTATTTATTGAGGGAAAAATCGATTTCAAAAGTCGACTCGATGATACGTAAAACGAATCGATTCTTCCAATCAGCGTGAAATAAATCGACGTTATTTCTTAGAACTGTCTGGTTTATCGTCGTGTTTACGTATAAGTATCATTATTTCCACGCAGAGTGGAAGAAAATTGTTTGGTTTTCTCGTAGACGCGAAAATAAATTTGACCGTACGTGGTCGATAACGCAAAGAGAGGGATCGATAAGACACGTCACTTTCGTAGCCACATGTATTATAATGTATTTATTATGAAAAAAACCCCGAGATAAAACCGATAGATCGAAATCGGTCAGACTAAAGCGAGGATAATAAATTATTGGTAATTTTACTTGTCGTACGTAATTTATGAGCAAAGCCAAGGCGGTTTAAGGCTTGCCGAGCTCATTCCGTGTTGTAAATATCGTTGTAAATAATAAATCTTGCATAGAGAGAGAATGAATTTTTCTTTTCCTGTAATTTGCTGGATATAACAATTACATAGAGAGTCGTCGTTATACGTGATAAGAGTAAACAAAAAAGAGTTATAAACGATAGAATGGGACACTGCAATATATCCTAATTGTCAGTTTAAATTAGGGAGCTTTACGAATTTTCTATTAAGATCCGCGAATTTAATGCCTTCGAGATTTCAATTTCACATATGTACAATACAATACACGTGATTTTAATATCGTCGAGCGTTAAATCTAGTATTCGAATGACTGTGACGAGTGACGGTGAATATATTGTGCGAACAGAACTTTTAGCAAAGTGTATAGCTATCCGAAATAAATGGATACATAATTAATGAAAAATTCGCACGGTGTCTGTAAATTATTTTTTCCCATCCCTATCATCACCCTTCTACATAGTCAAAATAGGTTTATCGTTATAAATAAAGAAGAATTTGTATGTAAATCCTAATGAATCATAATGAAAATGCAAAAAAAAAAGGAAAATAATACTTTCTTGGGTATATTTATGACCATTTTTAATTTTTTGAGTAAATGAACAGCAAATTTGAGTACAGTCGGACAAATTCATCAGTATAGAGTATTAAAAAAAAATTACTCTTTGGCCAAAAAAATTCAGAGGTTTATTAAAATGGCTATAACATCACCACTAGTAACTTAGAGAATCAAGCTTGAAAACGTTCTATTGCGAATTAGTGTTCATTAAGTTTCTAATTTTTTACACATTTTGAAAGTATAAACAGTGAAATTTTTTTTGCCTTTTTCTTTATTTTCAAAAATATTTCGAAGCCATTTTGCAGGCATATAAATTGTTCGAATAAAAAAAATTAAAACACGGCCTATAAAAAGAAAAATATGGCTAATAGAAAATACCGAATTTTCGAGATCCTGACTTTTTAGGGGGTCCGAAGTGGCGAAAAGAATTGCCTTTTGCTAAATTTAACAAGCATATTTGATTGAATATTTCCCGCTGATTACGAAATTGGAAAATTTTCTGTTGCCTACTCAAGAATTTTATTTGTAAAATAGAAAAACCTGAAGAACACGGTTTTTTTTAGATTTCACTTGAATTTTTTGGGTTATGGATGGAAAATTGGGTCGATGGAAAAATGCATTAGCGTAATCAGTAGAAAATTTCCAATCAGGATAGACATAAAATTTTGTGAAAGTAGCAATTTTTTTTTGTCAACTCCGGAACCAAAAAGTAAAAATCACGATAATTTGGAATTCAAAAATAGCGATAACTTCCTTTTATGTTGGTTGTGTGTTTATTTTTTATTGTTGTCGTTTGAAAGACCTCGCCGAAAGGGTGCCAATGGCGCTAATATCATAACGAAACTTCCATTTCAATGCCTGTGAAATCACTTTGAAAAAAGTCCGCAAAAAAAAGGAAATAAGAAGCTTTTAATTTTCGCTACTCTAAATTTAAAAAAGTCGAACCTTGCATATTGCTTCCTCATTATTTTTCACTTTTTACAAAGCTACCTCTATAAGGAAGTATGTTAACCAATTTCGGCTTCCTCATAGAGGAAGCTTTGTAAAAAGTGAAAAATAATGAGGAAGCAATATGCAAGGTTCTACTTTGTATCCTTGTTTTAATTATATTATATATCCTTGTATTAATAAATAAACATGTTGTGAATTCGCTTTTTCTATTTCGTTATTCCGTTATTGCATTATTATTGGAGCGTTTCCAAAAGTAAATGTGATAACGTATATTTTAAAAAATAATTCAACATTCCATAAAATAAAAAATTTCATACCGTTCGTCACTAAATTATACATATATAATGCCTGAATATTTTTTCATTTACATACAAAATTTGAGCTCGCTATCTCAAGTGTTGCAAAAATTACAATAGAGCGATAATGTCAATTTTTTTTTAAATTAAAAATTCCATAAAATCTGAACCACTTTACCGATTTCGTCGAAATTCAATACCAAACAACATTGAACGTGTCTTTAGTTATGTAGAACTATTTAGCAAAATGGTCGAACTTTTACAAAAGTTAGAGCGCCCACGTGCTTTTTTCAAAAAATTAAAAATTACATAAAATAAAAATGGATGCGTATATTTAGTCAAAAATCGCACCATTCAAAGAGAGACAACTGGTTTACCTGTGTGCCAAATTTGAGCGCGATTGCTCAACCGGTTACTGTGTAAGAGGCGATTGAATTTTCGAAGCCCTGTACACACACACACACACATACATACGGAAATTTTTTCTACACCAATTTTCTCGACGTTTTGGACCAATCTCAGTGTACTGACATGAAAATCTCGAAAAAAAAAATTTCACTAAAACAAAGCTTCCTCTATGAGAAAGCAACATCGATCTGAAGTCAGAATTGCTACTCCATAATTTTCAAAAGTTCTAGTCATTTTAGTGAAATTATGCATTTTTGCCAATACATCGAAATTTTGATTATTTTCAGATGCGATACTGATGTTTTTGCCTCGCTGGACATAACTTTTCTGTTGATTTGATCGATAAATCAAATTTTTTTCTTCAAAAGACTAAAAATATTGTTTTTCGGAATTTTTCTCTATTCCTAATACGATTTTAATCAAATTACTAAGTAAATAAATACCTACTAAGATTTCTTTCACTTTCGTAATCAACAGAAAATATTCAATACACGCAACATACTCAAATCATTTGTTTCCGGTAAAAGAACGTTTGAACTCAACCCACCAACTTTTTAGGGGTGTAAATAAAAAATGTTTGTTTTATTATTTCATTTTTTCTAAATTTCGAATTGCTGCGCAGCTAATTATTAATACAGTATAACTTACCATACGTACTCGATTTCAATGCGCAAAAAAAAAAGACATACACAACTCAGTATTTCAAAGTCAACATACATAATTTAGTAGAGCACAAAAAAGTATATATGAACGTACGAATGACCAACAAATGAATACGTTTGTTTTAACGTTATGAAATCGGTCGTCATTTCGAGATATTTACGAGTTCGAGAATGTAACCCAGCCGATGCTGTTTGGTAACAGGAAATGGATATAAAATTACGGAAGTCAGAAAGAGAAAACGGTAGGATGGAAAAGGCGCGTCGATGATTATTCGCAAACCAAAAATATACCAGCGCAGATTAAAATAACTCTCCATATCCGCATGTATATGCATTGCATGATGACTTCCGAGAATCTTTTTGATGCTTATACTCGCACCCGATCTTTAACTGCCCGGCATTTATCGAGTTGTGTATCCCGTATCGTTTCTTCGGACATGCCGTCAGCTTCCATGCAGTTTGCACTGATGGAGTCACGCGTGAGATCTGGCACTCGTCATAACGATGCGAATAGCTGACAAACAGAAACGCCGCCGGATGGCCGTAACGCGAATTCGCGAAATAATTCAGTCTCGCTTTCCTGCCCCTATGCGAATCGGTTTCGCTTCGCGTTAAAACCTTGGCAAGGTGCTTTGGACTTTAATTATACGTTTTGGAGTAACGCGACCCTCTAAATGCAGCGTTCAGTCAAATTACGAATAGCAAATTAAAACTGGAAAAGAAATGAAGTGGAATAATATACATCTTAATTAAGGGGATAACACTTTTTACATTTAATTTATGTGTTTATTTATTCAGCCGACAAAAAACAGTTACAAGTTTTTATTCACAAAAAAAAACTTTGTTTTTTTTTCTTTTACTAAGAACTCGTAATTTTCACCTCTTGATATTACCAAGAGTCAAACTGACCGCATAGTTCATTTTTTAAACCTAAAACTATAGAATAAAGTGAGTTCTTTCCTTTTTGAAATGTTCTTTAATGAGCAGTGTGTGCTCAATAGTGCGCATAATTCGAAGCTTTGTTCTGACAAAGCTGTTGAACTTATAATTTATGTAAATTTTTTCGTTTAAGTCAGTTTTCAAGTCCATGGTTTTTTTAAATCTTGGGTCAATACAATCATGCTGGCAGGATTAATTATTCGAACTACTGACAATTATTTGAGAATATTTGACAAAACCATTATCTTATAAAAAACTACAGGATATAAAATCGGTGCAAAAATAGAACTTTTCACATTCCCAGATACAAATATTACGGCAGGGTCACGACACGATGGCAGCATGACCCGTGCAGAAAATTAGTTCGGGCAGCGGCGATTAAATAAGGGGCCTTTTTAGGTATAAACGTGGCATCGGTAATAGCGAATCTACTCTAGAACCCTACTAGGCTCAACAGAGACGGCCACGACAAATTTCGGGGCCTAATCAGGCTTAAATGTGGAACCCTCACTAGGGTCGCCCATATTGAGCCTCTAAAGGGTAGTACTTTCAAGCGTGACTAGCCTACTAGGGCCCCTACTACAATTAGGGCAATCTAGAAAGGGCCAAGTTGGAGCCCCAACTATATTTCTGCACGGGGAAACGGTGCGCATTATCGGGAGAAATGCACTACAGCATCTATGGGGGTCATGTACTACAGCATCTTGATATAGTACTACCGGCACGGTATGTCTACAGCACGAATTCCAACAACAAGAAGTAGGCAAAGAGCCTGCGCAACGTGCTGTTAAGCATGTCGTTCCATTAGTGCTGCAACAAGACGCATTTCTGCCGGCACACCGTGCGGCACGTTTATCTACCGGGGTTGCTTACTCATTATCGTTCCGATTTCACGAATCTACATCTGTGAGGAATTATGTTGATCAATTTGGGATTCCTCTTAAAGAAAGCTTTGTGGGTTCTCAAAAATAATTCTATAACTTTTGATTCTCAATGTTAGCCCTGGAATAACTCAGACAGACATTTCGTGGTGGAGGAACAGCATAAACGCGTCACACAACGGCATGCTATGACGGTAGACCGGTATACCGTCACATAATAGCTCAATTCGGGTACACATCGCGACGTTAATTCCAACATATCATGCCGTTGTGACATTATAATTTTTGCATGCTGTAAGTTTGGATTGCAATTCCATGCAGTCACAATTGCTCCATATTGGGACACTAGGTATCTGAACTCTGCACAATATGCTGTTTCTATAGTATCATTTTTGCGGAAAATTTCAGATGGCAATTGCAACATGATAGCAGTAGGTAGACGGCAAGATGGTGGCACCCCATGCAGTACCAAACTGGTTGTCAATCTGTTCTTACTGTCAATTAGGTATCATGAGAGTTGTATTTTTTTAGCCGATCCTTTTATTGATTTAAATATGAATTTGTAAAATTATTTAACATGTCAAACTCTGAATTAAAAGAAGAAGGTAACACACCATATTTACTCTTTACAAATATTGAAGGATTACTAACACTAATTAGTTAGTATGTCAACGAAGGTCGATCTCGGAATAGCTTTGGAGTCTTATATTCGCTCCGTGCAAGTCTGCCGCGGCGCCATCTATTGGCTCGAAAATGCGAAAAAATTGGAGACTATGGCCGTAAATGGGTGTGGAAAAACATTAAAAAATGTGATAAAATGAAATTAAAGACGTATTTCTGGATGAACTTCACATAATTGCAGCATTTTTTGTTATAATATAATCTAATGAAACACTTAAGTAAATTATATTCATTACGCATATTTGCATGATTGTTCGATACATTTTGAGGTTACGTATGTATTTCGCTGTTGAAAACTGGTAGAATTTGCATTCGCTATTTACACTATTATTTTTACAATGCGATGTACAACAAGTAAAATGTCCCATTTTATTAAATAATGCGATTCTCATGCATCGGAGTTTCTAAATTTGATTCTCATTTTCGCCACTCAACGCGTGCACGTCGATTCGTTTATCCCCTCCAAAGGCTTGCACGGAGCGAATACTCTGAGGCTTCAAGTCACTTGCGAGAAACGCTTCAACCGTTCGCCATCTAGCGGAGCACCAGTATTTCGTATAATGTCGCTAGATGGCGAACGGGCGGAGCGTTTCGCCCAAGTGTTTTCAAGGCTCAGTGTATATAGCACCGCAAGGTCTATCGGCCCTTTAATATCGGGGAAGATGAAAGAACCTGCTCTGTCTTATTTTTTTGACTCAGCATTTGAAATCTTAGACAAGAAAAAAACTAAAACGAAAACTAAGGTGTTCCTATGGACGATGCACTTTAAATACCATCGTTCTGAAATTCTTATAGAATGTTCGACAATAATTTTAAATAATTTCTGCAGAATTTGAATCTGATCGCCTACCGTACTTCGGAAATATTCAATGTCAAAGTTGTTCATGCAGTATACGCCATAGGTTACACTCGCTTAGAAAGAATAGATGATGAAATGAAAAAAAAGCCAAAAAATTGTGTCGAGAAGAGAATTTTCTTCCCCAACTTGTGTCCACATTTCAAGTCGATTGCCTACTGTATTTTTGAGATATCATCTGAGAAAGTATCTGCCCTCTCTCTGACTCATGCAGTTTCGGGTTATCACACTCTCTCGCACCGAAGCGTTGATTGTTTTTCTTGCACGAAAAACAATTGATATCTACCCATCTGACACCCGCGTAGCGGGCGTCCATAGGAACTTCTTAATGGAAGTAACAGATACAACATACAATAAAATAAAACGTTTACGATGCCTAGCTGGCAAGCAGAAAAGATTGATATCGACCTTTAGCACTGCTTAGAGTGCCACCATTATGCTGTCACCGTGTTGCAATTACCCAGATAGAAACATGTCGGCACAGTGGCGGCATGGTGACTGCCCGAAGAGCACGGCGTGCTGGCAGAAATACGGTATGTGCGACGTCATTAGGCAGTGTTGTGACGGCACGGCGAGCTGGAATCCGGTACTGTGTCGGCATAACTCCGGCACAACGTGCTAAATCCAGCACTGTACCCCCACGGTGCCAGCACTTCGAGACCCACCCAGCCCTTCGAGTGTGTGGGCGTAAAGTAGGATTACAGCCTGCCGTGCCGTCACAATTCTGCCGAGAGACGTCGCACATTCCGCATTTCTGCCGACACGCCGGGCGGCACGTTATTCTATCTGGGTATGATCCAAAATGTTATGAAAAAATGACAATATAGTAACAGAATGACGTTCACACCTCAGACACACATGGAGCAATTATGGCACCATGGAGACATGATCTGAAGTTACAGCATCGCGGCAGTGGAATACCACTAAGCCTGTACGTAGCTCAATTCGGACACACATCGCTCTGTTAATTCCAGCATTACAAACCGTCGCATGGCACATTTAAGCTTCCACTGTGACATGATAGGATGCTTCCACGGCACGTTTGTCTGACTGGGAACCTACCACCAGCCAACTTTAATTGTTACTTCATTTATGTACAAATATTCACTTCGGAATCCTGAACTTTACACAATACAGGGCGTTGAAACTGTTTATCTTGGAATAAAACAATTTGAATCACATTAAACTTGAATAGCGCTGTCGATTATAATGAAATTTGCCACAATAATCGGATAGTAGTATGGACACCCTATATTGCTGAACTGCAAAAAAACAGCAGCAACAAAAATAAAAACAGCGGAAACCTGCGCTATCAGGAGATTAACACGAATTAGACACCCAGAAAATCCATTACACAATCCACCTAATACACTACTCTACGAACTAACGAAAATCACCTCTGTTACGACACGAACACAAAAACTCACCAAACGATTCGTCAGACAACAAATTCAAGATATCGAACGACTTTGCATTAAACTAGCGCAGAACGTAACTCGCAGACATAAATACACTGTTAAAAAAAAGGGAATTTACAACACAAATATTGAAAATTATTATTCAAGTGTATATTAAATTCACAAACTTTGTGTAGTAAATGAGGATTAATACACATTGTGTTGTATATTTCCAAATAACCGGTAAATTTACTATACCTACAGTAAATTACAACACACGGCGGTAAATATAGTATCGGCATAATAAAATTACAACACATGGAGATAATTTTAGTATAGGTATAGTAAATTTACAACACGAATATTGAAAATTACTATTTAAGTGTATATTAAACTCACTAACTAGTAAATGAGAATTAATATACATCGTGTTGTGAATTTTCGAATAACCCTTTATTTCATTATACGCATAGTAAGTTTACAACACACAGCTTTGAATTTTTAAAGACGATTTATGAATTTTCTTATACATGTAGTGTAACGGGACGACCTTATCTCCGGCGAGAATTTGCCAGTTGTCCACTAGGTGGCTAAATGCGCTTGCCTTTCGCGCAAGAGGAGCGTGGCCGTGGCGGCTATTTAGACCCGAGCCAGGCATCTCTCCGGGTCCTTTCCTATCCCTACCAAAGTGACCACACCTCTTACACGAGGCAATCCCTAATGGGACCTCATGTAAATGTTACCTACACTGTTAAAAAAATCTGTTGTAAATTTACAATACATGTGTATGAAGTTTCTTTTTTACCAAAACCGTTTATGAAATTCCTACTGCGACGTTGAATTTTACAATACAGATGTGTTGTAAAATTGCAATACATTGTATGAAATTCTAACTGCGACGGTGAATTTTGCAACACAGATGTAGGCAATACGTTGTTTCTTCAGAACCCGATTCTACACATCACCGACTCAACACCACCGACTCTACATAACGGCAATTCGACACATGCCTCGATTCAACGCAACAGCAACTGTACACATCACCAACTCGATACATGCCTCAATTCGACACAACCCCAATTGTACACAGCCCCGATTCTACACAGTCACAACTGTCACGAGCCAAATGCACAACGGCAATACTCTACACAGCCCCGATTCTACACAGGCACAAATGTCACGAGCTAAATTCACAACGGCGATACTCTACACAGCCCTGATTCTACACAGGCACAACTGTCACGAGGTAAATTCACAAAAGTCCCGGTTCAACACATCACCGATTCTACACGGTCATCAACTCACATCCAATCATAGTGCATCGATGAGTTGGAATATTTGAACGACATACGCTGATTGGATGTGAGTTGGTAACGATGTAGAATCGGTGATGTGTTGAATCGGGACTTTGGTGAATTTAGCTCGTGACAGTTGTGCCCGTGCAGAATCGGGGCTGTGTAGAGTATTGCCGTTGTAAATTTAGCTCGTGACATTTGTGCCTGTGTAGAATCGGGGCTGTGTAGAGTATTGCCGTTGTAAATTTAGCTCGTGACATTTGTGCCTGTATAGAATCGGGGCTGTGTAGAGTATTACCGTTGTGCATTTGGCTCGTGACAGTGGTGACTGTGTAGAATCGAGGCTGTGTACAATTGGGGTTGTGTCGAATTGAAGCATGTGTCGAGTTGATGATGTGTACAGTCGCTGTTGTGTTGAATTGAGGCATGTGTCGAACTGCCGTTATGTAGAATCGTGGTATTGAGTCGGTGATGTGTAGAATCGGGTTCTGTAGAAACGACGTATTGTCTTATAAAATTACAATACATTGTATGAAATTCCAACTGTGACATTGAATTTTACAACACAGATGAGTTGTAAAATTACAATACAGTAACAGTAAATTTTATACACCAGTGTTGTAAAATTCAACGTCGCAGTTGAAATTTCATACACGGTTTCCGTAAAAGTGCTTCCTGCACATGTTTAGTAATTTTACCTCGGATTTTTTTAACAGTGTACCCTGTACACACAACATACGAACATCTCGAACAAATAGCAAACGCAGTAGACATTTAAATTACAACACATTCTAAAGTACAGCCTTCCTCTGAATTGTTATCTACTCAACACATAAAAATAAGCGACCTAAGGGCTGAAGGACTACGGTCCATTGGTAGTACAGTAGCCTCCCACTAAGTGCTCGCTCGCTAAGTGCTCGCCGAGGCGCCTTCCCCTCGATCGGGAGGCGTGAATGTTCCCCCACCAAGCTACGATTTTCTACCGAGCCCGGCCGATTTCGGCCGGATGCGGCCCGAGCTCGTAGAATCTCTACGGAGAGGTGGTAACTCGCTAAGTGCTCGTTTTTACCCCTACAGCCCCGTAGGCGAGCACTTAGCGGGAGGCTACTGTAACTGCTATTATCTGTTACTCTGTATAATTGTATAATTTCATTTTTGAATTGGCGTCGAGTCGCTACCGCGGCTCTTGACAAATGTTTGTAAATATGTAAATGCTGTCAATAAATACGTCTACTACTACTCGGATAGTATCTACTATGCAAAGTTTGAATTAAATAAGTCGAGCTGTTTCCGAGTTATAAGCATTACATTAAAAGAGCATATTCGAAAAAAAAACATCATAACCTTTCAACTGCTTGTCCGATTCTGCCCAAATGCTGTGCCAATTCTGAAAATTTCAGTACTTATATTCAAACAGTAAGAACGCGCCTTGTAAATTCAAGTTTCGGTATTTTATTAATACCGAAGTTCACAAAACTTTTCAAGTACAGTCATAAATAAATTACAATCCGGACACCTGAGCCTCTTTTCAAAAATAATGTTTACTTGAAAATACTTCCAAACACACTACACGCTCTGATTGCAATAAATTGCACATTTTGTTAGGTCAATGATAAGTATGCTTGCGAGAATAATAGTTGCACAACTTTTATGCTATTTAGACATCCAAAATTACTAAGTCGTTGATAGCGTAGTTGGTAATGTCGGTGAAGTTTGAAACGTTTCTAAGTTGAAACGGTATTCGACTGTTTCTGCCAGCGCCAGCGATGCCAAAACGGTTACAGACATGGTTTTCAATTTATTACTTATGAAGGTCTTGCGCAGGGTCTATTGATTTGTTGATGGTCTTAAAATGACCGGGGGACATTTTTATGCCTAAAAGCGCTTGTCCTAAAGTGGACAAACCCCTTTTTCATATCGAAAAAAATTGTTAAATCTGACAAACACTTCCGAGGGTGTGATTTTTCCCCGAAATGAGGGTCTTCCGCAGGGTTTATCGATTTGGTAGTGGTCTTAAAGTGACCGGAAGAGTTTTTTCCATCGGAAAACGCTTTCTTGATATGGACAAGTTCCTCCTTCATTAAGTAATCAATTTAAAACCATGTCTGTAACCGTTTTGGCATGGCTGGCGCTGGCAGAAATAGTCGAATACAGTTTAAACTTTGAAACGTTCAAACTTCACCGACAGTAGCGTGCGTGCGTTGTTAGGTACTTAGGTAGGTAAGTCGTAGCCCATGTACAAATTTCTGTAGGGATCCAGCTGGATCCTGCCAGGTTTTCCCATCAAGCGGTCCGATTCCAGTCGGTCGTTGGATCGGATTCCAGATATGGGATGTAACGCGGGGAAACTGGATTCCGACCGGGATCTCGAACTGGGATCCGATCCGATGGCTGCAACTGGATTCCAGCGTAAGATAGGCACACTAGCCTGATTCCAGCTGGATTCCTATCGAAATTTCTGCATGGGGCTGGTCAGAATTATTTTTAATAAATAAATTCATAAATTACTTAAGAATCTGTAACTTTATTCTAAATTCCAATAATAACAAAAACTGTAATAAAATCTGCAATAAGAACAGCTTCAATAAAAGATCACTGTTTCTATGTTGGATGACGACCATCCTAGTTGTGGAGGATAATGAAATATATAAGTTCGTGTACCTGTATTTAATATGTTATCTACAAGTCCGCACTACACCAAACTTACATAAATGTGTTTCAGAACTTGATAATTTGTAATACTTATCGGATATATTGCCATTTATGGAAAGTAAATAATTAGGGAAGTGGACGCGATACAGGGAAGACTTTCATACTTAGGTAAATAGCGGTAGGATAGGAAAATATATTTCCCTCCAATTTCCATAATGATTCCATATCTTTCACTTTTTCCGCCGATTCCTCAGAATAATAATATATCACGATATAAGTGCGGTAAAACTTTTTATGATGTGTATTGCAATCACATAAGTTAAGGAAAAGTTTTTTGAATGCGTATTGTACAATATTTTAGTGCACAAAATGTAAGGTTAAATTAGTTCTGCGCAAATCGTTCAGTAACAAGACGATCCGGGATCTATTCAGAATCCAAGTTGAGTCCATCTTAGGTCAACCCTAACAAATCCCGAATGACGGTAATACTACTCGCCGTTTTAGAACCGGGACACGATCTGGTATCCATTCCGACTTTAAATGGGACGGCCCTTTTAGGGTAACCGTGGCAAATCCTGATACATGATAAATTCATCTAGTGTGGAAGCGGAAATCCATTCGGGATCTATTCGGATTTCAAGTTGGATAACCCATTTAAGGAAAGCCAAGGCAATCCCGATCAAAATCGAGTCTCAAACCGGGACGCCCAGACTGATTTCTACATGGGTGATTCAAACCCCGTTGTAAGCGAAAAATTTTCTTTGGTGAAAACTAATAGCCAATAATTTCAGATGACACAATATGTCTGAAAAAATAATGCCCGAGTAATATTTATATTTTTGTTTTATTGTTTTTAAGCCCTTTGTAAATTTCCAACACATATATGCTTGAATTTTAAAATATCGTTTTCTAACAAAAGATCTACAACGTACATTGGTTTCATATACAATAATCAGAAATATTTAAATTATGTACATTAAATTTCAAGTACCGAGCTACTGCTATTTCAATAACATTGAAATTATTTTCATGTGTACTAATCTAGAATTTTCAATAAATTTGTGCTTGAAAATTAAGAGACAGTTTATGAACAGAAATTTCCGGTACCGGTACCTTAATTTTCAATAAATTTGTGCTTGAAAATTAAGAGACAGTTAATGAACAAAAATTTCCGGTACCGGTATCTTAATTTTCAAGCAGATTTTTTTCACAGTTTAGTCCCGCTATGAATATACATATATGTATTCACATACATTCATAATTTACATGATGCATATGTATCACTGTTAGAAATTTTTTTATGAAAATTAATATAAAGTATTGGAAGTTTTTTATATTTGTATATTTGTATATTACATTTAATATACAAATATTACTTAATACATAAAAAAATTGTTGCAAAATTAATATACAGTATACTAAACACTTCATAAAAGTTCTGTTTATAATATAATTATTGGAACTTTACAATATATCTGTATATTAAATGAAATTTAATATACCGTATCTGGAAAAGAACTTCCAATACATATATGAATTTTGAAAATATTTTTAACAGTGTATATAATCAGACTAAAGGTTTAGTCACAAAACGTTCAAAATTCGGATGTAAAAATTTGGCAGGTAAATAAGCCAACAGTTAATGAAAGAAGATTTCTTTATAGCTGCAGAAAGAAAGAGACAGAGTTAGACTGTGAGAAGAAGAAGAGTGAGGCGAGCGTGTCATCGGCCTGTATAGCCACGTAGAAAATGCCGAGCCGCGCTCTCGTCTGACTGGCCGCCCGCGCGCTCTGCCTGCTATGTCCGACAAGTCCTTTATCGAATCTCCGCACTAATCGACGGCGCGCTCCCATAAATCCTCCGCGGCCGTGGTCACCGTAACTGGACGCGCGCTTGTTCTCAGCAAAGTCATGGAACGAGCTATAGATACGACAGCACGTATATGTATAATAAATTTGTAGTGTAGTATTGGTGATATATGCATCCATTCGCCAAGAATCTTATGAATTTTCAGTGCAAATTGCTGTGTATTAATCAATCACGCTAATTACACGTTGCATTTCACATGATTTGTATGGTAATATGTGGCCATCAATGCTTCCATGTGTCTGCGTATAGAAAAAAAAAATGGTCGCGTGTGGGAATACTACTTTAATTACTTCATCAACCACAAATCAGCGTCTTACTTAATTAGTATTCTGTATATTAAAAATTAAAATATTTTTATCTTCTTTTATCTTTGCTTTGATCATATTGAAAGTTTGAAAAAGAATTTTATTTCAGGAAATTGAAGATTTCGGTCCTTACTGACTCACCTTAGTTGTGTACTTTGTTATGTTTGGAGATAATATGAGTGAATTATTTCAGGTTATTTTAATTATTCTTTTTTTTATTTCTTATTTTAAAAGTGTGAGAATATTTTCGTCCCATGGGTGATTCCATATTTGTCGACAAAGGTCTAAATAAAACTTTTGTGCAATTGCACAGAAAAATTTTAGCGAACTTCGTGTATTACAAAAAAGTAAAAAAATATTTGTTAATCTTGAAATGATAAACTAGAAATGGAACAAAAATTTTCTCAAACATTAATCAAATGATTCTGTGAACAGAACAATTTTGTTGCAAATTTAAAAAAAGAATATTTTGATGTTTAGGTACTGTGATAAGTTTTCTACGGTGGATGAAATTTCGAAATCTCAAAGTGGAGGCTCGTTAACAGTGTATTTGTAAGAAGCATGTGGAGAAGATCTGTATTTGAACGGTTCGAACAGTAGTTCGTAGCCATCGCTAACATCGAGGAGCCCATATATGAAGCAGTAAGCAAGGTAGCCCATGCCGCCCTGTAATTCAGGCGCCGCTCCGGCCAAATAAAGAATTCATAATGGCGATGATGACCACCGCCAATTTTCTCGATATATCCGATACACCAATAACTCAAGAACCGCGCGAAATCACAATGCGATGCCCGCTCACACTATCCTTTATTACACATTACTGCAGTGGATAGTTTACATACGTGAAAGATTGTCCTTTTGCTTTTACTATTTTCTAATTAGTAGATACCGTTGCCAAAATTAGTATTTTTGATTTTTAATGTAATATTCTCAAATTTCAGCTAATTCCGGAAAATTCGTAACAACTTTTGAATTTTTTTTTGTCTATTATACATATTTTTAGAAGAGCGGCTTTCGGGTATTTTTTACCAATTGACTTAGTTTCCAATAAAATCGTACCACTATTTGATGAAATTTCACCCACTTTTAACCCATTTTTTTTTAAATTAATTTTGATGACACTTTTGGCAATTTCAATAAATGTTTAAAAGGCTTCACACTTTTTAAAGGCTTTTTCTCTATTTTTCTTAATTTTCCACTTTCCTCTATTTCTGAAATAGCTCTAATGATTTTTGAAAAACCCTCTTTGACTGTATTACACATTTTTGAGACATTCCGTAGCACTGGTTTTAGATACTTTTGATATTTTATTTAATGTGAAATAAAATGACATCACTTTCTGATAAAAAATTCTCCTGTTTTTACTAATTCCAGAAAGACTGGACCTCGTTTTAACGACACTTTTGGCTATTTAAGCTCAATTTGAAAAAAGACAGTAATATATTTGAGAGTGCAATTTCCCTTATATTCCAGAAGGACTGTAATAATTTTTTAAGAATCTTTTCGGAATTTTCGGAAGGACCGTAACATTTCTTCGAAAACGTTTTTTGGTTATATTACACATTTTTCGGACGGTCCGTAACGCCTAAAGTGGTACTATTTTTCGCTCAACACTGTATCTTGACTTGAGTACACTTTTGGCCATTTAATTGAATTTTTAGAAGGAGCGTTACACTTTTTGAGGGCACTTTGTCCATGTCCTTCAAATTCCAGAAAGACCGTAATACATTTTTAAGTCTTTTGAATATTTTACTCCTCTTCTACAACACTCGTAGCGCTTTGATCTGATTTAAATAGATTCCTCAATTTTCAAAAGGGCCGTAACAATTTTTGGAAAACCCCTTTTGGTTATTTTATACATTTTCCAGGAAATCCGTAACACTTAAGGGGAGGGAGTCAGGTAAAAAAAAATGATTTTGGAAATTCAATATCATCCAAATCCTATTGCATATAAAAATGCCCAACGCACTATATTGTTGGTACTCGATGAAAGGATTTTTTTACTATCGTCCGACTTGCATATGCTTTTCAATATTATCTTAAGCAAAGTTCTTAGGTTTTCCATTCTGCGCATGATTCAGATCAAACTACAAGACAGATTGGAATGGTTGACGTCTCATTTTCTTCTTCATAAAAAGATACACCGGCTAAATGGAGCAAATGTTAATAAAAGGTAATATTTTTTAAGTGACATAATTATTAATAAAAGTGATTAACTTTGCTTTCAGAATGAAAAAAAATAGTTTTCTCCATTTAGCCAGTGTATCTTTTCATGAAGAAGAAAATGAGACGTCAACCAATCCAATCTGCCTAGTAGTTTGATCTGAATCATGCGCAGGATGGAAAATCTAAGAACTTTGCTTAAGATAATATTGAAAGGCATATGCAAGACAGACGACAGTAAAAAATCCTTTCATCGAGTACCTGCAATATAGTGCATTAGGCATTTTTATATGCAATAGGATTTGGATGATATTGAATTTCCAAAATCAATTTTTTTTACCTGACTCCCTTCCCTTAAAAAAAATATATCTACTTCTGACCACTTCCTCCAATTTCCAATAAAATCGTACTACTGTTTGATGTCAGTCATTTGACTTCAATTCCATCAGGTCTGTAACTCTTTTTGAGGACACTTTTGTTCGTTTCGCTTAATTTTCAGAATTACTATAACACTTTTGGAGGGCAATTTTGTATATGTCACTAATTTTCCGAAAAACCATCATTTTTTAAGCCAAATTTTGTCACGTAGTTCCGAAAAATATTTTCCACAAAAAAATAAAAAATGAACATTCGCCATTGAAACCGTCAGAAAAATATTTCGCACCGGTAAATCCAGCAGAAAAAAAAAGTGTATAAAAAATGCGACAAAGGTGTTTTTATCGTCCTTTTCAATTCAATGAACGTATTCGCGTGACGAATTAATTGAATTTCGTTATATCGCCCGCATCAGGACAATAACGGCGAGACGGCGAGGAAACACCACGTATTCGTGGAATGTCGTACCTGTTTGAGAGTGTTGGCGAGTGCGCGAGATTCGGGAAATCGTCCGAGAGCTATAGCTTAGCTAGGGAGCACAGGGACCGCCGTCCGATTTTTATTATTATTACGAGGTGGGTTTAATGGTGCGGTTTGGCAAAGTGCCGAACGTTATACGACCTGTCGAAACTACGAACTTCCCCAGGAGGAGAAGAACGTAGCTGCTATATGTATCCCCTGCACCCCTTAACACCCGGCGTGGCCACCCCGAGCGAAACATTTTCGAGGGGAGTAGGAGGGGAGTTCCTTCGTAGTCATTTCACACTCGGCTGAGTTAGATTTAAGGGTGCGAAAGCCAAACCCGTGCTCGTCGTTCTCGTACTTCTCGGCACGTCGTCATCCTTGTCGTCGCGATTCCTCCTCATCGTTGCCTCTATTCTATAAACGTCTGAGCTGGAGAAACACCCCACCCTCGACCCCTCTGTTGATCAAGTGAAAATAGTTCAGTCTTAACTGCTAACGAAATCCGAGTTATCCGTGTGATCACGTTGATGCGCTTAATTCCACGTTCTACCAAAGAATTTACACAGAGGCAGACAATAAATAATGTGAGATTATAAATTCGGAAGGCCAATCTACTAATCCTCGTATTGAATAAAGAATAAATAAATAAATAAGTTCAATTATTAAATTTGATTAACATTTAACCGTATTTTTAACCGTAGCTTCTTATTTTTAAGCAATGGTCTACAGATTTTATTACAAAACGTTCAACATTTTTTATTACTTCTAAGTATAAATAAATTTCCGGAAATATAGGATTCTTTTTTATTAGGTATATAAGTAATGCATTAAAACTTAAACGAAAGTATATCTCCATTTTTCTCTTACAATTATCGATGAAATTTTAATGTAAATGGATTTTCTTGTGTGACTATTATTATTTTTAAACAAGTAACTGTAAATTTGATTGTTTAACTTACATTTAAAAAAATTAATATATAACAAAAAAAAGTCTGCAATTACGTGAAACTTAAAAATAAAAATCTGATACGTAATGCATTGAAAATAAATGGATACGGAATTGTCCATGAAAATCGATTGAAAATAGATATTCTTATTGAATTATTATACTTGAATTAGAAAACGAATGATTGTAAATTGTACTGTAGGCCGAGAGACGATTTTCAATTTCTTTTTTTTCTAACTTTTCATTTATATATGATTAAATTGCACCGGCAATTTTTAAGTTTAATTATAGAGCACATCTAACTATCAATCCATCGCTAAATTTTAGTATCAATAATTCAAAAATTATTTTTCTACCTAAAATAACTGTCAAGGCTGTAAAACAGAGAGTCGAATTGATTATAAACATTTACATCGTAATCCAGTGAAATTCCTACACACTTATCGCTTACAGGGCAGCATCAAAAACAAAACCAAAAAACCGGACCCTCCACATCTCGTGACTTTAACGATACAGGATCGCTTTGATCGAGAAACGAGTATAAGCTGGGGCTATCACTTTGCATAATCTCTCTCTGGTTGGCGCGCTCGTAAGGGCGACTTCGTATCATCAATGAAGAGCAAGAAGGGCGAGAGTTACCTGCCAGTACACAACCTATATCTATATATATATATATATATATATATATATGGGGTATTCCTGGCCAACTCAGTAAGCGTTCAACCCCTGACCCCTTCCAATTTGCTCCATAATTTTTTATACAATTCTATATATTTGAAAAAACACTTTTTATGTTTAAACAAATTTTTTTTACTGATATTTTTTTTTTGCATTTATTTTTCAAATATAAATTTTGCGCCCGAATAAAAAAATTGGAATTATTCTCAAAAAATCTGTATTAGGTATCAAACTTTTTGAGTTGTGACTCAGAATGGGCAAACGTTTGCGTTGATTTATTTAAGCCATTTTTAGGGAAAAAAAACCATTAAAAATGGAAAAAAAATCACACAAGATGGCAGTTCATGGTCGGTTGTTGCGTAAATATTTTATACTAAATATTTTATAGAATTTTGCTGACGTTTTCTTTTATCGATATAAAAAAATCATGTATTAAATAATGAAATGTTGTTTTACCGTTGAATAAGACAAAATAATCATAATTCCAATCCAAAACTGAGTACAACGATGGTTGAATTTTGGTTGAAAATAATCTCCCGTGACTACGGTTGATATTGAAAAACCAAAAGCCAACCATCGCTGAACTCAGCTCAGGGTTGAAATTATGATTATTTTGTTTTATTCAACTGTAAACCAACGTTTCATCATGGCCAAGAATACACCGAGAAAAAACTAGGGTACTCATTCCCAGACTCGTATAGTAATCGGGATCCAAAGTGGAAAAGTGGCATTTTCTCCTAACTGCGCTGAAATAACCGTCCCTGAAAAACCTGAGGAAAGTTACCGATACCTGACCGTGAGCAGTGCGCATGTGCAGCGAGCAAGAATACGAGCCAAAGCTCCCTAGGGCATCTTGCCCCCTATTTTTGCTCACTTCGAGGTTCCCAGCGGGACCGCCGCGCACCGCGGCGCTCGCGCTGCGCACCTCGAAGCGCGCAGAAACAGGGGCCACGATGCCCGAGCGACTCTTGCGTCGTATTTCTGCCCGCTGCGCGTGCACACGGCTCGCGGCCAGGAATCGTCGAGTTTTTCCTCTCGCTTCTCAGCGACAGAAATCACGTCATATTACAACGCAATCGGAAGAAAAGAATCGTATGCTACGCGGGAGGGTGCGTAATATTCACCTCGTGCTCGAGCAGCAAACATCGCGCTCGTGAAAATCGCGCTCTTCCCTCCCTTGTAGAATAATATACTATTTTTTCCAGACGTATACAAAGATTTACTAGGCGTCGCCCGCTGTACTATTTGCGCTGCTGTACAACGCTATACAACCCATTTCATACTTCTCTATATTTTGCGCCCACAAATGTTCGGAATAATCTTCATACGCATACAGGGTAAAGCAATTCACGTTACGAAAAATAACGAAAAGTCTATTGACAGCCTGCAAAACGTCTGTAGTTTCGTACGACATGAGATTTACGAAAGATATACAGCTCCCGTGTAGCGTCGATCGTTCAACGTTCGCCGTCATAACCTCAAAGTTGCCCAAAAATGCCCAGACGATTCGAGAGCGCCCCTTCGCGTGCATCGCGTTTCTATTCACGGTATAAGTAAACACTTCCAAACTTCCAAGATCGATCCCATTTACTATGTTGTCTGGGTTTTTTTACCAAACTATTTTAGATGTCTTAACTATATTTTTCTCTCGGTGTAGTTAGTTGATAGTTGGATTTGCGAAATTTACAAATCGAGAGTTAAAAATATCTCACTTAATTTTCTATTTCAACAACTCATTATTTAATAAATTATTATTTTTTTTGTATTGGTCAAAAAAAGTTTCAGCAAACTTCTAAAATAATCTTGAGTTATATATAAAATGTTTACGCAACAATCGACCATTTACTGCCATCCTGTTTCATTTCTTTCCATTTTTAACGGCTTTTTTTTTCGAAAAGATCCTCTTCTAAAAAGTTGGTGGCTCGAGATACCTTGAAAATCTCGCAGTCATTGTCATCGTTTTATTCGTGACGTTATTGGTCGCCGGTGTCGTCAGACATACTGGAACCACGTTCTTGCATTGAAATTTTTTATTTATGTCAAATGTCAAAACTCTAACCCAAGTGGCTTAAAAAATTGACGCAAACGTTCGCCCACTCTGGATCATAGCTGAAAAATGTTGATATCTAATAAGGGATATTTGAGAATAATTTCAAATTTCTAAATTGGAGCGCATAATTTTTATTTAAAAAAATCGATGAAAAAAGAGTTTCAGTAAAATAAATCTAAAAAAATTAGATGTCTTTTTTCGAGCTTATAGAATAGTATAAAAAATTATGGAACGAATTGGAAGGGGTCAGGGTTGAACACTTACTGAGTTGACCAGGAAAACCCCATATACACACGCATATGTTTGTGGACGGAGGAAAAGAATTATTCACTCCGCGAAAGAGTGAAAAAGAGAGATGATATTCCCGCGATATCGACACGCCCACGTAATTCGAAGCCATTTACTCGTTGACTCCGTCGACCTGCCGCGGCATAGTGATGTGTGTTGCTGCTGGTGCTGCTGTTGCCGCCGCCGAGTACCTTCCTTCCTTCCTTGTGCCTGAAGAGAGAACAGAGTCATGCGTCAGTCAGTCACTCGGGAACGCGTTTACCGAGGCTCGCTTGGTCTTCGGCGTTCTGTGTGTTGCTGACGCCAGTGGCCCGCGAGCCGATCCATAATTTTGTTCCGAGGCGCACGCGAGGAACGAGTTTCCCCGGCATAGATAATTAGACGTGGATCGCGAGGCTCGCGCACCAGCAGCGCCCTCTCTCGCTCTCTTACGACTTCTTTCTCACTCTGCTCATCAGCGGATCTCGTTAATACACGATATGCCTGCCTGTGGTACTTCTCCACTGTTATTTTATCCCTCTTTTTATCGTTCACTCCAAAGAATCTCTTGCTTCTGTGTCCTTCCCCTTCCCTGCTGACTCACCTAAGATTTAATCAAGCTCGCATTTTTTCGCTTCTCTTTTTATTAAATTTATTAACGAGGGAAAATCGCTACACAAAATCGAAATTGAAACTTTTGAACTTTTTACAAAAATAGTTGTGAAAAATACGAATGGTGTACATATACTTAATAAATTCGTAAAATTTACTGCGTTCAACTCATTTGTACTTCTTGCGCTTTTGACTGAAATGTTTATGCTAATTTTACAGAAAAATTATGGTCAATATCTATGTTTATAATAATTTGATCAAGATATCTTATTGTAATTTTACAAAATATTTTTTGTCACTTTTAATTGTACTTAAAAAATTTGGGATTTAGATAGATTTACAAAATTATTACTATTCAATTTCGACAAAAAATCTGTAAAATACAACAAAAAATGTAAAATCTACAAAACAACTTTGTTACTTACAGAAAGGGGAACAACGATTTTACAACAAATATTTTTACTGCATATAGATGCAATTTTTAAGACCTGAAAGTAATAAGATAGGAATTTTTGATTCTAGGCATTAAAAAATGAGATGCTGAAACGCAGGGGCCAATTGCGGACTTTTTCAAAGACTTTTTCAATCGACAACTCTAAATTTCCTGCTCAACGTCGAAAAGAGTTTTGGCTGAAAGGATCAAGAGGGTGATATCAGCAGTGTCATCTAAAAGATGCAAACATCCGTCACAAAAGCATAAATTTCGGCGTTACTAACACAGCGTATGATCGTCCTGCAATATCCGATAATTACATCACCAGTAATTGAAACGTTCCAGCCATAACAATTATCCTTCATGAAATATTTTAACGTCAGTGTACCTCGCCAATTTTTATTTATTTTCGAAAAAAAACCCATTTTTATTATTAATAAACATTTCTCGTACGAGACGATAACAAACTGGTTAATGATTGTTAAGATTCGCATCTGCGGTATCCAATCTTGATTACCTTACCTGATACGCACACTTCTCGGAGGATAAGTAACACGTGATTACTCTCCTCTCGCTTGCAGCTTAACGGTCGGTAATCATTTTTTGAAGATTCGATGCGAACGAGCGGAGGCTTAAGTTGCGCCGCGTATAGATGAATGTATGCAGTAAGCATGTGAGGAAGAGGCGAAGAAGAAGTAAGAGGAGAGGGAGAGAGATGAAACGCACACACGCGGGGCGGGATATCTTCAATCGCGTCTTTCGCGCGAATGGGACAGCTGATGGGCCGGTGTCCCCCGAGGCGATCGGCCGAGACCAATCAGCGTCCGCCCGCCGCCCGCGTTCCTTCTTATATCCTTTAGCCGGTGTGCCCGGTCGGTTGGTTGGTACGCGTCCTAATGACACCTAGAGGCCAAAAAGCCATGATATTCGACAACCGGCCGCTAACGAACTCCGCCACACGTGCGAATCCCTGGATGTATCTTGAATTATACTACACCGAGGAACTATAAAAAAAAGATAATAATAAAACCAATGTAGTATTATATACAGAATCTGAATCATAGAAATAAGTCATGAGTATAAATCCAACATATTTACGTCCAATAAATACCTGACGGACCATTATTTCCAACTGCGAATAAAAGAGTTCGCCGTTTATTCGCGTGACTGGGCGACGAAATAAAAACTTTTAATCCCACTTAGTCGTTCTCGTGCTGACCTCATCATTCGGCACATTTACATCTCTAGCAAGCGTAACTCTACACAATCATAACTGTGCTAAAATAAAAGTTTAAACTCTACAATAAAGCAACTTTACGTGATGATAACTCGACCTGATTTAACTGCTGTCTGCAAATTGTACTTATAACAACTCTGCTAGGCAACAACTCTAACCGCTAAAGCTGTACAAAGTAAAACTCTATCGATTAAAATCCTATTGAGTAAACCTCTACCGAGAAAAACTGTATCAAGTAAAATTGTACCAAGTAAAACTCTACCAAGTAAAACTCTACTAAGTAAAACTCTACCAAAACTCTACCAAGTAAAACTCTACCAAGTAAAACTCTACTAAGTAAAACTCTACCAAAACTCTACCAAGTAAAACTCTACCAAGTAAAACTCTACCAAGTAAAACTCTACCAAGTAAAACTCTACCAAGTAAAACTTTACCAAGTAAAACTCTACCAAGTAAAACTCTACCAAGTAAAACTCTCCCAAGTAAAACTCTCCCAAGTAAAACTCTACCAAGTAAAACTTTACCAAGTAAAACTCTACCAAGTAAAACTCTACCAAGTAAAACTCTACCAAGTAAAACTTTACCAAGTAAAACTCTACCAAGTAAAACTCTACCAAGTAAAACTCTACCAAGTAAAACTCTACCAAGTAAAACTCTACCAAGTAAAACTGTACCAACTAAAACTCTACCAACTAAAACTCTACCAACTAAAACTCTACCAAGTAAAACTCTACCAAGTAAAACTCTACCAAGTAAAACTCTACTAAGTAAAACTCTACCAACTAAAACTCTACCAAGTTAACTATGCCAAGTAAAACTCTGCCCGAGAAAAACTCTACCAATTCAGAGTGCAGTAGATCAATCGAAGTACTGTATTATAACTCTACCAGAACACGCACCACCGGTGATCAACATTTTTCTGTGTCTAAGTCTCTTGAGTTCTGATTGGATGAACTTATAACTGTTAGAAATAGAAGTGTGACCGTTATTCAGTAATAACGCGTGGACTGAAGAAAAAAGTCATGCTTGATTCTATGTCCACTTAACATTCGCAATGGTCGAATTCAATTTGTATATTTAAGAGTCATGGTGAAGACTAATATCTGGGTAATATCTGAGGAACGGAAGTCAAAGCATTTCTTCGAGCCACAACAATATTTGGCGTCGTCACCTTTTTATGACGTAGTCGTAAGTGGTTAATTAATTCCTGGTATAAATGAATCATATGGTTTTTGTGCCATACGGCGAGAACAGCTCATGGAGAAAACACTGTTCGAATTTATTTCTAACCTTATCTCATCTCTATAGCTACGCCTCTGTCAATACTAATTAATTTGGATTATTATTGACTTATTTCACAAGGTGCATAAAACGTCAATTATCGCACCGATATAAATTTAGTAAAATTCAAAACTAACTCGTGTGAAAAAGTTTTTCCGCACTTTTATAGTTATATAATAATAATACCTGTAACATATTCACCGTCGGAAAATAATCTAACTCCAGCGGTTGGTTACCTTTATGTGACTTTTATGGTAAGGTCATATTATTATGCGTGTTTATTCCGCTATGAAAATCATCGTATCGTGTTGCAAACCAAGACGTTATGTCTCGGAATACTAATGAATCGATCGATCGTAGCTACCTACACATAATTCCAATAATGGCAATAATAATGTCCTCTTACGTATCTTCGATTATTGGCACCTTTATCGAATGCTCGTTGATCATGCATCATCAGATACATTCGGCCCCGAGGTACTATCTGAATGACGTCACATGGTCAAGAAAAGAAAGGGAGGGAGGGAGAGGGTCCCGCGCATAGCTTAATGGCGGGGAGGCCCCGCGGGACCCACAGTCAGCGCGCGCAAGCTGAGAGGTCCCCGGATCTGCCAGCGGCTTGGCTCCTGATTACAGAGCGCCGAGAATCCCCTACACTCTCGGTCTCACCTTGGCTATCGTGAGCTCAATGGATACCGGCAACGCTATACATCAACCAAAGCCCGGAACTCTGCACGACTCGGTGTATAACCCGGGACCCCGCACAGGTTTAAGGTGTTGTAAGTCGTATAAGCTGTGTTCCTTTGCTTCTCAGCATATCTCGGAGGTGGTCCAATGCCCAACTCTGCAATCCCGGCATTCCAGTTTCTCGTGAAATTTATCGGTGGCGTTACACGTGACGCCCCCGCCTCCTACGCGTCCTTGTCGATTCGCACGCTTAACGACAGACTGCGTGTCTCTGAGTGGATGTTTATACCAAACTGGCCAGGTCTTCGATGACGTGAATATTTGTGAATAATTTGGATGTTGGAAAATATTATTTGGTAAATGCAGGTACGCGCACGAGCGTTACTGGCATTGCAGCTCGTGCACTTTGCGCGCTTGCCGTTGGATCTTGTGGATATAGGGATTTTTAAGTATAACTTAGTTTTCGTTTTTTGAGAAATACTGATGGAATTTTTTTGATTTTAGGGGCGAAAAGCGAATATATATTAACCCCTTTATTTCACGGAAAAACAGGTTAGTTGGGACAATCAATTTATTGGTTAAATGTGCACCAAATGATTAATTTGTTCGATCAACCAAGATATTGGTTACGATTGTCAAATTCATGGTTGGAATAACCAATTAATCGACTGGCATGTGTTTAACCAGTAACTTGGTTATCCCAACTAACCTGTATTTTCTGTGTGGTATTGGCGCTATAGTGCGTCAATACGCTATCGGCAGCGAGCAGCGATTTTCAACACCGAATTACGAATTTTTTAATTCCAGAATACCGCTGGGGTGTATCTGACTCTACTGGCGAAAACCGGATGTAAATAGGTTGAACCTATTTCGAATATTCTGCGAACAGATGGACAGACAGATATTGTATTTTGTATAGAGATTTTGAATAGTGATTTGATAATTTCGAATAGTGCACAATGATGTTGAGATGTATCTGATTCTACTGGCGAAAACCACATGTCAATCGGTTGAGGCATTCACGATTTTACCACGTATAGACGGCCGAATAGATTTTGTATTTCTTATTTCACTCGATGCGAGAAATACGGTTTTATGCATCGAGTGCATAAATCCCCATTTTCATAACTTGTGAAATGAAAATTTGTATGATACTCGTGCGATAAACGTTTTCTGAACTCGTGTGATTGCAACACTCGCCTTCGACTCGTGCTACAAGCTCACTTCGTCAGAAATTTTGTTTTTACCATACCGGCGCGGAAAGTTCGACTTCCCGCCCTACGGGCTTTACGTAATTGAACTTTCCGCTACAGATATGGTGAAAAATAGTATACTGCACTAGGGAGAGAAAGTACACTATGTCCGCGTGTAAGATTACCTCCCGAGCCGAAGGCGAGGGTGGTAATCTTACACGCTGTTACCTCGCCTTCGGCTCGGGTGGTAATCTTACACGCTATTGGATATAGTCTACTTTCCCTCCCTAGTGGCGTAATATACTATTTTGTAACAGGTACATGAACAGCGGTGCTTTTCATAACAGTTTTTCAAGACGAAAGTGGCTAATTTCCTGGCAGTGTTGAGATGATAGGTTGGCGCCTGCGTAGATCGCAATTCCTCCATTTTCGTCCCTTGTGAATTTCACTTTCGTCCCTAGAGACGAAAATTTGTAAACTCTCTGATCACTGTTCGTCCCACAAAACTACCATTCAAAGCACCGTTATTCATATACTTGATTAAAAAAATTTGCACGTGGCACACCTCACACTCGTCGCAATCACCAAGTTTCGGCCCTTGTTACACAATATACTATATTGCACTGATATCGTAAAGTACTATTATATGTAGAGATTTTGAATAGTGAATTTACAATTTAAAAAATTCTAGGATATTGTTAAAATGTAACGGATTCTACTTCTGCTAATTGATTATATACCGGTAGAGCAGTTCTTAAGTTTTCCACGGTCAGACGGACAGACAGATACGAGATTTAAGTCCCACATTACTTTTAGAAATAAAAATTGATGTAAAATTTATTTATATAATTATGGTTTCATAATAATAACTGCCCTTATGAAAAGATATTTCTGTTTTCAAGGGACCAAAAATATTAACATTGAATGAAAACTCGCGTAGAAAAAAAGAATCTGGCCGAAATTTTTAACAAGATTCTCGCCGAGTGACATCATACGAAACACTGGTGGACAATGCTCCGCTAGATGGCGAAGGAACAAAGCGTTTCTCGCAAGTGACTTGAAGCCTCAACGTATATATAAGACTGCCAAGTTTTTCTGAGTTCGACTACACACGAGGGGTCTAACCTTCGTTAATGTACTAACCAATTAGTGTTAGCACTCCTTCAATATTCGTGAATATCTTTTTTGATATAGACTCATTTCATTTTCAATGAAAATGAAAAGAATCTCGCTCGGCGAGATTCTAATGTAGATTCTTTTCATTTTCAGCTACCCACTTAAGAATCTCGGTAACAAGCTGGGCGAGATTCTGATGTAGATTCTTTTCATTTTCAGCTACTCACTAAAGAATCTCGGTAAGAAGCTGGGCGAGATTCTGATGTAGATTCTTCTCATTTTCAGCTACCCACTAAAGAATCTCGGTAAGAAGCTGGGCGAGATTCTCTAGAATCTCGGCGAGATTCTGATAGAGATTCTTTTTATTTTCAGCTACCCACTAAAGAATCTCGGTAAGAAGCTGAGCTGGATTCTCAGAGAGATCTTAAAAGAATCTGGGTTCGGCGCGCAACCGTGATTCTCGCTGAGAATCCCGGCGAGAATCTTGTTAAAAATCTCGGCCAGATTCTGTTTTTCTACGCGGGAATCTCTGAAACACTTGGAGCAAAATGGCACGGAATCCCATATATTTTTCATTCTCTAATTTGAATGAGTTGGATTAAATCGTGAATTGAAAGCAAAGAGTACAAGGATTGCATCGTGCTCGTTACTAATGCCTGTAAATTATTCAATTTATGAAACCATTAAACCCTTAGAGTTCTATTTTTTACGTGGTATCTTACAGTCTTACGTGTCATTGAACATACTGCCATCAAGAAAGGAACGGCTGTTACACAAATCATCCAAGTTGCATTATAGGCTCGTGTAATATAGTAGTTATCTCGGAGAGTGATCCAATTGATTCCCCTTCCAATATCCCATAGCAACACGCCTCCATCGTGTGCCATGATACAACAAAGAGCCTAAAGAAAACATAGGAATCGTTCGAGTGGTTCAGACACCAAATTTGCAGCGTCCGGTCGTCTGGTTGATGCTTCCACTCTCTGGCTCCCTCATTCGGACCCTTCCAGAGTCCGAGTTTAGGGAGATTTCAGTTTAGAGACGCTGGTTAGACACGCCGATGTATATTACGTCTGTGCTCTCACCGCATTCAGCTTTGCAACACGACGTGGCGTGTGTGTGCTGCCCGCTGCGGCGGTCTATGGTGCAGATTAGAGACCTCGGAGGATAATTAAGTAGCACCTTCGAATAACGCCCAGGTACACACTACACAACGCGCGCAAACCTAACGCGCCAACTAACTGTCCGGCATATTCGTGTCCAGCCAAAGATTTCCCTTCCGAAATGCACATTGAGCTTCTGTCCACTTTTGCCTATTTTATTGTTATTTACTCTTTATTTTTACTACTTAAGAAAAAGTTCAAAAATTTCATGATGTTATTTGTCCATTTTCATGTGAAAAAAAAATTGTCAAATACGTGTAATAGATTAAATTTGACTAACATTTACTTGCACTCTAAAAAATAAATGTCTTGCCCGCAAACGACCATCGAAGATTTTTGTCAATTTTACAGAACAATTGTAGGCAATTAGTTTTATAATAAAAAGTACTAAAATAATTTGTTGAAGGAATTTTATTCTGTTCTAACGGAATATTTTCTGTCACTTGTAATTTTACAAAAGAAAGTATTTGTTACTTCGCCAAATTTATAAAATTCTTTAGGTACTTTTGAAATTGATTAAAATTATCCACAAAATATATTTAAAAATGTAGTTAAATGCATAAAACAGTTTTGTTACTTACCGAAATTAGCACTATGATTGTTAAAAAAATATATTTTTTACTGCATTACTCTTCATCTTCAATAGCGAAATACTGAAACGCGGGTGCGAGTTCCGGTCTCATTCAAGGCAATCAATAGATCAACAAAAGTTGACTTTTTGTTTAACCTCGAAAAGAGTTTTGGTAAAATCGTCAATGTCGGCAACATCAGTAGTAGCATAAAACATTTGAAAATATCAGCCACAAAAGCATCACTTTCGGCTTCCATTTTTTAAATTCACTAATCTTCTTTATTGACCACCGTTAGTTGTTATTAGGGGGAAAAACAGCAGAGATTTCAAAAGTCAATTTTTTTTTTTCAAAAAACGACTTGAGTCTAGCAATTTTTTTAAATTGGAGTTATTTTTCCAATTAATCATTTTTCACTTCATTAGCGGCAGCTCAAAAATAGTTCATGATTTTTTAATGGTGCATAAGAATAGAATTAATTTAGAATTAAGTGAGTAATTTAAAAAATAAATATATATTTAAAGGCAAATCACGTCCGATATCAGCAGCGAATTCATTTCTAGAAATTTTGGTAATGAAACACAACTGTATAGTATAATTTTTTTCGTGGGATTTTACCGTTTGGGTGGAAAATATGAGTCGAAAAATTGTTTTACTAATCATTTTATAGAACATTTCTACCGCATTTTTCTTGTGAACGTCTACAAAACTGTATAAAGTCGTGTATAAGAAAAATTAGATTCTTGAAAACTCTGTCGGTTTTTCACTGTTAGAAATATATATATACTAAACTCTAGGACCTTATAGCACATTTCTTTGACCAAATCATTTCGTGCAAAACTTCACGCGAGACGTTGGCCGAGTCTTCTGTTGGGGTGAAAAGAAAAGAACAACAGCACACGGCTTTAAAGTAAATTATTCACAAACTACTCTATTATCGAAATTCTCAACCCTGCCGGCCCCGCCACTAATGCACGCCTAATAGCTTTAGAAATATACCAGTATTAGGTGTACTTTGCATCACGCGAACCATTCAAAAAATCACCTCGACATCTCACTGCATTCCGGCTGAAAATGAACTTACAGGCTTGTAAAATTAACCCAAAAAATCATGCGTATCTTTTGTATTGGGGCGAATAAATTGGTCTTAACATTTAAACATTCATTTTATCAGTTCTCTGTCCTAAAACGTTCGCTGTCGCTTGCGAAAATAACAGTTTCCGGAAGTCGTACTAAAAAGTTTCGTTGAATATTTAAAAGTTGGTGATAGCGACAAACGCGGGAACTTGTGATAGCAAGTGACGCCCAGCCAATTTTGGCCCGTGTTGCACACTGTATTTTATTTCACTCGATGCGAGAAACGCGGTTTTACACTCGCTTCGAATAAATCCCCATTTTCACACTTTGTGAAATAAAATTTCGTACGATACTCGTGCAATAAACGTTTTCGTAACTCGTGTATTTGTAACACTTGCCTTCAGCTCATGATGCAAGCTCACATTCGACAGGAAAAGTTTTACTGTACTAGTATCGTAAAATACTATTTTGCTTCACGTGCATGAATGGTATTTTTAATGGTAGTTTTGCGATATGAACAGTGAAAAGTGAGGTTACAAATTTTTGTCTCTAGGGACGAAAATGAAACACACAAGGGACGAAAGTGAAGGAATCGCGAACTACGCATGCGCATACCTATCATATCAAAGCTACCATGGAACTCGCCACTTTCGTCCCGCGAAGCTACCATGAAAAGCACCGCTGTTCATGCACGTGTTACAAATTTTTTTTTTTTTAATTTCTCTAGTGCTGAAATGTACTAATTAGTGTTTGACGAACGTGGCGAATTTCATGGCAGTATTGAAATGACAGGTTGGCGTATGGGCAGCCCGCGATTTTTCCATTTTCGTCCCTTGGGAGTTTCACTTTCGTTCCTACGGTCGAAAATTGGTAACCTCACTTCTCTGTTCGTCCGGCAAAACTACCATTCAGTACCAACTAACCAAGGAAGTTTGTTGGGTGTCTCGGTATCTGACTTTGAAGTAAAGGAACTTTGACTTTGATATAAGAAGTAATTATTAATATCCAAACAGGAGAAAAATACGTGATTAAACCAGATACCGAGACACCTAACATACTTCCTTCTCATTGAAATTAAAAAGGGTAAGAACAAAAACAAACTATACTCTTTATCAATTTCTAAAAAAAAGTTCGGGCAGTCCATGATGGACAATGAGATTTAGTCTGAAATCGTTCTCCCCATGGATTGAAGAAAATTGGTTGCTCCAACTATTGGCATGGCTAAATATGCTCCAAGCGACAAAGTTGGATAGGTGAACTAATTTTTTTTATTGAACCGACAAATTAGTTGGTTGTGTGACCCAATTCGTTAGTCGCCAATCAATTAACTTGCTGGCCCAACCAACTGGTTTGTCGCTAAAACTAACTGGTTTGTTTCTGTAACTAACTATAGTTTATTGTCCCAACAAATTTTTTTAACTTGGAGCCTATTCGACCAATTATTTCTTTCCGTGCATCCTGGACTCTGTCTTGAACTACCTAGACAAAATCCTGGACTCCATACTGGAATCCGTATGAGGGTCTCATTCGTCGTATCCGTAATCCCAAGAATCAAGAAGTTATGGATCTGGAGCAGAGAGGGCGGATCGGCAAAAGCCGATGAAGAACACGTGCATAACGAACTGTACAAAAAACCAAGAAGGACGACTCCAGTAAAGGAAAACGATTCAGTATCTCCAACACATAAGTAGGAAGAGATGAAGCATCTAGCATCACAGATTATTAGCGAAAGTGCCGGATAGTCTTGCTAGAAGGTGTGGTTTCGACATGTCTGACGCCTTATAGTCTCTCTATGGTTGTTTCCTTTTCTCTTTCTTTATACATAATAACCGATAACTGTACTTCGAAGTCAGTTACACAAAAAACTTCCCTGTCATTTAGGTACTAAATAAAATGAACTGAAAGTAAGGAATAAACGAAGCTCCTCAATAATTTCTAAAAAAAAATTAATTAACAACATTTCTGGTGCGGAAAGAGGGAAAGTAGCATTGAACGCGAGAAATCCATAAAAAGCATCTAATTCGTGGTATTCACAATCCCAAGAATAAAGAATTCTTAGATCTAGAGCAGAGAGGGTGGATCGGCAAAAGCGGATAAAGAAAACGTGCTTAGCAGAGTGTACGAGAAACGAGGAGCGACGACTCCTCCAGTTCGCAGTGGAGAAAAGCGCTTCAGCATCTCCAGAACATAAGTAGAAAGGGAAGAGGCATCTAGGATTGCAGATTATTAGCGAAAGCGCCGGGTAGTCGTGCTAGAAGGTGTGATTCTGACGTGTCGGACGCCTCATCGTCGCTCTGTCTTTATTTCCGTCTCTTTTCGCAGGTGAGACCGCGGCTGAGGATCACTCGAAGTAGAGGAGCATAGCTTCTGCCAGCACGGAGACTGTGCCGATCGAGCAACCGAGCGAGCTCCCCACGAGAAATATATAAAGCTATATATACAAGGAGATTCGCAAGTGCGACGGAGACCCAGCGGGCAATAAGCGAAGATGGAACCGCGAAGGAGAGACTAACGAGTGAGGAAGAGAGCTGATGTGGAGGAATAAAGCTGTAAGGAAGAGACGGAAAATATGAGTGCGAGTGCACGAGGCTAGCGCGGAAGAACTGCTGGGGGGAAGGAGAGGGTAAGAAAGGAGTCTTGACTTGGTGGTGGGAGAAGATCAAACGAGCCGACGAGCCACGGGGTGGTCTCTCTACCCGCGCGCACACCGTTCCTTCGCCACTCCATGCAGCCTCGCTTGCGACTTGTTCTTCCTCCTCCTTGGACCGCGAGATCTCAGAGCGCGAGCGGTTGTTCCGAGCTGCTGGTAAGCACCAACCAAGAGGACTCCATCTCTTTCTCTCACCTATATTATTCATATTTCCACGCTCGGTGTTTCATGAGACTATGTGGCTGGCGGACGCTCGCGGGCTGGCTTCAACGATAGAGGAGCAAGGGAGAACTGAGAGAGAGAATGAGAGAGACTCTTGGGTGCGTGAACAGTTTACCCACCTCTTTGTTTCCTTCTCTTTTTCTCGAGGTCTCTCTCTCTTTTTCTCTGTTGAACGCAACCGTCGAGCTGATCTTCTGCGGCGTGTCTCGCGAGAACTCACGCGCGGTGCCCTCCCGTAGCGATAGGACACTTTGTAGACAACTGGGAATTTTCTAGGCTCTCGTGAGGCTGTGTTCAGATTGGGACGATCAAGTAGGCCTTGTTGATATTATGCTAAATGGACACTTTATGCAAGTGTTGAGAATTTAAGCGAGCTTATTTTAATGCGTTATTTATGGATCACCTGTAAACACATAATTGTGGTCCGTCATTGATATCTTACACCGAGAAAAAAATTGGTAAGACCAACCGAATGTGCGGTTACGGGTGGCGAAATAAACATTTGGTTAATTGGATATGTATATTTGGTTAAACGAGCCAACGCATAGTTGAATCAACTTTCCTTAATTTACAATAACTATTATTTCGTTCACGGAACAAAATATTTCTTTCGCCACTCGCAACCGCACATTTGATTGGTTTTTTTTCTCAGTCTATGGGTCTATCTTGGCCAGTAATGTTGTTCTAACAATTTTTCAGCATCTGGCCCAACTGAGAAGTTAGTTGCCCCGACGATTACCGGGCTAACCAACTAAAAGTAGTTGACCCAAACCATTTTTCATTTGGCGCAGAGTACTAAGATAGTTGGTTGGGACAACTATTTTTTTTGTTACTGCAACTAAGTCATTTTTTCCATGCATAATCCATATACGAGTTTCATATAATATGAAGAAGCTATGTTGCGGAGATACTATATCGGAAAAACAGGTTTCCAGTCTGCACGGAAAGAAATGTTTGGTTGTGGCAACTACGTTTTCGATTTGCTGTACACAATGTCTAAAAAATTAGTTGCCTCAACTATTCACGATTAGTTAGGTTAACTAATCCAATCGTTGGTACTACCACTCGAATAGTTGGGACTACCATTCGAATCGTCGGTATTATCATTCGAATCGTCAGTATTACCATTTGAGTAGCTAGGGAAATAGAATAATCGATTGGTTGTGTCAACTCATTTCTTGGTTATGGCAACTAATCTTTTTTTTCCGTGTGTATTAGACGATTGACACCGTTATTGTATATGATTTAAATAAAAATTTACCTTCGAATCTGGGTATTAAATTACCATAACCCTATTCTGATAGCAATTTGCCAACGTCTGACATTTTGTGAGGCGCAGCCAACGCCGGCGACATCGACATGATTAAATTAACTTCTTATAGTCTTACATTAACTTGGAAGGCAATACACACTAATTTTATACTATTCACATCCAATTAATTGTCTGCGACTGGACACTGCCTTCAGATCGCGCTAACACGGTTTCTGAAAAATAAGATAATGACGACTGACCGGGCATAAGATCGCCAGGATTGGATTCGTAGCAACTATATAATTGGTGCGGCAACGATTTCAGTTGGCTGTGCGACATGGCGCCAATGTTGGTTACACTGACAACTATAGTTGGTTATGATACCAATAAAATTTCTTGCCCAACTCTGTACCATCCTGAATACTATTTTAGTAGTTGGGCCAAGCAATCGGGTTTATTGTATTTGCTATTCACGTCAACTAACTTTTCGTAGCGAACGGAACTAATGCTTTGGTTGCTGCATTGACGAAGCCGATAGTTATGGTAACTAATTTATGCCCATGTAACAAACTATTAGTTGCCTCAACTGAGTATTTTTTTCCGCGCAGATTACTAAACGCGAAGCAGCGAAAATTGAAAATGAACCCCTTTTTATAATTTTCGGATATTTTTCAAAGCAATCTCACGGGCGCACAAATGGAGGTATCGTAGTGATATTTCCGCCATTATCTTCATCATGACAAATTCATTTGTGGGAAAAAAGAAAATTGAAAATCGATCAAGCCAAAAAAAAGTTATGGCTAATTAAATATTGCGAATTTTTGTGATTCACACTTTTGAGGTGGTCCGAAGTGAAAAAAAATCGTCTTTTATCAAATTATAGAAGCTTGTTTGATCGGAAATTTCCCACTTTCGAAATTGTGAGTTTCATTGTCGATAATAAAATAATTCCAGGTACTAGCAACAAAAAATCCATGTTTTTCAAGTTTTTCGCGTTTCATAAATAGAATTCTTGAGTTACCAACTGTTTTCAATCATGTAGGCTTTTAAAATGTAGAAAAAGTAAAATCACGAAAATTCGGAATGTTCAATTTTTTTAATCTCTCGACAAAGTTCGCCGAAGCAAAGAAAATCTTGCTCATATCGTTATGGTTATCCAATTTTTTTAGATCGTTTTAAAGAGTAGTCGAAAATAATGGAAAGGTGAATTGAATATTTGCAATTTTTGCTGCTACAAATTAAAAAATCCATAAAGATCAAATAGATCCTACTTTACAAACAGCTAAAGTAAACAAAGAAAACAAGTGCGAGGCAAAGTCAAATATGGAGATTTTTTCAAGTGTTATTTTTTCGACATTTTTGTATTTTCATCAAAATTCATTGACATTTTCATCAAAATTCGTCCCGGTTCATAAGTAGTGGACGATTTCTAATGTAGGCAATATGGTTGAATTTTTCCATCGTAACCTCGTAGCCCTAGTCGTATATGGGTACTAAACTAAGCTTTTTTGGCTACCAACTACAGCAAGAATAAAACGGTGACAGTGCACGGTAGAAACAGGTTAGTTGGGATAACCAAGTTACTGGTTAAATATATGCCAGATGATTAATTAGTTCGATCAATCAAGATATTGGTTACGACTATCAGATTCATGATTGGAATAGCCAATTAATCGACTGGCATATATTTAACCAGTAACATGATTATCCCAACTAACCTGTTTTTGCCGTGTGGATTTCAGATATTTAAATGAAATATCCTTACATGAACATTTTTTTAGGAGGGATGTAATTTGTGCATATCACACAAATTTCCATACAGATGTCAACGCCCCTACTTCATTCGATCGTGCTCCAAATTCTCTCCAGGCTCAGATTTATCGACAATAGCATTTAACAACTCACGTCCTCTAAAATAATCAAATTGGCAGAGAGTAGAAAGTCGAGTTGTTCGGTTACGATAATAAAAGACTCTCGCTTTCGTACTACCTGTATTATAAGCTCAAGACAATGAGTGATCCATACATCGTGTAATATGCAGTATGTACAACGACCCACACCTCAGCACGTACCAACATAAGGTATCGTTGACGACGACAACAGCGACTCCGAAGACGACGACGTCATTTTAATAAATTCGCAGCAAATCACGAGAGAGCGTCGCGGACTCGAAGCGCGGGGTCACGGGGGATGATTTTAGTTGCAAATCGCGAAGCGCCGCGAGACCCGACAAAGGCCTCAAAAGAACCGCGATGGTGTTGCGCTTCGAAAGCGCGTTTCTTCGTCCTTCTTCCTCGAGGCACTGGTATAGTCTTCTTTGTCTTACATTAGCTCTTTCACTTTCTGTCTCTTCTCTTCTTTCCCCTTACCTCGAGTGCCTCTTTCTCTTACTTCATTCTCTGTCTCCTTTTATTCCTATGATGGGTGCTTCTTGTTCTTCGCAGCATCTCGCGCCCGGACATCTCTTATTTCTCCACACCTTAGCTATTATCATACAAACGTCGATGATGAGACGGTTATGCACCCCGGAAAAGTTTTGTGGTCTCGAGACTCCGCACCGACACCGCAGCCTTATTATCTTTTCTGCGATTCAGCTATTCTCCTGTCGACTCACCCGCGATGAGACGAACAAGAGACAGTAGAAGTCTATCTCTTGATTTATCTTTTACTATCTTTTTTCACGGGTAATACACAGAGAAATTGGTCATATGCACTCGAAGAGACTTGATAATATACTGAAAAAAATGTAGTTCACCTGGAAATAATTAAATGATAATTATTAATTGCTATTACACATGGTGGAGTTTTTTGTTCTTTTCTCTTAGGAAAAATATTTCGTTATTTGAAAATTAACTCGAGAAGAATTTTTTTGTTGATTACACAAAAAAGTTTTTGCCATTTTTTTTTGCAATGAAAAAAAATGTGGTTGTTTCTCTAACGCTGGTGTTTAAATACGTGTAAACAAATTTGTCGTTTAGATCGATAACAAAATTTATTTCATTCATCAATTATGCGCATCATTCGAAAAAACTATCTTTCGCACAAACAAATTTTTTAATTGTCCTAACGAAAGATTCATTTGAACGTATTCGAATGCCAGCAGTAGGCATCCAACAAAACATTTTTCTCAGTGAAGTTGTTCACAAATTATTCATAATCCATTTTAATTAGAAGGAATATCTTTTTATCTCTTTTATAAAAAAAAAAAATTACCAGTCGTATGGATTAACAATTAATTTTGTATAATTATTATCATTATCAGGGATTCGCGGTTCTGAGGCGAATGAGGTCATGATAGCCCATTGAACCTCCACTCAGTTTAAAAACATGCTCATTTTAACAATTAAAAATTGTTACTGAATTTTTGTTTTCACCGAATATAATTTAAAAAAAGAGAATCAGTGGAGAATTCATTGGTTGTCAATCATCATTGTCGAGTACCTGATACGATCTTGAGGAACCTTTGCCCTTGAGGCAAAGTCGTAGTTAATTACTTAACACTTGTCGAAGTGACGCGTAAGGGCGGCGCTGCCGGTCCATAGGCGGTCTTAAATCAGCCCCGTGCGGTCAAGCGCGAGTGCTACATTGGACTACAGGAAGGGCGAAGGATCATCGAGATGTTAGGAACGATACGGTGGGAGTCCTACGGCTTTCTTCAAGGTGGCACCTGACAACAGAACTTAACGACAAAAGGTGAGAATAAAGGAAACGGGGTGTGAAAAAAGGTGAGAAAATGATCGAACGAAAGACTTACTGACCTGTTGAGTACAGGTTCACAATAAAAGACAAGAAGCAATCACCTGTTCCTTGAAAAAATCTTAACTTTGCTGGCCCTAAGTTTTCCATGGGAGACGCAATTTTTTGCAAGCGATTTTTTAAAATAAATTCTTATTCTTCCTGCGTGTTGGCGTACATCATTTGGTAGCCCAAATGATTTTGTTTAAGAAAATTATAACTTTTGTGAAATTCAAAAGTGAGTATGATGTGGTTTTGTACAACGAAACTATTGGGATCATGATGATTGATCCCATTACAACAATTGGACAAACCCATATTTTTGGAGAAACGAAACTTCAAATAATCCCAGTGAATCAATGTCTTCCGTTAGAATTTTACAAGCACACAAACAAAAAAAACATATATACAGAAGGAACAAAAGGAGAAAGGGAGTGTAGGGCGATGCGGAATAATCGAGTAAAAGACTTATGGCCTGGACGTTTGACGGTAAAATAATGCTCTACCTGAACTGTGAAAGAATGGTCTATTGGGTTCATGATTGATCGATCCATTGATCTCATTACAACAATTAGGCAAATCCATATTCTTGGAAAAGCGAAACCATAATTGATACGAGCATGTACATATTTTCCGATAGAATTCAGCATTCACATAACTCAGCTATGGAACAGAATATACGAAAGCAACAAAAAACAGGCCTGCAAAGTAGAATTTTGCAAATTGCTCCCTCATTATTTTTCACTTTTTGGAAAGCTACGTCTATGAGGAAGTATCCCATGCAGAAATATAGTTGGGGCTCCCACTTGGCCCTTTCTAGTTTGTAATAATAATTCCAACCTTTCTAGTTTGCCCCAGTTCTATTAGGGGCCCTACTAGGCTAGTCACGCTTAAAGTACGGGGCCTTTAGAGGCTCGATATGGGCGACCCTAGTGAGGGTTCCACATTTAAGCCTGATTAGGCCCCTTATTTAATCGCGGCGGCCCGAACTAATTTCTGCACGGAATGTTAAACAATGTTGGCTTCCTCATACAGGAAGCTTTGTAAAAAGAAAAAAAATGATGAAAAAATAATTTGCAAAGTTCTACTTTGCAGGCTTGTTTATGCTTGGAAGACATTTTCTAAAAATTCAAAATGTCGTAGAATTTCAACCCTGTAACGGATTTTTCTGAAGTTTGTAGTAAAACCTTCTGCTATGATAGTCCATATGTGAACCAAATTAGAACCCAGTATCTCGTAATTTGCACGAACCAGCGCGAGAACGAAATAGGCCCTTTGACTAAATTCATCATTAATAATCAATAATCGTGAAATCCGATCGAAAATTGCAGCCGGATATCTGATAATTTACAGGAGTAAAAGTATTTGCAGACATTTAAAAAAATATTGAAAATGCAATAAAATTATAACCACTCTATCGATTCTCGCCAAATGTGCTATAAATCATGGTTTGATGGTAATCCATTAACGTACAAAATTTCAGCTCGATATCTCTTAAATTGCGAAAGTTATAGCGTGAAAACGTTTTTTTGAATATTTTCAAAACGCTGTAAAATTTGAATTCTCCAACCGATTCGCGTCAACTACAATCTCAAACGTTGTTGTATGACAGCCCACTTGCGTACCAAATTTGAAGAGGAGATATCTAAAATTACGACAGTTATCCTGCTTACAAGGAAATCTGCACACACACACACATATATACATTTTTTCTAAACCACTTTTCTCGATGTTTTGGACCACTTTGAGTGTCGCGACATGAAAATCCCGAAAAAAATTTTTTCACAAGAACAAAGCTCCCTCTATAAGGAAGCAAACGGAAAGGAGTGAAAGGGTATATGGAATGGTCCTGCCCAACGGTAAGGGCATGGTTCATTGCGTTCATGATCCACCAAACTATTTACCGATTGATCTTATTACAACTGCAAACTACAAATTATCCCAGCGAATGGATATCTTCCGATAGAACTCAGTAATCACATAACCCAGCAACAGAACAAAATATATGAAAGCAAAAGAAACAGAAAAGGAGTGAAGGGATGTGGGGATGTGGAATGATCGAGCAAAGGACTTATTGGCCTGGGCACGGGCTCTACGGTAAGAGAATGGTCCAGGTGGTGAGAAATTAGTAGTCCCTACGGGTTCGAGAGAGGGGAAAAAGGATGAAGAGTGTTTCGCCTCTCCACCAGGGAGTCCGGGGGCCCCCTAATAACCTTCACGCCGGATGGTATCGACGATCCCTGCGCTCGCGCGCTTCCCCGTCGTATTACCCAGGGCATCTATAGCTCAATTTGCCGACACCTCGCTAAGTATAGGTTGGGTGGGTGGTCCTTCCTTCCTTCCTTCCTTTCCTTCACCTCGCGGTACCAGAAGGGATGAGGGGCCCCCAGTGCGCATAAGGTGCTGGCCCCCGACACCCTGGCATGATAGGTGAGATATCTCTCTGCTGGCATAGCTTTCGACCATCTCTCTTTCATTTCTTCGATGTTCCAGTCACTTATATACATATACCAGCTTTTCTATGTGTATGATGATATGCTACAGCATATTTAGAGGAGTATCCTACACCTAACCCTCCATAAGACAATGGCTGCATCGTGTATCCGAGGACCTGGTCGTCCAAGACATTGCACAGGAAACACAGCGTCACACCCACCATACGAGCTGAACACAAAACACGAGAGTTGTATATGCAGCTCGAATTCATGTATTGTGAGTTCTGAAATGTAGGATGGAGTCAAGGTAGGTTACTTAATGCATTTATTATTACTGTGGTGTCTTTAAATATAGTAGCAAGCTTTGGGAAACTTGTTTTCGATGAGGGTGGAAGTACCGGTTGTGGACACTTATATTTTTTTTTCCTCGTTCAAGTGCTCGTGATAGGGACCAAATATCATAAAACGGCTTTGAACTTATACTTTTTGTATCTGAGAAGAATATAAATTTAGATTTCCAACATTAAAATCTTCATATGTGTCGAGAAAACATTGAAAAATAGAAGAAAAAAAAAGTAGGGACATTGTTATTTCACCAGTTATGCTCAACTATGTACCGATTTTGGCCACAGTATTGTTCCGGTTTCGCTATACTTAAAAATTGAATACCTCAAGGTTCGCTGCGGTTAAACCGTTTTTAAGGCGTGTTTAATTATTCAAAATAGTGATTTTACGAAACAACCGAAACCGGTGGCTGTGCGGTCGATGTGCGCCTTCGGCGGTCCCACGAGTACGGCAGCAAAGTTTGCCGCCGTAACTTGGATGGGTGACCGCTTAGCCGTGCATCGGCTGACGCATCCCAGAAATTAGTTCGGGGAGCCGCGATTAAATAAGGGGCCTTTTTAGGTATAAACGTGGCATCCACAATAGGGAATCCACTCTAGAACCCTACTAGGCTCAATGGAGGCGGCCACGACAAACTACGGGGCCTAATCAGGCGTGGAACCCTCACTAGGGTCGCCCATATTGAGGCTCTGAAGGCCCGTACTTTCAAGCGTGACTAGCCTAGTAGGGCCCCTATTACAATTAGGGCCATCCAGAAAGGGCCAAGTTGGAGCCCCAACTATATTTCTGCACGGGATCAACGAGTGAACGGGAGGTCAGTTTTTCTAAGGCCTCGGTGTATATACTTAAGTAAAAATAACTTTCGTGTATACACCGGGAACTCTAAAGAATATATACGGGTACGGGTTTTCCGCAGTTTCCCATGCCCATGGCGAATGTGGTACAGTGTAGCTAAGTCGGCTGCGGACGCAGGAAGGTAGGTTAGCTTAGTGAAGTACGGGTAGGTAGTGATAGAAATAAGGGTGGGAAGGGTGGTAAAAGGCGATTGAAGCCAAACCATGGAAGAATAGTAATTTTACGAAACCAACCAATTTTTCTACATAAAAATGTATTTCGTCAACCCTTTGAGCCATACATTTTTCGTTTCCGAAATGAAAAAAACTCATTAGTTATTGTCTGAAATTAGTTTAAACATTTAAACCTGAGTTAAAAAGAGTGGATCGCTCAGTGACCCACTGTGTCGCAAAAGGTTAAAGCAGAGATACCATCTGTGAACCTAACTATCCTTTTTTGACATCCGTTTCCTTCGTTTTGGTCTTTTTTGTAGAAGTTTTCTGTCACAAATGGCTTTACACTATATTATTTTACTTTGTACACTTTCATTTTTCATGTTACCAAAGCCTTTTCCGAAAGCAGATTTTAGCATTGCACAACGATGGGAATCTCCAGAATGAAAGTTATTCTACCATTTTATCTTTTTTACTTTCTCATCACATAAGGTAAATGTCCCCATTCCCGTCCATGCTCCCTCTGCCGACCACTTCGACGGAAATAATTATTTACGCGAGTGCTACGCAAAAATAACAACAATTGAGCATAGAACAATATTCCGAGGACCCTATGTGTGAGAGTATTGCAACGTAAAGAGTAAGTACAATAATACAATCCAAGTTTTGTTCGTATTTCCAAACGCTTGTCGCGAACCGAGCGTATTCTTAACAGTGAGGTTAAGTTGCGTTGACCGCTTCAATAGTCCGTACTGCATCCGGAATTTGTAAAAATCGAATAATTTTTAGTGCAAACGATAGATTATGAGTTCAATTACTGATCCAGCAAAAAAAAAGTTATAAATAATTTATTTTTCATTTTTTTTACGGTGGTCGAAGTTAGGCACAACGAAATGCCTGGCTGCCCCCATTACCGTAAACGTTATTTAGGCAGTCAAAAAAATGTCTTTATTACAAGGTTTACTTTCTCGGTGATAAAAAAGATTGATATAATTCAATTCTTACAGGATCGCTGCAAAGGACTTGGACTTTTTTCCCTCACTGATCAAAATTTTGAAATATCTCAATTTTTACAGCATCGCAAAAAAAAAGTGTATGTGGAGACGGAAATGTAACATAAGTTCCGAAAAACGAAGTTTTTTATAATTATGCAATAAAAATATTAATAGTACAATCCCAGATCATGTTTATTTATTTTTTTTAAATTTTATTACTCTTCGGAATCTCCGTTTCCCTAGTGGTCGAAAATGGGGTCATCGCTGGTCGGGATTGGGCACAGCTGTGTCGGCAGAGGGGACACTAATAAGTATGAATTAATCAGCCTCTATCTGGCGGAATAATTGGCGGAATCGATTGAATAAACCATTTTTAGAAAGAAAATTAACTGAATTTTACAATGGTGCAAAAAAAATCTCCAAATTTAAATTCGTCGCAACGAAAAAAGCCATACAGTTGTCTGGTTGGCCTTATAGGGTACGGGAATGGGGACATTTACCTTACAAAGTATGAAAGAGAGAAAGTAATAGAATAAAAAACTTTAAAATCGACGCTCAGATTTTGGATGGAAATACGTGTTTTGAGTGTCCTAGATTTAAAAAAAAAGGCATTCATTTCTGTCTGTCTCTCTGCCTGGCTGTCTGCATTGGCCAAAAATACAATAACTTTAGTAAAAAGCTGTGGACTGCAGTCAAATTTGGTGTGTGCCTTGTTACATTTAAAATGTAGTTTTTGGTATTAAAATCCAATCCACAATCTTGTTCACTGCTCTTGATACTTTACCTGAAATATGAAAAAATAAAATAAAATGTTTGATTCATTTTTAGACCGCAAGCTAATATAAAAGTTATTATACTTCGGTCTGACACATACAGATAGAATTACAAGTAAATGAGCAGTGAACAAAAATATATGATTCAGTACAGCGAAGAGTTTGTTATTTTCTTTTCTACCATTCACATGAAATTTGGGAAATCATCAATTATGAAAAATTTCTGTTAAGCGAAATATGGATTGTGTTACAGGTCTACTAAATTATTATTACTCTTACCAAAGGATTTTTATTAAAAAATCTTTTAAAAATGATTATGATCCAGAATATATTCTCAATACACAGTTTAAACCATCCCATTTTTTGCATTTGCTTAATTCGTTTATGTATCCTGTAAATAATTTTAAACTATTTATTGTTTGAAAATACCTAACCATATTGGTTACAAAATGTATTCCCATATTATAGAAAAGCGGTTTTTCTTTGCAAATTCGTGAAAATTCATGAATGATCTGGAAATGTTTCCGTAAAAACCCATAATGGTTCTGCCAAACCGTGATCCCCTGGTCATTTTACTGGGCTGTGGCCTTAATTTTGTATTATTTCTAGGTTGTGGAACATAATTTAATTTCTGGAATTGCACGACGAGACGCGCGTGTCACAAAATGTAACTTGTTACGTAGCCTATAATTACGTGATTCTTTCAAACATCATGCTATCATTTACGATACTTTTCTGATAAACTTTGACCGCGATTACCCGAAGTTTTCCCAACAAAGCGAGGAACACGATCGTTTGCAGACTTCGTGATGAAGAGTACCACAACTGCAGGTTAACTGTGGCTCGGGGCGGCAAGAAGATCCTTAGGTATAGATCACGTTCTGCAAAGTACTACATTGTACAGAGTTCTTAGCAGCGTGAGTTTTTCTTTGCACTTCACGATGTTGAGCTGCACGCAAACTTTCGCAATTCCGCGAGAACTGGGAACCCCAATACGCCGTCAGTGCTTCTGGCTACAGATACTACTTTGATGAGCATACCCTTCTACTTACCTAACTGGCTTCAACAAAAGGGAAACGCCAGTTGTTAAAGTTCTGTAAGTTGTACAGATTCCCTGCCATCCTGGTCACGATTTAATCACGATGAACTGGTACCGTAACGCAATATGGACATCTCTTCCTGGTACGCATCACCAGACCTTGGATCTTCGCACAACAGCAGCAGCATTTTCACGCGAAAAACTTTAAGTCGGAGGGACCACCACTTGGTGCTAATAGAGAAGAAAACGAAGAGAGCGATAAAATTTCGCATTGCGACACAAAGGTATAAATGATCCCAGTGAATCAGTATCTTCCGTTAGAATTTTATAATCACACAAACCAGCACTAAAAAAATATACATAGAAGGAACAGAAGCAGAAAGGGAGTGAAGGGCGATGAGGAATAATCGAGTAAACGACTTATGGCCTGGAGGTTAGACGGTAAAAGAATGCTCTACCTCAACTGTGAAAGAATGGTCTATTGGGTTCATGATTGATCGGTCCATTGATCTCATTACAACAATTAGGCAAATCCATATTCTTGGAAAAGCGAAACCATAATTAATCCGAGCACATAAATATTTTTCGATAGAATTCAGCATTCACATAACTCAGCTACGGAACAGAATATACGAAAGCAACAAAAAACAAGCCTGCAAAATAGAACTTTGCAAATTGCTCCCTCATTATTTTTCGCTTTTTGGAAAGCTACTTCTATGAGAAAGTATGTTAAACAATTTTAGCTTCCCCATAGAGGAAGCTTTGTAAAAAGTAAAAAATAATGAAAAAATAATTTGCAAAGTTCTACTTTGCAGGCTTGTTTACGCTTGGAAGACATTTTTTTTAAATAATAGTTTTTAGATAGCCGGTCGAGAGTTTTATAAGAAATATGTGTGTTAACACACATATTTCTTATTTTTCTAAAAATTCTAAGCCCCTAAGAAAAATATTAGGGTTGCCCTAAGATAACTTAGGGCCCTATCGGGCTTTAATGTGGACACCATAAAATGGAGTTCCATATCACTCCCAATTAGGGACCCACGAAGGAAACTGTAGGGTTTCATGCCGATATTTAATGGGGCTATATTAGGGCAATTAATTAAGGGCCCAGTCAGGCTTAATCATGGCATCAAATAAAGAAATCAATAATAATTTTGCCAGATAAGGGTCTCCTTAGGCAATTCTAGGTTTCCATGTCGAAGTTTAATAAGGGCTTGATATGGTAATCACTTAAGGGCCCAGTCATGCTTAATCATGACATCAAGTAAACAAATCAATAATAATTTTGCGACCTAAGGGTCTCCTAAGGCAATTCTAAGTTTCCATGGCGAAGTTCAATAAGGGCTTGATAGGGTAATTACTTAAGGGCCCAGTAAGACTTCATCATGATACCAAGTAAACTAATTAATCATAATTTTGCCAAATGAGGATTTCATAAGGCCATGGTGAAGTGTAATAAGGCCTTGATAAGTTAATTAATTAAAGGCCCAGTCTTAACCATGGCATAAAGTAAACAAATCAATAATAAATTTGCCAGATGAGGATCTTATATGGCAATTCGAGGTTTCCATGGCAAAATTGGTAGTCACCTATCCAACTAATGACCGTCAAAGTCAGCCAGGTAGTCACCCATTCTAATACTGGCCCTCAGGTCAGTCAGACAGTCACGCACCTAGATACAAACAAACTAATTCGCACAAACAATAAAACAAGCAATTTTGTGGAATATAATTGTAGATGACAACAACGATACAGTGTACCCTATTCGATATAACCAATTTCTGTAAAAAAATAACTGAATGTGCTTTTATTTTTACACATCATACGCAGTCATGTAAATCTATCAAGTTCTGACTATATACATTAATTTTATTTCATATTTCATATTACAGTCATTCAAATAGACGAAAAAAATTGCGTATTCATATGATTTGAATGGCCAAGAGAGCTGAGGCGCAGCGCAACTACACCATCCGGAGGGTTCAAAGTTCGATTCCCGTCAATGTAAAAAAAAAAGTGTAATATGTTTTTTCAGCGATTAATATGTACCATCGTGTAGAGAAAGACGAAATATCTAATTAAAAGTGCAGCATTACTCAACTAAATAATAACAAATATATATTTCTAAATTAAATTTCTTTATTTTTTTAGTAAGGACTTAATAGGGCAGCCTTAAAAGGTCCTCATTATTTTGCCTTTAAAGGCCCCTAACATTTAGCCTTTAAAGGTCCCGATGAAAAAAGCGTGACCATCATTTGCGAAACCCTATGAGGCTTCCACATAAGGCCCCTAAGAGAATTAAGGAATATTAATCGGGGCCTTGGAAGAACCCTGATAAGATTTCTTCACGGGGTATCGAAGAATTTCAACCCTGTAACGGATTTTTCTAAAATTTGTAGTAATATCTTCTGCTATGATAGTCCATATGTGAACCAAATTAGAACCCAGTATCTCGTAATTTGCATGAGCCAGTGCGAGAGCCAAAAAACACGCAAACTTTCGCAATTGCGCGAGAACTGGGAACCCCAATACACCGTCAGTGCTTCTGGCTACAGATACGACTTTGATGAGCATACCCGTCTACTTACCTAACTGGCTTCAACACAAGGGAAACGCCAGTTGTTAAAGTTCTGTAAGTTGTACAGATTCCCTACCATCCTGGTCACGATTTAATCATGATGAGCTGGTGCCGTAACGCAATATGGACATCTCTTCCTGGTATGCATCACCAGACCTTGGATCTTCGCACAGCAGCGGCTCATTTTCACGCGAAAAACTTTAAGCCGGAGGGACCACCACTTGGTGCTAACAGAGAAGAAAACGAAGAGAACGATAAAATTTCGCATTGCGACACGAAGGGACCACAAAAAAAATAACGGTAAACAGACAGGTTCTGCCATACCAGGCGCAACAATCGGGTCTCTAATTTGAAAAAACACTTAATTATAATGACCATTCTTTTACCTTTCTTAGTACGATATAATAGCTGACGATTTCTTGATTGACTAGTTAATGGGGAACCTTGAGGCTACACCAGGCTTTAAAATTTTTTATTAATCCACCTATCGACAGCCAAGCCATATCCCAATGTTGACACTCAACTATCCAGTCATATCCTATAATATAATAATTTTTTAGGCAATGCTGAATGAAGAGAAAAATTTAGTAAAAACTACCATGTAAACCTGTGAAAAACCGCTGATCGTCGAAGTATTTTCAGTAGCGCCAGCTGTCAACAAATTGTGAGGATTTCTCAAAAATTGATACCATTTTTGACGAAATTATTTTTAATTAGCTAGCTCTTCTTCCCCAACGAATCGTTATATCCATATACAGCCATCAAAAAGACTCTCTAATAGTTCTTAAGTCGCCGACCGATCGTGACGATATCCGGGTTACCCAAAAGCGCTGTACTTTAATACTTTTCTATGACGTTGCCGTAGCGTGATAACGTCGAATCGACGTTACGAGCGTGACGCGCGGAGCACAGAACGACAGTGAAGAGGAAGAAGAAGAAGTAGCGGGTCATCACTCGTTAATCAAATTCCGCTTAGTCGCGCGTACCGATGCTACGAGTAGAAAATGGAGAAGGGCAAGCGCAACGCTAATTAATTCAAACACTTGATACCCCCTCCTCCCACCCCGCTTCTATTCTCCCTTCTTCTCCATCGTTGGACTTTTTTCTATCCGGTTCTTCATCGCGTAACGCAATTGCAGTCAAAACCATGTGTACGAGAATATACATAATAGAAAACGAGGGAACCCATCATATTTCTTGGTTTTAATCGATACGCGAGGGTCTGAAGGAGACGCGAGCGCGCCGTAATATTTTCGAGGTACGCGAGGCCGCGCGAGCTGCGGCCCTGTGTGACTCGTGTAATTGGCTCCCAACTGGACTTCAAAGGGCGCCGCTCTCCTTCATCCGCGCCGCCGTACGACCGTGCAAGCGAGAAGTTCACCAGGCTTGGGAGAGAGAGCGAGAAAAGAAGAGGTGAAGAAGAAGCCGAAGAAGAGGTGGAGGTGGCAGTAGTGGTATAGTCGTGGTAGTGGTGGTGGTCGTGAAGAAGGAGTAGAAGGCATCGTCGCCGCCGCCACCAGGAACGAACGCGGTGCGAATGAACGAGAGAGAGACCAAGCCTTCTGAAAATTATACGTGCCATGCGCGAGCCCGTCGTAAGAAAGAGAAAGAGCTATGGTGAGATCTCGAGCGAAGAGAGAGACGAAAAAGTCAGATAGAATAAGGGTATATTCACAATAGGGCGAAAGTTTTAGAAATTAGTACACATTGTAACAACTCTTCTCGTACAAAGTTGAATGGCGTTTTTTTAACCATCCGGTAGATTTGCTTCGCACGAGTTAACTTATTTGATACAATTGCCACATTCCCAAAAATGGGTCCATCATTTTTCGTGGGCTGATTAACGATAATAAGATGTTTAATGTATTGTACCGGGTGCAGCAGACATAAGGCTTTTAAACCTTCATGTAAGGGGAGCAAGTACTGCAAATTGTCGCTGCGCTTTGGGGTTCCCGTGGAAATATGGTTTAAGTCAGGAAAACCTCCCCGTATACTATGCTGATGCGAACGTAAAGGCTTGGAAAGTAATCCGCAATGTTATTGTGATGAACGCGATTTATAATTGTTTTTATTTTCTGAAGAATAGTCATATTTGACTAGTGAGATTTAACAGGAATGCAATGTTTAAAAGTTGCAGTGATTGGTTCACGTGAAATAAAATTTAAATCAATGCAGTGGATTCAAACTGTTTTTTCTTAAGCCTTTAAATGGAATATTTGATATTCACCTTAAACATCACACCTATTACTTAATTGCATTCATTGTGTAGAGACCTTAAGGATGAGAAAGGGTTAAGGTGAGCATCAATATAGGTGAGGGCGAAAGAGTGAGAAGTCGCTTCGTGAGTTACGAAGAACGCGAGCGTGATGGATAAGGAAGAATGAAACTGGGCAGAGTAAAAGAGGAGAATGAGTGACTGTAAGCGCGTGCGCGTTAGACACTACTTGTGAAGAAGCGAGAGAGGATTAGTCAAGAAGAACATGTAACTGCAAGATAAACCATCGAAGGTGCAAGAAATAGTCTCTTCACATACAAGTAGGATCATCAATGAACGCAGGGAAGAGGATTGTCCGTCATTTACCGCTGAAAACGATATTAATGTACATACGGTGAATATTCATTCATCGAAACAGGTAAGATAACACAATAACCAAAATATGGATAAAAAAAATCGAATATGAATCCCATCATCTTCCACGCCAAACTCCTGAAGCTGTGAAAGAGGACAAGGTCAGAAAACAAGAAGCAGATTATGCCGAGGAGGAACAAGATAGACACGATAAATTAGTGGTATTTAAGAGTATTCGGATATGGGTATCAAAAAGGACATATAACTGTAAAATGAACTATGGAACGTGCAAGAAATAGTCTCTCCACATAGAAGTAGGATCATCAATGAACGCAGGGAAGAGGATTGTCCGTCATTTACCGCTGAAAACGATATTAATGTACATACGGTGAATATTCATTCATCGAAACAGGTAAGATAACACAATAACCAAAATATGGATGAAAAAAATATCGAATATGAATCCCATCATCTTCCACGCCAAACTCCTGAAGCTGTGAAAGAGGACAAGGTCAGAAAACAAGAAGCAGATTATGCCGAGGAGGAACAAGATAGACACGATAAATTAGTGGTATTTAAGAGTATTCGGATATGGGTATCAAAAAGGACATGTAACTGTAAAATGAACTATGGAAAGTGCAAAAAATAATCTCTCCACATAGAAGTAGGATCATCAATGAACTCAGGGAAGAGGATTCTCCGTCAGTTACCGCTGAAAACGATATTAATGTACATACGGTGAATATTCATTCATCGAAACAGGTAAGATAACACAATAACCAAAATATGGATTAAAAAAATCGAATATGAATCCCATCATCTTCCACGCCAAACTCCTGAAGCTGTGAAAGAGGACAAGGTCAGAAAACAAGAAGCAGATTATGCCGAGGAGGAACAAGATAGACACGATAAATTAGTGGTATTTAAGAGTATTCGGATATGGGTATCAAAAAGGACATGTAACTGTAAAATGAACTATGGAAAGTGCAAAAAATAGTCTCTCCACATAGAAGTAGGATCATCAATGAACTCAGGGAAGAGGATTCTCCGTAAGTTACCGCTGAAAACGATATTTATGTACATACGGTGAATATTCATTTATCGAAACATGTAAGATAACACAATAACCGAAATATGGATGAAAACAAAATCGAATATGAATCTCATCATCTTTCACGCCAAACTCCTGAAGCTGTGAAAGAGGACAAGATCAGAAAATAAGAAGCATATTATGCCGAGGAGGAACAAGATAGACACGATAAATTAGTGGTATTTAAGAGTATTCGAATATGGGTATCGAAAAGGACATGTAACTGTAAAATGAACTATGGAACGTGCAAGAAATAGTCTGTCCACATAAAAGTAGGATCATCAATGAACTCCGGGAAGAGGATTCTCCATCAGTGACCGCTGAAAACGATATTAATGTACATACGATGAATATTCATTCATCGAAACATGTAAGATAACACAATAACCGAAATATGGATGAAAAAAAATGGAATATGAATCCCATCATCTTCCACGCCAAACTCCTGAAACTGTGAAAGAGGACAAGATCAGAAAACAAGAAGCATATTATGCCGAGGAGGAACAAGGATAGACACGATAAATTAGTGGTATTGAAGAGTATTCGAATATGGGTATCAAAAAGGACATGTAAAATGAACTATGGAACGTGCAAGAAATAGTCTCTCCATATAAAAGTAGGATCATCAATGAACTTCGGGAAGAGGATTCTCCATCAGTTACCGCTGAAAACGATATCAATATACGTACGGTAAATATTCATTCATCGAAACTCGTTGTAAGGTACTACAATAACAGAAATATGGATGAAAACAAAATCGAATATGAATCCCATCATCTTTCACGTCAAACTCATGAAGCTGTGAAAGAAGTCAAGATCAGAAAACGAGAAGCAGAACATGCCGATCAGGTCTCTTTGGAGTCCGCAAGTCTGCCGAGCTGCGAGACGATCCTCACGAAAACGAGATGAACACGATCGGTTACCGGTGTTTAAGCTTGTTCGGATATGGGTAACTGGCCGGTGTGCCAGATACCAGCAGGGAACGTCTCCCTGTCACGTTTCGTTAATCGCATGATTATGTCGATTGGCCGAGGAGCAAGCTAATTAGACCCGTGCTTCCGAACGTCTGAGGCATAGTATACTACGTGGAATTATACATACACCTCATACAGGTATATATCCAGGTATAGGTAACCCAACTCAATCGCCAAGCATCCTCAACCACAGCCTCAATCTAATTCTATAATGATCGGGGAATCTTGTAACTGGGGGGATAACATACTAATTCGATCTTATCAATCCTCATTCCCATCCCAGCCCGTCATTCTGATGATCGGTGCATGCGTCAATTGATGTTTCCGAACCCTTACTTTGTTGCAGCACGTCTCACCTGCTACGTTAATGGTATGGCTTGAAATATAAGTAGCTTATGTATGGAGGTATGTCTTTCTGTAAGGATGCCATAAGCTATCGAGTAAAGCTTCAGTCAGCACGTGGACACAAATGCAGACATATTTTATAGGGGTACTATTAAGAACGTGCATTTGATTAGACAGGTTATTGTCTCAATGTAGCGTGTTTCCGGCTGCCTACTGCAACAGAACAGGCTCAATTTCTCGATATTGTAACTTACACAAGATAGTGGTAGATTATGTCCATCTAATAGAGAAAGAAAAGCGTCGCATGCAGACGATTTGAAAACATATCAACATAAAGTTTGTCCGCTACAAGCTTGATACAAAGCCTCTAAGATGTAGCAAAGTTGTCAAAACTTTGTATGTAAGTGTTCTAAAAGCTCCACGTGCCAGATTTTAATGGTGAAGCTGATTGGTTCTCTATGATGTGTAATTGGAGCTCCAGAGTATGAATCTTAGTGAACTTTACATAATGTAAATAAAATCAGTAGATGATTACAACCTCTGGTTTTCTTGCGCCTTGTCATCAAGAATCCAAAACCCATCTACCCAAATATCACATGTACGTTTCTGAGGCTACGTCTACGGACACATGTACATCTTTACATACTACAATACCTCATGTCCTCGTCAAAATGAAACTTCTCTCGTTGTCAAAATAACTCTTCATATCATTCTACGCGAAACAAGAATCAAGAAGAAAACCGCAACTGACCTACTCGTGCTCTGGTAACCAATGTCTTTAACCCATAGGTTGTGTATTTCGTCGGGTTTGTCGAGGCGAGTAAGCAGAGTCATTGCTGAAGAAAAGAGAAAGATAACAGTGCCCAGTCTGAAGTGTGTTTTGGAAAGAGAAGTAAGGGTAGAAAACGAACGAGTGAACGAAGGGATCAGTGGTAGGGTTCACGGGGAGCGTAGTTTGCAACGCGTCTCGCGTTGTCGTCATCTGTCGGCCTCGATACGCGCCACGAAGCGTCGCAAAACGACGCTCCACCTCAAAGCAGACCGCTGCTCTGCTCGTCGACGTACCGGCCGGGCTTTCGTGGCATACATGGATCCTGGCATTTCGCTATTCAGCACTCGACATGTGAACTCTTCACTCGAATCTTGCGACTGGTCTGGGCCTCTTAACTGCAATACTATTAATTGGACAGCGGCTAGACCCGCGCAACCGAGACTCGGTCCATGCAGGCTATATTTCATCAATCATTTTTCGAAAATAATATGCCGAGACCGCCGACGCCAACACGTTACACAAGAACGGAGAACGTTCTACATGGAATAAGCGAATTGGATGCTTGGCACGTTCTGGAAATGCCGGACGAAAACTGCGAAGAAGACATCCGGAATCGCTGATGACTGCGATGCATCCGCTTTCGCTTCTACGAAAACGCCTGCTCTGGAACGTCAGAATTGACACAGTGTATATAGAGTACTTAACTTAGAAAAGGATATGCTGTATTAACCCTATGTGTCACGAATCATCAGGTTTGATTATGACAATTTTCTTTTTTTTCTATTATTAATTACCTCGTGATTCTTCTGAATATATATTATTGTAGATCAAATAACAAAATTTCAATAGCCGTATTTTATCCACCAAATGTCTCTCATTGTAATAATTAGCAAAATACGAAAGTTAGAGAAAAATGCAGAATGTAAGAACGAATGAACAGGCACAGCAAAGATCCGTATCTCATCCTGCCTCTCTGCCGGAACGGTAACGATCCAGCGGCGGCGCTTTACTCATTACAGTCATCTTGATCGTTTTGCGGTTCGTCTCTTCATCCCTTGGAGGGGGATGGGGGCGACGTCTCATTGACCGTGACCAATCGATCTGCGCCAATCAGTAAGAATTTTGTGGCCAGCTCCTCTCTACCGGTACAATTGCCATGGTTCGGTGACATGCAATTTTATCATGCATTACCTTATCTTATCCGTGTTTAATAAGTCTTCCATAACTCGCGACAAACCTCTGGAAATGATACTGGAATTCGTCTTTTCGGCCGTTCGTATAATTTAAATCAATCATTCAAAAATGACGGAAATACTTAGGCATATCTGGTTGATTGATTTATTCAATTCACGCGATGGCTTCAACCTCTAAACCGGTAGCCAGCGGCTTATCTTCAGAAGAACAACTACAGGTCCAATGTGGAAGTGATAGAGCTACGGGAAAAAGACATGAGGAGCTCGCTGAGAGGAATTGGCTTCGGCATTTGGGCAACCGACCGGATCCACAGATCCGTCTCAATCAGCCAAGTCTCCCGAGACGAAAGAGTGAGCCAGCATTAGGGTTGGAAAAAGATGCCGAAGGAGAAGCGAGAAGAAATCGATAGATCAAGGTAACACCTTTGCCGCTCAAGGAAGAACGTTCGGCAGCCGTATTACCGACGGATTCCCTCGTTCTGTCTCGTTTCTACTTGGTCCGCTGATCTTCCTTCTTCGGACCTTCTCCATCTCCTTTCTCATCTACTTCTTCTTCTTCTTATTCTGAGTTTGACTCACTTCCACACGAAGAAAGATGTGCTGGCTCGCCGATGATGCAGATATACCCGACAGAACGGAGCTTGGGTGTCGGACAGAGAGGATCCGAGTCCTTTCCGTAGTAGTGTGGTCGTATAGCATTGATGCAGAAGCAAGAGAAGGAAAGAATAACGGATGAAACGCACGGTGAGGGAAGAGGGAAGTGAGAACCACGAGAGAGAGTGAAGAAACGAAGGAGCAAGAGAGATAGTTCCCCGGAGGATGTTACCTTTGATGGAGAGGACTAAGAACCTCTATTAAGCTTCAAAACACTACCGGCGCTCTAGCAACAGGGACGCATTTCGTGAAAAGTTTCTTGCAGTCAGCGGCTCTGATCTGACATGTACGTTTGACGTTTCGCATCCATGATCGGCGGCTCAAAGGCGCAATTTTGATTCTATGAACATCGAATAGATAATATTTGGGCAGAAATTCAACACAAACTGCCTGAGGTTAGATAAGGGTCGTTTGAGCCATTAGCGAATATCAGATGTCTGATCAAGTTCGCCACAATTGAAGACATGATTTGCTACATCTAGCCAAGATGGGATTTCAGTACATTTTTCATCATCAGGCTGGCCAAATATAAGTCGGGTCTTGGCCGGACATGGCATTTTTACGTTTATTCTGGTAAAACAAGATAGGTTTCCATTAGGTCTCGGCCAAACGAAAAAAAATATTAGTTGCCATAACCAAGAAATGAGTTGACACAACCAATCGATTATTCTATTTCGCTTACTCAAATGGTAATACCAAAGACTCGAATGGTAATACCGACGATTCGAATGGTAATACCGACGATTTGAATGGTAATACCGACGATTCGAATGGTAGTCCCAACTATACGAGTGGTAGTCCCAACGATTGGATTAGTTATCCTAACTAATCTCGCGAGAACTAATCGTGAATAGTTGAGGTTACTATTCGATATGGTTGAGGCAACTAATTTTTTAGACATTGTGTACAGCAAATCGAAAACGTAGTTGCCACAACCAAACATTTCTTTCCGTGCAAATGTGGCATTGTTACGACATGTCTGGTCAAACATGCCAGGCGTAAGGCTGACTCGAGCGAGGTATAGATTGTAATATCATGCGTGGTCAGGCAAGGCAGGCTTAAGGTGAGTTTGAACCAGATATGACATTGGTTCGTCTTACTGGTCCAGATATGGCATTGTTTGGTCGTATATGGTCAAACAAGATCGACCCAAGGCTGGTTTGGGCGATATCTGATACGAGTCGCGTACCGATCCATATTTGAGACAATTACGTTGGATTCCAGGCCGATGCCGACCCGCTGTATTTTGACTGATCAACATTGTTAAATTGCAGCCATAAACTGGTCTGGGACATTCATTCTACAATATTCACACGGGCTCGAAATTGATCGCTTTAATTCTCTAATTTTGAAAAAATATAGAAATTAGATAGATTTTAATTGCCATTTTATAATTTTTCTCTGCGCCGCCTTCGTTGCAAACGGATTAATATCCAGTCTAGTAACCTGTCGCAAATCTGGAACTTTCTATTCGTCGTTAAAGAGGCACGATATACTATAGTGTCGAGGACGTTTATGTCACTCTTCGAGGGAAAAAAAATGTTAATTTCTCTAATGACTTATAAAATGTTGGCCGTTTCGAGTGAGAGGCTTAACGGTGTAATTGTCTACGCGACGCGCCTCGTCGCGCGCGTCATCGACTCACAGCTTTTCATCGCCCGCCAATAGGCCATAGAGCAGCGCACACGAGACGTTCAGTCGCTGGCGAACGTTGAACCCTCGTCGTCGTCGTCGTTTCCATCGTCGTCGCAGACTCGCGACGTTGGCAGCGGCGCTCCATCGATCAACCAATAATTCGAATCCTGCTTACGAGGTAAAAGAGGTAAGAAGCGCAAGCTATGAAAAAGAGGAAGAGGTCGATGATGATGACGAAAAAAAAACAGACAACATTAACCGCGCGTAATCCGCCGTATCTTCAACAGAGCCGCCGACTCATCCGGCAGCTGCTATGGAACTCGAGCGCGCGCGCATCGTACTATCCACGAGCTAGCAGAATCATCGGCGCGTTACGCCAATTCTATCACGGCTAATTTTCCCTCTTTTTTTTAATTGCTTGTCGACATCTTGGGTTTGAAACCATCGATTACTACATACTTTATCATCGATTGCATTACGATCGTCATTTTTTGCCACAAATGTTTCTAAGATTCCTTTGAACTGTTATATTTCTGCAAATGAGGCATTTTGCTCTTAATTTTATATAATCTACAGTTTAATGGACAAAACCTATAGACAAATTGGCAAACGCTGCAAAAAATATTTAATTGGAAGAAAATGTGTAGAAGTTATAGTGGCGTAGTACCTGGAATAGTAAAGAGGTTTCAATTAGCTATTGGTTTGCTCATAACACAGTGCGGACTAGCGATTTAAAAAATATAGAACTCATTTGAGTAGAGATGACTCTCAGCAAAATTTGAATTGCATTCAAAGAAAAACACATTCATTTAAAAATGCGACAAAAGAAAAGACAATGGCTAATGATTAATGGGGAAATCGATGCCCCATTAATTTGTGATTTTTTAATATAAATTCTTATAGAAATCCTTTTTTTAAACTATTTTATAAAATGCTTACGAATACATTAACAATAACGCGAAGAATGCAAAAGAAAAAATTTAAGTATGCTATGTGTTTTTATGGAATTAATAAGCAAATAGAGTGAGTTCAAAAATAATGAGTTGGTTAGTTGCTGTGTGGAATCTATCGTTTCGTACGAATGGGCATGTTTTATTTATAATAGTGAGTTAGCGTGTCTGCATCACTCGGCAATGTAATTCCAATCGGATTTTCTTTATTGGTACAAAAAATGTGAGTTGCAGAGGGAAAATTTGTGGCGGAACGAAACGTGAACAGCAGTAGCGTGCAGCGCAATCCAAGCTCCATGGAACAGGTTGCTGAGGTTTCTGCGATGCCGCGCTTATCTCGCTCTTTTCTCTCCAATAGCCGTTGCGATCCTCCAAAGCTTTTTATTTTATTACTATATCATCCCGTAATGCGCAACCCTCGGGACGTTGCCTGCTTTTATTACGTGCCGGCGTCGGCATCCTTTGGTTTAATTACCCGTTTTTAAGGTTTTGTTACCTTGGCCGAGTGGCCGGCACAGCCGCCACCGATGCCGCCAGAGCACCCCAACAACCTCCACCAAGGAGCCATTTCTTAGAGCCGCCATTTTTGAGGCCGAACGAACACTCGAAAAAAATACATCCAGCCGGAAATTCGGAAGCGGATGATTTCACACTGTCGGACTTTGAGCCGCCTCTCTACTATATATACAACCGCTCTATAATACTGTATTACAGTATTTTTGTTTGATGCCCTCACCTTTCTGAGAAACGCCTAAAAACCATCAGCAAACCATCAGTCGAGACAAAGTCTTCGAAGTGATCGACTTACGGAAGCGCGACGATGAGCAGCTCTCGTTGCCCGAGCCATGGATAATGACTTTCCGAAAGGACTCAATTTACTTTTTAGTTAGCGAGATCTTACCGCTGAATTTGCCAACAAACTCGATAGTCACTCACTCGTGAATCATTTATATTTAATCGACTATAACTCGCGTTGAACTTTGCGATAGCTATTTGGCACAACATTCTTTGTCAGACATTTTAGATGATCCAGAATGGTCGGATTAAGGGGTCGGCATACATTTTTTAAAAATCAGAACAGCTACCAAACAAATGAGATTTGTACTAATGCTATCACTGATTTTGACTTGAATTCGAGGACCCTTCATCTAGTTGCACTACTGTTTGGAATTACGAGCTTCAACTCTAATAATTAATCAAGAGGGAAATCTAGAATGACCGGGTGAATAAAGTTGATTATTGCAAAATGTTTTTCTGGAAAACTATGCGAGATATCATATTGATTTTTTGTGAGAATTTAAAGAGGCATCCTTGAAGGATAATGAGATATATGGATTTTTTTTATATTTAGTTTTGTGATGGCGACATGCGATTTTTATCGAGAGTGACGGCGGAATATTGGTAATTGGGTGCCAGCACCGAGTTGAGTCATCTGAAAGCAAATTTCTTTTTAATGCTAAGTCAATTACGCAGGTATTATACTAATTAGGTAAGAACCTACAGAAATAACAATTAGATAAGAACCTAATTGCTATTTCTGCACGGAAAGAAATGTTTGGTTGTGGCAACTACGTTTTCGATTTGCTGTACACAATGTCTAAAAAATTAGTTGCCTCAACCATATCGAATAGTAACCTCAACTATTCACGATTAGCTCTCGCGAGATTAGTTAGGTTAACTAATCCAATCGTTGGGACTACCATTCAAATCGTCGGTATTATCATTCGAATCGCCGGTATTACCATTCAAATCGTTGATATTACCATTTGAGTTGTCAGATAAATAGAATAATCGATTGGTTGAGTCAACTCATTTCTTGGTTATGGCAACTAATCTTTTTTTTCCGTGTATACTTTTCTCAATTCGAATTTCTCAATGTAGTTCTTTTTTGCGATTGCTATAATTCTTCGAATTTTCGATGGGAATTTTTTTATCCACAGTGACTCAAGCAATGGACTTTCCCAAAGTACTCAATTTACTTTTTAGCGATGACGACGGTTATCCCTCGGATTCGTGCGCCTCGCCAAACTTAAGAGTCATTCACTCGTGAATCATTAACAGTATAGCGAACAATATTTAGCAAGAATTTAATTAACGCGTTGATGAGCATACTTTTAGAGTGTTATATTTAATTACCGATAATTGATTTGCAACGTAAAATCCTTTTCGCGTCTCCGAAGCATAATTTCGAAGGTAAACCCAGAATCCTCCGAATTTGCTCAACACGACTCATAAAAATACTAAAATACCTACTAGCGAAAAATAATTCAAACACTAATGGCCCTTAATGGTTCTTTATCATTTTTCATCGATGTCCACGCGATTCCATTAGAATTTTTTTCCTTATGGGGTCAGAATAACTCATAATAGAAATCAATGGATTATTCCAATCCCAATTTTTTTTTTCTTTCTCAGAATCAATTTCGTTATGTGTGTGACCGTAAAATCGTTGAGTATTGTGGCAACGTAATAGAATTTACCGGTTCGCATTATAAACCTCGCTGTTCGATTGATCGAGGGCAAACAATCGATGCGCGCGCATCCGAAAGATTTTTTTTTAATTCCGAAAAATGTTTGACAATTCGGTGAGGCTATCGTCGTTTTCTCGCCGCGTCACTATACGGCGGCTCCTTTGGTCGGACTTTTTTCTCTCGCTTCCAACCGCGGCGTCGATTTTTCGAGACTCTCTCCGGGATCGCTAATTGATTAATCATGATCCCCGGAATACAACGTTCCTCCTTACCTCTGATGCCCATCGCTTCTTCATTTCGCCTCCATGTTCGTCTTCGCCAGGAAACGACGGGCGTAGGATGAAGCGAGAGGTGCACCGAAAATGAAACAAAATGTGCGACGGTGTGGGGCCATAATGTACAATAAAAAGCTCAGAAACGAGCAAAATATACTTTGGTATATAGCTCCGGCAATCTTGCCTGTAAGATACCACAGGGCGGATCCACAGATTGCCGCTTCATCGTTCCTCTCCTCCAACGATCAAACTTCGGATTCTTAAGTCTTCCTGTAATCGATTAACTAAATTTTAATTAAGAAAGAAATACGTTCGACTTATGAATTAAGAAAGAAAGACACGAGATTAAATTTAAAAAATATGTAATTTAAGAATCAATATATTTTTCGAGATGCCATAAAATAAATAAAAGGGGTTTATTCGGAATAGTAATGTTCTCAACACAACCATAATTTTAAGACTTAAATTGAGACTTAAATAAAAGACCATAAAAAAGCTATTTGTATACTTTTATGGACAATGCGTAAATTGGAATGATTTTTTATAAACCAATAAGCTGATCTATTATTTAGTTACAAATAAAATATTTTTTACTATACTTTTTCGTATGACTAGGAAATGAGATGACAAAAATAAAGAATGATCATCATTTTTCTATAGATTAAACAATTAATACGTAGTAGCCCTAACGTAATCCCTAACGTAGTTTAAGGTTCAAAACAGTCGTACGCTTTTAAATTTTTTTAAACACGATGATACTAATTTTTGTAGGCTATTTTTTTTCAAATCCCAATGTTCAATTTGTAGATAACAAATCTATTTTTCATGGGCTATTTAACAGGTGTGTTACTAATTTTTAAAAAAGTATAATCTGTAATATTACTTAATCGACAGATTTTTTAAAACATTACATTAAAGTAAAAATAACTTTTTTTTCTGAAAATAATGTCACTTTTGTATTCAAATAAATTTCCATCAGTATCTTTTCAAAGATCACTTTTAATATACGCGTCGTTTAATATTCCATTCCAAGTAATGCCATAAGTGGGTTCTGTAAATAAAGCATTCTGCGAATTTATAGTAATTTGAACTTACATGATTTTAACAGTGTAGTGTAACATCCAAGGATACAACAAGTGACATAGTTGAGTTGGATATCGTGACGGCGAGGACATGGGATTAGTTGCCTGCTCGAACGACTGCACGATAATAGAAGTAATGGCTCGGAACGTGCCTAACGCCGCATTATCACATGGTCCGACGTAAAGCGCGCAAAAAGTTTAACGCTCGGCCGACAAGACTGCACGCACAGAGCTTGCTACAAACGATGCACCATCGTGCAGTACCAATGCTTTAAAGCTGTATTTCAGCTTTTCTGATGATATCGCAATCACTAAATTAAAAAAAAATTTCCATCGCTTTTTATCATATATAAGAAGGTATAACCACACGGGAAAAAAGGCTTGGTTGGAACAACCAAGTGCCTTGGTTATATATGCGCCAGACAATTAATTGGTTAGACCAACCAAGTTATTTGTTAGGCTACCAATTTCTTGGTTGGACTAACCAAGTCACTTGGTAAGCTAACCAAGTCCAATGCTTTAAAGCTGTATTTCACCTTTTCTGATGATATCGCTATCACTAAATTAAAAAAAATTTCCATCGCTTTTTATCATATATAAAAAGGTATAACTACACGGAAAAAAAGGCTTAGTTGGAACAACCAAATGCCTTGGTTATATATGCGCCAGACAATTAATTGGTTAGACCAACCAAGTTATTTGTTAGGCTATCAATTTCTTGGTTGGTCTAACCAATTAATTGTCTGGTGCATATATAACCAAGGCACTTGGTTGTTCCAACCAAGCCTTTTTTTCCGTGTATCACATATATGTCGTAGTAAAAATCAAGGTTTTTGCAAATAATTGACAAAATTTAGCTAGACCTTAAAAAAAAAAGTAGCGACTCCGATTTACACTCGTTTTCTTCGAAATTAATCAAGCTTTAGAACGCCATCTAGCGAATTAGGGTGCGGTGATTTTTAAAATCTTGTACAAATTTTTTGAAGTTGAAGCATCGAACATTGCAAATTCTGAACGTTCGATTACTACACTTAGAAAGATATCTAATCGAAAATTTTCCGCAACCTACGAACTATCCAATATTTATCATAATAACTAAGAAATGGTATGAGGATAGCGTGAAAATCCTTAAAACGTAAAGGCGAAACTTTTTTTTCGCCCTCGGATAATCAGAAAAGTCAGAATTATGGAAATTCGTAATTTTCACATATACATAACTTCTTTTTGTGCGTGCAATTTTCTATTTTTGGGTCCACGGTATTGCGTTGAAAAATGGCCGAACAAAAGAAAAATGGCAACATTTTTTTAATTTCGTTCGTCGAACTTTGAAAATTTGTATCAAAATTGAAAACTCATTGCGTGCTGTGATGCCGTATGATGTTTGAAATCTCATTAATTAATAAGGAAAAAAACAAAACAAGCCAGAGTCGCTACTCCATTATTTTTTAACGTTATTTTAATCAAACTAAGGTTAGCGGACTCAGACGCTTAAGCCAGTCTCTTTATATAAGTTTTGACATTTGACATTAACAAAAAAAAAATTAATGCATGAACTTGGTCCCAGTATGTATGACGACACCACGGACTACTAACATCATGAATAAAACGATGACAATGCCTGCGAGATTTTCGAAATCTCTCGAGTCACCAACTTTTTAGGAGAGGATGCATTTGTGGCTAAAATGTAAAAAAAAAGTAATTTTATTTCCATTTTCTGAGATGCTGTACTGATGTGTTTTGCCCCGCTGAATACGAATTTGTTATTCGTTTCACTGAAAAAAGAAAAAAAGATCATGCAAAAGCAAAAAAAAAGGTTTTAATATCGTGATTTTTTGATGTTGTATTTTCGTCATGATTAATTAAGATACTTTAATAAAAAATTCTTGTTTGTCATCAGCCAATATTTCCGATGAGATGAGACCATAATATGTAATTAAAGTGGAAAAAAGCTTTAATTTCATCCTGCATTTCAACTCTTACAAAAAATTTAAATTAAATTAAATTAAAAATTACATTTACCAAAACCAATTTTTTAAATTTATTTCAGAAATTATTTGATAATAGAAAACATGCCACTTGGGCTGTTACAAAATTAACTACTAATATCTAATTAAAGTGGAAAAAGCTTTAATTTCATCTCGCATTTCAACTCTTACAAAAAAATTAAATTAAATTAAATTAAAAATTACATTTACCAAAACCAATTTTTTAAATTTATTTCAGAAATTATTTGATAATAGAAAATATGCCACATGGGCTGTTACAAGATTAACGACGATAGAAGAATGGTCGCAAATTGAGTTTCGAATCTGACGAAGCGTGTCAAGAATAGCGAAATTGGTAAATAGATGAGACCTCGATCTCGATTCAAAGCTAAGAGCGCATCCATAACACAGATTCTCGAGCGTTCGCGATTTCCCTCTTCCTCACTAGTTCGCTGATGGACAAGCGGAGATCGAGGTAAAAAGGCGGAGAAAGAGATAGTGCGTGAAAAAGGACGAAGCTAAAGCGAGAGAGGAAACGAATGAGAAAAGAACGCGGTCGTGCGAGAATCGCCGATCGCGAGGCTTGGACCCTCGTGTGCACGCAGAAAATCTCAATCATCGCGCCGGCCGGGTTTCTTTTGTACCGATCGCTCTAAAGCCGTGCACCGATTGGCCGAGGGGCGTTCAAAGAGAGCCGCCGCCATGACTCGCGCGCGCACACGGGGCTCGGCCACCTCGCGCTCTTTTGTTTGTGAAACAATGGCGCGCGATGGGCCCCTCACTTAGCAAGCGAGCAGAGCAACATAGCATCCCGTTCGCCGTGGGCCTATAGTATCGCGGGGCCTTAAGCGCGCGACACACAGTCACCCGTAGGATACTTAATCTATTAAGAAAATTAGCGTTCCCTTCGATATCCTCTCTGACGATCTCGGCTTCTAATCTCGTACAAGTGGGCCACGAACAAATCGTGGGGCAAAAGGAAGATGGTCAGAAAGAAAATTTTTTAATTATTTTAAAATTTATTTTACGGAATTTCATTGCATTTTTCAATATTGAATAATTTATCCTGGTAAAAAGAAATTATAGAGACTGATGCAGATCGATAGAATTTGCATGGAATTTAATCTATGTTTATTATCCCTACCTATTCGGAGTTTGAACAATTTATACAAATTGAATCACTGTTATTATAGTTTTCTATAGGTTTCATTTTCTATGAGTTAAATATGATAGATACGTTATCGGTTTGTAATATTTGTAATATTTTATATCGAATTTACATTTAATTTGTAAATTTTTATTCGTTTGTGGTGTATCGTGTTATATCTTAAATATACGATTCGATATTAATTGTTCGCAATCAAAGAAGCATCAATAGAGCAATCCTACAATTTTCTTTGTCTCACAATTATAGAAAGTATATCGGAATAGATCGTATGTGTTTAGACTGAAAAAATTATCATAATCTATCGTAAAATCGTGATATAAATGAAACAGCTTTCTATCATTTGTACAATAATTTCATGCTGATTGACTCGTTTCTCTTCTCATCGTTTCACAGCTATAGGAAGTCCATCATAATGAATATTGAATATGACAAATATTTGAATCCAAAGATTTGTGGATGAAACTTTTTTTAAATGTAATATTGTTAATATTAATCCTATGATCGTATATTTTTATTATTAAATTTAATACAAGAATTATTTTATTTATAATAGTATTATAAAATTATGAAATATAGATGAAACATATAGGATTTCGATCATAAATTTAGTACTACGTAAATTGGCAATCCAAAGTCCGTATTTGCCACGATAGGATTTTTTAAATCGTTTGCTATCATTTGTTTTTACCAGGGTAGAGTAATTATTGTTTTGCAATACATAATATCTTACAGGCAAATTAATATATAAACATTTCCTTTTTTAATGAATCGGGTTAATTCCTCCGTATGTCTTATTCAGGCTTTTACGTACCATCTTTCCCCGTTCCCCACTCCTCCTAACGCACTACTGTATCACATTTGCACAAATGCACAGGAAGAACGCGGAAAAATTGGCTAATACAGGCGGCTTAATTTTACTGAATTTCTACTGTATTTATGAAAATACATTAGAAACTCAGAAAAATTGTCTTCCGACCAATAGTTGGCGCTCAAGCCTGTGTGATGCTAAGCGGTCACCCATCCAACTTACGGCCATAAGAAATGTTGCTTAACTCTGGGGACCGCCGAAGCCACACATCGGCCACGTGTTCACTGCTGTCGGTTTATGAACATTGATTCGGAGAAGTATTTTAAATATTTTAAATAGTTCCAATTTTTTATCACAAAATGTATAGTTATTATGAAATTTCTGAAAAATGTTGAAAAATGAAAATATTTTATTGAGAATTTAGCAATTATGAATAATGTAGAATAATTAATTTTATTTAATAATGTCCAACCATTTAGTCAGATATTAATTTGGAATACTTCTTGATTTCCATTTGTGGTCACAATATGTATTATTTTTAATACTTATACAAAAAATTGTCGCAAATTTTGAAAAATAGAGGAATTTCATTAAAAATCAGTTGAACATTTTTATTTTTATTCAAAGAAACGCATTTACAGGTTAAAATTTAAATAGCTAATAATTAACTATATAAAGTTTAATAACTTTTTTTAAATTCATTCAGTGATATTTATATTTTACTTAAAATTACTATATCAGGAATATAAATTATATTAGTCCTGGCAAGTATTAAGTCACAACTATTTATTGCTATGCGATTTTTTTCAATGTTTACAGTAACTACCTTTAATTGGCTGTTCTGCAACCAATTAAACTAGCTTGCGTAAAGTATATATCACTGAATAATTACCAAGATTTCTCTGAGTGTGGTAAGCTGATTCATTAATTGCCTCAATTATCTTATTAATAAACCGACAATCTTGAGTAGGATATTGTCACCTAGATTTTTACAATAAAATAATTGACTATACTATTGCAACTAATTAAACGCACTTACGGTAACAACAGAAAACTACTGCCTTTAATTGGCTGTACTACTGAAACGAATTAAATATGCTTAATGTAATAATAACAAGTTAATGTTTGTCAGCTCTACTGTAATTTCTCGACGTGCAGTTAATTAATTATCTAGTTGATCGATCTGATTAATCAATCAACATTCGTCAGTAGGATACCGTAGTCTAATTTTTAACATAAATATAAATATATCTGATTTATTTAAGAATTTTTTAATTTCTATCCAAGTACACAACCTTAATTTTAACTTTACCTTAAATCGCTAAACACCAGAAGGTTTCATCTTTGGTACAACTATTACATATTTGAAAGTATTTAAGGCCCGGTTTTCTTCTTTAAATGCAAAAAATATATAAATAATATATAACAAAGATCTTTGACGAGAGTTCAGCACATATTTTTTTATATACAACACCGGCGGTTTATCAAGTGCAATCAATTTCGAAAACCCTCTCCCTCCCCCGGCGCCCCGTGATTGTAATAAACAATTCGTTAAATTATAATTATAAGTTCCATAGATCCAACCAACTTTACATCGCAAGACCTCCCAAAATCTTTTCCTCTCGTCTCTATACCTATCGACCATCCCAATCCCCTTAATTCGAGATTAAGCTATCGTCTCGGACCAAGAGGTGCGAACTCGTCTGGTGCGTTAAGCCGTTTAGCTCGCTATCCCGGATCTCTTTTGACGCCTGGATTGTTCTATTCGAGGGTTCTTCTATATAGTGATCCTCATCTGGTCTCCCCTTTAATTTGCCCCATGAACTGAATTGAACATCAGGAGGAACCAGCGCGGATCAGCAGATCCCTGATTGGCGAACCGATAGCTTCGGCCGCACTTAATTAAATAATTGCCGAAACCTGACGGCCTTAATTTTCTCGTTATTCAATTCGACCTAACCCGGTCCCTGATCGGAAGCGATATGGAGCCCAGGAAGAAGTACCGCTGCACTAGAATACTCCCAAATCTTTTTTTTCCACCTTTGTGCCATCACCAGCAGAAGCCATGGTCCAAAATTTGGATGGAATCTATCGCAAGATTTTTATCAACGTAATCTTTGACGCACAATCCGAACATCTTTTTCACCTTCAAACAAAGGAAGCCCTTGATTGGAACTGCCCTAACGCGCCATTGCGGCCGAACCCTGAAACTCCCAGTCGACACATTTTGATTGACGTTAAGACACTGTGCGGTCTGGTATGGGCGGCGCCCACTGAACCCGAGGTGTTAAACGATCGATCAGATAAGCTTTTGCCGTCCGTCACCTTAACGCCCATCTAACCCGGAAATATTCAAACTCTGAATTTTCACCTGTTCAAATATGGCATCGGTGTACTTGGTATCTATTTTGACCTCGAAACTTTGGTGTCTCTTGGTTGGAATATTGCGCAATTATTATGAAATAGAACAACATGTATTATTTTGTTAAGCGGAACGTCATTCACCGGCAGAGAGGTCTTTAGTGAGCAAGCATGCGAGGAAGGAAAAAAAGGCCACCTCCGTGGTGGTCTAATTATGAGTTGGAAAGATAATTATTCGATTATTCACACTAGCTTGCCTCGAAAATGATTTTAAAAAACCATGCTGCTGGTCCTTTGGATAAAAAAATTTAGCGAGGGTTTATGGGCCATTACGATTCGTCTCAGCGAAAGAAGATTAGAGGTAGGGAGCGTGAAAAAAGTGCGACGATTCTGCCATCTGTCGACCTTATGAACGTAGGTAACAGTAAATCGACTCAAATACTATACCGACCGGCGCACTCTAGAATTGCTCAATGCATCCGTCGGTAATGGAAACACTGTGGCATTTCACGTGATAAGAAAACCCATAGTCGGTAAGGTAGGGTTTTATTTAAAAACAAAGCTTCCTCTATGAGGAAGCAAAATTATGAATTCTGGATGCTGGCATAATAGGCGTTCTACATTGCCGACGAAAGTAACAAATAATATAATTATTTCGTCTTTTGATTTATGACATTTACTCGTGAAAAATGTTCACTGTGGAAAGTGTTGAGGGGAAATCTATCCAAATATTCTGCCTGCTCAAAAAAAGAGGAATTTTCATGGGGTAAATGTATCTGCAGGGATCAACAGTTGGTAATAAAGATTACATTGATTTAACATTCAATATAGAAGTGAATGAGATTTCTGCTTCATTGACAATTTATTTATTCTATATGTTTTGTGGCCAATAACAGTCTATCTGAACGGTAAAACTTATTTTCCGTTCGAATTCATTTTTAAATAAATAATTATGGGCAGTTATTGGGTAGAAATAAAAATATCCACCCATTTTATTTAGAGGAATTATCTTTTTACAATAATCTTTCGCAGGCAGAATAATATATGACCATTTAGTCGGAAAAGTATTTTTTAATACTTCTTGATTGAAATGGTGCTCATTCGTTGTAACATAATTTATCATAAAAAATTTTACTTCACTTGGTGCCATAATGGACGTTGTAGACATTTGATGCGTGCGTAAAATTCCCCTTTTATACAATACTCGTTGGAAAGTTTTTTTCTTAACTCGTGTCATTATAACACTCGTCACAAAAGCCTTTGTACGTCAAATTAAAAAAAAGTTAATTTCTCAAAAAATTATTTTGTCTAGTATTTTTATTTGTAAAAGACTGTACAAATTAAGAAGAATTACTTTTTCCTTGTTTAAATTACCAATTTTACTCCGAGAATTCTATTTGAAAACTAGTTGAATTTCAATGAGAATGCATTAAACATTTTTACTTCATTAAAGAAGAACAAATTTAGATGTAAAAATAAAAAAAGTTAATTTTTCGAAAATGCAATTTTCCAACTATTTTAAAGTGTTTAAAATATAAACAACAACCTTTCCAACGGTACTGGGGCTGAGTTTTGAAGCGTTAATACAGGGATTATATAATTAGTTCATCGGTGGTTCGAGAATATATAATTCTAGATTTATAAATATGTATAATTATTAGGGTAACCCAAATTTCCGCTATATTTTTTAATTTTCAGTATCACCCAATAAAATAGAACTTGTGAAAAATTATTTAGACGTCGACATAATTCAACAAATTATGAAAATTTTTTAAACATCTTTTTTTTCTTCATCTTTTGTAATCGCTCACACCTCATATCATGTTGTTATCGCGTCCTAGTTTACGGTTGAAATTAAAAAAAAAAAATAACACTAGGTCTATCATAGACGAAAGACATTTTGGAATTTATTTTTTTCTCAACTTTCATCCCTGATTTTCTCTCTTTATCAGACGTCCACACGGAAAGAAAAAAGTACACTGAAAGAAAAGATTAGTTGCCATAACCAAAAAATTAGTTTCCACAACCAATCGATTATTCTATTTCCCTTACAACTCAAAGTTAGTGCCAAGTAGTGCCAAGTAGTGCCAACGATTCGAATGGTAATACCGACGATTCGAATGGTAGTCCCAACTATTCGAGTGGTAGTCCCAACGATTGGATTGGTTAACCTCACTAATCGCGCGAGAACTAATAGTGAATAGTTGAGGTTACTATTCGATATGGTTGAGGCAACTAATTTTTGAGACATTGTGTACAGCAATTTAGAAACGTAGTTGTCACAATCAAACATTTCTTTCACTGTAGTTCTGGCTACCAATTCCAGCATATGCTGTGCCGCGTGTTAGTTACTGAAACTAAATCAGAATCGTAGTCTCAACTTTTTTTCGATTGGTAGCAAGAATAGTACGTATGACCAACATCTTGTTTCCTGCAACTAAGCTAACCAAGTGACTTGGTAAGCTAACCAAGTGACTTGGTAAGCTAACCAAGTGACTTGATTAGACCAACGAAGTGACTTGGTTAGACCAATCAAGTGACTTGGTTAGACCAACCAAGTGACTTGGTAAGCTAACCAAGAAATTGGTAGCCTAAAAAATTACTTGGTTGGTCTAACCAATTAATTGTCTGGCGCATATATAACCATAGCACTTGGTAGTTCCAACCAAGCCATTTTTCCGTGTATCCAATGCAAATGATTCATTAAGCCAACCAAGCGGTGAGTTAGGTCATGATCTCAGCTGGTCATTGTTACTATCGATACTCTACCAATGAGGTTATAGTTTCTTCAACCAACCGAGTAGTTGGCGCTATTCTAACTATTTCGATTGGTTGTCGGGATCAATAGATCAGTTTTCACAACTACTTATTTCTTTCCGTGCAGTTCATAGTTAAAAAATGCAATAAAAATATTAACGTAAAGCGATCGCTCAACGAAGTAAGTCGTTTTTTCGAAGGCATACTACAATTGTTGGATGAGATAACAAGATGATATGAGGTTCAAGAGATTTAAAAAAATGAAACTAAAAAAAATCGTTTCGAAAATTTTAAAAATTTTCAAGCGGCCTCTAAATAATTTTTGACAAGCTCAATTTTTCATTAGGATTATTTTTTTCACCGAAAACAACTATTTTATTAAGTGCACTGAGAGAAAAGCATATCGTTGATTTAACGATTTCACATGATAAAACGAATATAGGAAGGCTTGCAATGTTTCATGGTTGAAGCTATGATAATATGGTTCAATAAACGATGCTTGCAAGATTATTGGAAACAAACGTTGAAATCATATATGCAACGAAACGGCATATTTGAAACTATTAGAATAGTTTTTGAAACTATTATCATCTTGATGATTGCTACTATAATTATATTTGCTATAACCATAAAATATAGACGTTCCTCCTGGGAATTATAGTTTATAGTTAGATTATCGTCGGTCTAACTATATTTTTTTTTAAATTACCAAATTTTTCTCTCAGTGTGAGACTAAAAATTAAAAAATACAGCTGGAATTTGGACCATCCTAATAACTATACATAAATGCTAAATAAATGTATGTACAAATGTACATTGATGAGAGACATAAAATATTGAGATTAATTCGATGATTTATATCTTAATTGATGTTCAGATAAAAATCAATGAAATATTCCTTTCGCCACCCACGAATGTGTTATTGGTTGACTTTACCAATACTTTGAGGTAGTGCAGCGTCTGCGAATGGTGTACAACACCGAAGACGACGATGGCAATAAAGCGAACGAGCTTCCTCGGTAGGACGAAGACTTGCAAAGCGTTCAACGACCGTATCGAAACGAAAACGAAACGTTAATGTAAATTCAATAACAATCGGTACAGCGGCTGTCACTCCAACTACGAGTTTCCCTCGCCGGTTGCCAACCAGTCATCTGGTTCTACGGCTCATAGTTTATTTTTCCAAAATGGCCGCTAAAACACTGCGCTCCGCCGCAGACCCTCCCAGTAATTTGAGGTCTATTTATAGGGCCTCGTTGTTTAGTCGTTTAACGAAATAATTGAGTATGTTAAGATGCCAACGATTATTCGAATTGATTAAGTCTTTTGGTGAACACATTTATTCAGAGTTGTTTCAAAAGACTCGAATCCGGAAGTTAGTATAAAAGTCCATCTGGCCTTTTAATCGTTTAACTTTTAACGCTTCTATCGGTTCGAAGAAATATTTTTTCTTCAATTTTGGATGCTTTTCAGAATAAAAATTATGGATGAATATTATTTTCTAATTTTTATTTGTTTGTCAATGTTTTTGTTTTATGTTAATTTTTTTTTAAGACTTCAACTTATTATAATTATCGAGTTTGCGGACATTTTTTTAGCGTCAACTAAACGGTACAAATTGCAGGAGCTAAAACGTATCAATTAAAAAATAATAGTAAGATATGACAATTTTAGTGCAGTAATAAAAAAATATATAATATATTTGTACCAAAAAATATATATGTACCATTTTTTATAACTGTTAATTTTTTCCTTATAGGTAAGTAAACAATCTTAATGAACTTTCCATAATCTGCGACAATAATGTATAATGCATCGTATTAAAAACTAACTCATAGATGAATAAAACATATTAGTGGTAAAATATCAATTTTCTAGTCATCTAGAGCCATTTTCGCAGAGAATAGATCGTTCATGAAAACCATTATTATTTTCCTCTTCAATCTCCACTAATGCTAACCGAACAAGTATCTCCATACACTGAGATTGAAGCTTGTGCTCTGAGACTCTGGCGATGCTCCAAAACAGCCAGCACGTAAACGTACCTACTCCTCGATAGGCACGCGCGTCTTCTTCTAACTATATATACGTGTATGTCCTCATCGAGTGCACCACTTGTAGTTAGACCACTATATTCTTATGTAAGACAACACTTTGTTCTCGAGGACTTTGGGTCGGGAAATATCTACGGCTGCAGAGAATATGGGTGTTTTATAAGGTACGTATGAGGTTTTTTTTAAACTAATTTCAGCCATTGTCAGTTTATAAAAACTTTTTTGTACGCTTCCAAAAATTTGTCTGCCCACTCAATAAATTTTTTGTATAGGTTCCATTCATAACACTATGCGTTACATCAAATTAAGAGCAAACTAAAGAATGTCCGCATGGTTTTAAAAAATATGTATATATTTAAGGGGGTAAAACAGAAAATAATTATTTTCAACTGAATTGCAAATTTATTTTTAAAAAATAAAAAAATAAAAAAGTTATTAAGATCCATAATTACAGTACCTAGACGTAGAGACACAAACAAATACAGAAATCGCTTTTTTTACTTATTTTTCTTATAGGTAAATAATTAAAATCTTAATAAACTCAGCACAATTTGATACAGCAAAAAAAACTACACAAGAATATATGAAGCATTCTCTGTCAATTCAGCCACTTTTTTTTCGACCCTCTCCGATTTGCCCTGTAATTGATTATATGAATGTACCACTAAAAGACACTCTATGTGAATTTTTTCAGATTTTTAAAAATAAGTTTTCAGAAAATGGCTTTTTTTCTTCAAGTGCCAATATCTCAGAATTTTGAGATTACTGAAAAAAAAATGTCTGCACATAAAAGTTGTCGTGTATTGTTAGCTTTCGAGCGGAATATTCCAAATAATTGTCACGTTCCTGTGAGTATGATTTTTTCCGAAAAATGGAGGAATTATTTTTTAATTAAAAAAAGGATATTTTTTTTTACTGAAAAAATTACAAAGTATTGCTACATGACTGTTGATATCACAAAAAAATTGCCAGAGTGACACCGATCGATCTTCTGGTATTAAAAAATGCATTTGTGTGAAAGTTCCGAAAAACGGGGGCATTATTATTTTTTTGATACAAAAAGGTTACTTTTTTTTGGCTAATAAAATTACAGAATATTCTTGCATGACTGTAGATATTGCAGAAAAATCATCAGAGTGGTACGGATCGAGCTTCCGGTATAAAAAAAAATAATTCCCCTGTTTTTCGAAACTTCCACACGAATAATTTTTTTTAATACCGTAAGCTCGATCCGTACCACTGATGATTGTTTTGCAATATCTACAGTCATGCAAGAATACTCTGTAATTTTATTAGCCAAAAAAAAGTAACCTTTTTTTATCAAAAAATAATAATGCTCTCGTTTTTCGGAACTTTCACACAAATGCATTTTTTAATACCAGAAGATCGCTCGGTGCCACTCTGGCGATTTTTTTGTGATATCAACAGTCATGTAGCAATACTCTGTAATTTTTTCAGTAAAAAAAAATATCCTTTTTTTAATTAAACAATAATTCCTCCATTTTTCGGAAAAAAATCATACTCACAGGAACGTGACAATTATTTGGAATATTCCGCTCGAAAGCTAACAATAAACGACAACTTTTATGTGTTGACATTTTTTTTCAGTAACTTCAAAATTCTCAGATATTTGCCCTTGAATAAAAAAGCCATTTTCTAAAAAATTATTTTTAAAAATCTGAAAAAATTCACATAGAGTGTCTTTTTGTGATACATTCATATAATCAATTACAGGGCAAATCGGAGAGGGTCGAAAAAAAAGTGGCTGAATTGACAGAGAATGCTTCATATATGAAGCATTCTCTGTCAATTCATTGTATTGTAGTATATATACTACAATACATTTGTGCTACAAAATTAATTCTCCAGTGAGTTAATTTGGCAGAGAATAGATATTAATATAAATACGTATGTGGTGTTCTCCACAAGTTGGTCTACTGTAGATTTAGGAAGACATTTTTGGCCTTATCTGACCGTTTCTCTATAGGTTCTAAATATTACACTATAGGTTACATAGAATTTTAATTGAAATAATTTAGTTCCGCAGAGATTTAAAAAAAAACATATAATTAAGAGGATCGAGTGAGACACAAAAAAATATTATTTTCAGCTGTATTCAAAATTGATTTGCAAAATAAAATAAAAATGAAGAGAAATTATCAGGCTGCATATTTGCAGCATCTGGACGTATTGAAATAAAATAAGTACATAAAATGCTCTTTTACGTCACTGCGGCATGGAAAGTGAGATTTTCCACACCTTGTGATGTAAAATTGTATACGATACTCGACAGAAAAACGTTTCCTCAGCTCGTGTGTGTGATTGTAGCACTCGCCTTCGGCTCGTGCTGTAAATTCGCACTCGTGAGAAACAAGTTTCCCGCCCTCGTGACGTAATATACTATTAAATGCCAAAAAACACAAAAAAATGCAGAGAATGTCAATAATTTTCTTTATGGTTGACTGACTTAAGAAAAAAAGTGGCTAAACTGACGGAGAAAGCCTCGTATGCAGAATACATAATTATACAAGCATCGTTGGTGCTGGAACGCCATATATGATCCTTGAGTGCGTGTGCGCGTTTGAGTGGTACTTTAAATTTATTTCGGACAAAAACTATCTCTGCGTGAGGAGCCATACTCGCTCACTCGAACGAATGGAAGAAGATGCTTAGCCCGCACGTCCGGCGGACTCGGGCAGAAGACGTTTTTTTTTTCCTTGTTTTTTTACACCCCAAATGCGATCACTAAATCGTTCTTGTTACTAGCAAGAAGATTTAAGTACTACATGGAATTTGTGTTCACTACACAAGGTCGGCCATAATTTTATCTCCAAAAGACTCTTTTTAACGATTCGAAAATAAATACTTGAAGTACTTTATTGCAATATTGGTCGATTAACAGGCGACATTTTAAGAACGCTTAGTTGGTACAGTTTGGCGAAAGATTTGTTAACCCTTAATTATTCTAAGCTTTCTGGATAATTTTGAATTTTATTACGTTCCTCTATTTTATTGGTACCGTTTTGGTTTATTTATAGTTCTGTGTGACACAACAATTTTTATTTTATATTTCGAGAGATTTGCACTTTTGTTTAAAAAAATGGGGTTACATCAAATTTATAAAAATAAAATGTTGAGCTCAGTCCTAATATTCCTTAGCATTCGACTCATTTTGAAAAATGACAGTTTTAATACACTCTTTTTCGATACACTTTATTAGTTTAGTCGTTGTTTCACAATTGGTACTTCTGCTTTAGATTAAAAAATCAAATCAAATCGATCTGATAGTTATGATTTGAGATTTCAACGCACAGTTTAAAAAAAAACATCAGCATTAATAAAATGACAGTTTCAATTGTCGATGAAAAAATGGATATACATAAAAATGCAGTTTTTATGTTATGACAATACACTATATTTTTTGTGGACTTTTTTTTCTCAAGAACAAGCACATAAAGTTGGCTAGTCGTTTTTTAATGGTCGTATTAGATGCGGTCGAGGAATCACCGAGAAAAAGAATTTTCCCAACTATTTGGTACATCCCAAGCGCGCTTTCGCGTCCGCATGAAACGCTGTTGATTGGCCCTGTAGTTCGCCAATTTCCCTCGACGCCGGAGCTTCGCCGCGAAACACCGCTAAATTGCCTCTTTGAGAAGAAACCACGACGTGAAGAGATGGGAAAACGTTTACCTTCTGTACCGTTGCCTCTTTGCCCTCTGCGGGAGACAATTTAGCAATTGCTTCCAAAGCTGTAAGGACATGTCTAGAGAATGATCGTCCAACTAGTCGGCGCTTCCGACGATATAAAAAAAATACAACGATAAAAAAATATACCTCTTTTTGTATGATAAAAGGGACTAATATGTTAGGTTAATAAAAATATTTTTTTTTTAAGTCAAGCTAATTTTCAAACTACAAAACATTCAGGTTGTAATTTTAAACAAAACATTTGTTGTTAATATAGCACAGTATAGATACAGCAAAAAAAAACTTTAACAGAATTTACCAATACGCTTACCAAAAATACCTGACATAAAAAAACTTAATTTTTTTTCCAACCAACCCTCTTAATTGAATAAAGACAATTTTAAAAGAGCAATTGTAGAATGATCAGTCAGCTGGAAAAAAGAATTGGTCACAAAAAATTTTAATTTCTTCTCTCGGTTGGGCTTCATTAAGGTAGTCTGTTCACATTAGCTAGTCAAATCAGTGCTAAATTTTTAATCGCGTTTCTACACATTTTGGTAGTTTTGCCGACTGTTCTGCAGAGTGGCTTGCTCATCAGCATTAGTTCTTAATGTATAAATCCATCCACAGACACGGTTTTTAATTAAAATACCCTGATACATACAAATGTCGGATGAGGTTGTTGTCATCCAGTTTTATATTAGAAAAAACCATAATTTTTGTCAGACTTTGACGAACGATAGCTCATTTTGTTTATTAAAAGATGCTTCATTGATTGACCGAAGACATTTTCTTATAGTATTCTTTGTAAGAAAATTGCAACCGTTTTTTATCTACTCTAACCTATCATCAGATTTACACATGCTTGTAACTTGTGAATAACTAATACTAATACAGAATTTGTCCGGTCAATCAATGAAGCATTTTTTAACAAACAACATAAGCTATTGCTCGTTATAACTAGATTAATATTGTGGTTGTTTCTAATATAAAACTGGATGACAACAACCTCATCCGAAATTTGTGTGTATCAGAGTATTTTTATTTCAAATCGTGTCTGTGGGTGGATTTATATATTAAGAACTAATGATGATGAGCAAGTCACTCTGCAGAACAGTCGGCAAAACTACCAAAATGTGTAGAAACGCGATTAAAAATTTAGCACTGATTTGACTAACTAATGTGAACAGACTACCTTAAGCTAATTTTTGCAAAACTATCCAATTTCTCATAACACAATCCAGATACCCTAAAATTAAGAAAGCTTGGGATGTCGTAATGGCTGAATAAAACGATATAAAAATCAAAAATTTTATTCACGAATCTCTCGACTACTTTCCCAGCACCTTAGGGTCTACTTCTTTTCCCCTTTCCCTGAAACAGCTACAGCAGCAGCCGCATCCTCGACCCACGAACTGAATTGCTGGTTCCAAGTTTGAGATTTTCTCTCGAAGCTCCCACACCGAGTGCAGAGCAGTTCTCATCCCACTCGCACACCAAGAAGCTTCACCACCACTTTGGAGCCTCCAGAGAGATCCAGCAGCACACGACTTGGGTTCTTACCTATCGTTCTTCTTCTATCTCCATTTTCTCAATCTGTTATCTCTTTCTGTACGTGTAGTAAATTGTGAGAGCTTTTGGTGAAATTGACCAAAATACTACAGCCACTGCTAGGCTAAACTTGTATGTCGTATATAAGAATGATTGTACAAACGGGTCAGCGTCACCAAAAACACCCAATAAAGTATATATAGTTAGTTACCTACCTATGTAAGACTTATACTGTGACTATATACATATAACTCCCGTCTTGTGACGCGCGCCTCAATCGGGCTGGTTGCCAAGGAGACCAAGCATCGTCACACGGACTATTGAAGAAGTTAAAGGGGACTCCACGCTTTATTCGGTCCGTTTCCTTGAAAGAAAAAAAAATAGCAATGCGACGCTTTCACCAGCGGTGACGAAGTCAACGAGGCAATAACGTGTTTACAGGACGAGGGTAAAAGATTGAGGGAAAGGAGTAGAGGAGGATGAGATAGAAATTAATTGTAATATCTTGTTGGGAAGTAGGAGTCGGTAATTAAATTTTGTCGGTTCTCAGACTGATAATAGTCGAACAAATGATACTGCTATTAAGAGTTTCGATTTTCCAATATTGTGAACGTTTAGAGTTTTGTATAGCTGAAAAGTAGACGTGGTCATGAGAACCAGAGTTGTAAATCCCCATTAATTCATGAGATATAGTTTACAGTACAATTTGTTTTGTAATTATGATTTCATAATAATAATATGTAGTGATTATAAAATAGAGTGTAAACATTTGAATAGCTGAAAAAAATATTAATTGTCGCTTTAATATTGCAAGAAATAGTGGAAAAATGGAAGAAATGAGTAATACATTACTTTCTTAATGCATTACTTTTTTTTCCATTTTTTCAAAAGGGTTACCGTGAATTTTTATTGAAAAATAATAATTTTTGCAGCCATTCCAAAGTTTAATCATCGTATTACAATCGCTACATGTTATTATTATAAAATCATAATTATGGAGCTGATCGTATCATCATCATTATTTCTATAAGTATTAGACATTTACAACTCTGATGAGAACTGACTGAATTTCAACCGAGCTTATCCATATGAGACAGAACGCGTTTTCTGCATGGTAAAACTCTACATCTGTAAACCAATTTAACATTTACTATGATTTTACAAAGCTCAATGACAGTAATTCCCTGCACGCGTAAAAGTCTACAACTCGCATAATGTAAGACTCTACAACTATAAAATCTTACAACTGAAGAATCCGAGAACTGTGAAACTTTATATCTGGAAATATGTACAACTGTAAAATTTTGTATCTGGAAATATCTACAACTGCGAAACTTTACATCTGAAAATATCTACAAGTGCACCGAGAAAAATTTCTGTGTCATGACAACATAAAACGGTGACAACAAAAATCGTTACGTTAAGCTGACAAATCTTTTGTTCGGCAGACAAATCTTTTGTTTGGCTGACAAATCTTTTTGCTGGACTGACCAATCTTTTTGTTAGCCTAACAAATCGATTTTTGTTGTCACCATTTTATGTTGTCACAACACAGAAATTTCTCTCCGTGTGTAAAACTGCACATCTGGAAATATCTACAACTATAAAACTCTATTACGTAAAACATTTATAACTGTTACTAAACTTCCTATAGGAAAATTTTAGGAAAAAGTGATTGATATTAATTCGTAATAGAGATACGGCAATATAATCTGGTAAAGGAACTGATATCTCGTATACCTTTACAGATTGGCTCGATCATCTCGGAACGTCCAGTTGTTGGACAATCTCTACCGAGCGTAAAGAATATAGTGCTCCAGTATAGAATGAATCTCGTACTGTCCTGGTCTGTATTATACTTTCAAATTCATACGCAACTGCGATTTGCGACGATTGTAAGAGAGGAGCAGTGCGATCCGGGAGCTCGCAAAAATTCCCGGGCTTTTTTCCACCCTTAAATGGCTCGTGCGAAATCGGTAATGGCCGCCACTGCATGAATAAGCTCCAGCATGGCTACCCGTAAAATCGACCATTTTTTTCTTCGTGAATCGAGAACATTTTTTCACACTAAATTTTCTGATGTTCATTTTTACCACCGGCGTTATAATTTATTATAAATATTCAGAGTGTGTTCAGTTCGCTACGAAACTAAAATTTACCGTATGCAATTTTATATCCAATCAATTTTTAGTATAATTTAAAAATCTCCAATCAAAAAACGATGATGAAAACAAAATGTTCTCTCTATTCTGAAACAATATTTTTCTATTCGTATTTATTACATATAATATCTTGGTCTTCTTTTCAGCGATAAAACCTTATAATCTATTATAAATATTCTGATTATGTTCAGCTAAACATGAATCTATGATTCTTCGTATGTTTTTTATACTCCGATCGTTTGATAATTATCATTTTAAATCTTTAATTTCAAAATTTCCATGAAAAGAAATTTCTATTCTGTCCTAATATAATAGTTTTTTATTCAAACTTAGGAGTTGGAGAAAAATGAAATAAAAAATAAATAAAACCTTAGGTTTCTTTAAAATCCATTTTTTTTTCGTCGCCGCACTTGTCTGCATGTTTTATAGGTGCTCCCGCAGTAATTCTCCTGAGAAGCTTGTAGTGCTGTCCTCAGCTATAAGCTGAAACGAAAGGACACCAGAAAATGAGGGTTAAAACGAACGAGTGTGCCGAGCGAGGGGCAGTCAGGGGATGCTCGCACAGCGAGCGCAGTTAACAGCTAATGAAAATTAGCGTCCGTCGCCTGATTGAGCGGCAAATTGTTCCTTTCTTGTTTTGGGGATGAGCGAGGAGACGAAGACCGTCGAGACACTGGTATCGTTAAAACGACTATCGACTCAATGAGTTTCGAGTTCGGAATCTCCGACGAACTTCCTCTCCTCCTCTTCCTGCCCATTTTGTTCGGCTCAAATACTGTAGTGTGTGCTAATTTGCAAATTTGCAAAAGTTTGTCCATTAAATATCTAATTTAGGACAAGTGGTTTAGAAAATTTCGACAGAATTTGTAAAAAAAAATGTTCCTTTACTGTAGAAGAGAGTGGGGCAGAGTCTGTCACTATTTTCCTTATAATTTTTTTAATATTTATTAGGGTTACGACTAAAAACCAATCATAATTGGTATGTTTGAACCTTTGGCATGTAAAAAAACTGTAATCATCAGTTAAGATGGTTGGAGCGCTTCACACTAGTCAAATCAGTGCTAAATTTTTAAAAGCGTTTCTACAATTTCAGATGGTTTAATAATCTGTTCCAAGATGTTAATCACATAGCAGCATTAGTTCTTGATATTCAAATACATTTACAGCTGCCATATGAACAGTAAATCGATAAATATCTCCAAATTTCCGATGTCATGTTTTTTCATACAGTTTTGTAAAAGGGTAAACCGTAATATCAGTCCGATTATGACGAAACATAGCTCATTTTGATCAGTGGAAGATTCTTAATCGATTGACCGACCGGATTTTCTATAGTATCAGCCGTTCAAAAGTTACAGCCATTTGTATACTTGATGTTAGGTTATGATAGGATAAACAAACGGTTGTACCGTTTGAACTACTAATACGATTTAAACAAATAGACGGCCAATCGATAGAATATCTTTTAGTAAACAAAATGAGCTATTGGTCGTCACAATCGAACTGATATTACGGTTTACCCTTTTAAAAAACTGGATGGAAAAACATAACATCGGAACTTTACAGATATTGATCGATTTACTGTTGATATCACAGTTATGAATGTATTTGAATATCAAGAATTGATGCTGCTATGTGATTAACACCTTTGAACAGATTATTAAACCATCTGAAATTGTAGAAACGCTTTTAAAAATTTAGCACTGATTTAACTAGTGTGAAGCGCTCCAACCTCTTTAAAAAGGGTCGAGGATATAAAAATTATTCAATGGAAAATAATTTCCGAAATGTAATCAAATAATGCAAAACATGGTGCAAAGTGAGTTCATAATGCTTTTGCTTTGAAAACGAATTATTCATAATGCTGATAAACGCACAGAGTGCCGCTCGGGCGATAATACCATCCATCATGACCGAATATGTGGAAATAGTTCAGAAAAGTGAGAATAATTTTTACATTTTTCCAAAAAGTGAAATAATTCTGTCCCAGGGGTACAAATCGATAAGTATTTTTCATTTTCTTTCACGGGCCATCGCCGAAATACGTGGCACATTGTACTCCACCCTACATTCTGTCTAACGCTCGGTGGCTCATTGTACCCCAAGATTCAGGTGACACATTGAGCATTAACAAAGTTTTTAACGAAAAATAATCATTTATGAAACTAAATTTAACAAAACATGGTCACTGAGCAACGCAGCGATAACTGGACTATCATTCACGATCGAAAACTCAAGCAGGCTTAGAGAAAAAACTGAGATATTACATCACCCGAAAAAATTAGTTTTGAAGGGCCTAAATCTATTTTATTTTTTAATAATTATTCACAACACTTGATCATTGTTTTTTCACGTCGAATGATACTCAATTTAGCTCATTTCCCAACACAAAAAAAATCATTATTTATGCACATTAAACCTCTGAGAAATTCCAAATGGTTCACTGTGCCCCGTGAGACATTGTACCTCACTCTCCCCTACAATGTGTGTTATTTTTTAAAATCGCAAAAGTTCAATCCATTAAACACCTAATTTTGAAAAAGTGGTATTAAAAACGGACAGCCAACGTTTTTTAAAATTTATTTTAATGCTACGCAATAGGTGCTGGTTTGCATATATGCAGAAGTTAAGTTCATTACATACACTGAAAAACGAATGTCATTGATTCAGTAAATCCATCGTTTGCAGGCTGCCAAAAGAAGTATTTTTGAATTAACTCTAGTTCTTATTCGTTCAATCCCATTTAACATTGAAATAATGAAATGTTATTTTGCTTATTTTAGAGTTATTGTTTCGATCTCGTATGGAATCGGAGGAATTAGAATTCAAATTAAGTTGATAACGCTTGTTTTCTAGCAGCCCGCAAACGATGGATTTATTGATTCAATGACATTTTTTTTTTCAGTGTATCTACTTTTTATAAAGTGGTATAAAAAATTGACCATTTTGCTTCCTCATAGAGGAAGATTTGTTTTCATGAAATTTTTTTTTTCGAGATTTTCATGTCAGCACACTCAGAATGGGCCAAAACGTCGAGAAAAGTGATTTAGAAAAAATGTCTGTATGTATGTGTTTGTGTGTGTATGTGTGTATGTTACACGAACGAAAAATGTAAACCTTTATAACTCGGGAATACCTTGAGATATCAACCTGGAATTTCGACCATAGATAGAGGGATCAAGCCTCATCGTTCATACCTATTTTTGTTAAAATCCACTTCATCGCTAAATTATTACGCGTTTTTTAATTTTTTTAAAAATGTCTGTTTACGCGATAACTCTTTCAATTTTCGAGATATTGATCTTAAAATTGATATGAATTTGAGCTTTCATACGCCGGTGATCGCTATTGAATTTGGTTAAGATCGGTTGAACCGTTAAAATTTTATGATGTTTTGAATTTTTCAAAAAATTCACATTATCGCTCTATTGTAACTTTTGCAAAATTTAAGATAGCGAGCTCAAATTTTGTATATAAATGAAACAATATTCAGCCATTATATATGTATAATTTAGTGACGAACGGTATGAAATTTTTGATTTTATGGAATGTTGAATTATTTTTAAAAATATACATTATCACATTCACTTTCGGAAATGCTCTAATAATCACGAAATAACATAATAACGAAATAGAAAAAGCGAATCTACAACATGTATATTTATCTAATTAAAACAAGGATGCAAAGTAGAACCTTGCACATTGCTTCCTCATTAGTTTTCGCGTTTTACAATACTTCCTCATATTGGTGGCTTTGTAAGAAGCGAAAAATAATGAGGAAGCAATGTGCAAGGTTCTACTTTGCATCCTTGTTTTTTTCTTAATCTGAATTTGAAAAATGCTTGAAATACACCGTTCTTTCGACGATTACCGACGACTACTAAGCCTTTTTAGGATCGAATGCAGATGTTAATATACTATATTGGAACTGCAGTTGTAAGAGTTATGTGCTGATGTACCGAGAAGCGACTCACTAGGACAATGGAATTTCTTGAGTAAGCCACAAAGCAGTATATTATTGGGAAGAGTAGTCGTAACTGCCAATAACTCGTGACACTCCACAGCGATTTGCTTCTGCAGCTTGCTTTCAACGTATACGTAGACGAGTTATGGCTTCGCGAATGTTTAGAAATTTCTGTAAACAATGGGATAATGGACTGCAGAAGCGCCAGCGAAAACCATCATCATGATAATTATCATTAACTCGCCTCTTATCCTTCACTCCTTTAATGCGATATATAATAATTTTATCCGAGGGTTCACTACCCGTCGATATATATAGCATAAACATTTGTAAATTATTATTTTTTTAATAATTTGTTGATAAATTTTTGTTCTAATCGAATTAAACGTTTGATTAAAAATTCCTGTGCAAACATACGTAAAAAAAGAAAATTGTGTAATTATTTTTTGTGTGCGGGTAACACTTTCGATACGACAAAAAATTTAGCAAAATATACAGTTACGTGTTTAGAATGCACAACAAAATGGAAATGTAGAAATGTGAGTTGTTTAAAGCAACAAAATAAAGAGAAAATTACATTTTCATTCGATTTTATGCGGATATTGCCTCTAGAAATGCCTTGAGTAAAATTTGGGCATCGATTTCGAATCGAATCAAACTTTTGGTGGGTAATTTATGGATAGAACCATTAAAAAAATTAATATTATTGAGGAAAATAATATAATTTTGTTATGTGACAGTTATGTGTTTAGAATGCATATAAAAGTTGACAAACAGATAATATAACATTTTCAGAGTTAAAAAAAATGTCCAACATCACAATTACTTACGATTTTGAATAATACTTCAAAGAATTCTTCGGTCCCGCATCACACCAATGACTCCTAATCAAATCAATTTTGCTTCCTCATAGAGGAAGCTTTGTTTTCATGAAAATTTTTTTTTTCGAGATTTTCATGTCAAAACGTTGAAAATGTCCGGATATATGTATGTGCGTATGTGTGTTTGTGTGTGTGTGATGAAATGCCAAAAATTCATATAACTGTAACTTATAAAGTATTCGACCGAATCAGCTAAAATTTAAACAACGTGTACAATACTGGCTAATCTTCAATTGGTATAAATTTGACAAAAATCGCCTAACGCATTTCATTCTTATAAGAAATTTTGAAAAAAGTACGTAAATGCTCTAGCTCAAACAAAATTCTAGCTATCGGGCTGAAACTTCATATTAAAATTGAACAAAGTGATACGACCTTTGGTATTGAATTTGGGCCAAATCGGTAAAGCGCTTCGATTTTTATGAGATTTTGAATTTTTCGAAAAATTTTCGTTTAACTCTAATTCAGGTACAATTGCAACTAATCGACTGAAACATTATACACAGGAAAAATAACTTTCAGCCCTGCTACGTACCAAATTTGATGATGATCGATAAAGCGGTTCGGATTTTACGTGATTTTGAATTTTTTACAAATTTATTGGCGTCGCTTTGGATTTCGTAAAACGTCAAAAATCATCAACTTCGTCAATAATTTTCATCTTTCCCAAAGCTTCCTCTATGAGGAAGCCAAAAATAAAATAAAGTAACTTCTTCATCGAGGCGGCTTTGTAAAAAGCGAAAAAGAATGAGGAAGCAATTTGCAAGGTTCTATATTGCGTCCTTTTTTTGGTTACAAATTAACTTAAAAAAAATAAAAATAGAACAAAACAATGAAACAAATTTTTTTTTTTTGAAGGCAAAATTTTTTATTTGACTAAAAATTTCACAAAATTTACAATAATGTATCTACACTGTACAGAAAAAAAATTGGCAAAGTGAAAATATTATTTATTCAAACAAAAAAAATGATGTAGTTATGTTTTCATTCGCTTTTGGATAAGGCTTCTAGATACCGCATATAAGTCTTGGTGCACCATCGACTACACATTGAAGACAGAAGTAGTCGAGCATAACTCAGAGCTCATGGAAATGTAACTCTTTTGTTTATAACAGATGAGTGTCGAGGATCTTGAAAGTTTTTTCTTAACCGAGTTAAGCACACAGAGTCCCGGGCTCCGGATCCTCGGTATCGTCAGTCTCGGTGCCGGCAGTTCTGGCCAGCACGTTCATGCTTCGCCCCTGAATAAACATATCCGATGTCTGTCCGGCCCACCCAGCAGTTGGAACTATTAAAACACTTAGGGGAAAAAAATAACGCCTTTCGCGGCGCTCTTGGTGAACCCCGAGAAGTTCAGCGTTTTTTGGACAAAAAAGAGAGAAACGCGAACTCTTTTCTCGAGTCTGGTACTCCGATGACTGAATGGATGACCCGGGAACCTCATGAGAATAAAACAATAAACTATGAAGCCAAGTCCCTTCGAGTTCACGTCGGAAAGTCAAAGTGGAAAAAGTGCTGCCCCTTTATGCAAGCTGCAAGCATCTTTAACTACGTATTATATGTCACACCAGCACGGGTAGTCCATAAATTATGTTCCTGTTACGTTATTTTGTTAAGTGCTTACCATATAGATAAATGGATGGCATGCAATGAAATCATTTTTTTTTTACTTGATGATTGTGGATTATTGCTGCCTTTGAATTCTTAAAATACATTGTAAAAATAATACACCATAGTTGTTTATAAATTAAATTTGTTCAATTCACCATTTTTTTAGTAACAGAAAAGCATTTAAGGTTTTAAAAATTATATAATCAATGTAAGTTGAATTTTATTCAATTGAATTTTTTCGAAGACAGTAAAACATATCGACAACTCTTAAAATTCAAAATCTGCCATTTGTTTAGTGGCCCATGGAAAATAAGAGCAGAAGAAGGTGAAAAAATGATAACGCCAACAGTGAGTGTTCGGTGTTTTGTATCGAATATTAACTATATTTATAAGTTAAAATTTGCATTCCAATTTGCTTCCAAATAGTTTCGAATCCCAAGAAAAAATGTATACTGGGGTGTCTTTTCTGCCTAAAAAGAATTCTGATAATTTAATAGTAAAATAAATTATGAACAAGTGTTTTCGATTTTAAATTCATGTTCTAATGAAAGATAGTGGCAACGATTATTTTTTTAAATATTATCCTAAAGTGATGAATAGATTAAGGGGAGGGAGTCAGGTCAAAAAAATTGATTTTGGAAATTCAATATTATCCAAATCCTACTGCATATAAAAATGTCCAACGCACTATATTGTTGGTACTCGATGAAAGGATTTTTTACTGTCGTCTGACTTGCATATGCTTTTCAATATTATCTTAAGCAAAGTTCTTAGGTTTTCCATTCTACGCATGATTCAGATCAAACTACTAGGCAGATTGGAATGGTTGACATCTCATTTTCTTCTTCATGAAAAGATACACCGGCTAAATGGGGCAAATGTTAATAAAAGGTAATATTTTTTAAGTGACATAATTATTAATAAATAAATTTTATGCTATTTTCTAAATCAGTGATTAACTTTGCTTTCAGAATGAAAAAAAATAGTTTGCTCCATTTAGCCGCTGCATCTTTTCATGAAGAAGAAAATGAGACGTCAACCATTCCAATCCGCCTAGTAGTTGGATCTGAATCATGCGCAGAATGGAAAACCTAAGAACTTTGCTTAAGATAATATTGAAAAGCATATGCAAGTCAGACGACAGAAAAAAATCCTTTCATCGAGCACCAACAATATAGTGCATTGGGCATTTTTATATGCAATAGGATTTGGATGATATTGAATTTCCAAAATCAATTTTTTTAACCTGTAACTCCCTCCCCTTAACTTTAGTAATAGTACTTATATAATAATATGTAGCTTCAATGCACTCAGTACGCAATGCCCGTCGCACTCGACTCTCGAATCTCCAAACCGTGAGTCCTGATTTTATATTCCCTCACGCACACGTGATTTATTCGATATTCGATGCACCATCAGAGATCCAGGTGGATCTGTGTCTAGTGGCGTTGCTCGAAAGTGTGTTTAACGAATGATTGAATGCAAACAGCAACTGGGACCGCGGGAGACCGGGAAATCATCTCTTTTTACAATACATTATCAAAAGTACCACAATATCACCATTTCCACAGTTTATACATTTATTTACACTCTAATATACACGATCCTTCTTTATGCATATACACTATATATTAAACTATAATAAATACATTGTACGGTCGAAGATATTTCACATTTAGGACTTTGGTTGAATTAATTGTTATTTTACGTATTATTATCTAATCTTCCAATTATCTATGAATTAATTTACACACCTAGAGAAATTGTTCCAATGAGTCTATTTGAATAAAATCATCTATTCAATTAAAATACAATTTTATTTCGATATAAAACCAAATTACATCAGCCATTAAATAAATAAATCAATTAATATATTTAATAACCGGCATACTAGGATTTAATCAATTCAAGTAAATTTTACTTCCATAGAAGTAGAAACATTAAGTTAATTTATTTAATGGTTGTCGTAATAGGATTGATTAAAAATGAATAAATTTTATTTCAATAAAATATCATTAAATTTAATTCAAATAGATTTCGTAATCGATTAAAATTAACTCAAAAGACCGATTTTTCTAAGTGCATGTGACACCTTTTTCCTTCTCACGGAATTTATTATGTTTGAATTTTTTGTTTGTTTTGTTTTTATTACTTTTCACCGTCCATTTTTGTGATTTGTGTATCTCGTGGTATTTGATCACCGAGATCTGCCGGAATAGTGGGCTGCACCTGAATTTGTGTACCGTGAAGGGGTGGACACAGCAAGGGATGATAGGGCAGGCAGTAGTACGGGAAACCGTTGAGCGCTTTGTTTGCGCTCGGATGAATTTGCGGACAGGAGATCTGGCCCGGAAGTTGGCCGGCGCCACCGCGTAGGGGTAATCCTCTCAAATGCTCGTCCGGATGTACCAGAACCCGAACCGCCACGCGCCTCGCTGTACTCGAACTAACCAACGCGCCAAGCTCCTGTTGCTGACGCCGTTTAGTTTTGTACCTGTGTAATCGGAAACACGCAGCGCACCCCATGTTTTAAACTACACTATTAGAAAAGATTGGAAGTTATTATTCATAAACTCGTCATCGAAATTTAATATACAATTGTGGTCTAAAATGCATGTACTTTCCCAGTAAAATTAAAGAAAATTAATAAAATTCAAGTACTTTTACCGTAAAATGAAAGTAAATTATTGCATTTCTGTACCGTACATTAATTTTACATTACACTTGTATACTAAATTTAATATACTAGTTTATGAATAAAAACTTCCAGTAAAAGTACACTAAATTTCAAGTAGATTTTCTTACAGTGTACACCGAAAAATTGCGTCAAATAAATTACGATTATGTTGATTTATTTTGGTTGAAATAACTGAGTAATTTTTCGAAATTATCAAAGACTTTATGTTTGTCAATAAATTTATTTTTTATTTTCAATTTTTACGAAGTATTGGCATTTATTGGAATCGAAAAGACTTATCGAGAGTTACTTTTTATCACGGAAAGAAAAGGTATCCGAAATATTTTTGGTTCGAAATTCTAAAAGTTCTTTTTCGACATTGATGAAATTAATATTTTCAATTTCAATTATTTTTCAAATAATTATTAAGATTCATTTACACTGAAAAGTGTTGTCAATATTTGAATTACAAATAAAACTACGTTAAAACAAACTGGAAACAATTTTTTGTAATTTGAGATTTAAATCTTACAGTTTCATTCGCTCGTAGAGAAAAAAAAGAAAAAAACAAACAGGAGGTAAATTCAGTTTCTATGATTTGAATTAATCATACCGTCGATTCTGGAACCAAATTTTTACTTGGGTCTCCGT